>CM040406.1:116045279-116645279 GCA_022702515.1 Ilyophis sp. 1 JC-2022 | reverse complement strand
GAGTTTTTGTGAGCGTGGGTGCGTCCGCATGCCAGTATCCGGTAGGTCTGTCCTGTCCTCACCTCTTCCTCCACTGTCCTCTCTTGTTGTGCCCGCCTCCCGCAGGAGATATGGAGGGAAACTGGTGGGACCATACGTCTTGGCATAGCAGCGAGGCTTCCCCAATGTCTTTGGTGAGACATGCGGAGCCCTGCCCTTTCAGAGTCCTTTATGTCATTCCATGTCTCCTTCATTTTATTTACACCTCTGCATGTTTTCTTTTTTCTTTCTTTTTTGATTCCACACCTGTAGGGGACAGTCAAAGGGGAAAAAGAAAAGCTATTGAGCAGGCGTTTTTGTCGGACTCGACTTACGCCTTTTCTGAGAGGCAAACGAAAACGGTGCACTTTGGGGGCGATTCGTTCGAAGAGGACTTGGAATGGTGCGAACCCCAAGTTAAAGACTCTGGCGTTGATACGTGCAGTAGCACAACCCTAAACGAAGAGCTTAGCCATAGCGAGAAGGTACTGAGAATATCTAGCCTGCATTTTTATTTTTTGTTTTGTTTTTATTATTTTTTTGTTTACCTACTCATCTGGTCTTTGTTTGCTCTCTGTCACTAATTTTAAATATAGGTGAGATGTTTTTTATTTGTTACTGTTATTTATTTTTGAGATTCGTCTTTATTTATTTATTTTTTATAATTTCACGAATAAATTCGGCAGCATCCTACGGCATGCTGCCGAAAAGTGAACGTGGGTAGATCCTCTTGCTTGCTTTGCTGTTTGCTTTCTGGCAGCAATTTATTCCAAAAAAAAAGCCCAAAATTTTTTGAAAAATAAATATATTTTTAAAAATTACAAAAAAAACAAAAAAAAAACTATTTGTGTTTGTGCTGGTACACGGGAAGGCTGGGTCCTCTCGGCTGCATGTTAGTCTCGTAGTATTTTGTGTTGTTGCAACATAGTGGACGTCTTGAGTACTGCAGGGACGTTACTCACCCAAGCCAACGCTCCTTCACTGTTCTGAAACCCTCTCCCACACCCCTCCTATTTACGCCATAACTTTCCCAGCGGTCTACTGCGTGGAGAAGCAGAATCAAAACAAAGCACACTTACGCGGGGGAGAGACTGGATTTGTTTTGCACAGACAAAGTTATGTTTTTCTTTTTTCCCTTCCACTGTCATGTTTGTGAGTTAATTTATTTATTTATTTTTCCGTTCAGTCGCTTTAATTTGTGCTGTCCGACCTGCTTTTTTAAATTTACAGCTTCCGTTTGCACTGGTTTTGTTTTTTTTGTTTATTGTGCCCCCACACCCCCCCCCCCCCCCCCCCACACACACACACACACCCTCCCCTTCCCCTCCCCTCCCCCCCCGCCCCCCATCTGCTTTTCATTACTCCTCATGAATATGTTGCACTGTGTGTGTTTGGAGGTGAGGTGGAAGTCAGTTTCATGGGCGGGTTTAGGAGAGCTGTCGTCTGCCTGCTTGCCCCCTGCATGAACTGGGTCGCATGCCCCCCTCACCCTCTGCCTTACACGTTGTCATGGTCACACAAACTCTGGACCCGGTTGGAAAAGAAAAAGAAATACATTCCAATTTGACCGTTTAAACTCAATTGCAACTTTTTGCGCATATTCATGTATTTTTCAAATCAATAGCATATTTCTATTACTCAAGAAAAAAATTCTATTGGTTGAATGAAGATAGTGCTGACATGGGGCAATACAGCAAGCCAAGATACAGAATTGTGTTCAAAATGTTTTATAACACTAACATGTGTTTCTTCAGTTTGTTAACCAACTCTACCTTTCCTCCCTACCCATACCCCCACATACACACAGATTTAGAATATGAAGTTGTCATTGAATCGGAATGACGCAGGTAGCCATACACCAGGCTTTTGTGACTCTTCCTACATGCTTTAAGTTGAATAGAAACACAAATACAACAACACACAGAGGAGAGAAAGCATATCATTCATATGCTGTATATATGTATATCCTCGTTCAGAAACAGACATGCACAAATGTACACAAACACACACACACACACACACACATACAAACTCATGTATGCACACCAAGGCACATACCACTTTCTGTCACCAGTATGAAAATAAAAATATTCCACATTCTTTAAGGGCTTCTATAACTTAGTCCTATTATCAATACCTAATGATGATTTAATTTCTTTGTTCCATATGGCCATTCGCCTTGTTCTCAAATTACACTATAAGGCAGTGAGTACATCTGTACACAGTGAGTCATTATAGTCTTGCTAAATGTACCATTATGAATAAATCATTGCTCTTCCAAAAGCATTCTTTGGTGACAGGAAGTGCTTCACAGTTTGACTGAACTGAGTTTCCGAGACGCTACAGTGCGGCACATTATCGGTTGTACTATCACCCAGGGAGGGAGGGTTGCAGTGTCGTCTCATCGAGCACCAGTGATTCCTGCATTAGGCTTGGTGCCTGCAGTCTGCTTGCGCCGGCTAGCTCAGCACAGTGAACATGTTAATCAGCTGTGCTACACAGCCAAACAGAAGTCACAGCTTGGTGGCTCGTTCAGGAAGACGCTAATGCTAGCTTCCTGAATTCACAGAAGATGCTGCAGTTTCTCAGATTCTCAGGACCAACATTTCCAATTAATTTGGAAATTTCTGATAGATAAAAAGTGTGATGGTTCCCAGTAGCGGATAATCAAACGCGAAGGTAGGGGAATCAGAACAAGTCACTCACGCAAGTGAGGACCAACAAGGGAGAATTAACTAAAATTCTCCAGAAAGAAAAGACATAATTCCTTGTGGCTAAACAGCCAAATGAAAATCAACCCACTAAAATAGGGCAAACTCGAATACACGAGTGAAAACCAAACTAAGTCTCCCGAGCTCAATACTGGAGCTAAACCGGGAAACTTAAAAAATAAAAAAAAATAACACCTTCGGCACGTAAGCGAAGACAGCCAGAGAAGGTAAAACAAAAACAAAACCAACAAAAGAAAAACTCTCCGTGAGAACAGCAAAAGCCAAAATAAATAGCACAGAAACGCTAACAGGAGGAATAATACCTATACCTGAAAATAGCTAAATAGAATGTCCCTCGTGAACATAAACAGCGTTTAATATCACAAGGTCGCTAGTACCTGGCTACACCTGGCTCAATGCAATGTCGAATGACAAGGAAGCGCCGGGACAACGGAAGTGAGGAACTTAAATACCATGCAGGTAGAGGCACAGGTGAAACGAATAACGAGAGGGGGAAAACCAAAACTAGGAACGGAACTCAGATAGATTCTCAAAATAGGAAAACCAGGACGAGAACCGCAACGAACCATGACAAAAACTTTTCCAGTAATTTCTCTTACACATGCCTTTTTGGATGGCCTCTGACAATCCCTGTGAAGAGAGAGTGACTCTACTGTAGTTTCTCATAAATTTCATTGTGTATATCAGTGCAGTCACACAAATTCTGTTTGAATTCACACCACTGTTCTCAGCAGCATGCAAACAGCCTGGATTATATGAGTCACATTAGTGGCCTCATTAGTATTATGTTTAAAGTCTTATTCTGTTAGAAACAGTAGCCAGGATTCAATCAACATTTTGTTCCTCCTATTTTTAATATTAGTGATGACTAAACAAATTTTGTCTGTGAGGAAAAACAGAAACTTACATTTAATTATGGGTCAAATTTAAGGAGAAATTGGAATATGTAAATTTAGATTTGTTTGCCAATTAAATTTGAAGCAAGAAACTGCATTCTTCCCGAACCTTTCTGTCATCCTGGAATACCTTAAGAAGAGCATTAATCTGATGTCATAATTAATTTTGACAGCAATTATATGAAAATGTTTATTTAGTGGTGCAATTTGCATGTATGGAGGATGTGTCAGGTATCGTAAAGTGGAGAAAAGGATCAGTAGGCTATGATGATGGGATATGCGATTTATAAGGTTATCTATGCCCTAGAAGCATCACACTTGACATCAAAGATAACTAAGAATGGTATGACCAATATGGCTTAGCAATAACTAATGTGATAACAGTTAACATGAAAAGGAACACGTTTGAAGAGTTTGTGTAATCACACCATATTTCAGTACAGGGAAAGGAAATTAAATAGTCTCCCGTCCTGCCCCCGACCTCTCCCTGCCCCCATGTTTTTGTTGTTTTTCTTTTTTCTTAAATGCGCAATATTGAGTCTGCACGTTGTAAAACAAAAGGCATGTTGTTGCTTTTGACCTCATAGCACCCTGTGACGTGGCAACCGTCCAAAGACGGGGATCGCCTAATAGGGCGGGTTTTACTAAACAAGCGGATGAAGGATGGAACGGTGCCCCGCGATTCCGGAGCTCTGCTGGGACTGAAGGTGAGCCAGTCTGTCTCTGTACCAATCGTGGCAGCAATTGTGTGTGTAAAAATGTGGTTTTTTTCGCCAATATTCAGAACGCAGTCTTTCTTCATGCGAGTCTGTCTTTTATTAAATTCTCTGGTATTCTGCAGGAGTTTTTACTCGTGACCCAGATCTGGCTGACACATTGTGCAAAGCTCATCTCTCAAATCTTTTTTCACCACAGAAGAACACCGCGTGAGCACTTAATTAGACACCTACCAGAAGGGGGGCTTTACTATCCACACATTTCATCTGTTATCAGTCTTTAGAAATTCAGAAAAACTGGTATAAATGATGAGCTGGAGTTGCTTTGCCAAGTTACGGCATAATTGTTGTAATGTTGGTTTAGCCAGCTCGCTTACTGTTAGAGCCAATATGCATGGATTATTATGTATCATTAATATGATCATATACATGCATTAAACAATAATTGATGATTAATGTCATATTGTTGATCATTTCAGTGTTTGAGCTTGGGATAGCCTCGCTGTATATTCCACACTTCACAATACAGCGAAGATAATGCAACTCAGACAGCTGAAGTGCATTTGTTAGTGTATGCTCACTCAAATGCATTCTGAAGCCAAATTAAAAAATTAAAAAATTGTAGTTATATTATTTATCAGGATAGTTAGCATTTGTTGCCTTTCAGGATGCTAGCCTTACAAAAAATGGGAAAAAGACTCAATTTAATCTCTGAGTTCTTATAATCCTCATCTTTTCATAAAGCACCCCCACTCCCCCCATTTACAATGAGCTGACCCAGTCCTCAGTGATACATACTGTAGCTGACATTACTGTGATGGCATGGCTTTGAGCCTCAGAACACAGCCTCATGATGATGTTCCCGCTCATGCGTGTCACCACTGCTGGAGAATCAGCGGTCACATGAGCACATGTGAACACTGACCTGCAGTCGAACTGACTTAATTACCAGCAGTTCAAAGAAAATAGGCCACTGTTTGTTTTTGAATAACGTGTCACAAGTATTACACAGTACATTCAGAAAATACTTGGGCGTTCAGGCAAAAAACTCCTTCAGAATGTTTCTTTTACCTGATCGGTTTGTTTCCATTTCTGCGCATTTGTCACACTTGTTTTCAAACTGCAACTTGCTCACATTTCTCACTCACCTCTTAAACAAAAATAAGAGGTTCAAATATGTATCCAAATGCCTTTTGCGATTTTGTACAATCTGCATATGCATGGTGGTCTTAAATGGTCTTTAATTTGCTACTGTGCACCACACGGAATATCACAGAACTGAATAACCTGTTTAGTAAAGGATCTATTTAGCTGGAAATAGACCCAATAAGAGCAAGTCCGTATCAATACGAGCAAGTCATTATCATGTATCTGTAACATTCTCTACAAGCTGAACCATCGAATACTCAGGTGAGATGGCAATGAAAACCATCCTGACTTGAAGACAGAAGTCACATGACTGAATGAGGAGTAAAGATTCTACATTAGGGCCCTGTATCACTGACCCTTCAGTGAGCTGAACGCCGAACCCGCAGGGCGCAGTCACGGGGAGAGACGGAGCGCGGCGAGAGGGGAGATGGGAAAATCGTTACTGATTGAATGAGCCTCCTGAATCGGTGTGTTTGTGTCTGGTCAGTGCTTCTGTGAGCGTTTCTGTGTGCTCAGCAGCAGCTGGCTGGTGATTTAGAAACGGCCCTCCCCACCCCCCTCATTTTTACTCTCACATACCTGTTATATAAACCCATTTCATCTAGGATGCTTTCCACAGCCCGCCGTTCACCGGGATTTTGTTTTTAATAACGCTCACGCAGGGAAATCAGCCCGCAGATTTCCAGCTGTCTGCCGGCCTCCATGTTGGGCAGCTCCAGATGAAATCCGTCCCAAGTACCAGAAGGAGCGTTTATGGGACTGCCAGGGATTACGGCTCTTAATTGCCCCTCTGATCTAACAATTTTCTCAACCCAGTTTTAATATTGTGGGCTGCGTGTGGTGTAACATGGACCAATGGACCAGCATGTCATGGGTTTCAATCCCCGTTGGGAAAGAAAGGGAATTTGGTGCCATTTGGGTTACCTAGTAAATAAATGCATACAGAATGTACAGGTTTGTAAGTCACTTTGGAAATGACCTGTGCTTAGCAAACAATGTTGTCCTCCCAGCAATCACAGTTGATGACAGCAGGACATTTTGCTCGTTTTCTGTTGTTGAGATCACTCTAAACCAGTCGGTTCATTTCCATTACAATAAGGCTGAAGCAACTGAAGTCTCATAAGCAGAATTTTATAACAACGAAATCAGCCGACCTACAGATACCCATATGCTTTGGTGTTGCATTATAAAGACTGTGTGCTCTGTGTGTTCATACTGTTTACTTCAACAGGTAGTTGGGGGAAAGATGACAGAGTCTGGTAGACTTTGTGCTTTCATCACGAAAGTGAAGAAGGGAAGTCTAGCAGATACTGTTGGACACCTCCGACCAGGTAAGGCCCTACCTCCGATTCAAAAGCCACACTTTCAAATTCAAACGACGCACTTGTGCAATATTCCTGTAGTTCAGATGTTATACTGGTTTGTTCTCACTGAAGAGATGTTGAAACTGTCCTTAAACGTGCATTCAGAAATGTTCTGTGCACGGTAACACAATTTCCAAAAAGTTTCTTTAAGTGTGTGTACCGCAGCTGAACCTGGCTTTTGTCTGGCCTGCTCTGCTCATGTTAAACGTTCATTTGCTGCCAGGTTTTCTCTTTAGACCTGTTCATACCCTTCACTTTGAAATGTTGTGGAGAAAATCCACAGTCCACACTGTGAACCACTGTGTATAGGATAGTTATAAAATATTTAATAACTTCCCCTAATCTCATTGTATTTATTTGTGGGTACTTAAATTGTTCAAATTATTCTTTACTTTAGCAGATACAGTTTAATGCACGCAGTATACTATGTATGCAAACAGTATGGGTGTGAAATTCACTTTTATCCTCGATGTCTTGATGAATGTTTGATAAAAATCTCTTTTCCTCCAAAGGTGATCAGGTCCTGGAGTGGAACGGGAGGTTTTTGCAAGGAGCCACATTCAAAGAAGTTTACAATATCATTCTGGAATCCAAACCCGAGCACCAAGTTGAGCTGGTGGTCTCGCGTCCCATTGGGTGAGTTGCCCAGTCACGTGATCGCTTTCAGAATGCCCCCTTTCCAAACACAATAGCCTGGGTTCAATCAACGTTTGCCCTTAAACTTTGACTCACAATGAAAAGCAAAGTGTTTTTCCTCCGCAGTCGAGTTCAGCCATCACAAAAGTTAACGTGCCAAACTCTTACGTTTCTTTGTAAGGCAAAAAAGAAACGTTGATCGAATCCAGACCCAATTTTGGGGGTTTTGACCTTTGGGATAAAATGAGACAATTTAAGGAAGGAGAGGGTACACAAAATGTTGTGAAGGGATATGAGGTTTACAGCGCCCGAGTGGATGAATTGAAGCATAACATGGCAGGTTTGGCTCGAGTAGTTCACAAAGCTCCCTTTGTTTGTTTAGTGCTGTGCTAGTTTATTCACAGTCTAAGATCAGTAGCCAGGTAATCAGAGTTGAGACGGTACAAAATCGAAATCCAAAAGAGTAGTAAAAATAAACGTAGCAAGAGTAAAAAAAAAAAAAAAAAAACAGAAAGACACGGCAAACAGAAGGAGAAGGCAGGCTCGAAGTCATACTGAAGGGTTGTCTCAAGAATCTCAAATAACACAGGCTTGAAAAAAATCGGCACAGTGAATTCATCAACGTTCTGACAGAGATTACAAGTGGAAGGCAGACTATATACACCAGGGAAGTAATGACACGAAAAGGAATCAAGTGTGGGTGGGAGGATTAAGGAGCTAGACACAGGTGAACAAAATAGGAAACAATAATTCAATAACGAGGGGGAGCAGAAGACACGGACTGGAATGCACACAAACACATAGATAACACACGGCCTTGGATTAGCAGGTAAACGAGTGCACAGCACGAGGGGTGGATTCTGAAAGTGGATACAGCTGAAGAGAGTTTAAGGAATAACAATGAATAGAGCAGAGATAGAAAAGCTAAGGGAGAATGACAGCTGCAGTGCGGAGCAAGAGAGTGATTAGTAATTAAGTGACGTTAGTACAAAATTATAAATCTTTTACGTTAGTAAATGGGATTCGTTAGTTATATATACACATTAATCTATTAGTTATCGTTAGTATATAAATATAAACACACAGTTAGTATTGTTAGTTGGATTAGTATATGTACAATAATAATTAGTTAAGAAGAAAGGAAAATGAGACTTGAAATACAGGGGAAAACCCGCATGTACCGAAATGTGCAAACATGAATACAGGAAGTGGATTCTAGGATAACATGGAAATGTAGACAGACTAGGGAACTGAAGTGGAGTGTCAAATGGGACCGTAACCAGTAATACTAATGAACACAAACACATGTAAGGAAAATAATAAAGTAACGGAAAATAAACAACACCATACACAAACAAACAGAACCATAACAAGTGCATCTCCCTCTGCTTTTTGAGGGAAGCACTCTGTGCCCCCCACCGCCACTCGGAGCTTGCAGCCATGAGCCGTTGTGTCATCGCCAGAAAGACTCTGCGGTGGAATATTAATTGTTTATGAAACCAGGCGATTTCCTGAAAATCATAAATCCCGTTTTGTCAATGTACATATTTGACCTGCTTTGTATTGCAGAGAGAGCTGCTAGGGGAATAAGATAAATGTGGCGCTTAAGGTCATTAAGGCACAGTGCGTTGTACACAAGCTTCAAATTGATCTCCCTTCCTCTTCTCATTTTCAGAGACATTCCCAGGATACCCGACAGCACACATGCACAACTGGAATCAAGTTAGTAGTGTATTTACTCACATCTACATGTGGCATCCAGTATATGTCTTTATGTATGTATATATATATATATATATATATATATATATATATATATATATATATATACAGGTGCAGCTAAAAAAATTAGAATATCGTGAAAAAGTTCAATATTTTTTGTCACTCATTTCAGAAAGTGAAACTCATATATTATATAGATTCATTACACATAGAGTGAAATATTTCAAGCCTTTATTTCTTGTAATTTTGATGATTATGGCTTACAGCTAATGAAAACCCAAATTCAGTGTCTCAGAAAATTAGAATATTGTGAAAAAGTTCAATATTGGAAACTCATGGTGTCACACTCTAATCAGCTAATTACAAAACTAAAAACACCTGCAAAGGTTTCCTGAGCCTTTAAATGGTCTCTCAGTCTGGTTCAGTAGGCTACACAATCATGGGGAAGACTGCTGACTTGACAGATGTCGAGAAGACAGTCATTGACACCCTCCACAAGGAGGGTAAGCCACAAAAGGTCATTGCTAAAGAAGCTGGTTGTTCACAGAGTGCTGTATCCAAGCATATTCATAGAAAGTTGAGTGGAAGGAAAAAGTGTGGTAGGAAAAGGTGCACAAGCAACAGGTATAACCGCAGCCTTGAGAGGATTGTCAAGCAAAATTCATTCAAGAATTTGGGGGAGCTTCACAAGGAGTGGACTGAGGCTGGAGTCAGTGCATCAAGAGCCACCACGCACAGACGAATCCAGGACATGGGCTACAAATGTCGCATTCCTCGTGTCAAGCCACTCCTGAACCAGAGACAACGTCAGAAGCGTCTTACCTGGGCTAAGGAGAAAAAGAACTGGACTTTTGCTCAGTGGTCCAAAGTCCTCTTTTCAGATGAAAGTACATTTTGCATTTCATTTGGAAATCAAGGTCCCAGGAGTGGAGAGGCACAGAATCCACGTTGCTTGAAGTCCAGTGTGAAGTTTCTACAGTCAGTGATGATTTGGGGTGCCATGTCATCTGCTGGTGTTGGTCCACTGTGTTTTCTGAAGTCCACAGTCAACGCAGCCATCTACCAGGAAATTTTAGAGCACTTCATGCTTCCTTCTGCTGACAAGCTTTATGGAGATGCTGATTTCATTTTCCAGCAGGACTTGGCACCTGCCCACACTGTCAAAAGTACCAAAAGCTGGTTCAATGACCATGGTATTACTGTGCTTGATTGGCCAACAAACTCGCCTGACCTGAACCCCATAGAGAATCTATGGGGTATTGTCAAGAGGATGATGAGAGACACCAGACTCAACAATGCAGACGACCTGAAGGCCGCTATCAAAGCAACCTGGGCTTCCATTACACCTCAGCAGTGCCACAGGCTGATCGCCTCCATGCCACGCCGCCTTGATGCAGTAATTAATGCAAAAGGAGCCCCAACCAAATATTGAGTGCATATAAATTAACATACTTTTCAGAAGGCTGACATTTCTGTTTAAAATATCCTTTTTTATTGATCTTATGTAATATTCTAATTTTCTGAGACACTGAATTCGGGTTTTCATTAGCAGTAAGCCATAATCATCAAAATTACAAGAAATAAAGGCTTGAAATATTTCACTCTATGTGTAATGAATCTATATAATATATGAGTTTCACTGTCTGTCTGTGTGTGTGGAAAATGTTAAGACACTTTAGTCATCAGTGTTTTCAAACACTGATTGTTACCTCCATGTATGCTGCTGCAGCTTTTGCTTGTTTAATTCTTACATTTTGTTGACTTATTTGCGGTCATTTCTATCAGAATTTTCCAGTTAATAATTCAGCCATGGAACATGAGCTGTTATGCTGGGGAAACAGGAACTTAAAGGAACTTAGAAATATTTATCATTCAGGTTCAAGTTCTTTTGAGTCCCAGAAGATGGAGCGCCCCTCTATCTCTGTCACATCCCCCATGAGTCCAGGCCTGCTACGGGATGCCCCTCAGTACCTGTCCGGACAGCTCTCAGTATGTACCCACAATGCATCTCTCTGTTCTTGGTGGCACATCAGTTTTATCTACAGTGTGATCAAGCAATGTGCATGAGTCAGGTGGTGGGCAGAAATCGTTCGGTTCAGTATCACTAGCAGTCTCAGTGTTTTTAAATCAACTTTCCCAAAGGTCTAACGTTAAACTACTAAAGAAAAGGTCTGTTTTTATTCCAATGTTTTTTTGAGATTTTTTAATTAATATTTTACAAAGTGTTATAAACATTGTCTCCCAAAATTAAATATACAATTGAATCTGAAGCATTCTTTTTTTGGTAGGCCTACAATAAATGAAAATAGCCTTACAATAAAACCCCCACTCCTCCAACATTCTAATTTAACTTTAACTGTATCATAATGGCATTTAAGCCAGTACTTCTTACCCACCCTTCAATAATTCCCCCATTAATAAAGGGAACTAGAAGTGTTGCTATGAAATTCAGGTCCCTCAAGGCCTTCATAGCAGAATAATATGTCCGGTTTGACAAAGACCCAGGTGGAAAATGTTGTGCTCAGTTTTCAAGCTTGGTACAAGATTTGACAAAACATTTGAAAAAGGAACAGTGCTGACTTAACCATGAGATAAGGCTTTGGAATCCATCCACATTGCAAGGCCTGCTCAATTGGACCCAGCTCAGTTCTGCATAGGATCATATTACCTTAAGATTTTATGTACAGTTGAAGTCGGAAGTTTACATACACTTAGGTTGAAGTCATTAAAACTATATTTTTAACCACTCCACAGATTTCATGTTAGCAAACTATAGTGTTGGCAAGTCAGTTAAGACACAAGTCTACTTTGTGCATGACACAAGGCATTTTTCCAACAATTGTTTACAGACAGATTATTTCACTTTTAATTCACTATATCACAATTCCAGTGGGTCAGAAGTTTACATACACTAAGTTGACTGTGCCTTTACATTTTAACATTTTTAATATTTGGTCGCATATATTTTGCATGCCATGACTTTCTGATGCCTGTGACCCAACAACATCAAAAGACTCTTGCTATCTTAGTTTCTGGTACTCTTACAAGCGATATTCTAACGTATCTGCATTTGAATGGATCTCTTTGGGAATTGGGGATGGGACTAGATTTAGCTGTAAATTATGCTGGAGCAGTATGGAATACATGGTTGGTAAAATGGCTGTAAGTCATCTGAGGTATCAAACGAGCCTCAAACCATCACTCTGCTGCCAGATATGCAGTAGATATGGATGGATCACTTTAAGGGTTGTTTCTCCTGTCAAATGTTCGTATTGAACTCTATGCAAAAATAAGTCTGGAGAAGAAACGCTTCAAGTTACCCATCCATATCTACTGTATTTCTGGCAGCAGAGTGATGATTTAAGGCTTGTTTGATACGTCAGACACTTGACGACTTGGAGCCATTTAGCCAACCATGTGTTTCCATAGTATTCTAGTGTAATTTTTAGCTAAATCTAGTCCCACCCCCCAATTCCCATAGAGATCCATTCAAATGCAGAGACGTTATAGTATCGCTTGTAAGAGTACCAGAAAATAAGATATCAAGAGCATAAGAAGGTTTTCACGTCAGTTTAATTTGTGTGTGTATTTTCACATAAGATCAAATCTATTGGATTTAGTATCAAATCCATGCATGTGAACGTTTTATAAATGAGGCCCCTTGTTTTTACTACGAGTTATGCGTAGAGTACTTAAAATTTGGCAATAATAGTTGATAAAAACTATTGAATTGCTTGGTGAAATTAACAGTTTGTTTAAAAAGTTCAGTGAGCAAGAAGCAATCAGTAATCTTGGTTTTGGATGCTTTGAAGGAACAATAATGTGTTTTGTGTGGGAGGGAGGGGTGTTCATTTGCCTCTCGGTGGAGCTCAGAAGAAGCTCGATTTTATCCTAAGATGTATCCGTACATTTAGCACAGTGAAGCTTTGATGTTTTTGCTGTTCTATTTATTATTTTCTTTATTGTAGGGGGAGATTTAGTCTAAAATTTCTGATGTTGCATGTTTTCTCGCTCTTGATGCTGCTGTCACCATGGTAAAATACTGCAGGAATACTAAGGCAATGATGATCGGATATTTCTGTGTTCAGAGAGAACAGTGACACTTTAAAATAACTTAACTGAAAAGAATTGCCCAAAAATATAGAGCTTACTAGTGTGACGATAATGGGGAAAATAACTTTATTATTGGCTGTGACAATTTCATATGCAGTATGTGTAAGTATACTGGGAGCGATTCTAAAATAACGTCAGTATGATGCAGAATGAAACAGGAGAATGACAGAGGAAAGGGGGATTATGCAATTATGTCATAAATAACTGTCGTTTTAAAGAAAATCTATAACTTTCATACAGTTCCTGCAGTGCCCTCTGTAGAGTCTGGCTCTGAAATGCAGGAAAATAGAATTGACAGCAATTTACAAATTGACAAATTGAGAGAACGGTGCGCGTTGATCTTAACTGTACGGTGCCGCTTCGGAATGCTGCAGATGCTTTTATCCAGGGTGACTGAAGCGTACGTAACTCTGGACGGAGATGCAAACGGGGGGGGAAAGGGAAAAATGGTGCCATTAGACTAAATCTCCTCTGTAGACTGGTTTTGTGTTTTTGAGTGTGTTTTTTGTCATTTTTTGGTTTTTGTTTTATTGCATTTTTTTCTTTGTCGTTTAATTTTGCTTACCCAGAGCCAAAGCCTTAGTAGAAGAACTGCGCCTTTTGTCCCTAGGGTTCAGGTAACAGTCCCTGTCTGACAGACAGACTCTTCTCTCTTTGGTTTTCCTTTTTTCTTTTTCTTTTTTTTGCTCTCTATCGTTTCCTTTTTGCTGCAATTGCTTTGGAAAATGCACAACAGGGAAATGGCAGCAATTCAATCTGTTTTGCCTTTGGGTTTGTTTACAAAGTTGTGCTTTCTGCCATTATTATTATTATCAATATTATTATTGTTTTGCTCATTATTATGCCCATTCTCATTATAATGATTACCATTATTTTTGAAACATATTTGCGCCATCTTGCCCAAGAGCCTGGAATAGCCTGCATGACTACCCAACCTAAATTAAAATAATTTAAAGAGACATTCCGCTATTTCCGGATATTTTTCAAAAACCCAGCCTCATTTTCTTGAACCAATAATAAACATGGTTGAAATTGGCTCAGTATTTTGGTGAAAAAATTACCTTGGAGGATAAAGTCTCTTTAAATGTTTTAATAGTATGTCATTTCTTTTTCTGGGATAAATAAGTTTGATGCTTTTCCATGTAACATGAAACATCTTTACATAGGCGTTGTTTTGTTTAAAATGGCTTGGGCTTAATCTTGTCTTCTCAAGGTATCCTCCAGTCACATATTGACTGTTTTTAGAAAGCAGACACTTGAACTCCATGAGTCATATTAGATTAAGTTTCAGATTTTCGTGAGCATTACTCATGCTTTAAATAGACCCTAATGTCATAAGTGCTATTGAATGGTTCTCTGGTTATCAAACCCTGCTGGGTTGTGCACCATAAGACTCTGTTCTTAAAGAAAAAGTGCACTACGCAAACTAAAATAAATTATGTACAGAATTTCCAAACAGATGTATTTAGCTGCTGATTTGGACTCCAAGGACTTCAAGTTTCATGTTACAAAAAAAGTTGTGTTAAGTTTGCTTTAAGAGGAGATTACTGCATTTTTCAATGAAGTAGAGAGAAGGTTGTTGAAAATACAGAGAAGCAAATTGTACCCTCACTGAACACCGAGAGGGTGCATGGACCAAGATCCGGCTGCACCATGCACTTCAGCTTCTCTCTGCGTCCTCGTCGGACTTTTTGAGAATGTCAAATTCGTCCGCCTCTCCTTCCAAAAATGCACGGTGGAGAGGGGGCGGGAATATCCAAGCGCGGGCCGTCCAAACGCATAGAGCTGCGGAAGCCGCGATGTTCCAGTCTTACCTCAGTGTCTGGCCGGAGACCTCTTCGAAAATGATTAAACTTAAAATAAATCTTTAAAAAAATGTTTTCAACCTAAGCCAGAGAACGCTTCATGCACGGGGAAGCGGGCATCGGTCGCCGTGCATATCAGTGCATTGTATTCTGCTGCTTCTTTCAGCATTTCAGATAAAAAAAAAAAAAAAGTGCTATCATCCATATTTTAAGATAAGACAAATGCATAAGAATAGGATAATTTAGAGAAACTATTTTTTCTACTAGCTGCAACTTTACCCTCTGAGTCAGTGCTAGGCTTGATATTTAGCCGGGCAGCATTGTTACAAAATTCCTTCTGCAGTTTGCACGTACAAAATTTTGTATCAAATCAAGTAATCAACACCGGAAGGAGCCTGGCCCGTCAATGATTATTAGGGAAGAGCAGGGGTACAATTTGTTTGACCCAAACCTCTCTTTGTGGAGTCCAGAGGTTTGATCTAGTTTGCATCGAATGCTTTCATTTGCTTTTTGCTGCATGCTTTGAGAACTGGACATCTTTAGAGTTACTACTCTGGCATAGCGTATTAGACCTCCCCTCCTACCTATATGTAAGCAAGTATGGGCAAGAACTTAGAAGTTGTTTCCATGTCATTGAAGTTACCTTTTTGAGACCATTCAAATGTCAGACTTCTAAGCAACCACTCTTTTTGCCCATACTTTCCACAGACAAGTGTGAATTGTTTGAATAGCCGTTTTCATAGCATGAATGATAGCTTTAAATACAGTTTTTATAGCTGCTACTCTGTATTTGTCCTAGAATGTGTTTAGATCCCACTCTAGCTGTAGCAACTATGACTTATAGTTTCAGTGAAGAATGTCTCAGGACGCACATTCGGTTAGCTTGCTAACATTCATTTTATACATTTGAAGACTCATCTTATATAACTGGAACAATGAGCTTTGAAACTCTCTGTTGAACAAAGTATTAGGCACTGTTTTGGATGGGCTGCTTTATTCCTCTAAGCAACTTACTCTGATTACCAGTTACACAGCTTAGGGGACAGTGGAGTGAGCACTGTGTGGGTGTTAAATATTCTATTTTGAGTTTCAAAACGTAATGTTTGTAAACTAAAAGTACATCTAAAGATACATAGTAGCTAACATAATAGATCATTCTATTGTACTTATGTTAGTTATTTTGACACAAACGTTACTGTCATTCACTAAAGGAATGATGTATGGTGTTGGAAGAGAGTTTTTAACCCGCCAGTGCTAAAAGTACTTACAAATACGCCTTAAAACATTACCAGACAACATTTGGCAAAAACAATTTTGAGCACATTGCTCAGTATCTTAGGATCAGAACGAATGTTAAATGAGATAAACATATCCTGGCTGTTTATTTAATTACATATGAATTCACTTATGTGCAAAGTATTTACATATAGGACCACTTTTCAACCAAATCGACACAAATATGGCTCATTCTTTAGAGTAGTAATATCATTGCTCTCCATTTTCACTTAACCTGCGCACTTTTAAGCTCTGCTAAGCATGCAATGTGACTGACACAGACAGACATACTGACAGACTGACAGAAGGGCAGCAGCCTTCCTCGGACAGCCGCCAAATTCAGAGTTTTTCTCTGCAGGTAAAACTCTGGTACGACAAAGTGGGTCATCAGCTAATCGTCACGATACTGGGAGCAAAAGACCTGCCTTCCCGGGAAGATGGGCGACCGAGGAATCCCTACGTAAAAATCTTCTTCCTCCCCGACAGAAGGTAAGCGTAGACGCATTCACTGTGATGTGACCGCACAGGAGCAGATTCTACCCACAGACACGAGTACAAGTACCTGATAGAGGCTAAACTTCAGGCATAACAGACTTTATAGACTAACCAGATTGTCAGCCCCTGCCTTTCTTCCATCATCTCTTCTTCCGTAAGACAATCCGTAAAATACCTAATGGGAGTTTCCAAGGCAATGATACAGTAAATAATATCTATTGCCACATTAACTGCTCTCATCCCTTAATGAACATTCCTAATTGTAATGTTGCAGTTTCAGCATAGGGAGACAGGATCTTCAATATTAAAAATATTACAGGGCTGAGTATCTGGTGAGTTCATAGAATCTGCAAGAGTGTATTCATTGTTTAATTGTAGTTAAATTGCTACTACTCATTTTAACTAAATTCCAGCTTTATATTTATCACAATAATTTTCGTATTACAATTTTGAAGCCACATTATCGTAAACATACATTTTTTGCGTGGCACTTTATTTTGATGGTTTCATATGGATAGGACTGGTTCTTTTTATTTTATTACCTACTTTGGGAGGGGAATCAGGACCGTTCAAAAGGCCCTGTTCACACTGCCGTGAAACGAACCTGGAGTGGCGGAACGCAATGCTCTAAACTTCACTTTTGATTTTTTTTCCTTTTCCATGCCTGAATTATGGTGCTGACTACCTCATGGTTCCTTACCTTGGTGGTAAATAAAAACAGTTTGAATTATTGTTCCTCCAGTGATAAAAGCAAAAGAAGAACAAAAACGGTAAAGAAATCATTAGAGCCCAAATGGAACCAGACCTTTATGTACTCGCCTGTGCACCGGCGGGAATTCCGTGAGCGTATGCTGGAGATCACCCTGTGGGACCAGGCGCGAGTCAGAGAGGAGGAGAGCGAGTTCCTGGGAGAGGTAAGTCAGCCTCTCTGCCTTTGTTACGTAGGCTAGTTGATTTTGGTTAGCCTTACTGGTCAGTCTCATTTTCTTACAGTATTATGAGCCTTGCCATAATGTTATCATTGCCAGGCTGGTGCTCTGATGTGACATAAGACTGCCTAACTCAGGAGGAATGGCTGCTCTGCTAGTCAACCAGTCATCAGTTACTACTTCTGAGAAATTGAGACTCCAATTTGGAGGTGATGGTTAAAGCCAACTTCACTATTGGCCTATAAAATAATGCTGGCTAAAACTCACAAGAACCAATCAAATTCCTGGAAAGTAATAATGAACTGCAACTCCCATTTCTCTAGAAATAGAATGATTGGGGTTGAGACTATATTTTGGTTAGTCCACGAAGGTGTATAAAAGTGGATTAAAGATGCTTAACAGACACAGAGTCAAGGTTCTGCACCAATCAAATGTTATTAACAATGTTTTCTGGAAGATGAAATAATTATTGCTCCTGGTTGATGCACGGAAAAGTATGTTTACTTGTTTCTAAAAGAAAAATTGATAGGGTGAAATGGATGGACAAAAAACAATGGGGAAGTAAAATGAAAGGTAATAATTTCAGTTAAAACCAGTGAACTAGCTGTTAAGTTCAGAAATAAAAACTGCGAGGCAAAGATGCTCTCATTCCCTTGGGGGTTTTTCAAAAAGGGAACATGGTTTTCTGGAGGGGAGTTTTTGATTAATTTATTATACTATGAAGTTTATCTACATCACATCACAATTCATTTTATTGAACTTATGCTCAGGCTGATTCATAGGGTACTTTACACCCTATGCATAATCGCCAAATTAGCTTGTGGGCCAGGCTGTGGGAAGGGCGTACTGTGTGTGCGCTGTGGCGGTGAAGGGTGTCGGGGGAGAGAAAAATGTTCCGGCCTCTCCACGAGAAAAAAAAGTCCCTCATTATTCACAAATAAAACCATTATGAGAATAAGGGTATATTAGTACTACTGTAGCATCAGTTCTATTAGTAGAGACTAGTTACTAATAGTACTATTTATAGTCGTATACCTACCTTTGACATCTGCCCGTCTTCTCCTACGAGCATGACTACTCGTAGTGATAGTTATAATACGTGTTTTCTCTTCTGAAGGTACAGGCGTACCGTTAAAATGGGAGGGATCTCCATATCACACAATGCATTCAGTGGGCCGCATTCGCATCAGAGCGTTTTTTCTAACGCGCTCTTTAAACCGTCGGAAGCATTTCGGGGCGCGATGCTTTTCGAATTCGGCACGCTGCCCGTAAAGAAACTCCTGCAGCAGTCATATTATGGGGGTCACAAATGAGGAGTCCGGAGTGGATTTTGTAAAACGTCCCTGAAACAGTCATGTTTTGAGGGCAATAGGGGAGGAAATGCTCAAGCGTTCACCTTCGAAGCCCAGTGACCTCAGAGCCGGGATGGCGCCCTCATTAGCTGCTCCGCTCATATCCGCTGGCAAACCGCCTCCTCCTGCCCCCCTGTCACAGGTCCAGAATCAGAACCTTTTGTCTCTTTCACACTTCAAGGTTCTACATTCCGGAAATAGTTTATATTGGAAATAGTTTATTTCTGACATCTGCACGAGCGAATAACTAGAGAGCATGATTTTTCATTTCAATGCTTGATTCACTTCAAACCTGATTAAAACAATAAAATCTAGAGTGATGCATGTGTCTGAGATAGCCCATGATACGTGCATTGTGAAACGTCAAAGGGGGAAATTACAAAAGTTACTTGTGTGTTGGGAGATAAAATGCTGCCATACACATTGTCTATTTAGCATTTATTAAGCAATTTTGTAAATGAACACATCCACAAAGTATATGCTTGCACATTTTCACTTATTAGCTTGTGTTGTGCATGCAACAGCACCTACCAACTAACATAGAAAAGCAACAATCTTGATTTTAAGATTTTAAGAAGAAGGGACAGCACACTGGAAAAAAAATGTGGCTACAAGATTATAAGAAAGACAAAGGACTGAGAGTGGGGAGCTTTTCTTCTGTGCTATAGGAGTGCAATTGTTTGTGGAGGGCCCTTATTTTTTCTGCTGCAGTGTCCCCAGCATTGCCTTACATAGATTTTATATTGGGTTTTTTTTTCCTCTAGGATGTTTGAGTTGAAAATACTCCATTAGAATTTGTAATATGTGACGCTGACGGTGCCTCCTTCTAGCAACAATTACAGCAGCCATGTCAATGCTCTCATGCATTTAATAACAGACAGCCCGGTGAGGTTTAGTGTATGAAGGAAGTGGATTAACTTTCATTTTTATGCACACAGTGTTTGTTTCCATTAGGCAAATTACACGAAATTGAGAATTGCCGTTCTGAAGTTGCATAAATTGATGCTTATGGAAACGCAGATAGTGATTAAATAGCTGAATTTATAATGAGAAGGATGTAGGGTGCAATACCGTACCTCTCAGCAAGGTACTTTACCTGACTTTTTTAAGCTTGGTATTCGCTCAGCCCTACATAAGGTGTTTGGTAAGGAAATGACTGATGTGGCAACAGGGCTGCCGTGTGACTTATCCCGCTGGGTCGTGACCGACAGTCTGAAATCAAAGTCCCACAGACAGAGAGTAATCCCTTTCAGTGTCTCTCAGGGAGGAAGGGTTTCGGTATGCAGATTTCAGAAGGAATCTTCCGGTCCATGCCCGCGGCATACGAAGCGCGTTCCTCCGACACGAGGACGGCGCGCGCCGCTCAGCTGCCGGACCGCGGAGTGAAAAGCCGCCGGCTGGCGCCATGCACTTCAGGGGAGAGCGCACGCTCGTCTGCACTCTTCCAAATTTAAGGACATTCCAGGGATGAGAGAGAAATAGGATAATAGTCTGCATTCTCCATTCAGAGAAACTCATTTGAAAAAATGGGGATAAAAAATATATACAAACGTTTGTACAATTGAGTAATAGATAAATGCAGTAATGTAATGAGTCACCCACAGGACGGGTGAAAAGTTGCCCGCGAAAGGTGATGAACGTATAAAGCGGTGGCTGATGGTGCTGATTGGTCCCCTGCAGATCCTGATAGAGCTGGAGACGGCCCTGCTCGATGACGAGCCCCACTGGTACAAGCTGCAGACGCACGACGTGTCCTCCATGCCCCTCCCCAACCCCTCGCCCTACATGCAGAGGAGACAGATGCACGGAGGAAGCCCCACGCGGAGGCTGCAGAGTAGGTCACCCCTCCCCGCCCCGCACCCCCCCCACCCCCCCACTGCAAAACCTTTGATGTCACTCATTCATCCTCATGTACAATATATGAACACTTGCGCAGCGATAGCCTAATAGCGGACACTGTGCAGGGAAACGGTCTCACCGGTGGCTCACTAGCTGACGTCAGGGTGATATGGGGGAAAGATGCTCAAGTGCTTCTGGTGAGGTTTTCGCAAGCTAGCTCAGCATTTTGAAAACCAATCACACTGCTAGCTCCATCAGCCAGGTCATTATAAGCATACCAAATGTTCAAACTGTTCAAATTTGCTTATTGAGGCAGGCTATTTAGACTAAATAAGAATATGGGAAATCCTGTGCAATATATACACACTTATCTGTCACCCGAATTGCCCCTATCATCACTGATTCACTTCTGTATGTACAGTGTATATGCACACTTTATCCCAAAGTCCTAACTTCTCAGTGTCATCATCGTAGTCACTGTTATTATTTATTCACAAGCCTTTGTTCACACAAACACATGCACACAAGTACTTGTCCTCGCTACGGTTAGCAAAATTAACACGGCACACATTAGTAATAAGGAGTGATCACATAGCTTATTATGTTTTCTAGTTTTACATTTTTTCCGTTTACTACAATATAAACCCATTAGCTCTTCAGATGAATTTGAGTACTGTTATGTAAGTGTAGTCCTCACTGATGAGACACTAACCCTTAAAATACAGAACTATTTTTTTAATATCCCCATTCAAATTATAATCAAGAATCATTGTTTACAAATGACTAAATGTAAGATAAGTATTTTACCTTGAAACATGTTAAATGTAGTCATGTGATCAGTTAGCTGTATAACATTATTTAGTTGGTCTAGTCATATATTGTTGTCAACAGTATCTAAACCACGACTACAAATAAACTCTCCTCAAAATCACTGCAGATATTGGGAATGCACTGGAGCGCTGTAAGGCAATTAAAGCTTTTTGCTGAAGACTCTTTAGGAGCTCCTCTAGGAGAGCTTTAGGATTTGAGGCAGTGAGCCTGATACAGCAGAAAGCCCCAGAGAAGATGACACGTATAATTACCCAGAATGCACTTTTCACTTGCACATTTTTTTCTTCACAAACATACTTTGGTGTTTTCAGTTCATTTGCTACTTGCTGAACTTGGCAAATAACGAGTGTGCTGATAAAAAAAAAACTGTTACTTAAATTAAGGACAGATGTTGATTGAATACAGGCTAAATTTTCTATTAGCTTTTAAGTGACCTTCATTAGTCTAAAATGACAATATGAGTGGCTCTGTTACTTGACACGATGCATTCATTGAGCCCGTAGGAAATTAGATCATTGTCATCAGAAATGTAATGCCGAGAAAAGACACCCTCAATCTGAACTTAATTTAACGAAACCGGAAAGGGGCAGCCTTTCCTCCTACAGACATGTACTGTAATAACTGTAACGATGGCCGGAAAATAAATACTTCTTGTCCTTATGTCATTATGATAAGCAAGTTTAGAGCTGCTTGCCTCTGGTCCTGGATGGCTGCAGTGTCTCAGCCACATGTCAACCTGCCTTCATCCTTGATTGGACCCTGCCAAACTTCCTCTGTTTCTTAGTGTGTTATGTATTTAAAGATTGCTAGAAAAACTTACTGGGTTATTGGCTCCAAAAACGGCGGAAAGTGGAGTAGCCTTGAACTGGTTTTTGCACGAATGAAAATGTGTTTTATTTTGTTTTCTGTTTATTTCCTTCACTTCACCTCGATACTTTTCCAGACAAAGGCCCGTACTCGTACAATTCAGGTAATGCATGCTCCTGGTGGTCCAAAGAGTTCTGAGTGTGCTCCCCATCTGGGTTTGACCTGCCCTGCTTCTGTCCGCACCGCTGAACTCAAAAACGTGTTGTTCCCCCCCCATTAGCTAATCCACAAGTCCACTCAGGTCCTTCTGAAAACGCTTCCGCGCTAACCGACCTGCTCTCGTGGAAGCATTGCTCCTTTGCTTCTGTGGACCTTTCAGATCTGATACTAACTGCATCTCCATAACGATAACCTGCTACATTTTCTGTGTGTTGTCAAATATCCCACTCTGAACAAACCTTCTGTTTCATGTGTTTTCTGTCATTGGCTTTTGGCTTGTCTGTAATGTCGTTTTCTTGAGTGTGAGCGTTTTGGAGTACATTTTATGTTGCATTTATATGACCTTTAAGATGTTTTGCTAGTTTTAACAAATTTATCAATATCAGTTAGAAATTAATTTAAAAATTTTCGGGAGGAGCCAGTGTGAAAATAAACCCCAGGGGCCACATGTATAAACAGTGCTGAGCAGATAAATGCCCTCAGAAAGCAGCGTAAGCGAGTTTGCACGCAGAAATTCAGATGTATAATATAACACGTGCTGTGAGAATCTGCGTACCTCTGCACACGATGGACACCATACTTATGCAATGTTTGGAGTCCGTGTGATATGGCGACATCATGACAGAAAGGCAGAGATATAAAACTGATTTCTGACTTTCACCCTGAGCGTTTTTTTAACGTATTCTTTTACTCAGAGTTGTATACATGTGGCCTCAGGTATTTACTGGATCCGGCAGATAGTTGCTGCCTGCGATACACATTCATAAATGCTTAGTTACTGAATGCCCAACTAGATGCTCCTCCCTATGTTTAGTATTCTCATACAGCAACCCTTTTTTTTTTTTTACTGAGTGTCTTACTCAACGCTTATTCCAGGCTAACTGTGACGATACACACAGTCTAGGCATGCTCTTAATTCCTTGCCTTTTACCCTTGTTGAAGGAATATTATGTCGACTGAATACGCTTTACAGTAGAAAACCCATATGGAGTTATTTCAAAGCTCATTTGGCTGTTGTTATTTTTTCTCTGTGTCTTTCTCTGCAAAGTGAAAGAGCTGATGTGTGAAAAAATGGAAAGCTAAAGCAGGTTCTGCTCATCCGAGATCTCACGCTGAGAAAAACACTGCAACCGTTAACCTAACCCCTTTCCACACTGTATATTGTTAACCTGTGGTTAAGTCTTAACCTAGGGTTAATGATTCACACTGCCTCTTGTTAGCTCTGGGATAAATGTCAGTTGATACACGGTGAATAATGTTTACATTCTAGAATGAAGTGCTGTGATTGGACGTTCATTGTTTAGTCTAACCTCGATTCACACTGGCAACAGTTAGCCCGTGTTTACAGGGATAACCCTGAAAATCCGGGGATAACCATGTTCCAAAGCAGGGCCAGCTAACTCTGAGTTAAAGTCAGATGATTCTAGAATGCATTTAGCCCAGGGTTAAGTGCAGTGTGAAAAGCCCTCAAAAGTGGCACGCTTGTCACTTCATAAAAATAAAAACATATATAAAAACCAATGTGTCCACTTGAATTAAGGTGGCTGAACAACGAAAGATGCCAAAAACACAACCGACACCAGAGCATGCGCGATTCGAAAAAACAAGTTGCATCGAGACATGGCTGCCGACTGCTTTTCAGATTGCATTTCAGTATTAAATTGAATGATTGAAGCATCTTTCAACGTGTCACAATAAAAGCCATCAAAGTAACAGTGACCATGTTGGAAAATGATTTCAAGTAATGCCTATACCAGTTTCAAAGCTTTTCTAAATTGTTATTTGTAAAGTATCCCATTATTTTATCAATGTTATAGTTTTTGCTTGGTGATAGGGAAAATTTACGTCTGCCCAGTATTGTCTATGGGTACCATCTTACACTGGCTACACTGAGGGTAGTGCATTACATACCATGGTTTTGTTTGAAATTTTTTTTTATTTAGTTGCCGAAAAGTATATATTTTGACAAATATTTCAGACCTAGTCTAAAATTATCAGTGTGAATATCTCAGACAAAAATGGGCGAGACAGCTTTCACCTACCTTTTTGCCATCTAGTGGCAGAACATTGTTATTTCCATTCACTGATGAGGGAGGCACTCACATGACCATTTCTAGGCCCAATTCCTCTACTCACAAAATAAATAAATAAATAACTTCCTGGAAACCTTCAGCTGTATTAGCCATTTTCATCATCATTGATGTGTTTCTTATTGTCAATGTTGCTTGCGTTCACATGCTGTTGATTCCATGGCACTGCCTATGACTGTTCGGTGTGCTAGCTTGCTGTAGCTTGCTTTTCTGCCTGCAGAAACCTTGTTGCTGTGGTTTCCGCTCTGGGATGACACCGTCCTCTGGTCAGCTGACCTTCACTAGCCCCGTAGCGAATTACTCTGATTGTTTGAGTCAGCTCAGCCACACGGAAGTGCTCCCAGTGACAGACTGCGATCATGGATCTCACACCCCCCCCCCCCTCATCTTTTTTACAGGATCCCAGCGAATCAGTGACAGCGAAGTGTCAGATTACGACTGCGAGGATGGGGTTGGAGTTGTATCAGGTAAAGACCTCTGCTTGCGTAATAGCCTGCTATTTGTGCAAATGATTACTGGACCAAAATAAATATATAATGATTATGTGTAGGTATGCTCTTATTTAATTCTCAAAAATGAAATCCAGATTATTCAGTGCAATTTACTAGCCTAAATATGGAATGATACGTGCATCACAGCAGGATCAAGTACAATACTGTAATCACAACGATCACTTGATAATGCACTGCATTTCTTACATAGACGATATTGGTAAGCAGTTGTCTAAAGAACATTGTTTTATAGTAGGTACACATATTGTACTTACTATGTACACATTAGTATTTGACATTAGAAGAATGGCCCTGTTTGTGCATGTACTTACTGTACTGTATAGTGTAAGATACAGTATTAAGTCTGATGTGGAAGGGGAAACCTCACTGATAGTAAAGGAACCCCCCCCCCCCAACCTTTTTAAAATTCTCATCAGTCTTTCCTAGCTTCAAAAGCAAGGCCTCAGCTTAGCAGGAACACCCTCCTTTTCTCCCTCTCCCCCTCTCCGTTTCTCTCCCTCTCTCTCTCTCTCTCTCTCTCTCTCTCTCTCTCTCTCTCTCTCTCTCTCTCTCTCACACACTCTCTTCCTCCCCGTCCCTTCCGCCGTAGTTTCCTATTGATTTTGGCCAATTCTCAAGCCCTCTTTTGAAACTGCTGATACAATACTTCCAGCGGGGGGGAGAGATGATTAACATTCAAAGGAATTATAGATTCCCTTTTCTTCGTTCTGCTTCTTTTCAGCCCCTCGAATAAAAAAAAAAAAAGGGGTCTGTGATGCAGCCTGACTGTCTGCTGCCGCAGATTACGATCCTGTTAATGGAGAGGAGAGGTTCGCCGCGCGCTTAGACAAATCGGGCTCGTGCACGGAGACTGACTTGTCTAAAGGGATAGAGAATCACACTTACATAGTCAAACAGGACGATTAAAAAAATTATTTGTCCAATTTTGCAGATCATGAAAAAGAACTATCTATGAGTGCTGACATATTAGCACTATATGAAAATATGATTGTAATACATATAGACAATTGTATTGCCAGTACAATGCATTGTTTGTGGCAAGTGGTTTTACAATCTGAAACAGCTGGGAGTCCATATTTTTAGTTTTGTTTTATTAGATGTATTGTCGAGGTAGTTTTACTGTTCATTGTATTAAGATAACCATTTATTTATACAAAAATAACAAAATAACCAAGGTTGCTCATATAAAAGTGGAAGTTTATATAGTCTGAATTATATGCAGTATATTGTAACACATGTTAAAATGCATTCCTTTAATTTAACATATGGCAGATTTGTAAGGTCTTGTGGGGACAGATTTTGCTGGTCTAAATTGTCTACCATGGGATAAGGAGGAATAATCACATTGCTTTAAAGGGTCCGAAGGCCCAGATTCACTATATGAACAGAGAGCTTTATCCTTCATTTTAGTGCACACCTTCAGCAAGTATTGTGTTGCAGTGCTTACTCAACACCATCACTTCTGCTGTCATTGGAAATGATTTAAAACATCAATAACTCGATGGTAAAGTGCATTGTGTCTAGAGTGAATCTGGCCCTAAGTGTGATTGTGGTTTTGGTTCTTCTGAAGTTTTAAATACATTTGTTGCATTAGGTATTTTGTCTAATTAACCCAAATCCAAAGCTCGATATACTATAATGCCTGTAATTAGACACTGAAGGGATATTAAATCTTCTAGGTTGTTCTGTGAAACACAGGACTCTCTTGTAGAATAGGTTGGGGTTAACTACTTGGATTGACTGACATTAAACAAAGGTACTGTAGTGGTTCGTGGCTGTTTGTTTTCTTTTCTTTTGCCGCTCTCGTTCTGTCTTCACGATTGGGAATCAATCAGATTTTTTCCACATTCTGTTTCGTGGTTTGCAGCCCTCATTATTGTTTTCACCTGCACTTCTGCTTGCGGGGTACTTAAGTTCCTCACTTCCACATCTCCGGTGCTTGATTGTCTCACGACATTGCATTCGAGCCAGGTATAGCCAGGAACTAGCGACCTCCTGATATTAAACTCTGTTTATGTTCAGGGAGGACTTGCTATAGCTACTTAATCGGGTATAGGATTGTTTTCTACCTGGTAGTGCTATTTATTTTGTTTCTTTGCTGTTCTCTCTGAGACAGTTTTTCTTTGTTATTTCGTTTTGGTTTTGCACTCTTCCGGCTTTGAGCTATTATTAGCCGAGAGTGTTCTTTTGTTTTCATGAAATTTCCCGTTATTAGCTCATTACGTGAGCTCGGGAGATTTCGTTTGTATTCTACTAGTTTTAGTAGTGCGCCCGGTTTTGTGGGTTGATTTTCGTTTTGGCTAGGAATTAGGTTCCTGTTTTTTCTTTCTTCCTTTATTATTTTCTTCCCCTAATTATTGGTCCTCACTGTTGTGAGCTGACTTGTTCTGATCTCCCCACCTTTGCATTTGAATCTCCGTACACTCAATTAACCCCTTACAGGAACATCTTTTCATTAAGTTTTCGTTTTCCCTTTTTATTAGGCTTTGACTGTATATTAATGTTTTCTGCCAAGCTGTCGGAGTATTCAGAGTACAGTCTGATGTTATTTAAGAGGCTTGACTCCACGGTTCCATGAAAGACAAACATAAATTTGTAATAATACCTGACTTATGCAAGTTCTTTCTTACAGTTTTATTAACTTAGTTTTCACGGCATGTTTGCTGTTATTTGAAGCCTTTTAGCATGCTATACACTGAATATCAATCAGCTTAACCATAGCTCCTGGCCTGTAGCATAATGCTGGGCATTGACCGTAACCATAGCTCCTGGCCTGTAGCATAATGCTGGGCATTGACCGTAACCATAGCTCCTGGCCTGTAGCATAATGCTGGGCATTGACCGTAACCATAGCTCCTGGCCTGTAGCATGATGCTGGGCATTGACCTTAACCATAGCTCTTGTCCTGTAGCATAATGCTGGGCATTGACCGTAACCATAGCTCCTGGCCTGTAGCATAATGCTGGGCATTGAGCTTAACCATAGTTCCTGGCCTGTAGCATAATGCTGGGCATTGAGCTTAACCATAGTTCCTGGCCTGTAGCATAATGCTGGGCATTGAGCTTAACCATAGTTCCTGGCCTGTAGCATAATGCTGGGCATTGACCGTAACCATAGCTCCTGGCCTGTAGCATAATGCTGGGCATTGACCTTAACCATAGCTCCTGGCCTGTAGCATGATGCTGGGCATTGACCGTAACCATAGCTCCTGGCCTGTAGCATGATGCTGGGCATTGAGCTTAACCATAGTTCCTGGCCTGTAGCATAATGCTGGGCATTGAGCTTAACCATAGCTCCTGGCCTGTAGCATAATGCTGGGCATTGAGCTTAACCATAGCTCCTGGCCTGTAGCATAATGCTGGGCATTGACCGTAACCATAGCTCCTGGCCTGTAGCATAATGCTGGGCATTGACCGTAACCATAGCTCCTGGCCTGTAGCATAATGCTGGGCATTGACCGTAACCATAGCTCCTGGCCTGTAGCATAATGCTGGGCATTGAGCTTAACCATAGTTCCTGGCCTGTAGCATAATGCTGGGCATTGAGCTTAACCATAGCTCCTGGCCTGTAGCATAATGCTGGGCATTGACCGTAACCATAGCTCCTGGCCTGTAGCATGATGCTGGGCATTGAGCTTAACCATAGTTCCTGGCCTGTAGCATAATGCTGGGCATTGAGCTTAACCATAGCTCCTGGCCTGTAGCATAATGCTGGGCATTGACCGTAACCATAGCTCCTGGCCTGTAGCATAATGCTGGGCATTGAGCTTAACCATAGCTCCTGGCCTGTAGCATAATGCTGGGCATTGACCGTAACCATAGCTCCTGGCCTGTAGCATAATGCTGGGCATTGACCTTAACCATAGCTCCTGGCCTGTAGCATGATGCTGGGCATTGAGCTTAACCATAGTTCCTGGCCTGTAGCATAATGCTGGGCATTGAGCTTAACCATAGCTCCTGGCCTGTAGCATAATGCTGGGCATTGAGCTTAACCATAGTTCCTGGCCTGTAGCATAATGCTGGGCATTGAGCTTAACCATAGCTCCTGGCCTGTAGCATAATGCTGGGCATTGACCTTAACCATAGCTCCTGGCCTGTAGCATAATGCTGGGCATTGACCGTAACCATAGCTCCTGGCCTGTAGCATGATGCTGGGCATTGACCGTAACCATAGCTCCTGGCCTGTAGCATAATGCTGGGCATTGACCGTAACCATAGCTCCTGGCCTGTAGCATAATGCTGGGCATTGACCGTAACCATAGCTCCTGGCCTGTAGTATGATGTTGGGCATTGAGCTTAACCACAGTTCCTGGCCTGTAGCATAATGCTGGGCATTGCTAATTATTTTTGTTAAATTAACTCTTTCAAGTTCAGTGGGCTGATCTTTCCTGCAGGAAGTCATTATTAAAAATATTTTGATATTTATTTGTTTTCATTTTAAGCGTGAAAAACTAATTTTGTTGAAATGTAACTGCAATTTAATCCAAGTGCCGTTAAGGGTCCGAGCACGAATCTGAACAGATTAAATATGAATTGAAACCAAATGCGATTAAATAGAAATTGTTAAACACCACCCGCGCTCATGGAAAACACCACTTGTTTTAGCTTTTAAATAAATTGTACAGTAGTTTTTAACAGTGCAATCCAATGATTGGAATGGAATGTCCTTACCCTGTACTTGGCACACGGGTCTTTATTATTTAAATGCTAGGCATATTCATGTTTTTTTAATGGGAAAGATTCAGTGTACTGGGCTGTGATTCTGTCCTTATCTGTACTCTCTTTGCAGATTACAGACACAATGGCAGGGATCCCCAGAGCTCGACGCTTTCCGTTCCGGAGCAGGTGATGTCCTCCAATCACTGCTCCCGATCCGTGGAAATGAACCGGACGCGGTCGCGGTCGCCGAGCGTTCCCCCTCCCCAGAGGTAGCGTCCCCGATCACCGCGCCCGGCTGCCCGGTTCCCTGGGATACGGCTCACCAAATGCGGGTCGAGGTACCGGGGCAGAGGACAGAGCCGGGGTGTTGCTCCTGATTACAGTCACCGCGGTGCATGGTCACGCTCGCAGTGCAACGGCAATGGACTGAGGAGCGGCAAAACATTCCATTCATATTGACCAAAAACAACCCGGGGGGGGTATTAGACAAAGCAGGATTACCGAGTTAGCTGGATAATTGCACTGAGTAAAATTCAGTCCATTCATTTTTTATTTTTTTTACTTCAGTCCATGTCCCAGATTTAGTTTCGGGTTTTACTCAGTGCAGTTATCCAGCTAACTCAGTAATCCTGCTTTGTGGAATACCCCCCTGGTCATTTGTTGGTTCACTATAGGAGCACTTTAAAACCAAAAAAATATATATATCAGGTTATCTCATGGTCATTGATATTTAGCTTAGCTTACCAACAAAGCACATATCCTATGTGTGCACTGGAGCGCAGAATGCAAAGAAACAGCGGCTGATATCGCAGGCGTCAGAGGACAGCAAACTGGGAGAAAATAAATGATTGCTCGCTGTTTACATTTCACGTGGCGATGTACATGCACATTACACGCTACCTGCAACTGTGGGATGATATGTGATATTCACAGGGAAACGTATTGGGTGATTAGTCTGGGGATGGCTTGAATGTAGCCGTGAGTGACGCTGTGGCGATCTCTGTCCCTCAGCCGGAATTTGGACCACGGCAATCGCGTGTCCCCGTCTCAGTACAACACCACGAGTCGAATTGACCGGCAGCGCATGTCAGAAGACCGCTACTCCCCCGACAGGTATACCCGCGCCTTCAGCCGCCCACGCACACAGACATGACATGTTTTAGTTTACGTATCCATCGTATTAACGTCCTGATGTCAGGGTGCTGTGCATGTGTTTTTAATCGATCAACCCCCCAATCATGGGCATTGAAAGTACTGCGTGTGCTGAAAGATAGCATATTCTATCACGACCAGATCTATTGTAAACCAATCTATCACAACCAGATCTTTCACAAGAAGACCTATCACAGCCAGATCTATTGCATAACAATATCAATCACAAGCAGCTCTATTATTAACAGATCCATTTTGACCAGCTCTTTTTTAAAAGGACCTATCACACCCAGATCTGTTTCACAATGTCTATCACATTATATCTATCTATTATAAACACAGCGATTTCAAAACGGATCTTTCACAACAATATCTATTATAAACAGATCTCTTTCAACCAGGTCTTTCACAACCAGATCTATCACAACCAGATATATTACGACCGGGTCTTTCACAAGTTGTCTAGGCTATCACAACCAGATCTATCGCAGCTATTGTTAGCACAGGACCCTCGTTGCTGCTTCTGCAGGCTTTAATAGCAGCGGAAGTGAAGCAGCAGGCGCTTCCTGTCTGCCTGGCGCTAATCCGCTCTGGCTCTTTCTGGGCAGCAGCCCTGTCACACACCTCCCCCAGACTGCCCATCAGGAGGCTGTGCCCAGAGCTTCTTGGCAGCCTTTTCCACCAGCTTCCCTCGTTCCAATTAACTTTATTTCATATTTCAGGGGCACAGTCTAAATCAGACCCATAAGTAGAAAACGCACTTATCTAAATTGTGTGTGACAGTGTTCTCCAGACTGTACCTCAGCCTTTAATTAAATACCTTCCTTTGTTATTTATTGAAAACAGTCGAAAACGAAACAGGAAATGAATAATGTAGAGGTTTGAATGTTTAAAACCTTAATAAAAGCCTGTCATGTTTTTGCCTCCCCTAAATAAAACTACTGGGCTAGCCAGTGGGAACTGAAAGGAGAGGACAGCACAATCACAAAACACTCTTTAGTCAACAAGATTTTAACGACATAAAATGTTTTTTTTTTTTGTACTTGACTTCAAATTGTATTTCGGTATACAACCCTGAAGCCGACATATGAAGTGCGGAGTTTGAACTTTGGCTGCTGATTTTTTAAAATTGCATTTGTTTCCAAGGTTCTCAAACTTGTCTAGTAAGTTTAGAGATGACAACTGTACGCCACAATTGGGAAACACCATACAATAACCAATAAGAATTCAAAACGTGTCCAACAACTTTTGAATCCAGATCACTACTGAGCGTCTCTAATCGATCCTTTATCGGCAGAATCCCCTCTGCTTTTTGGCTCAATATCTTACCAGGTGAAGTTTGAGAACTTTTACTCTGAACAATATGAATACTGTTTAAAGCACATAATGCTGTGAGCTCTGTGTGATCATCATTGCACCATCCAATCAGAATCCTCCCCGTATTAACTCATGGTTCGGGGTCATTCCTCATTTTACCACACTCCCTCAACAGGAAGTGGGAGAACCACATCACCCGTCAAACAGCTTTTCTCCACCCATGGCTCCGCCCTCACGTGACTCCTCCACTCCCATCGGGAGTTCTGACTCCGCCCCTCTCTCCTCTCTCCCCATCCATATTCATCCCTGTCTCTGTTCTCTCCATGTGGTTGCAGCCATTACCTCACCCTACCTCCTCGATCCAGACACAGCCAGCCTGTCAATCATCTTCACACGGATCCCAGGTAGACCCCTCCCCCCGAGTGTCAAATGGTATCTGCCTGCATGCTTGGACCCTCCCCCCCAACCCCCATGGACTACCCCCCTCTCCCAAAGCTCTGAGGGAGTAGTCGCCACTGGCATTGTTCATGGGCAGACATCGATGCCGCAGCAAAACCGGTTTGTTCGTTACGTGAAGCCCGCTTACCCTCCCATTGGAGCACCACATTGGCACGAGTGGCACAAAACTTACGATGTCATCTCCCATGTCGTCCCCCCTTTTTTTGAAAGTTTGCACGCCCTGTGAGGATGAGACAGGAAGTCACAAAGTCTCCCTGTTGTGCCATTCTCACACGGCCGTGTGCTTTCAAATGCAGGGCGAGTTCATAGTGTGGCATGGTATGCAGGTATATATTTATCCTCAGAGGGCAAATATATGCATGGGGGGTCATTCATTGGTCCTACTTTGCGGTTTGCCTTTAACATTTCAGTCGTTCACACGATATTTTCTGCTAGCTGCACCCACAGATCTGATGTCACTGAAAAATGTCATTTTTTGTAACGTCCGCTAATGGGTTAAAGACAAACCGCAATGCAGGAAGGTTGAATGCCTCCCTTAGTGCCGAATAAATGCGTGTCTTATGCTTTGAGGCGCAGAACAGGCCAGCCGACTTAGTTGGCAGCTGCTGCTTGTTTGTGCTCTCCTCCTGCAAGGGCTCATGGGGGGGGGGGGGGGGAATCTCTCACGACATCACATGTATTCAGACTACCGCATCCATTGTATAAACATGATTACACTCTATCTTCATTTCAGCATCACGCTACACAGAGGCAATTGTGCCGTGTTATGCAATGTGTTAAAGAATGCATTATGGCATATTGGCCAGGTCATTCTGCAGTGAATCATGGAGTCACTGAGGCTTATAACTGTACAGCTTCACTGAAGCTGCAAGAATCAGAGCACTGTCTCAAACGGCGGGCCATAAATGGTATACATTTTAACCTCACATTGTACTTACTCATTATTTGGATGTTATTTACAGCACAAATGTAATTTCTGCATGGTTTCTAACCTTTCTTCAAGATGTGAGAGCCTGTCAACTCTCACATTAGAATTAAGCAGTCAGCTTATTCTTTTATTTCTATTTAGAAATGTTTAACTTTTATATAATTTACCAGCACTTGGCCGTGCCAGGAGAAGTGCAGTGCCTATCACCACCGAATGCATTCTACTCAAACACCCTGTGCCCGTGTGGATGTGACCTGTGAAAAGAAAGTTGTCCAGCAAAGGCCCCAGTCCCTTCCCTGCCCCCCAACACCCCTCCCCCCCTCCCGTGTTGTGCGTACACAGTGTATCAAAAGTCCACACGTGATATACACTAAGCATTGTCGCCTTCGTGACCACGCCGGCTCCTTCCTTCCGCATGTCAGTGTCCTCCCTTCCTCCCTTCCTCCCTTGTGTTCTGATTTTTTCAAAAAGCGAGAGAAAAAAGGACAGAAGTGACTCACTGTGACGTCTCTTTGGCTGCAGTCTCGTGTACCCCATCTATCGAGAAGACGCGGTGAGGTTACTGCGCTCCACTCGGATGGCCCGCACGTATTCCGAGGGCGCTTATGACCTGGAGAGGTATAGAAGCTGTGCTGTTTCTCTGTATGTCGGCCGCTCCATGTTCTGTCGTCCTAGGCCTCGATTCAATCAATTGTTTTTTCCTAAAACATTGACGTACAAATGAGTGCGAGTGCTATTTTTTATCGCAATTTCATTTCACGCGTCGCCAAAGCTCACTCAAAAATATGCTAAATATGAGAAGAGAAAATCTTCTCTTGCATTTATTTTGCATGCTTGCATTTATTTGCAAAAGAACATTAAGGGCAAATGTTGATTGAATACGGGCCTTGTGTCTTGTGCGGTATTTTTGTTTTTAGTGATTGACCGAAGGATTACATCTTTAGAACCACGCCCTCTATAATTTGGCAATGGATTCTGAATGCATAATGGAATTTCAGTGTCATTATGGATCTTTCAAAGGGCCATTAGCCTCTGACTGACCCTCCCTTCCCCCTGACAATTAGTGACCTGTGTTAAGTAAGAGGTTAAATACACTGCCATGTGTATTTACAGAGACATGCACTCGTCTACTGTTTCTGTGGTGACGTAAGTGGAAATTGTAACTGTTATTAGTTTGCACTTTGTGCCATTTGTCAACTATACAGTGCTCCTGGCTACACCTTTACCTACAGTACATGTGCGTGTTTGTGCGCGTAAAAAGAAGTGATGATAGAATATCGCATCATAATACTCATTATTGTTGTCCTAAACTGTTTGTACGTGATTATGATGACTCACCTATTGATAACCCTGAAAAGCCACGTCTCTTATTGTAAGATCTGGAAAACATGGTGTATTATTTACACATGCACATCAAAAGAAGCAGAGGATTGTGTGGGTGTGGCTGGTGACAGACTGGTTTTATTTGACTGTGGCCCGTGTTCATGGGTGGACGTCCTCCACCGCGTCGATAGCCTGCAGCTGAGTGCTTGGCGCCTCTGCACCTAGCCTCCCGGCGGGCTCTCACTGCCTCCGCCCACTATCTGTCTCCCCGGGTTCTGCACCGTCACCTCCAACAAGCCACATCCCCGATGACGCGGGTGGTGTCCAGCGAGGGGTAAAAGCCAGTCACTCGGCCCCACCCCACCCTACCCGCTCGCGACATCCCAGGTTCCCAGAGACAAGCGCACGCAAATTTCTCTCGAGCCCCCGCGGCCATCCGGCTGTCAATCAGAAATGGCGCCCCTTTTTCGCCAGGGGAAAATGATGAGTCCTCAGAACCCGCACGCTCGTAACCGAAGTGTATTAAACTGCCGCAGAGTTGTTTAGAGCCAAGGCCGGGCCTCTCTCCGGCTTTCCGGAGCTAAATAAAAGGCAGTCTCATCCTGTAACCGTCACAGACGGATAGAGTAGATTTCCTGACCCGTTCAAACCGTTGCCTTGTGTATTGTGTGGCATCCAGGGGGATGAGGAGGGAGAGGAGAGTGCCCGTCGCCTACGATGACTCGTACCGCTCCCCGGAAAGGTACCGGCGCAACTGAAAATGCTAAAAGCACTAGGTGTAGCGCAGTGATCCCCAAACCTGTTCCTGTAGATCAGGGCTGCCCAACCGGTTCCTGGAGATCTATCCTGTAGGTTTTCATATCAGCCCTAATTTGGCACACCTGATTCTACTAATGAGCAGCTCAACAAGCTCTCTAGCTGTTGAATGAGGTGTGCTTTGTTAGGGTTGGAGTGAAAACCTACAGGATGGTAGATCTACAGAGGGTTGGGCAGCCCTGCTGGAGATCTACTGTCCTGTAGGTTTTCACTCCAACCTTAACAAAGCACACCTCATTCAACAATAGAGATATCGTTGAGCTGCTAATGAGTAGAATGATGTGTGCCAAATGAAAGCCTATAGGACTGTAGATCTCCAGGAGCAGGGGCGGGGACCACAGATGTAGAGAGTGGCATAGATTTTAGCCTCGCGTCTACCTTTTACGTAGTTTTAGCTTCTATATCTGCTTCCTCCGCAACGCAGTACTGTATCGCAGCTGTTGCGGTTTCTGACGTTGCGGCTGTGTTATGACATAGTTTTATTGCCAAGTGATTTTTGGGGAATAGACTGTGACTGTGTAAACGGTAGTCATTTAAATCAGACTAGGATTAAGAAGTGCTTGCATGTCTCGCAAGGAGCCCTAACAGGAGAGGGTTATATTCGGAGAGCACCGCCAAATCTGTTATTCAAAGTGGTTCACTGTTTGTAGTAGCAATGCCTAGAGGATACATTTAGCTTTTTTGCACCCATAGCAAATTAAGTACAGCATAGAGCATATGAAAAAATATCAATTGCTCTTTAGTACTAGTACAAGTCTACAAGTGTTGGTACACTCCAGAAAATGGTGGCACTCCCAAAATGTTACATTTCATTCAGGCACCTGTCATTAGCTTTAATCATGCAGGAAGTTGGGGAGTTAATGATGCATGGGGATGTACAGGTAAAACAACAACTGTGTTTAGATGACAATAGTTGTTTGCTTAGCAGGTGGCCTTCTCTAGAGCAACTTAGATAGGTTGCATTTTTATATATACTGTACATTATTAAATTGTATGATCATTTACTGAAGCAATTGATGTTGAAGTACCTTGCTTAAAAAATGTTAAAACGGCAGTCTACCTTTTCAAATTAGAGCCCTATAGGATATTAGCCCAGTTCTTTAACTGACCCTACTCTACACTGCCGTTCCATTGGAAGAACCCGGGATCATGCCAGTACCTTTCTAGTACATGCTTATCCCATGTGTAGCCTACTGCAGTTAGAGCAGGAACCGGCCAAGCTACGGGGCTTCAGTTCACATATCCACGAAGGCGTCCTGAATCTCAGTCCTTCTATCCGTTAACACCCATGCACAGCTTGGACACAGCTCTGTAATATGAGTATCCTTCTCTAGTACACACCAACATTCTTCTGGAAAAAACCAAAAACCAGGGTCACACTTTAAATTAAGTTTTCATATAAAGGCTTTATATAACATATATAACCAAAACAAGTCTTTACTACAGTAATATCAATATGTTTTGGATCAGAGACTTTCCTCAAGCACCAGGTGTGCAGCTATTCTGGAATCCAGGTCTAACCCCTTAAAATTGAAAACATGCTGCTGTCTCTCTCCAAAGATATTACAATGGACCCAGCCACATCCCCATCCAACGGTCAAATCACATAGCGAATGGAACCAGCGAGGGTTACAGGTAAGCGCCGTCAAATACTGTAGGTAGAGTAGAGGTGATCAGCGGCCCGCTCTGCTCCCCTTTTGTGCCCTTTCTGGGTCACTTGCCGCACGTTTCGTGCACGGGCGACTCCTCTTTATGCACCGGGGCGATTGCGTTCAAGCGACACGTCATATGGGATTCCGTCCCACAACCCCCTGGGTTGTGTTTACTCCACAAACCTCATCCCCAGGGGGCTTACTATTCATTGTACATCCACTTTTGTTGAGTTGCGTGCACGGCACCAATCTTCATCTTGTGAAAAGATATATTTTATTCCACATTTCGAAGAAACATGATATGCTGTGAAAAGATTAATTAAAAAGGGTAATATTAATCGACCGTCCTTTTCTGTTGACAATGAGAAGGTTGACAATGCAAGAAGGTTGACGATGGACTGTACTGCAGTTCAGCTCCAAGCTGGAGGTACATTGGTATCATGATGGGGCATATTTACATTGGCGTAATGGAACAGGTTTCCTTTGTGCCGAATGGCTCACTGCACCATCTCTACCCAGTGTCTCCTTTAGTCATTTACGCCTGTATCCCCACCCCAAAGAGATGGCTTGTATTTCACACCCCTCCCTTGTTCGGGTTTAGCACTCATGCCTGGAATGACTAGAACTATCTTTTAGCTCATGAGCTATTACACTGTTCCAGTCTCAGTTTTTCTGATGCTTTTCACAGATTTCCAATCCTGACAGTTATTGTATGGGGCAATAGCTATAAAATGAGCAGAATTACAGAAATAATATATTATTATACATTTATGAGTAATTTACACTTTGTAAAGATCAAGCATCATTAAAAAATCTATCATTTGTAGATTTCTGGGTGTTCAGGCGGGACATCTGTATTTTAATGGATCAATGGGGAAATGTTTGAAGTTAACCAACTGAACAAACATCATGCTCTAAAAAGAAACCATCTATCACGAAGGTATCTTATTTGACCTGGTATACTCCCTCAGATCAATGATGGAAGACTATCTAAAAGATTCAGCAAGATGGAAACGCATTGAAGCAAGTTATTTGGTTAACCCTGAAATCTGTGCATTTGCCCTTACCCATAAAATTGCATACCTTATGTATTGAGAAATCTCTGAACAGACTAAACCAACTGTTTAAAAAAAAATGCAAGACATATAAGATGAAAGCCACATTAGGTTGTTCTTTGAGGAAATTAAGCTAATTTTTTTCACTTGGAGCTCTCAAAGAAGCATACTGTATACCTGCTTAGTTAGGTCCATCTGCCTTGTGAACACTTTGTGCATAACACCAAGCTATACAATCAACCTGGGTTCATTTTCAAAAACTTGGTGACTCTTTCTGGAAAACATCAAATCATTTCTAATGTCCAATTTATGTGTTAATATTATCAAATCTGGTCCGGTCATTTTTTCTAAGAACAGCATTGCCCTTTGAATGTGTGACTAAAACTTGGGGTTGCCTTATTTAGCAGACCATGCCCGAGGATCGAAATCGAGCCATCCACAGACACCGAAAGGTATTATCAACTCAGAGGTAGCAGTTACAGGACGTACAATAGTAGACATTAGATCTGTAAAGGTCCACTAGGCTGTTCTACATGACGGTAGCCATAGCCCTACTGTGTTGTACCAAAGCTGAGTAGAACCACTGTGTCCTCTGATTCTAGAAAGCCTCTGTGCTTCGAGTCCGACCTCTGTTATCCCCCGTAGGGCAGCCTGTATGTATCTGTTATCCCCCGTAGGGCAGCCTGTATGTATCTGTTATCCCCCGTAGGGCAGCCTGTATGTATCTGTTATCCCCCGTAGTGCAGCCTGTATGTAAGCATATGGGACGTAGGTGTAAGCTGGATGTAGTGATGATTAATCGTAGTACCATATGACATCCTGCTCAAATGCTACTGTTTAAATACTCTGCCCATTCCCGTTCCCAAGACCGCACTACCGCCATTTCTACGTTGTAAAAATATTTATATCCTCTAGAACTAATATGTTGCCTCCAATTTTCTGGAAAGATGGGTATCTGTCTATCCAGAAAAACAGATCAGCCAGTTAACCGTTTGATGTATCCCCCTTCACAATAAGTTGTTTTGGGAGAGAAATTATGCATAAATGCAGTGTAATAAATGTATAAATGTAGTGAGTTTATGACAGCAAAAAGAGAACAGAAAAAACACTGCCCCAACAGTGAATAGGGGAATTTGAGGTTTAGACATTCACCATACAGTAACTGCTCTGGAAGCACATCTGTGAAAAACAACGAGAGATTTTTCCATAGCTGTATAATTGTAAGTTATTTCCGCAATCTCTCAGGGGGACAGTGATTAATGACGCGCGCCGTGCATTGTGTCTTTGGGAGAGCGGAGGCGTTTACGGTCAGGGTGAACTGTTTTCCCAGTCCTTACGCTGTGGCCACCCGTTGGCACTCACTCACATTTGTCTCTTGCCCCCCCCCCCCCCCCATGCAAAGAGAGGAGAACATCCCCAAGTTTCCGTCCGAACCAGAACCCCAGCCTGTGGAAGAGCCCATAAGGTAATGCTGCAGGGCAGAGACTCGTATTTTTGGTTATAGGCTGAAGTAGAACAGACAAACCCCTTTCATATTTCTATTCTGTAGTTCTATACTTGCTTAAAACTGTACAACGTGTCACATGTTCATGGTGGGGTTTCACCCTGAATATATAAACACCATTTAAGGGGTAAATAACAGCCAGTGACTCACCAGATTAATTTGTCTCATCTAACAAATTCTGACTGGAATAGTCACTCCGACAGGTTGGGTTTATTACATTAAAAGCTTTTACAATTGTCAGTTACGTCATTCATAAAATAACTGCCTTGACAAAAATAAGTAGTAAATGCAGTATTTTTATGAAGGTGAGACAAAAAAAATATGTTTTTGGCATTCTGCCTTCATAAATGAAATGCTTTTTTCTCTGCTGGCTGCCTTTGTATGCAGTTCTCAACACTAAAACATCAGGAAGGGTGTACTGCTTAATTAAAACCGGAACAATCAGTGCCTCTGTTTTCACTGAGGCTTGAGTTTCCATGGAGATGCGTGACAGACAAGTGCCATGGGGCACGCCCATTCCCTCACCCTGGGGGCCTTGGGATCTCAGGTCCACCAATGATGCTTCAGTTCCAAAAAGGGGCAGGTCACTCACCACTTTTGATCACGACCAACAGGATGAGCCTTTGCTGGATGACTTTCACGTCAGTCGGTGTTAACTGTTTTACGGTGCACAGCAAACCTGCAAATGCTTGAGAGAGGTTCCCAGCAACATGGAGATAAAGTCAACCTGGAACTTGTACACAGAACTAAAAACATTCTGGATCCACAAAGGCTGTCTGTACAACAGGTTCCAGCAACTGGATGTGTGTTATTGAAATATTTAAATAATAGTTTCCAAAATCTAATATTCATCAAAAGGCACTTTCCCACTTCCATGTTGGAGGGTTACAGTATTGACATGCTTTGCAGGTTTATAAAATTATGATAATATAAATCATAAGACATCATAGAGTCTTACTATAACTTGTGACACAGGTTGGAAACCGCCGTTGAGCGTTTGCAGTTTACTTTTTGTGTTTTAATTCTGACTAATCGTGCACAGAACATGGCATGTTCTGTGTCAATATGCATTAGGATCCGTTACTGTATGTTTGTCAATAATTCTTCACATTTGCATATGTGGTGAGGTGGTAACTCATATAACTTTGTAAAACTGTAATACGACTACCCATACTCAACTGAAGACATTAAATTTAACAACCGATTTGATTGGTTTTTGAGACCGACAATGGTCATTCATTGTGACGTATGAAGGTGACACCCTGAAATGGAACGTTTTTATTTTATTATTTAATTATTTACCATATGAAATGAGTATGTCTGTATTGTTGGGTATTATTACCTTTACTGGTGCCTAATGTCCACTCCGAGAGAAACGGAACCCCCTCTGGTGGGCGGAAGTAAATGGTACTTTCTCATGGATCTTTACACTGCAATCTTCATCCCTCACAGCTCACAAAACACCGGGATTAAAAGGCCTTTTCTCTGCAGTCTTGCTCACCGTCCGGGCTGCTGAACGTGCCGAACCATTAACTTTCTCGTGCAATCACAAACACTGCATTAGAACTGGGCTTTCGCAGTCCTAGTCCTTTCTCTCTCCTCATTGAGTTAGAAGCCGGATGAACTTTGTATAGTGTGCTGTTTGTGTGGCGCACCAGTGGGGAGTAGGGTGCGAGTTTACGCACAAACGTGCTGTGTTCGACACCTACCGGAAACCGTCCGTGACACCCAACCAGGTATGCAGCACAACTCGCCTCACGTCAGGTGAAACGGAATGAGGCCATTTTTACGACCGCCGCTCTGAGACGCACCTGTCTCTGCCCAAGACTGGCCCCGTCCATCCGCCTCTGTGTTGATATGTGCTTGCTCCCCCCAGGTGAAAGGCGAGGGTCGCACTGAGCGGGTTTTCTGACTAACGTTGCAGGCATTACGACGCCCTGGACAGGCGCGACTATCACAGGTCCCGGTCGGCAGACCAGCGGCCGGCGGTGGAGCGGCCCGCCTCCCGCTCCCGGTCCACCGAACGCCCGGAGTCCAGCGTCATGAGGTCCATGCCGTCTTTGCCGGCTGGAAGATCCGCCCCTCCCTCACCTGCCTTAACGAGGTGACCCAGGCGAAACCGCAAGCAGCCCGCCCCCGGCTGGTTCAAACCCCGCCTCCCCTCAGCTCTCCCCGCCCCCCACACCAGTGCACTGCCCTTCCTCCGCCCGCCTGCCAAACTCACCATGTTGTTTTCTCCTGAGGTGGCTGCGCTGCATCTATTTCTCCATAGTAGCTTAGAACATAGTGCTTGGAGTAGATACTAACTTTTTTATTTTCATTTCTTACAGACACACCATTTATATTCCAAGTGAATATAATGGCGTGGGGCTGCCATTGTTCTTCTTTGAGATTTTGCTGAAAATATTAACGGCATTTTTTTTTCCCCATGTTAATTTTTTTATTTTGGGGGGGGGTTCATCGGGTGTTACCCGTGTAGCACCACTGCATCTCAGCGCTCATGGCTGCTCCTCACCCTCTTCTCGCAGCTGAAAGAGTCGTCCGCCTGACGCTTTTCATGCCCCAACATCGCCCACTTACTGACTCCCATGGTGCTGTTCGCCACAGCTTCTATGAGATGCTTGACTCGATCATGTTCCAGATGTGCGGCCATTGTTCTGCTCATGAACCGCTTGCATAGTGACTGCCTTTATATTTCACTGGTGGCCACAAGCGTTGGCCAGACCATAGAGGCTCTCTCGCACCATGAAAACTGGTTCTGAATTTGGCGAGTCTATTCACTTAAATGCAAGAAACTGGCGCTGGCTGTCACTGAATGTCTAAAAAGGTTGCTGGCTCAGTTCATATGCCATGTCAATAGTAACATGTCCATAATATTTGTATATGTGCTGAGAAAACGGTTACATTCATTACCCTTTCACGTGGTGGAGTTTCACTGCAAAAAAATCTTAACAAGTGTATTTGTCTTCTAATGAGACTAAAAATCTTAAGTCGAAAATATTAGCTTGTTTGAAGTTAGTTTTGGCTTGACAAGTGAAATTGTCTTACCCCATTGACAAGTCTTGAAATGAGTAAAAGTATTTTACCTCAATGGCGATCTTTTTGTCTTATTTCGCAAAGAAGTAATATAAATAAGATTTTAAGTCTAAATGTAAGACTAAAATGCTTGTTAAGATAGTCTTATTTTTTGTTTTTTGCAGTGTTGTATAAAAACAGGTTACAGTTAAGATTAACTGTATTGAGCACTTTTTCAGTCAGACTTTCCAGGTTAAAACCTCCAGGTTAACCCTAACATTGTACGTACCTATGACTATCACTACTAAATGAAAACATCGCTTTTGGGCAATACGCTTTGAAATAAATGTTTGAGAGGTTTACCTTTGTACACCCTTCCATTGATACGTAGTTACATAGTAGACCCTGGTCAATCTTTAAATCTGGTGCATATTAAAACGTCACATATATAACACTGTACTGCAGCAGCCATTTTTGATATTCATAATATAATACTGAAGTAAATATTATTTTCAAGTAAAGTATTCTTGTGCTTTGCATTTTCTTGTATCTGAACCACAAGAATCTCTATCCTTAGTCTGCAAAATACAAACCTCAAACATCCTCAGAAGCTATTGCCCTTACTATCATAACAGTTGCACTAAATGTACGTAAACCGGTTGTGTGTACTGTACATAGTACAAATGTGTATGTGACTTATAAAGGGTATACATACACACACCTCAACTGTCAGATGCTCCACAAATTTCTTATCTCATATTCAAATACGCGATTCAATTTGTGCATCTGCTTAAGATTAACATCTTAATTAACAGTTGCTGCATGACCACATTGTTATTGATGATGGTGTCAGGCACAACATTTATATATTAAGTGGGTTGTTTTTTTATCCCCAAGATACTTGTTCATTTTTAAGAGTTTCTTCTAGAAATAAAATTAAATTGCCTGTTTAGCGGCATGCCTTTTGTACAGCCATTTTACACATAAGTGAACATTATTTCCTGTTAGACCCTCATCTCTGTACATGCGTACTAAAGAAAATTAGTAGGCAGTGCAGGAAACCGCAGGTGTACAGACAGGAACCATCGTGTCTTATCACACATTTATTTTAGCTGTGTCCTCAAATCACCTATTTAAATATCTATAGACAGGGATGTTAGTGAGATCGCTGTCAACTCTCGTTTGCACAGAAATAGAAGCACCGGATAGCATCCTGGGACGAGGGCTGCAGTATACCACAGAGAGCCTGGGGAAAACTATAAAGTGAATACTTAATAAAGCAGCTGGGATAGGAAAACTTGTAAATCTGGGAAGGAGGTGGTTCTTGGGCACAGGTTCCGGGTCATGCACTCACTGTTTAAACAATCTTCTGGAAAAGTGGATGTAAAGATCTGACATGTCCATTTGCTCTGTACGGTTTCACTATTCAGACAAACCAGGGCACACCCTAATGGTTGACAAAAGTCTGTCCATGATGTATACGTACGTGTGACCTGTATGTACGTGAGCCAGTATATACACACGTGTCTAATACAGTATATTTCCATTGTACATTTATCGACCCCCTTTTTGCCCTCATAAAGCGATTGCGCTTTTGCGCATGTCTGTTGCATTTTGTATTTTTGTATCTATGTTGTATTTTGAAAACTGGCCACAGACCTTCTCCTCTGCTAACAGAAAAGCTCTACTAGGGAATAGTTTAGCGACTTGCGCTTGAGGCAGTTAAGGCTAGCCCCCTTCCCCTCTCTTTTCGGCCTCCGTGTGCACCCCCTCCTGCCAGTCCCAACAACTTCCACTTTGTGTCCCTTAGGGCGCACCCTCCAAGTGGATCGGTCCAAACCAGCCCCGCCAGTTCCCCCCTGTCCAATCGGAGAGGACGGCAGCTACCACAACTTCCTCCAAAGGGGACGCAGGACAGAAGTAAGTCATTGATTGTTTCCTGAGTGACCGCGGTGGGTTGCGCGCACCCACCCGAAGAGACCCAAAAGTTGGAGACGCACATTAAACAGATGTACATGCGGTCCGCAGGTCAAGTCAGAAAGTGACATATTTCGTTGTAAAGGATGTTTGAACGTGGTATTAATTTTAAAAAGCTTGAAGGTTAAAGGTTGCTTTTGATCTTCTGTCAGTGTTGTATCACCACTACATGTTTAATCACGTTTGATCGCAATGGCGTAAACAAGTCCCCGTAACTACATGCAAGACTTACCGCGCTTCACGTGTAAATGAGTTAGATGCTGTTTTCTTTGGTCTCACCTGCAATGGAAGTGTTGTTTTTCGGAACTATATCACAACATAGTGGAGCTTTTTTGTTGTTGGTAAAGCATGTGTTTAACATCTGTGCCTGGTTCCCTTCCCTCACTTGCACAGAAGATGGAGACGAAGGAGCAGAGCTTTACCAAGGTCTGTAGCTGGCAGTCTGGGTTTAGTTTTTCCCCGGCTCGGCCCACACAGTGCCAGCCCGGCAAGAGTAAATCTGCTCGCAACGGGCGTCAGCCGCTTTCACCCGGGAGCCTGGTCCTCGGGCCCGGCCGAGTGAAACCAAGCGTCGCCTGTTTGCGGCCCATCCCAGTCTATGTATTATTTTTTTTGTTTGTTTGTTTTTAGCGGTGTGTAGTACCATAGCTGTGTCAGGGTCCCTGTGTCAGTGTTGTGGTCCAGCTCTGACCGAACGGGGGCCCCTCCTCTTCTCTCCCGTTTGTTTTCAGCGGTCCAGCGCTGTGGCTCTCTAGCACTTAGGCTCTGTCCTTGTTTGTGCGCGTTAGCCGCCTGATTTAGCATAGCGAATACCCGTAGCTGCATTTAGTGCAGCGTTGTGCGTAGCACACTCACGCTTACCCTACGGTGATCTCCCACAGTTCTCACAGTTTTAAATGACGCAGTATGTGAAGACGGGTGAAATGGTTTGACTTTTTGTGTGTGTGTTCTGTGTTCTGAGGGAGTGCTAAATACAGGATGGAGGGCTGGGGGTGTGATCAGGAGGGTCTCAGATATGATAACTATGTTTCACTGTGGCAAGACATATATTGTGTATGATTTCTACACTGGTAACTTCCTGTGTTCAATTGTTGTGCCAGGGACATCTGTGATAATTTTCCATTGTTCTTTGTCCTGAGGAATCCCCTAACGTCTATAAACTGTTGAAACATCACCCCACACGTTTCACTTGACAGTGAATGATAATGATAAAATGTGTACATAAATAGGGCTAAATACAGCTGACAGAAGCATGAACTGTTGGTTGCAACCTCCGAAGCACCAATAGGGTATTGGATTTAAAATAGTTTCATTTCCTTGTAGGGACGTGGGAGAGGGTGGGCTTGGTGTTCACAGATTTAAATGATTATTATTTTTTAACGGACCTGGAAAAAAAAAAATTTAAGTTAAAACCCCAGCTCTTGTAAGAAATGTCTTTTGTGCAAAAAGTGTCAGTGAAGCGGTGGAAGAACAGATCAGACCTGCTGTGATTGGTTGGAGCAGATGAAGGGGGGGAAACCCAGGCTGGGCTGAGCAATGTGTCAAAGCACTCGGCAGACTCCTCCATCACTGTCAGAGCTCATGAACGCTCCCCCTGTTACTTACGCGGGGAGCCAGACCGCGCTCTCCGCTGCCTGTGGGGGCCGAGAGCAGTTACAGAATGTCAAGCTTTCCTCGCGGCTTGATAGTTTTTAACCGCACAGCTGAAGAGCTGACCGGGGCCACTCGCCGACGAATTATAAGCAGGCCACAGTACGATTACCGTTTAAAACATTGGTAATTATCGCTCAAAAATAGCTGTAGGTCTGTGGGGGGGGGGGGCGGGGGGGGGTGGTCGATAAGTGGCTTGAAATCTAACCCCAGGGAAAGTGTTGAGTTGGACGCGTACAGTCAAGTAAATGTCAGTGAAATGGCCATTATCGTACCTACTTATAAGTTCTTGGTACGTCTTTTCACACTTTTCCTGGGACATATTTTCTCACAGGACTGCTCCAGGTCAATTCCAAGCCTAAGGTGTTAATCAGAACTAAAGCCAAAGACTGGTCACATGACCATGGGGTACAGAGCTCCACCAGTGCCCGTGCCTGTGCCCTGTCCTGTGAATTGGGGGTATTTTGTACACATTTCGCACTGAACACATGTTTCGGTGTGATCCAGTTCTCGAAGCTCTAAAGAAAGAGGATTGAAGGGGACTAGCAGGATCTCTCCAGATTTCATGAACTCTGGCGGGGCAGCTTTGAAACACTGTCATTTACAAAGTCCCAAGAAGTAACGGGCTGGTAAAGCAATAGAGTGTGAAAACCTGAGCACAATGAGCCAAAAATGTTTGATGAAGAAAGAAATGTAGCAACTTGCAACCTTTAAGTTCTTTATTTTATGAAGACACAAAATGTGATACTTTTGCATATATTTTGTGTCGGTTGAGAGAGAGCATCCGCACCATGTGTTCTGTTTTTGTAAATAGACGACCTAAATGATTTAAATTATTGCATTTCTCTTATTTCATAACCAGGTGTTGGTATTTGTGTATTTTCGGTTGTCTCTGATAGACTGACAGAGCCATTTGTAGACTTCACAAAAAGTTAGGCTGAGCGTATGGCTATTGCATGAAATTTGAAACACATTAGTCGACTTAGATCTGTACACCATGTGAACAGAAAGGTGATGAGCAGTTGAGTTATTTCGCTCCGCACTCCACAGGACACCAGTGAACAAATCACAAAACAATATCCTGAGCAAACACACCAGCGCACGCTCTTTGGTTACTGTACACGTATGTCATTCCACCTGTCCAATGTTCATTTGTTCAGCATATATGTTGTCTTGGTAACCATTTTCTATGTTCTTGTTTTTGACCCGCCCCCCACCCCAGTGGAGGCAGGGGTGGAGCTTGAGCCCCCCGAACCCCCTGAGCCACCCGAACCCCCCGAACCCCCCGAACCCCCAGAACCCCCCTCGCAGCAGGCTTCTGAGGGCGATCCAGGTGTGTGTCCCAGAGTGGGCGGGGACTCTCACCTTCCCCCCGCCCCTCCCCTGACCCTCTGCAGTTTTGTTGGAAATTCCAAACATGCAGTGTCACAAATGAGGCTCTTTTGAACACAGATCATTCCATAGATTTACAAATGCAGTCAGTAGCAATTAGGAGTAAACAAGTCAAATGCAGAAACGCAATTTAAAGGTAACAAGAGACAAGACCCACCTGCAGGCTCAAATGTAATATTTGGCCAGAATTAAAATAAAAACTACTCACGCACATGCAAACACACACACACGCACACATATGCACGCACACACAGACGTACGCACGCACTGCCCCTGGCATCATTGCTTGGTGCTCTGACCAGCACCCAGGCAGTTTTGGCGAGTGCAGGCATTTCCAACAGTTCTGAGTTCCTCTCTCTCCATCTGGCTGTGTGCTGTGCTGTGCGTTCCGTGTTCCTCGCTACCTCCTGCCTGACAGGTGTGCGCAGTATGTGTCCCGGTCTGACAGGGCTGTGATAGTGTACACGCAGCACCCCAGTCTGTGCCTGTCAGCACAACTTAGTCTCCTTAGTCTCGGTCAATTCCCTCTTTCTAGCTCTTTCTGTCTGTGTCATGGCTTACTCTGCTTGGCAGACAAATCATGGCACAGTTTTTATTTTTTATTTGAGTGTGTGTGTGTATTGCCTGTTGTGATTTCACTTGCATCATGAAATTCTCAGTATTGTTTTCAGAGAGACAAACAGCACTTGTTTGATATTCCTTATTCCCATTATAGCTTTGTCAAGCTGAAATGTGAATTTAAAACAAATGTTATCCTTGTGGTGACTACTCGCGATTTATCCCTGGCAGTGTAACAGAGCGACTTGGCCAACACATCTCATCATTTGTGTGTGCCTGCACTTGTCTTTGTGTGTGTGTGTGTGTGTGTGTCTGTATTTGTGTGGGAATGGGTGTGCCTGTCCCATCTTCTCATTGTCTCCACTGTCTGTTTCCAAACGCCATTAAGAATGTGAGGAGAAGCCTCAAGGCCTACCGGTCAATGGGAGAAAAGGCAAGTGTCCCTTCCCATATGTAGCCTCCAGGGCTTTGGCCCCTGTTCCTTTAGTGGGGTTGCGTAGCGGTGTCGTGCATGCTGGTTTCAGTGGTCCTTCGAGTAGCCTGCGCTACTGCCTGCGTGGTTCTTCCTTTTCAAAAAATCGGTTAGGCAACGCGCCCTCACTTTTTCTGGAAAGTCTAAAAATCTGAGGTTGGGAACCCTGGGACCAATGTGAGGCTCATCTTAACTGAAACTTGTCGTAATGACCTCAGTGCCAGGTCTCGGTTTGCGACCCCAAAACCACCATTTTGCTTTGTGAGTAGTAAAAGCCAGCCTACATTTGGAGGTCATTCATTCTTGGCTTCAATTCAGTGATAGCCTTTCTCTTGTTTTAGGGCCTGATTTACTAAGACCTATAGCGGGTGCAAAAACTTTTAGCACAGGCAAAACTAATAACACAACCACTGATTGGTGCAAAACAAATACCATTTGTCATGTTATTGTTCTGCACACACTAAAGGTCTTAGTAAATCAGGCCCCTAAGTGTCTTATCACCACTTGAGGTATTCACAGAAATTAAGAGGAGCTTTTGTTTCTTATCGCCTTTTTTCTGAGTTTGAGAATTAAGTTTCTTTCATACATTTGTTTAATACATCATACTTACTGTATATCTGCAGTTATGGTAGTCGACAGAAATTCAGTTTTCATACTACCTACTATTACATGTAATTTTGCCTCAAATATAATAATATATATTAAAATTCAAAAAACAAATCCCTAGATTTTGACAGGTTTTTTTCTACGTTCTCACGGCTTTGAAGGAAGGGTCAGGAGGTCATGATAAATTCCGTGTGCACTTGTATTCTATATTTTGCTGTCCATGAGAGTCAATTACACAAATTCACCAGCAGATGGAGCAAAACTCATAAGATTTAGAACAAGCTGTATGTAACTAAATCTGCTGAAGCTGGTGAACAGCTTCCAGCCTTCTCTCTGTCCAGAAACGAGAATGGATCATTTTGCCAGGCTACTCTTTTATAAAGTTCACTGCTCATACCTGTATTGATAATCAATATTTAGGATGTGCTTGTAAATCAGTAGCTAGAAACAAATTTTATGGTTGACCTATTTTCCTGCAGATTCAAGTCTGTCTCACAGCAACGGACTACATCTGTTTGATTTTGAAGAATAATTATATTAATAATGAATTAAATATATAAATTAAAAAACACTAACAATTAATATTTTAATAATGATTACATTTTTAATAATTGTTAAATTGAAAATATTAATCATGCTACCACAAACCAAATAAATGTGAATGTAGTAACTAAATGAATTAATAAATGGATATTTTAGGCTCAAATTAGAAGCTCACAATGGGAATAGATCAGAAAGCTCCTCTTATAAATTGTAAAGATAGCGGTCTGTCTGTACTGCTCTGGTTCTTATAATTATAATAGCTGTGTAGTATAATCCCAAAAGGTTGCAGGTTCGATTCCCAGGTAGGACACTGCCGTTGTACCCTCGAGCACGGTACTTAACCTGAATTGCTTCAGTATACATCCATCTGTAAATGTATACTATATAAAATGCTAAAAGGTGTGTATGTCGCTCTGGGTAAGAGCGTCCTTTAAATGGCAGGAATGTAGTGTAATTGTGATCCAGAGATATCTGTATTCCATAAGCATGTGCTAATGACAAAGCTATTGTGCGGGTTTTTCTAGAAAATGTAACCTCCTTTTGTTGCAGATAATATAAACTACCTGTAAAAAACTTTTATGCAATGGTGTGAGGGTTCTGGCAGAGGTTCCATTGAAAAAGAAGCCAATATATCAATTTCAGTTGATTGCACTACTGGACTAAACCGAGCATACTGTTGTTGAGATTAATGGCGTGCCTGTTGAAATCTATAGTCTGTGCAGAGACTATGAGACTCTTAGCCTGGCCTGTTAAACGGGGAGTGTCACTACAGTGTATTGTAATGAGGAGTCATACAGAAATGTGGATTTTATGTTGAGTCTTCCCATAGAGCTCAGTGTCCATCTGAACACCGTGGTAATCACCGTGGACATAAAGGCCCCTGCGCCATTAAAATAGAAATATGACATGTTAGGACATCATAAATGTGCATTCAGTGCTATTTCTATCCTGAATGCATACGTCTTAAATGTTTGGAATGTTTGAAAAGTGGAAAATAAAAATGTAGTGTAAATTGTGTGCCTTTAACAGTTTATTTCACCCAGTGTTTGTGAAATATCAGCAGGAAGACATTACGTAAAACCTGGTTACTGAGGGGGGGAGGGGATTGTAATGAGGTAATATGCAGTTGGTGACCTTCAGCTAGAGCCTACTTATATATGATTTCTCATTAAGGCACCTACCCAAGTATTTAGGTAAACAAATGAACAAAAACGAGCACAGCCCAAACCTTTGAAGATAGAAGAGAGAGAGAGGCTTGTGGGTGCATCCTTCCTGAGAATAAACAGGATTTGTGTTTGCTGTCTCTCCTTTTGGCTTGCATTAGAAGTGACCTGGGAGGACCAGCAGAAAAAAGTCAATGGTACGGTAACTGGCGGCAGGACGCGACACAATCCCACGCCCTCTGAGCCAGGTTTGTTCCGGTTTGGAAGCGTGCCGTTCGGCGTAGTGCAACGCCCCAGATCCTCCGTGCGGTCGGCTCTGGCCGGCCGAATGGGGGGGAAGAGGGGCCACGCTCCCCTGCTCGTTGTCCCTCTGTCCTCCTCTTTGGTGTCTCTTCCTCTTTCAACATGGCGAGGTAGCATTGTAGGTGTGCTGTAACTGCTAAAGACTAGTGGTGCTGTAGATTAGTTTTTGGAGAAACAGCTCTTCCCAGCTGATCCAGCTAATGATGGTTCATACCCAAGGGAGCCTATTGTCTGCCCAATAGAGAAGATTGGACCCGCTTTACACTCTATTGGGTTCAGCTCTCAGTAAAGCACTCAGTAATGCATATGTAATAGTAACCGTGTGCAAAATTACATAAGTGCTGTGACATTCGATGCACATAATAGTCGTTTTTAGAAGACACTAATAAGGATGGCTTTTCTTATCCTTTAAGTTCCTCTAAAAGTGTTCATCAAAAGCTATTCAGCTTTAATGTTAACGTTCTTAATTTGTAGTGTGTTTTTAGAATCCTCAAGTATAATATTAGTGTAACTGTGGGGTCATGTGGTGATAATATGATGATACAACATTTTGTAACTGGTTCAGAAACCTCACACACTCCATTGTTTAGACGGGAAGATAAGGCCAAGCCGTCGTGTTAGATTACACTGCAAGTCTCATGCAATGTTGTTCTAGGTCACTGAGGCTACGGTTGGAATAGTCTGCAAAACTTAAAGCACAAACGGCCAGAGGGTTGCAATAGCATAACCTTTTTTCCCATGGCCAAATACATCATTTGTTATTTCGGACATTAAAGGGGTGCTCTTCCACATATGGCAAAAGCTTATGTCTGCCTGGGAAGAGTTGAATATCAGATCCTCCGCTCTTAACCTAGCAATTTCTGCTGCTGTTTCTCTATTACGGCTGTTGTTATTAAAATCCCTCAACAAAATCTCTTTTTCCCTGCTCTTGATTAGTGTAGCCTATTTGTGTGTTGCTGGATGAATAGAACCCTGATTTAATTTATATATTTCTATGGTAATGAATATGTCATGTGATGAATTCTTTATTTCATACTTTAAAGTCATCATCTTACCTCGTTTCCTTGCCTAGCAGTGATATGTGAAAGTAGCAGTGTATAAATCAGAATATGTGCTTTTATAACCCAGTTGCATGCATTACACATTGCAACAGTGTTCCAGCTATGACAAGCTCCAGCTATGACGTGTGAACACAAGCTACTTCTTCCGTGCACTCGCCTTTCCCAAGAGCCCTCGCTTTAGCTTGGCCTATTGCACCGATGTTTACCCTTGAAAACCTACTCCACGCCGCTGATGTACAGCGGCTCAATAAAGGCAGCAACACCTTGTTTACAATAAATGCGGGTTACTGCCTCGCGCGAAAAGAGACTTCAGTTTGAATGAAGCTTTACTGTCAGAGGTTCTCTCCAAGGACATTTTCTCAGCACTTTCTCCTGTAAGCAGATATTGGGACTGAAGTTACAATAGCCTTTTTTTTTCAGGGAGAATGCCCAGTATACAACAGTCGTCCATGGATGGCTAGATTGCACCGTCCATGGACGACTGTTGTTCACTGTGCTTCAGGACTATTGAATGTGGAGTGTAGTGGGGGGGGTTAAAGTCTATTAAGCAGAGTCCGATCTGTCGGATTACAGATGAGGGACCTGTAAGCGGGATGGACGCGAGCCACGCAGGTGGCTTCATCCGGAATGAATGGAAGTGCTGAAGCGCTGTTTCTCAGTCGCTAAACTCCACCGTGTCGCTGGGCACGTCCATTTTCAGCACGCCCAAACCGCTCAAGGGCACACAATTGCATCACAAGCCAACACATCCACAATTCTGTAAGGCACCAGAAATCCTTAGCTCTAAAACTATATGCGCTGTCCTGTAATTTCAGACTCTAATCAAGTTCTAGTATATCAGATTCATATGTTCAGATGCGCTACATAATAGCAGGCTTCATTGATTTTCAATGCCAGTGTTGAATGCAGTGTTATTTGTACGCTTCATTTTTGACAGTGTTATCTCTACACTTTATACCATATATATATAATTAAGCGCCTTGGACTTAAGTTTTACTTTTCATAAAATTATGAAAGTACAATGAGGCAGCTGGCGAATGGAGCTAAATGCAAGTTCTTCTTTGATAGAATTTTAAATGAAGAGACGAAGAGCCTCCAACGAAGCTTCACTTTGCATGACAGGGAAAGCAGCCATTTTGAATGTGTCATAAGGAATCAGTGGGTTAGACAATTCACAAAGAGGACAGCACTACGAAACAGGGTCAGAGCAAGGAGCCCTTTTGATTAAGAGAAGAGGGCCTATCAGGCTCTAATTAAGAGCCCTCAGAACTTACGCTGATGGGGTCTACGTGGAATTATCTCGTCTCTGTAAGCACAGATGAGCTGGGAGACGCTTGATACGCAAGATCAAACGCGCCGCGCTGTGTGTGATTAATGATAGCGAGATGAAAGCAGAGCTGATCACCAGAAAAAAAGAAAAAAAAACTCAGCAGTTTCTGTTCCTATGACGACACCATAGTATGCAGCGGAGGAAATTGTCTAATTAGATGCAAATTGAGAAAATGGAGAGTTGCTGATTGATCTCATATTTCTTACACAACCCACGTAATGTACCAGTACAGTAACATGAATGAAAAACAAGACTTTTTTATTTTTATTTTTTTTAATTTTTTTTTTGCTTGATTGTTTGGAGTTTCAAGTTTTGGGGGCTTTTGTGGACACTTTATTTCCATATACTTTTTTTTATATGTATTGCTTGTTTATTCCTTTGATGTTTCAGGCTGTTTTTCCCACTGTATCTGGTCCCTGCAGCGTTTCACTCCTCTTCCTTTCCCCTTAGGTCTATAGGTTGTGTGTCTGCTTCCCGGTGCACGTTCTCCCTTTAACATGTCTTTGACGTTTCAGCTCTTTTTTCCTCTGTAGACCACAGAAACGTCCTCTTGCCGCCTCTAACAATTCAAAAAGCTCTCCTACAGTCTCTGCTGCCTTTCTAGTTCTGTCTATTCTCTCTCTCTCGCTCTCTCTTCCTATCTCTGTCGGTGTCTCATTGTGAATGGTATGTTCTTTTGTGGTGTCTGTTTTTTGTTCTGCTTTTTGTTGTTGGTAATGTCACGTCCCCCCCCCCCCCCATTCTGTGCCATTGCCGTGTCGGAGGGTCCCTCTCTGACCGCCCCTTCACCATCACCCCTCCACACTGCAAGCATCCGCTCACATCCATCTCCTTTGTCTATGTCTGTCCGTATTGTGGTGTGACCCGAGAAGACACGGACTCACCCCGTCGGACGAGCTCAGGTCTGTCTTCTTCTTCTTCTTCTTCTTGTCCTTCTTTTTCCTCCTTCTTCATCTTTCTCTTTGTTTTCCTCCTCTCCTCCTTCCTCCTTTTCCCGTTGCCCATCCCCCCATTCTGCCTCAGCTGTCAGCGTCCATGGCTTCCCAAGAGACGCTCTTGGCCACGGGCAGTTTTTCCACGCTTGTGCGCGCACGCGTATGCACACGTACGCACTCGCAGAGCTCGCAGGCACGTGCATACGTGTCATTCATGCGCATGGCATAGTATACGTCACTCGAACGAAATCACCGTAACATTTTCCAAGACTTTTTTACGTCCGCCTCAAGTCTGTCCGGCCCACCGTTGAGATTAAAAAAACAGCCAAATGTAGGCTAGAATGAATGGGTTCAATTAGCGATGAAAAAGTTTGTTTGCTGTGTACTTTGTGTTCTTCACTGGAATGGCTGATAATAAAGAAAGGATCCTTCAGTGAATGTTTTGAATGTGTGACTGTTTTTATTTAGAACACATATTTAAGATGGCATTGAAAGTAGCTATTGTGGGTCCCAGCAACTAAAGTCGCTATTGTAGGTGTGCAGGAGCGACATAAAACTGTTTTAGCTTTAGTAAGAATGATGTGCTTTCAAGATCTTCAGCAGTGCTTAGTTTTTTTAATTTTTTTTAACAGGAGGTTCAGACTTAAATGAGATGAAATTGCTCAGCAGCGTGATTCCAGAAGATAATAACAATTCTTTCCCAAGTCTTTTATTATCTCAAGAGCCCTGGAATCTTAATTGTAATGAAATATTAGCTAATTATATATTGTGTGGAGGTTTGATTTAGAGCAGTGCCAGGCTGCGGTAGGATGACATCTGCTCATGAATGTCTGAAGCTTTCCAAAGAAGCGACGTGGGTGAGGGGTTGTGGGGGGGAGGGGGGTTGGCTTTCGGGCAAATGTGACTCTGGCATAATGTTTTTCATCATTTCCCATGATCCCTCATACAGTATGTCTTTTTCAATGTCTCACTGCCACTGTCTATTCATTCATTTGTAATTTTTTTTATTGTTGTTGTCCCCCCCCCGTCCCTATTTCTGTTTTCTTTTCACCGCCATCTTAAACATATAAAGTAGAGAAGGAGGAGGCCATTCCACAGAACGGGGACGCAGGTATGGATCTTTCGCGCAGTCTGTGACCCTGTCTTTACCAGCACTTCTCGCAGAGCTTGTGCCAAAATACGGACGAGGTAACCCCTGGTTACGGAGCTTCACGCTCACCCCCGTTTCTGGAGCGCCGTGCTTCATACTGAAGCTGCGGCGTCAAAGCCACAGGCTAGTGAGGCACGAGAGCTCAGCTGAGTGTCGTGTGCCCAGCAGAAGCCCAGGTGAAAAAGTAGTATACTTTAGTGTAATAAAAATATCATTGAAGTATACAAAGGTTATTACAAGTATAATTTTCCTTTTTGTACTTTGAAGTATGTTTAAAATGTACTTTTGAAAAGTGTACTTCAAGTATAGTTTCAAACACCGTAACACTTTTAAAGTTTGTTTCAAACGCACTGGTGACAATGAAATTGTACTGCAACAAATCATACTTTTTGTTAGTGCACTTAAATATACTTAAGTACAGTAAAAATAGTCACATTTTAACATACACACTGCACTTGAAGTACACTTAAGTACGACTTAAGTTCTACTTTTGAACAACTTTAGTGCACTTAGCGCTGCCAATTTAGCACAAAGTACATAATTAGTACAAAAACTACTAAAAGTATACTTTGAAAAAGTATATTTCAAGTATAATCTTTTTTCACCCGGGCGGTGCGCTAGGTTGATGACGAACGCCAGAGTCGCCAAGCTGTGTTTACGAAGAAAATGCACACCTGCAGACAGCGATTGCATTTAAGTGCGGGTCAGAGGACAACCGTCTTAACCGCAGCAATCATCATTTTGATGTAAACGGCAACTAAAGATGATGGGTGAGGGGCGTAGAAACAGTCCGTTTGTTTTGATGGCGTCGCTCGTGAACGTGACGCCGCAGAGCCGAGGACCCGTTCGGTCCGTTCAGGAGACGCAGGGCCTCTTGGGCTGTGTAGGGCTGGGAGGGCGGGAACGTTGTGAGGCTGAACGGAGGGAGAGAAGCTAAGGTGCGAAAGGAGTCCTCAAGGATTGTATCTGTAAGGCTGTGCAAGCTGCTGTTTATATTGTGTTATGGTCTGTTAAGTTTTGTTAGCTTTTGTTTTAAGAAAGGAAAGGGATAAACAGCTGAATCCATTGGAAGTACAGCATTATTATTATCAACAACAACAACAATAGTAATAATAATAATAAGAAGAAGATAATAGTAATAAATCCCCAGATTTACAGCCTGTAATATTCACCTTTACCCCTCTTTAAAATCATGAAAGACTAAAGAGAATTTCAAGGGTCATATATATTTTTTAAATACATTTTTGGTCCAGCATAAGGTCCAGCGAGTTATTTCTAATATGGGGTCTGTTTTTGGGACTTCATTGTCAGGGCAAAGATAGCTGCATTTCCATATCACCAACTCATTATTCACTTATTTTTGCTCACGCTGAGTGTCTTTCATGCTTGGTATCTGTGTCCATACATAGATCAATGCCAGAGAGAAATGTTATTCCCACATACACATCAAGCCTTATTCCCTGCATGGGAATAAGGGTTCTACAGAATACTACAGTTCTACAGAATACAACTGCATCGGTTTTCAGCGTTCCACATGCCACTAATAGATGTTGTTTTGTGTAATTATAACCCGTTTGATGCTGGACTGTGAGTCAATTGGTCTCCCAAATCTTCCTCTCATAGTCCAAACACGTTTAATTCACTCAGCCCTGCGGTCTTTACACTTCGCTTTCTTCTGTCCTTCGATGCACCAACAATTCTGCTCAGAAATTGCTGATGTAGCCCGACAGTAGCGCCATGTGGCATAAATTCCGACCTATGCTAGCAAGAAATGTGCGGGCGACGGCGTGTTTCCTCAGAGGGCTGCACAGTAGCCGTAGGCGTGTCTGCTGGAGGGATTTACGGCCACAGCCTCGCAGTATAAATAATAAAAAAAACTGAAAAAGAAAACCGCATTTTTGTCTAAAAAAATCATTAAGGTTGAATAAGTGAGTGCGCAGGTTCTCTCTCTCTCTCTCTCTCTCTCTCTCTCTCTCTCTCTCTCTCTCTCTCTCTCTCTCTCTCTCTCTCTCTCTCCCTCTCCCTCTCTCTTATGGACAGTAATACTGCAGGGAGAAATATGACACCTCATCAGCTGTCTTAATGCAGCTCAGGTACAGCAGATCTTTTGTGAGGTCATTGCTTTTTCATGGTGAGGTACGCACTCTTTGGGAACGTAAGCGCGACAGATTGCTCCCTCGTGAATTAAGCCCGGACTGCGTCATTATTTGTGTGGCTCTTTAGCGTTTGGCTAATTGGAAGAGTTGGCTGTGGATTGAATGGGCATGTGCTGCGACAGTCTCGCCAACCTGCTACATTCGCAAGCAGATGGTGTTCTAGGAAAGGGAGAAGGCTCAAGTAAAAAAAGAAAGACGAATGAATGCTTCATTAAACAGATAGAAGGTGACTTCAGCCGAAGAGCCCATTGCTGTCTTGCTTTGTTCAACATGGCATTTAGCTGCTGCTCAGGAGGAGAGCTCGGCCCATAGCGCATGACTCATCCCAGCGCCTCCATCAGACCTCACAGTTTAGCGGAACGGTCGGAGACGGAACTGCCCCTGACCTCTGACCTCCGCCCCCTCTCACCAACCCCCCCCACCCCCCCACACCCCCTGCAGGTGCCATGGACGTGGAGGAGCGCACGAGACAGATGAAGCTGAAGATGAATAAGAGCCGGCTGGAGCAGGACCCCGCCAAGGCAAGTGCAAGCCTCTGTCAGGCTATCAGACCCCCCATCCTGCCCCAAGTCAGGTTAAGTCCACTCAGGTCCCCTCTTTCCAGTACACTCCTGTCATACCCCTCCTCTCCCCCGCTCCCTGACACCCCTGTCTCTGCGATCAGTCAGACAGCCACTGCTGTCTGGGGTGAAGATAAAGACGTAGTTAAATGGGGGAGGTTTACAGTTTACCGTCACTCACATTAGCGCCCAGATGCTAAAAGTGACACACTTGTTCTGATCATGTTCGAATCGTTCGCAATTGTAAAACAAATTAGTTTAAATAAGCCTCCTGAATCAGCCTCTCGGGTTCAAGTCCTAAAATCAGTTGGATTGGATGGATTGTTCTCTTAAAGTACAGCGGGTCTGCTAAAATCCTTGAAGGGTGTTTGGTTGGAAATATTCCCAAATCTGCTTTTAAGGGCTCCTGACCTGTCTGTGCTAGGTGTGTCCAACTAAACACTTACTGTAGTCTACAATTTTAGTTTAATTGCTTATTGACTTTTTTTAATCCGTAAGATTTATAATTCGTTTCATGCTTTAGCCTACACAGTTCATTGTCATTCTTAAGCAAAATTTCGGATTATTTTCAGAAAGACCCCTAGGTTCTTTCTAAATTGCCCTTATCTCAACGTTAGTGTATTGAAACCTTTTCGCATTGACAAATAAAATGTATCCCCATTAACTCTGTAAGGGGCAGTGGAACAATTATTTGGAACCCTTCTCACATTGTGCTGTACACACAAACAACCTTGGGTAAACAGGTCATCTGATTCAGAGACATTCGGGAACTGTAGCCTACTCATGCACAGACTGCGCAAGACAGACATTTGCTTACGATATCCAGACCAAAGGTTGCCCAACGTATTTAGCAAGCGAACGGGAATTGGTGAGCGTGCTCGGTGGGGCCTGGGAGGACCGTACGAGACAAAGCAGATATCTCAGTCTTCCTTCTAAGTATGTGTTACGCAACCGATCACTTCAGAACAGAGAAGCAGTTGTTTAAGGTTTGTTTAAAAAGCTAATAAAAGTTGTTTGTCAGCCGGGTTGTATATAGCTTCGAACGGCAGAAGAAAAAAGTGATGTGTTTATAGAAATCGCAATGCTCTCAGAACACCGAGAATACCTTTGCTACGTAATCTCTTTCTCCACAGAAGCAAATGTTTTTTTCTCTCTGCTCTGGTAGCAAGACGAGGAAAACAAGCTTTAATGTGTCGCCAAACCGCACATTCTCACCTCACTTTCCTACCCAATGAACTCAAAACATTGACTAGCTGGTTTAACAGTCACATTCAGCAAATAATCGCAAATTGTTCGGCAAACGGTTTGTCCTCAGAGATCCTCACACAGCTCTACCTGACCTTTGCCTGTGCTGATATGATGGATTTTATTGAGAATATGTAAAGGTGATTACACAATGGATGATGCGTGTATGAAAGGGAGAATAATGTGGAATTGGTTGTGGCTGTAGCTTGTAACTGGATGTGTGGATACAGCCACGGCTTGATGGGAAGCCTGTGTTTCGTGACTGTTTATGGAAACAGAGCTGCGAATTACAGTTAATGCCTTCCAGACCAATTCCAGGGAAATTATCTGTTGGTAAATGTATTACACTAATGAGAATTCACGAGAGACGGTATTGTTGTTTCTACGTGACTGTGCCAGACAGTTTTTTTTCTTTGATATCAATGAACGTGTAATATTAAAAAGACATTTGTTTATCAATGACTTTTTTTGGGTTGTCATCCTGTGATTTTGATTATTTGTGTAATTTCAGCTATTTATTTAACGATGCTTGTAGTCGCATTCTGTTACCATGTCTTTCACCGAGAATTTCGAGAATGTGATTATCACTCTCCTAACACTCTACAGGTCAGTATGGGGACATGATAACCCTGCCAGTCTGATCAGGAGAGGTGTGAGGTGACAGGGAAAATTGCTATGAAATCATGACAGGCAACAAATTCTCTAAAGCAATTACTTTGCATTTTGGAATTTTGTAGACACTCTTATCCAGAGCAACTTGCACAGATGTCATTTTTTCTGTTACATACAATCCATTTATATAGCTGGATATTTACAGAAGCAATTCAGGTTAAGTTCCTTGTTCAAGGGCACAATAGCTGAGCCCCTGCTGGGAATCGAACACAAAACGTCTGAGTTACAAGCCCCCTAACCATTATATTACACTTCTGCCCTATTAAATTAACATAAATAAGTCAAACAAAGAAACCACTGCTGCCCAATTCAATTAAAATAAGGAAAGATAAGCAAACACATTATGTAACATTAATTTCCTCATTTCATAACTATGCTTCTCAAGTTGGAAGATGGAGATCTACTGGCTGCTTAGATTTCTCATATCCTAACTCCATTTTGATTTAGCCTCTTTGGGAGCAGAACAACCACGGTGCATCTGGTTCCTGTAGGAGGCTCATATTAACAAAAATGTAGTTTTGCATGGTTCTTGAATGAACCTGTTACAACAACAGTAAAGCCATTGCAATTTTACCTTAGACTTTTGCTTTTTTACTTTTGGTTTCCTCTTTTTAAAATTTGTGTAAGCTCCTCTGTTTCAAAGACCACGGTCTGTTAAATATTTGAACCTAGTTCCAGGCTGCACTTGTTTTCACCTTTTGTTGATGTGTTTCCAGAACGATACTGTATTTTACCATGTGCAGATGCAGTAACTTGTGCTTACTAATGAGATTCTGGATTCTGCTCAGCTCCCGGTCAGTCTTTTTGTCCGATTGTTTAAATAAAGTTCTGTGCTTCGCCTCCGTAGCGGCCAAGCAGGGAACCCCAGCGAGGCTCGGACAACCTGTCCACCAAGTCGTCGGACAGTGACGTGAGCAACGTGTCCGCTGTGTCCAGGACCAGCAGTGCGTCCCAGTTCAGCAGCACGAGCTACATGTCCGTCCAGTCAGAGCGCCCGCGTGGGAACCACAAGATCAGGTGGACCCCTGCCCTTCTCCAGCCCACAGACAGGCCGCCATTCCGGCGTCATTGCCAGGGATGCGCAAAGCCGCTAACTAGCACTTTCCAACTTCCGGTGCAACCTCCAGACCTTTTCACACTGAAAATGTCTACACCAGGCACTAAATAAGGAATAGAACATCTTTTTTAGCGAGAATTCACTTCCTGCTGTCAAGTGAGTTCAGGTTTGGTTCTGCCTTATCAAGAATTGAGCCAAACATCTGAACTTTACTTCCGTAGATGGAGGTTTGCGCATCGCTGGCAATGTGCTTTGATGTTCAGTGATAATAGATGTGAACGTTAAATGTCAAAGGCTGTGTATTACTTTCGAATAGTAAAAGGGGAAAACTCATCTTCATGGTTACGTTCTTGCCTTTCAAATCTTTTCTGCTGTATCTTATTTAAATTTTTTTACGTTGTGAATGTTTTTATTATCTTTTATAAATGTGTAGTCATGCATCTTTGAAGTGTTTCTTGCCTGTTTTGTGTTCATAGTCTTCTTTGATTTGTTTTTCCTTTCTGCTTCACATTCCTCCATTTGCACTACTGTTTGGCTTCAGCCAATCAAAAGGGGTGTCACAGGAAGGGGAGGAGCTTTTGGACAATATTTTACGTGAGGTGGCGGAAGAGGAAGTGGGGGCAGAGGAGAAGAGTGGGAAAGATGGGGGTGGGGATGGGACACAGACAGATGAAGGAAGCAAAGGAGAGGAGGAGTCGGACGAAGGGAAATTGCAGAGAAGGTTCTCAGAGAACGACGTCAGGTAAAAACACAAGCAGTGCCCCAAACGTACTTTCCTGCACTAGTTCTGTGGTGGTTTAGTGATGCAGCATCTGTCATATTTCCTTCTCCTATCAACTCCAGTGTAGATTTCCCCCTGATTTTGCCCTGTTCTTTAGACTAGTGCATGGCTTTTAGAAGGGAACATTTATAGCCTATTTGAACACTTACGATCAGAATTTCAGCATTGTGTAAGCATTAATACGTTCAATCCTACCATAGAGTACATCCAAACCAGTACTGGACCTTTTTTAACTTCTATAAGCATAACTAACTTAAGTTAAATAAGTCCAAGTATACTTTATGTACTTGGTGCATCTGTACTACAATGACATTTAAAAATGTACCAATGAAACATTACACATAACACCAATATTCAAACGTGTGAACATTTGTCTTCTGCAGGCTGAAAGATGTGTTTAAACTTAGTTGTTAGAATACGATTGCATTCACAACAAAAAAAATTTGATGAGACTTTTTCAGGCAAGTATAGATGTTAGGAAATCTTGGAAATAAAAAAGTTATTAAACAAAAACACACCTATGACCACCTGAGAAATAATGAGACACCTGAGAAATAATGAGACACCTGAGAAAAAAATCTTTAATTATCTAATGATGGACCTCGGATTAAACGTTACACACTAACTGGCCAACCAAAGAGGGTATGAACCCGGAAGTAGCATAAGCAATTACGTCTTTAAAAGCTTCTTATTAAACAATACATACATTCTCATGGCCATTATCACTGATGCAAAACAGTGAGCGTTAAACGGAAACAAGTTGCACTTTACATTGATAAAGCCTGGGAATACACCCCTCACTCGATAACTGCATGTTGGGTCCATCTAAAATGGACAAGTTCAGCAAGTTGCTGAAGGAGTAGCATAATGAACCACAAACAACACTTCCTTCTTGCATAAAATAACACATTCATTTTAATGTGTTGCTTGACACATTGATGAATGTGTTTATTGATCAACCATTACTTTTACTTTGAGCTGGGTAGACAGGAACCGCCTGCTTATCAGCAGACTGCTGTTCCCCTTTCGATGTTCCCTCACAGATGCCGTTTCTGTCATCATACGGATGAAATCATCCCTACTTTGTGCTGGACTTGCGGTCCGTTCCCTATATCGCTCTACCGTGCGCTTTGTTCATTCCCTGTATCGTTCTACCGTGCGCTTTGTTCGTTCCCTGTATCGTTCTACCGTGCGCTTTGTTCGTTCCCTGTATCGTCCTACCGTGCGCTTTGTTCGTTCCCTGTATCGTTCTACCGTGCACTTTGTTCGTTCCCTGTATCGTTCTACCGTGCCCTTTGTTCGTTCCCTGTATCGGTCTACCGTGCGCTTTGTTCGTTCCCTGTATCGCTCTACCGTGCACTTTGTTCGTTCCCTGTATCGCTCTACCGTGCGCTTTGTCCATTCTCTGTATCGCTCTACCGTGCGCTTTGTCCGTTCCCTGTATCGCTCTACCGTGCGCTTTGTCCATTCCCTGTATCGCTCTACCGTGTGCTTTGTCCATTCTCTGTATCGCTCTACCGTGCGCTTTGTCCATTCCCTGTATCGCTCTACCGTGCGCTTTGTCCATTCTCTGTATCGCTCTACCGTGTGCTTTGTCCATTCTCTGTATCGCTCTACCGTGTGCTTTGTCCGTTCCCTGTATCGCTCTACCGTGTGCTTTCCTTGATCAGCAGTTTTCCAGCTTCTCTGTAGTCGACACAAATTGATTCTCTATTTGTAATGTTTTCATTTATGATAAAGCAAGACAGTTGCATTTTCTTTACATACAGTAATATCACATATATTGTAATGCTGCATTTTATTATTTATTTTTTTGTTAAGATGATGTAGATGACGATGAAGGATCTAATGAGATCCGACTTAACCCTTGCTTGATTATTGGTTATAAACATATTTATAGTTACAAAATGAAAGACTTAAAAAAGGCTAGATAATCATGCAGAAGTCAATGCTAATCAATAAGTAATCATTCAATAAATGGGTTTAATAAAATAGATGTATTTTGACGTCACTTTAATTTATAAACATTTCAGAGGTCCAAACCACCCCTGTTGCCAAAGGGTTCTTATCCCTCAGGTTCTGCTGTATAAAACATAGTGTGCGCACATTGATGAATGCTTTATTAAATTCAACACTGTCATGAACAAATGGAGTCTGCTCACTTGGCCTCGCCCCCCTTGCTAAAAAGATAACTCTGTGGGTTTTTCTTCCTCTTGGATATATAAATAGAATAGAATAACTTTTATTTTCTCTTTAGGGAACTTCAGTTGTAGCCACCAGCATCAACAAAAAAGACAGACAGTGGGGCAGACACACAAACAAGCATCAAATAAAGACATTCAATAGAATCATTGAATTCATCAAACTAATTAAGTGAATTAAAGTGGAATACAGCCATGATTAAAAAAAGCCCCCGCTGTCCCGAGATGTCCATTGTCATTAAGCAACACACAAACTCCGCCTCCACGACTTTACTGTACACACACAGTGTTGCGGTTTCTATACACTGTCAAAACGGAGCATCGAACTGCGTCAGCCTTCCCACTCGTCACCTCGCTCCTCCCCCGCATTATCTTCTCCTTCCCTTCTCTGGTTGCCTTTTGGAGATTGCCTGCACTCCCAGATCAGTCCCGACATCTTCAACTTCGATGAAGTGCGATGGTAAACTTTGTTGCTGCAGATCCAACGGACATTTCCGAGCATGTGTTGCGAATGCGTCTCCATGGTGACGACCACAAACAAAATTATCCCGACTAGACAATTCATCAATATTATAAACAAAAGATGCAGGAATGCCCTGAAAAATCTCCAGCCCGCTTCCCCGTCCCACAATAGACACACAACACATGAAAAAAACAAAAGACAAAAGCCAGACACAACAAAATACATTCAAATTAACAAACAGGAACACGAGAGACAGCTGGACTACATGTCACCATTACAGCGCCATGTGACAGATATATAAATGTATAAGGATAAGTAATGATGAATAAAAATTTAATTACGGACTAACCCTTGCAAACAGTACTGCAGTATAGTGCGTCTCCCCAAACCCTCCCTGTGTCTTCCTCTGGCATTGTCATGATCATACTATTGTTCCTGGTGCCTTCTTTGTTTTGTACTACACCAGTTGTAGGCCTTTCTGGAATGTAGAATGAAGCAGCCAATCAAGAGCTGAGTGTTATAGGGTTCTGTCTGACTTTTTAAATTACTATTTTATTTTTTAAAAAGTGTCATTAACGTAGGAATGCTCTGTCATGTAATTATGCTACATAGTCAATTGAACATCTGAAATTATTTTTCTTTAAAGATATTAACTACTATAGGTTCAATGCAATTCTATGGCATATAATGCTATACAATACTATGAGGTATACATATTTTGCATTAATAACAGAATATACAGTGCTACTTGAAAATGCTATAGCTTGATATCTCAGAAATACACTATTTGCAGGTAGAACCCTACACTTAGCGCTCAAAATCCCCATCATCTTCTTCCCATTATTCTTTAAGTGTGTTGCAGTTCTAGACCTACATTTAAGTACATGGATCTTTAACGTGCTTCAGGCATGATTTCTTTAATTACGCTCTGTACATACCGCACATTTAATTACCTTAATCAGCACAGTCCAACTGCCGCTTCACATTATTGGGCAGAAATATTTTTTTCTTTGAGCTGTCGGCTTACATTTGAACTTGGAACATTAAGGAGAAAATATATATAAATGAGAGGGCAGGATGTGTCATGCTCCCATGTTACATCACATCATGTTAGAATCTCCACTTACTGTACTGTGGGTTCATTTTACGGTTTCATTGGGAGCTTAACTGCGACTGTTTCCTTTTTCTGTCAGTCTTCAGACAGGGCAGCTACTTGACAAATGGCGGTCGCTCAAAATAGAAAATGGTGTAGAATTCATTGGAAAATTGTTCAGGGAATGAAACTGACGAGTTAATTCTTCCTGTTTAGCTCTATTGTATCCATTTTCTACCAGAGTGTGCGAGTGATTTGCTTCCGAGTGTCCATTCCCTGTACCCCTGTAATGCTTTTACCATCAGAAAACATTGCAATACTGTGGCATACTACATATACAATTGAACATACTGCATATACAAAAGGAAAACGAAAACATTAATTACAATGAACAAAATGCTGAGTACTTTTACACTGTACCTGCATGTCAACAACAAAGGCTTCCACCGAGGCAATCGTACAACACACAGACATGAAACTTTGCCTCAATTAAGTTCCATTTTCACCCTGCATTTTTGTGAGTTTTTTCTTTGGTTGACTTTAAAAGCAATCTTTATTCTCCTCTCCACGAGCAGTGTGTAGACTCATTCTCTCTAAACAGTGGCGCTCCATTGATGTCGCTATTAAAATGTAATTCTAGACCTCCTTATGTAGGTGACTCAATTTCCATTACAGTGTTCATTTTATCTGGGTCAGTTCGTTCCTGGTTTTTTAAAACTATTTTCTTTTCTGGATTGACACATTTTAAAGACGTATAAAAGGAACTGTCTGCCATCTGTTTCTAGCTAATAGCCCTGGTAATGTCATTTCATTTTTTTTTTTTTTTTTGGGGGGGGACACACACAGAGTGAGTACACAGTAGACTTCTGTATTTTTTTTTTTTGTTGTGGACTAATGTAAGTCACTCACTGATGATGAATGAGTGAAGTAGTCAGAAAAAACATAGAATATATACTGCTTTTTTTTTTTTGGGGGGTAGGTTCAGCAAGTGTTTGTGTGTGTGTGTGTGTGTGTGTGTGTGGGGGGGGGTAATTATTTTCCTTGTACCCATCTTGTCATAATAATTCCTTTATGTTGACACGTGGAGCCTAATTCTGCAAATGGCACGAGTGCTACAGCTGCATGCTGAAATCCTGAAACACTTTCTTGGGATTGCAGCATGGCTTCTGAAAAAGCGTTGCCTTCTCTATACCCCTCCCTGACTCCCCTTTCCAATTATTATCAAGTCAAAGGAGGGGAGTATTTTCAAAATGTGCATATCTTCTTTTGTACACTTTTATTCAAAAGGCAGCTGCTATGTGCAGTGAGGCAACACCAAGCATTAAATAAGTCCGATTTCAACTGTAAAATGAACCCTAAAGAGCAGTTAAGGTATATTCTTTACGCTAAATAATTTAAACAAACTCATAAAAGCTGATTGATATTGAGAGGAATCAACAAAAAGAAGCAGGATTAATGAGCCAAAGGCCATTTAGGTAGGCCATATTATTATGTTGTGAAAAAAGAGAAATTAATTTTTGTGAATTGGTATTTCAGACCATTTTCACAGAGCTGAGCACAAAGTCGATAAACTTCAGGTCTCAGTGCCTCTGAAGGCTTTGCTTCTACGGCTGATAGGAGCAGCTTCACTATCCGGTTGGCGCTTGTTATTGTTCCAGCAATCATTTTAAGCCAATTGAAAAACCATTTCTTATACAGTATGTTGCCATTAAGGTACGGACGTTGACCTAGCAAATATGAAATTAAATTCACGTTCACATTGTGGTTTTGTGCAGCTGAATCTGAAATATGTTTAGTTCATATAAACGGTGTCTGTAATCAAGTGGATTTGTTGTATTCCTTCGGCTAAATAATCCATAAAGGCTAATACATGGTTTACACTGTCGATAGATGGATTGAGACAGTTATGATTAAATGAATCGTGTGCAGCATCATGGCTGATCGTGCCCTTAGCCTTGGTGGAAACAATTAGGTTGTGTGTTGTCCAATTTTTCAGGTTTTCCACTCCAAGACTAGACCATGTTCATCAAGGAGGCTGTGTGAGTCTGGTACAGTGTAATCTTGACCCCCAGATCTCTAGAGCATCTGGAAAGGGAAGATACCATTTGTGAGATTGGTTTTCTTGCAATTTGGTTGGTTGTAATACGTTTTAGCCGGCATTGTTGCGGAACAGTTTTCGCGTTGCCTCCTGTTGGAGCCCTACCTACACAAGACTGTAATTCATCAGAAGGAATTAGTTTACTAGCAGAGTACTAAGAAGTTGGGCAGATTTACGGTATCTCACATCACAGTGTCAGTCTGCTCACGCTCATAGTGCTATAAACCTGACTAGTGAAGGTAGGTAGGCAGTGTGATCTGGATTCAATCAATGTTTGTCCTTAACTTGTCAGGGCACAATTGTCAAACACTATCCCTAAAACAAGGCGCTGGCAAATTGCACGGGCGCTGGGTGTTTCCAACTCAATGTTGGCAATTTTGTGATACCAGGCTTTAGCGCAACTACAGCACCGTTGTAAAAGAGGCTGATTTTACCTGAATAAACTAACTATGGGTGTGATGGGGTTTGGGTTCATTATTGGCAATTGGATCGCCACAGTTGACTGCTAACTTTGTCATGGCCAAAGAGCAAGCATGTTATGAGAGGCTTCGTTAAGAGTGTCTCTACCAACCATTACTTGTGATATCAAAAGAAAGGTGAGACTGAATAGTTTTCATTTTCATATACCACTTTTTAAAATAAAATTTAAAAACTTCACAGCCAACCAGTCCCTGCTCTCTCATGCAATGCATCCATTTATACACAGCTTTTGCAGGGTTTTTTTTAATTCCGTGCATACAGCTGAATATATAGCCTACTGAAGAAATTCAGGTTAAGTAACCTACCTTGCTCAAGGGTACAATGGCAGCATACTATCTGGAAATTTAATGTAACTTACAAGCCCACTAGCCCAGTTCCCTAAGCATCATACAACACGCTATGTAGTGTAGAATACAGCACACCACAAAGAATGCGCTGACTTTCTGACGGCTATATTTTAATGTAGCCTACCACCCGACCGGTCCGAACATTTGAAACGCATTTTTAACATTCCAAAGGTTTGCTCAATCATTGATCTAGCCCTGCAAACCACACAAATAAAAGCAAGTTGTAAGTGCATTGTAGGCTCAATGTATGGAGTAAGTCGCCTCGATTTGAATCCCCTAACAGCCACTGTAAATGCGCTGCCTGTAAATGTGATCCTCGTAATGGTGCCTCATACAGTGTCCCATTATGTACTCAATTTAACTGTAGTGACAGTTTAAAAATGAACATAACAAGAACCAGTGCACCTACACGCATCAAAAGCGTACCATGCACTGTTTGTCGGGTGTAGAGCTGGTCTCCAATGTTCCTTGTGTCTCTCATTCAAGTAGCTTACATCGATTAAGTCCATCCAATGGCCAAATAGCTGACATTGGACTGCATAACTGAACATAGTTTGCATATCAATAGTCAAGTTGAAATAAACAAAAATGTTTCTTGCATCTGTGTTATGTGTTCATATGTGCAGCACATTCATAATGGAACCATAATAGCACAACGAGGCAGCATTTGAGTTTAAAGATGCTGTTTGTAGGATCTAGCAGCCTCTACAGGTGGTATTTTTTCACTGTCGCAAAACAGGAAGTATTGTCGCACAGCCGAAAATAATGAAATACTGTCAAAGAACGTAGCAAAGATAGCCAAGATTAGCTAATGTGTACATGCTAATAATTCCACCGTCATAACATCCTGTCCTGCTTTATTGAGATTGCAATGTAATCTAGGCTAATTATTACTAACGAGTAAGCAAGCCTATGATACAAACTTTTGAAGTAGGCAACAAAATGTTTATACGCAAAGATAGCCAATGTAGCTATGCTGTCCTGCATGCATTGTCATCAGTAAAACTAAAATACATTGCCCAAAGAACGTAATGTTACAGAGTCGAGCCAATGTGCACATAGGTACATGGTTAGCTAGCTAGCTAGCATTGCTGCAGCTTGGTGTGGAGGATCGATCACATCGGTGTGATTGTTCTAAAGTGCATTATAGAATTCTAATTGACAACCTTATAAACTGTTATTTATGCAAAATGGACAATAGCAAAGTTTGGTCATTTTTGGTAGTAGTGACTCAACAAAGTACACTTACTTTCACCCCATCATGATCTGATACAGCTAACATTATCTCACACCACAGCAATGTAGCAACTAGTCTGGGTCTACTAACGTTACTGAGTTACTCTCAGAGGGTGTAACGTTAGCTGCTAGCGTTAGTTTCATTCGTCTGTGTATACTATACCGCTCGTCGTGTAACCCCCAGAGTAGCAGAGAGATTTAGAGACGTGCGTGCGTTTATTCGCCATCACACACTGAAATGCCTAACTCTCTCTCTCTCCTCTCCTCTCCCTTTCCTTTTGAGAGGATCTCAGGCTCACTGTTGAACAACCAAGGCATGGTAATTTAATAAAAACAACAATATATAAAAAATCAATCCCAACCAATTGCGCCGACAGCAGCCTGGCTCCTCTCCCCTAAACCACCCGCGTTCACTCACTCTCTTGCTAGCTGCGCCTAAAACCACGCCCCCTACCACAGTCTGGTTCTGGTAGCTAACATTCAAACAATAGTGAGTAAAAACATGTGCTTGTAAAAATAAAAATAATTCTTTTATTTTATTATTTTTTTAAAATTACTTACTGGTCAAGTAAGAAGAAAGCCGCCTCAATGTCTGTTTTAAAACCCTTCAATTCTCGCCACCGTTGAAAAGCCCGTCCAAGGCACCGAACTATATAGAACACTTCTATATAGTTCGGTGGTCCAAGGTAGATTCTGGTTGAGTCCTGTGCTCGATTGCTCTCTTCTTGCCCATTTGGCCTTGTGAGATAAAGGCTTTCCTTTTCTTTTGGCCACAGTCTGCCATTTCTCTCTTTCTCTCCAAGTTGTTTTATGTAACATATAGGCAAAAGTCCTGTCAATGTTTTGAAACCGCGGTCAGTCTTTCTGTTTTGGAGATGCACTTCTGTTGTGCCGTAAAGCAATCCTTCACATTTCCCGCGCAATCACACCCTGCACCAAAGATTCTAGATATGACTACAGAAGATTATAGTGAATGGATTTGACCAGTGATTTTTTCATTCTTCCATAGCCATTACACTGTGTAATCAAACAGAATTTTATCATATTGTGTTAAAACAAAAAAGTTACACACAGCATCTTTAAAGGGTAACAAAGCAAGCTGATTTCTCTAGACCCCGCCCCCTTTTGAAAAAAAAATGAAAAAAGCCAAAATCTGGACGTGATAAGGTAATAATATAGGGGCTGAGCTCCAGGTACCAAACCACTCCCCAGTAGCCAAAAGCTCATTTCTACTCTGGACAGCACTTACAGCGGCTGCTTTATTCCACTCTCTCTCCCTCGCTACCTCTCTCACTCATACACACACAAACAAACATGCTAGCTCCAGCTGCTGCCGAGCCCCAAGTAGCTGAGGCAGAAGCAATGGTGGAGAATGAGGATGGGCAATGTTTTGGAGTGGTAGGCAGCGGCACGCATAGCCTCATTTGGGCTCATAATGATGCGGCCAGCAAACGACAAATCACATGCTGTACAAATAGTTACCCATGCCATGTAGGCTACTCATTTTACACAGGCTGTAGGCAATCATGTTCCCTGCAAGATATCAGTAATATTGGTTTCCATTTCAACGGGTACAGTGTATGTGGTCAGTGCAATGAACTGTTGTAGGGACGTTGCAAAGGTAAACATGTAGCTCAACTATGCTTTATATATTTATTTTTTAAAACTAACTATCAAAAAACAAGGGACTATCAAGCTAACTATAAAAAAATAACTATAACTTACTAGAATATTCAAAAAAGCGAAACTGTAAGCTAGCTATATATATCGCTCGCTTGCTCTCTCTCCTATCTCCTCTCCATCCACTCAGATCAACCACCGAACGGTAAGATCAAGCACTGAGATTTGTTTTTATAGCTGGGGCGTAGCCCGCCCTCGCTCCAAAACTTCAGGGTGTAGCTGTACAGGTTTCAATTTCGTCACCGGGAGTCATACGTAAGCTGAAGTTTCTGGCCAATGACAGACTGGACGTGAAGTTTTACCATTTTTGAGCCAGATTCTTTTGGTTTTACCACTTTTGGGTTTATGCTGTTTTGCGCAGACTGTAGTAAAATGTCAATATTTGGACCAGGATCAATAAGTAACACTTAGAAAAAAACAAATGTACCAGTTCTCATCTAAAATAAGTGGTTTTAGGTACCCTTTAAACTTGATCTTGGTTGGTTTAAAATGCGAACACATGATTGAACACTCCCCGTGATCGGATCGGATCGCCCCCCCGGGATCGCACGCCACGGTTCGAACCGCGGATTAAAAAATTTAATTTACATAGTGATTTACATTTTTTTTTAAATAATTTTTTTTTTTTTTAAAGTAATAATTCCTAAAATCGATGCAGTGTTTGCAGTGAAAAACTGATGCGTGCTGTGTTTACTCTGAAGTTTTACTCTGAAGCGCGCGGGAGCCCCGCCCCCCCGCAGCCCCGGGAGACAGGGGAGACAGTTTCACCAGCCACTGTACCACTGTAATGTACATTTCACGGGATTTAACACATTAAATTTTTTGGAATTTTTGGAACCAAATCTTCTCGAATCAAATCCAACAAGGCGGCTGCACACTAAAAAAAAAAGCATGTATATTTTTTTAAAAAAAAAATTTAATATTTTTTTTTTATTAGCTCTGGTTAGCTCTGTTATAGTCTCGCGTCCAGCGTCCTTAATAACGCTTCCTTAGTCTTATGTGCTTTCCTTCAAACAATTCAATGTAATGAGCGGGGGTATATTTTTTTTTTATTCATATTGATTAAGGCAATAAGGCAAGGCTAGTAACCATAACTCTAAATATTATTAATAAATATATATATATATATATATACTAGCCTTGTGTTGTTTGGTACAAGCCTGACCGTCTTGATCAAAGGCTATGGCTAATGCCAACCAAGCCAGAAATAAGTATAATAATTAAAACGTATTTTTTTACATTTTTTTTTTTTTCATTCTTTTTGTTTTTAAAGGAAGAAAGTATCATCATATTGCATTGCACTTTGATTTATTAATTAATTATTTAATTTTTATATATTTTTTTAATTTTTTTAACAAAACATTCTTGTTTGTTGTTTTTTTTGTTTTTAAGACCAAAAAAAAGTTGCTTTAGTTTTTTTTTTTTAGAAAAAAAAAAAAAAGAAAAAATACTTGTCTCTTTTTTTTTTTTTTTTTTTGCTGATCCGAAAAATGATCCGATCCGTGACTCAAAACCGTGATACGATCCGAACCGTGAGTTTTGTGATCCGTTGCACACCTATTGAACACCAAACTTGCACATCGTCAAATGTTTTTCTTGCAGTGCCGACCCATGTTGAGACCCACTGCAGACCGCAAAATTACAAAAGCTGTTTGTTGGGGATCTCTATGCCAGAGACACGGAGGAAATATTGGAGGTCCAGATGCGATAGATGAGGAATCTTAAAGTGTTCAAATGAACACCACTAAAACTGACAATAATCCGTAGTGGACGGGGGGAAATAAGGAGAACACAAATAACCTTGCAATAAAAATGAGCAAAACAAAAGAAATAAGCTGTCACGCTTATCTAACTCCCGTTTGTGGAGCGAACAAAAAGAATGGAAGGAGAAAAACCAAAAGACCCTTAAAACTTAGGGTGAGAGCACTCGTAGGTTTGAGTGGAAAACAAAGAAACGAAAACCTCTGCTCTGAAATAAAAGAGCGAAAAAGCGCACTTTACTTTTGCTAAATTGTACTGCTAGCAAGTCCCACATTGAGAAGCAAAGCGGTCGATAGCAGCACAACTTCCTATACCTTTACCGGCTAGAATGTTACGTGAAATAACATGGAAGCGACGAGAAAAGGAGGAAGCTGGGTATAAGTAGTGAGCGGAAATGCAGGACAGGTGAACTCACTAATCACTGAGGCGAAAGCAAAACCCGTAGCGGAACACAGAAAAATCCAATAGATTACCGGTAAAAGACAAAACTAATAAAAGATGCAGAGATAAGGAAAGGAAGGGATGATCCATGAAACTGTTGCAGGCAACAAATATTCTGTTTGCAGGAGAGGAAACTAGAATTCCAATTGCTCTCGGGCACATTTGGGCGTTACTTTAGGCATTTATAGAGGAGCCAAAGTCCACAGAAAGCCCTCTTGTTCCAGGCACATTTATAGAGGAGCCCAAGTTCCCAGAAAGCCCTCTTGTTCCAGGCACATTTATAGAGGAGCCCAAGTTCCCAGAAAGCCCTCTTGTTCCAGGCACATTTATAGAGGAGCCAAAGTCCCCAGAGAGCCCTTTTATTCCAGGCAAATTTATAAAGGAGCCCAAGTCCCCAGAGAGCCCTCTTGTTCCTGGCACATTTATAGAGGAGCCCAAGTCCACAGAGAGCCCTCTTGTTCCAGGCACATTTATAGAGGAGCCAAAGTCCCCAGAGAGCCCTCTTGTTCCAGGCACATTTATAGAGGAGCCAAAGTCCCCAGAGAGCCCTCTTGTTCCAGGCACATTTATAGAGGAGCCAAAGTCCCCAGAGAGCCCTCTTGTTCCAGGCACATTTATAGAGGAGCCAAAGTCCCCAGAGAGCCCTCTTGTTCCAGGCACATTTATAGAGGAGCCAAAGTCCCCAGAAAGCCCTCTTGTTCCAGGCACATTTATAGAGGAGCCAAAGTCCCCAGAGAGCCCTCTTGTTCCAGGCACATTTATAGAGGAGCCAAAGTCCCCAGAGAGCCCTCTTGTTCCAGGCACATTTATAGAGGAGCCAAAGTCCCCAGAGAGCCCTCTTGTTCCAGGCACATTTATAGAGGAGCCCAAGGCATGTTCTCCAGCTCTTTCAGCCTCGGTCCGGAGGGATAGCGAGGCCACAAGCGAGTCATAAAAGTTTCACATCATCATATCGTATGAGGAGGGATATTACTTTAAATGCAGCGGTCTCACACATTGCTCTGATCCGTAGACGGTGCACCGTGAGTTCTGACCAGCTACGGTCAAGCATTGGGCAGAGGGCCAGGTCTTTCTGGCCTCCGACTCCAAAGGTGGTCAGAAGAGCTGACTTCTGCCCCAGTAAGTACTCTCGGGCAAGTGCTTCACCTGTGTCAGTTAAACGCACAAGGGAATATTTTGACCACACTCTCTGGCAGACTTGCCCTTAGTAGTTTCTTTATCTTTTAATGGCTTGCTTAAATAGGGTTGGTCAGCATTTCCCCTGCCCAAGTTAAAATATTATTTGTATAGTAGGGCACATTACTTACAGTGAAACAAAGCGGGATTTACTTATCTTTCCCAGCCCAGAATCCATGTTATGAGCAAATACATTTGACTCTCACAACCCACTGCAGTCAGGAGCATCCTGCTACAGGGGAGTTTTCACAGTTTTTCACATGTTCATGAGTATGACATGACTACATTTAAACTTGTTCATGAGTATGATATGACTACATTTAAACGTGTTCGTGAGTATGACATGACTGCATTTAAACGTGTTCATGAATATGACATGACTACATTTAAATGTGTTCATGAGCATGACATGACTACATTTAAACATGTTCATGAGTATGACATGACTACATTTAAACGTGTTCATGAGTATGACATGACTACATTTAAACGTGTTCATGAGTATGACATGACTACATTTAAACGTGTTCATGAGTATGACATGACTACATTTAAACGTGTTCATGAGTATGACATGACTACATTTAAACATGTTATTGGGTTTGATATGACTATATTTAAACATGTTATTGGATATGACATGACTACATTTAAACATGTTAATGAGTATGACATAACTATATTTAAACATGTGAATGGGTATGACACACATGACTACATTTAAACATATTAATGGGTATGATGTGACTAGAGTTGCACATGTTAGTGGGAATGACATGACTACAGTCATTTAATCCCTTTTTGACTCATTTGAGGGGCGTAAAACATTCCGAGTGACATTCATAAAAGTTACGATTCGGGTGACGTGTGGAGCACTATGGCAGCTGAAACACTGTACATACACTAGGACAGAGCAGCTTGTTATTATCTAATATGAACCAGTATGGCTGTTCCCATCCAGAAGCTGAAAGAATGTTTAAACGTTACGTTTATCAAGTTCCTATGAATATCGCTGTTGTGTCCTCACTTATGTAATAAGAAATGATAAATGTAATTTCTGTAAGTGTGAACAGTATTCACAGTGTGGCTTGTTTAACGCACTTCATGCAGAGTGCCTCTGATGTATGACTTGTAGCTCACACTGATGCGTGGGAGAGCGATAAGAAAGGGTTGTGATGCTGTGTTCATGTGCAACTGACAACACAACATGGCAAGATAGAAATTGATTTTTACTTAACCTTTGAAAACCTGAGAAACACAGAATGTGATTGACACTTTTGTACAAATGCATTTTACCCCCCCATAATATTTATTAAATTCAGCCATCCTTGTCGTAGTACCTTGTCAAGAAGCCTCCTTTGAGAGGCAATTTATTTTGTTTTAAAGATTAAAAAGGAATAATAATTGTTCATTTTTGGGTATGTTCATTTTTATGTGTCATGTAATGATGCAAATGTTGCTTAATTTTTAGTGATCAGTACTTATTTTATAATTTTTGAGACCACATTTAGATGTCTTTTTGGGAGCAAAGTAAAGGCATTGCTTACCAAGTTGATAGCCATCGCTCATTTATTCTGTGGAAATTTTTTTTTAACAGTTTTCATGGTAAAATCACAAAACTACAAAAATACTCATTCTCAAATGCAAATGTGGACTTCAGTGTATAAAAATATAATTGTAAAACTGTTATTGAATACTGTGTCAAAGGTATCATGTACATGAACTGATTAAAGTACCAGTTTCTCCAATAAAATCACAAAAGCCAGACATTCCATAACAGGGCCTTCAAAAGTAATTTTGCTTATCAAGCCATTTTTATTATGCTTTAGCATGATTTTATTTATTTTATTATGAGTTCTAGCAATGCGTGCAATATGCTCACTGATTCTGATTGCAAATAAAAAATACTAGGACTAACTTTGCAGGCTATCAAGCGTATGAGAGATTAACTTAAGGCTTGTACACTAATGTAAGAGTCTTACATTTCTCTCCATTTTAACACTGGAACCAGGCCGTATTTTGTTCAGTTAGAGTTAGCTACTATTCCCTATACGTACATGTCCTTTTATCAATATTCTTCGTCTTTTCAACAATCAAAACAAAACAATACACCAGCAAGTGATTTCTGCATTGCTTAATGTTGTCATAAGGACTCAAATGGCCTCCGTTAGTTGTAGCACAAAGCGTACTTGCACTGCAGACTTTGGGCTACGCACAGTGCTGAAGGCGACGCTCTGTCCGAGCATGTACCTCTTCACAATGTATTAACAAATCTGCCTTTAGCTCCACATTTATGTAGCGAATGAACATTTTCAAATGTGGTTTAGGATCATCTTTCTGGGGCTTTCAGAGTGACAATTCATGGTGAGCCCTCCTACCCAGTGGAGAAAATAGGCTGTTTGTTGAATTAATTCCAGTCAATGTACTTGTATAATACTCAGCTTCTATTTGGCTGGATTTTATGTCAAATGCACAGATTTAACTGACCATCATCTCCTTCTTAATATGAAAGAGTATGTGGGTGCTCCTTCACGCTCAGCCAAATGCAGTTCTTTTGACTTGAACGTATGGTAAAGTACTTCCCAAGTAGCTCAGCCAGTAAAGGTTCGCAACCCAAGCAAAGGCCTATGCACCATGACAAGGAGTCAAAATGACTTTTGTCATACCAGGCAAGCTTATGTTTTTTTGGATTACCACCACATTATTTCCTTCCATCCCAGGTGCCCAAAAGCAATCAACCATTGTCAGTGAGATCTTCTCCAGTTGCGCTAGTTCTCCTGTAGCACTGTGTGGCCTGTGTTGTGGAAACTTCCACTGGCTTGTGGGTGAGTGCATTACAGCATGCACGGGGAAAATTATCAGAAAATAATTTGTTCAGAAAGCAAACTTTCTTCGCTCATCATTTATGGCAGGTTGGTTTCTCCAAATTATTTGCCTAGACAATATGCAGTGTAAATAAATGATTAAATCAGGGATGATGTTTGAAGTTTCTGAGGTTCAGGGGTATTGGACTGATCATGATTTTAAGCTGACGCCATGTCAGAATCCTATTTCCCTTATACCTGCAAGTATGCCAATGCATAACGTCAAGGCAATGCTTACATTTGCAAATATTGTGAGCGGACATTTGAATGCACTGGGCATACGCTGGCCTCATGCATTGGAAGTGCTCATAAAACACAACCAATGCTGGCACTCAGAAAGGGGCTGTCACTCTCCCAACCCTGTCATTATTTAAACAAGGGCTAAATTAGCTCATGCTGATGGCACAGCACCAAGGACTCCAGTGGTTTTCCATAGAAAAACTAAGAACTGCGGTCAATGAGCTCTTGCTAGGGCTTACATTTTTAGCATTTTCTGTCCATGCCGGAATTGTGTAAGATTTGGGGGGAAGTTCAATGCGGGTCTATTTATGAGGCGTGTAGGAGAGAGGTCACAAGGGCAGTGTGGAAAATAAATTGGCTCGAGTGGAAACCTATTTCATTTTGTGTTATCTCAACAAGAATCTCCAGTTGATATGGGAGTATGTTAATGATTTTAATTTGGGTATCTGAAGTGGTATCCTAGCATACCACATCCCGTTGATCATGATGTTGAGGGGGATTTAGATTTTTCTTGAACCCTGCACACATTTTTTGTTAATTTTTCTATCACTATATCTAATCTGTATCTATATAGCTATCTATATCTTCATCACCAATGTGAAAAGGTTTATGTACTCGCTGTACATCAGTGGCAGTCGACAGTGAATTATATGCAAAATAAAATTGGTGGTGGACAAACAAAATGGATAAGTCACTAGAAAGGGTGTTGGGCCATTATTGATTATAGCTAAAATGGCGGTTCTTGAGACAGACTGAAGTTGGCAGTCAATTTCTCAGTTCCATGCTGACAGTTTAGATACCCTTGCAAGTGATACATCAGAAATTTGAGCTGCAGCTCTTGTCAATAATGACCAGAAAACCATCTCTCTCAAGTCACAGAAGTCTCATCTTGCATCCATTCTAGCTATAATTATTGGTAGCCAGTCCTGTCCAGAATTTCTATACATGTTTAATGAATTGCTGAGCCACACACTGCCTTGCATATACTTGCTCCATTGATTCACATAAAAACATTTTGCCCACTACCTGTAATTAACTAATTACACTAGAAAAAGCTTAGATTGGGAGATCTGTAGAGAGCGGGATTGGAGAGTTTGGGCAGGACACACTTTCCTAGTAATGAAAGAATGAGCTGATCTCTCTTTAGTATCTCTTCATAAATCATTGTGTATATGAAGACGGAGAAGGAGGAAGGTGAAATAGGCACTGGCTGCTGGCCCCCTATCCACATATAAAGGGACAGAATATACTCGGCTCAGGATACAGAGAGACTGAAGAGGATAATTGAAATAATTGAAGCAGGAATTGATTTCCCCCCCCTTCTGTTCTTATAAATCAATTTTCTTTAATTGCTTTTTTAAGAAGATGGAGCTTACTGGGTCAAATGCATTATTAAACCACAAAAGTCCTAAGGACAATCTTTTAGACATATTTCTATACATGCTTTTTTCAAACTGGATATGCATGTGTGTGTGACTTTTTTCTTTTAAAAAAAAAAAAAAAAATTGAACAATCAGCCCTAATAATTTTTGGATCCTCCTTCCTGTCTGTCAAACAAGAAGAGTAGGATTTGCGTTGTAAAAAAAAAAAAATATAAGAATTAAGTAGTTGCTTTTTTTTTTTTCATGAAATTTTTCAAGAAGGTTTTTTTTTTTGCGCCGATGAGAGGGTGTGTGTGTGTGAGAGAGAGACGAGAGCAGCAGTATATATATATATCCGGAGATGCTGATAGAAGTTTCCACGCAGTCCTCATGTCATATACAGAAACATGTAAACTAGAGACATCAATCAGCAAATTGAATTCGTGCCATGTTGATTTTAGTAACCTCCGAGTAAGACGATTAATACACACATGAAATTTGCATTTGTTTGTTATTCTTACTAATACTGACCTATATTTCTCTGACAATATAAAATGGAATTGAAAGTTAATTTTTTTTGTCAGATGTACTGTATAAGCAACTTCATTTTGCAGAAAACATGTAGTCAGTGGAGGACCAGGGGATGTGCCTGTTTGGTGGAGGCAGGCAGGTTCATCATGCTTTTTCCTAGGCTGTATTTTCAGTCCATCCAATGCTTTTTTGGTTCTGCGAGTATGAACCCAGAATGCCCCGTTTCCATAAGAACAGACAGGTTGCTAAACAGAGCTCAAGTGAACTGAGCCACTGAGATTAGATCTTGAGCCATTCCTTTAGATCTGTGAAAGAAAGAATGCCCACACATTTGCTTGTTTTTGTGACCTTCTTCACGGACCTTGTCTTTGAAACAGTAGTGTCAGTGTATTCCCTTGAGCCATGCTGCCGTGGTGTTGTAAGACACGCTTGGTGTGTCTTACAACCCCCCTTCCTGTCCTCCCCTGTCCCCGGATCCTACAGTTTCCCATTTCCCATATTCCTGTAGCTGAATCCTGTCCTTTTCTGTCTCCTCTGCTTTCCTGTCCTCCTCTCTGTTTCTTCCCCTCTTTCTCTCCACCCCATCGTCATTGCTGACAGTGCCTTTGCGTCCAAAATGAAAAACAGGCAAATGGGAGAGTCTGGGCAGAACGTGACCAAAAGCTCGAGCATCAGTGGGGACATGTGCAACCTGGAGAAGACGGACGGCAGCCAATCGGACACGGGGGGCGTGGGGGCCACGGATGCCGAGGAGGAGAAGAAGAGGCGCTCAAGCATTGGTGCCAAAATGGTGGCGATCGTCGGGCTCTCGAGGAAAAGCCGGAGCACCTCTCAGCTCAGCCAAACAGGTAGGACCCGCCCACTCACCATCGAGCCCTCCCAGCTTCTCTTTCCCATGTCTTTCAATGCTGCCACGATGGCCAACATTTGCTTTTCTTTAAGACTATTTTCTTCCAGGAACTGTCAGGACCGGGCCTTGATCCGGAGCATCCCAGCGGAACGGAGAGACTGTATTCCTCGTTTAACTTACTTTCTCTTCCTCCTAGATCACAAGAATCGCTGTGACTGTTTATGCCCCATAACGTTGCTGGTACTTATTTCAATACTTTATTTACAATGACTCGCATGTTTGAAGACCACAACAGTCCATGACGCATCATTTTTTCCGTAGGAGTTTATCACGGATACACAGGACCCTTCCTATCAACAGGCACATCTCCTCAGCTTCTTTGAACGATGAATCTTCATAATGTCATCCTGTCCTGACAATGCACGTTTTCTTTTGTAATCCAATTTGTGTTTTAGTTTTTTTTTGGCCGCTGGATTTGGTTAATGTACGGTTCTAAGGTTGGCATCTTTACCTGGAAAGCCGTTTCATTTCTTTCATTTTGCGAGGAATTATTATCCTCTGATCTGCAGCGCCTATCATCAACTGCTCTCTGGATCGCCTTATCACTGTAGGCCCATTACATGTACTTACACGCTGCACAGATCTTGGGTCTTGTACTCCTCGCATAGATCTTTGGTTTGTTATTTTGTCTCTGGGGGAATGTATTTTAAACTTCACAGTTTTTTGTTTTTTTTCATCTGAATACACAAAGAAAAGGGTAAACACACATTCAACTAATCTACTGTGACGCTTGTGTTGGCCCAAGGGACTCGTTTTGCTAATTAAAGCATTTGGAGTTGTGGAGACATTTGCATTTATTCCAGGCCTTGTTTTGAACCGACTGCTTTGTTTCAGTTCTTGCCACTCTGGCTCCAAGGCATCCATAGGAGTCATGATTAGGTCATTTCAGCGCCTTAAGTAGCCACGTCAGCCACGTCGCGGGCTGAAACTGCAGACTGAGAAAGTGTCTGCTCTCCACCAGAATGAATGCGGTCCATGCGAATGTATGTTCATGCAAGAGAAAATGCGGGGTATGCTATGTGGAAAGCAACATAATTTCTTCATAATTTCCAATGACCAGATAGCCTTTTGTAGCAATAAATCCCTTTTTTTTTGTTGTTTTTGTTTTTTTGTTGACTGAATCACTTCATATCACTTTTGGATCTTTTTTTAACTGTGTTTGTCCAGGTGGTTCAGAGCTTGTTTGGGGCTTAAAATGATGAATTTTGACTGGAACCGTCACACCGTTTTCTTTTTATCTTTATTTTAAGTAGAGGCAGTAGGCTTGTGTGCACATACAACCCAAGTTGGACTCTAGTGACTATTTCCTTTCACTATTGTGGGGAGTATGCTTTTTCGACATATGGAATTTTGTATTGTTGTATTGTTGTGTATAGTTAATTTCATTCCTGGGTTATAGATAGTCTGTACATCATGTGATCACCTGATTGAATGCCATTACCTCTTTGACTATTTAAACCTCGTATTTTCTCCGCACGGCTGATTGCCTATTGAGGACCTTGCTGGTCGAAATGTTATAAAATGACATATATTTGGAGCTTATAGGGCGGCACGGTGGTGCAGTGGATAGCATTTTCGCCTCACGGCATGAAGGTTCTGCTGTTTGCATGTTCTCCCTGGGTTTCCTCGGGGTACTCCGGCTTCCTCCCACAGTCCAAAGACATGCAGGTTGGGCTAATCGGAGACTCTTAACAAGCCCGGAGGTATGTTAGATATGTTTTCTACTGCTGGCTGTGAAACTAATTACCCCTAGGGGATAATAAAGATATACTTGACTTGACTTGAATGTGTGAGCGAATGGCGCGTGTGCCCTGTGATGGATTGGCGACCTGTTCATCACATGCAGTGACAAATGTGAAAGTGGCAATCAGAGAGAAGAGATTAAAAAAAATGTTTACATTTGATTTTGACTTTAAGTTTCTCTATAGTCATGAGTCCGTCAAAACATCACAAGCTAAATCTATGAAAGCAACAACATTTTGAGAACGCGCTGTGCTTATCCCTAGAGCCCTTTCCATTCGCAGGCATTCATAATCCTAAGAGCGAACATAAGGGTTTTTTTTCTTCTCTTCTTCCTGCGGCGGGGACTCAATAGAGCTCGACACACAACAACTAGCCTTGTCGCCAGGAGGAAGTGTTTACCATTGCTTTAGAATCATTGGAATAAGCTGAACAGAATTTTTTTTTTGTGTATAGAAAAGTTGAATAAATGCGATATAAATGTTTTGGCAGATAATGTAAATATCTCCAGTTACCAGGCGTTCATCTAGTGAGGAGTGGGCAAAATTGACCTCAGCAATAAGGAAATAACGTATTTCTGTTTGCAGTATTCACATTGCACCTCACTACCTCAAGTACATTTCCATTGATTTGTGTATTTACATCCAGCTGAGTGCCTGATATTTTCTGTTGTGCTGTGAAAAGCCGCGCAGAACTCAAGAAGCTGACTTTCCGGTTTAATTTCCTGTTCAGACCGAGTCTTTTTTGTTTGTCGGTTTTATTTTCTCCAAATTGATTCTCAGCACGCTGCCAGGAGCGTCTTTTTCTTATGCCTTTTCACATTTAATTGTGTGCACGCCGACGTAGGTTTCCCATTCGCCGAGATCCACGGACGCTCCATGGCCAGTCCCACCGCAGCCATCCGCTGAAGATAAACAGGAAGCCGCATGCGGAGCGCAGCTATATCTCCAGGCTGAGCTCATGTTGAGCTTGAAACCTTAAATATAGAAACCTCAATCCCCGCCCTGTGATCAGGAAGGCACGTGTTCAGTGGCCCGTGCCTCGTTTTAATCATTTGCACCTTCCTCTCAAACTGCACCTCCCGCCCCGACCCTCCCTCGTTCCTGCCTGGAAGCACGCCCCAATGAGCACGCTCGCTCTAAAGGAGACCCTCTATTACCATCGTGGGTAAATTAGTTCTTCATTGGAAACATCAATGTTTCGATTCCGGGTGGCGTGTTCACACAGAGCAGTGTTCGGGTTCTGACATTAGAATCAAAGAGCCACGTGTTCTTTCCCTCTCCGTTTCGTTGCTCGTCTCACTCAAGCCCTGCAAAACAGGCACATCTGCAGTCTTGATGGACTTAGTGTTGGACTCATTGGGGAGTCAAGGAGTGCACAGGGTTGGAAGGGAGGATTTTTGGCTTGAAACGTGATACGATTTGTAAGTTACCTGGTAGAGCTAGACGTTAATGTCAAAATGGGGTGGAAAAGTAAGCAATTAAATGAATTCATGGACTACTATACTTATAGAATTACATGTTTACAAAACCTTAAATATTTGGTAAATTATTTTATGAATCAATCTGATGATGTCGCTTTGCTATAAATCCCATAATCACCAGGTTATTCACTGCAAAAATATGAATCATTATATGACCTGTCTGGTGAGCAAGGGTCAACAGCAGTTGATTTTTAAATCAGCAATTGATCCATACATATTGTGTTTCATTATGCACAGAGAGACTACCCCCCAAACGATCTGTGTCGCGGCTGATCGGCGTTAAGTGAAGACGCAACCACTTTTCTACCTATAATAGATCAGTGTTTTGTACTCATCCCCATGTCGCAATATACCAACGTCAAAAAACTTAAATTTCTGCCCCACTAATCGATTACATATCGACCTCCTTGATGAACGTTGATGAGACGTCTAACCAACGTGGAAATGTTTGGTGGGTACGTGACTACACTCAAATGACTAACGTTAGTTCGCTTATATGTGATTGCTGTCCTCCGTCTTTTGCTGTGTCAGAAGTGAACACATGAACACAGGAGTGTGTCCACGTGGCCCATCCATCTCTAACGTGAGTAACGCATATTTAATATATGCAACACTAAGAGCTGTCTACGGTCTGTGAAAGTGCTCTTCTGAAATAACATCATTAATGACGCGTGGGGAAAAGTATGGATTTTAGCTGTGCAATGATGCTGCAAAGTAATCCCAATATCATAATTCCAGAGATGAAAATTCAGAAATTCACCTTAAAAAACGGAACAGGATTACATTCTGTAGCTTTGGAGAAGGAACACGGCTGGTTAGCTTCACCTCAGCCTGAATAGCACATAACAGCCTAGTAAACAGCTTCAATTCGGCACCGTATCAATATTTCACTCAATGCTTTTAAGCACATCAGTGGAACTGGGGGGTGGCTGCCTTTGAAATTCTTATCCTTGCTGCGTGCCAATAGGGATTCTGCCGGCGCTTCACCCTTGTAAGAATGAGGCCATCTCTGCCCTACTTTGCTATTGCTTTACCCAGCAGGATAGGCCAGTTGCTGAAGGATTACCTGCAACAGATGTCATTTAAGGAGGTTATGCTCATTCTCAGTGGCGTAAAACTCCAGTGTATATCCAAGCAGCTGAACTCTATGCTCTTGCAATGCAGAGACTCTCATTATGAAGTGCGCACAGCCATGTCCCCCAGGGGCTCTATCGAGAGAAAGAGAAGGTAGTTCCGATTGGTTTCCTGCAGTCTGATTTGTTTTAGCAAGGTTAAGGCAGCATCACATGTCAATGTTTGAGTTGACTTTTAATTGTTGCCTCCAATTGGCAACCCCATACACAAGATTAGGGTGCCTCAGAAGTAACGGTTTATTAGCGAATCACAGCCTCGGAGGTTGGGTGGCCATACCTTACATCAGAGTGCCAACCTGCTCAGGCTCGCACTGCTGAAAGGTTACACTGTCTGCCCACATAACCATGCGTCATCTCTCAATATTTTTTGATGTTTGTGTTTTCGTTCTTTCCCGAAAGTCACGCTGCTACCCAATGATAAATCAGGAGTGAAAGAGATGGTCCAGGCCCTGCACATGATCCAGGCCCTGCACATGATCCAGGCCCTGTTTGATTAACTGTCCGGGGTGCATATGGAAATTTGGCGTAGGCGGTAAAACACAAGTCTGCTCAGTAAGCTATGAGCTCAGAGGTGCCGCTTTAACGTAAGGTAGTGCGTAGCAGTATAGAACTGCTTGGTTCATGCTGACCGGTGTAATTTATCTTTTGACCGTGTGCTGTAGCTACTTGGTGAGAATTTTAGATGCAGCTGCAGTAGTGGCCTCTGGAGGATAGTATCAGTTCAGAAATATTCATGACCGTGCTGAAACAGAGCTGATTCATAAAATTCGATTGTTCTCCACACCACGCAGCATTCTTAAAATCTCTGGGAATTATCTCCCATCCAATGTTTAATTGTCCTTTGAGCCTCTGCCTTCGCCCATAGCTTTTTCAATGATTCATAAAATCTGCGTCTGCAAAAATAATAAAAAATACTACGTCGACAAATTCTTGCAACCTTAAAGAAAATGTATGATCTCCATTGCTTTTCTTCATTAAATATTTTTTATTAGCAGGTAGTACTGAAAAAAAAAACATTTAGACTTGTATTCAATTGCTTGATTTTATATAACAAAGTCATCATAGAAAAGACATTGGTTTTGCAGCCTGATGCTATATTACAGTTTGTCAAGCAGTATAAGCATATCAGCATGTGATTTTATATGCTAAACCATTAAAGGCATTGATATAGGGAATGTTATCTTCGTGGGCATTTTTCTCTCTCATCCAGAGGTGGAAAGTCCAGGGCTCAGAAAGTCCTACCATGTTTTTCTTCCACCCATGAACTCAGCCAGCTGATTTCAATCACTAGTTCTACCTCCTGGCTGAAGAATTGTGCTAATTAGCAAATTCAGGTGATTGGAATAAAATACTGGGGAGGACCTGGATTTTACTCCTCTGTTCTCATCTACACTGGAGATTCTCTGAGGGAATACAGCCTGGAGATACAGCTGCCCTCTGGCTCAAAGGTCAGCTCTAAGAACAGCTCTATCTTAGTGATGTTGTGGTTCCTGCTGTATTTCTAATGCAGAATTAAATTTTCACATTTTCAAGGACCTCGCAAAGGAATTATCCCATCGTTTGGATGAGCCATTAAACTGAGGTTGTGACTCACTGTGGTCATTAAAGATCCCATGGTGCTCTTTGAAAGAGTAGAGGTGTCAACTCCAGTGTCCTGGCCAAATTCCCACTACAGCTGGCTCTCTACATCTGGCCACATTATCATCCTTCTGCATCTGATTGACTGTTCAGTCCCTTGCATTCCCTACCCAGCAGTGTTTTCCTAGGTACTCACTACATATAATTGTTCTCCATTGTCCTACCTGGTTAAATGCAGTAAAGTAAATAAATGAAAAAATGCGTAACAGACTTTCCAAAATATTTGTATCAGCTGAAAATCCCACCCTTAGCTTTGATTACGACGCGCATTAGTCGTGGCATTGTTTCGACAACCTTATGCAACGTCACAACATTTATTTCCATCCAGAATTGCGTAAACTTTTGGCCGAGATCTTGTATTAACGACGGGAGAGTCAAACCACTCCGTAAAGTCTTCTCCAGCACATCTCAAAGACTTTCAATGGGGTTATGGTCAGGACAATTCATGTGTGAAAATGATTCCTCATGCTCCCTGAACCACTCTTTGACAACTTGAGCCTGATGAATCTTGGCATTGTCGTCCTGGAATATGTCCATTGATGGGATAACCTGGTCATTCAGTACATTCAGGACTTATTATTGCTACATAACATTGCTGAGCCTAGACCTGACCAATTTAAGCAACCCCAGATCATAACACTGCCTCCAGAGGCTTGTACAGTGGGCACTGTGCAACGGCAACTTTTTTTTTGGCCAGGCAGTGGAAGCTTGAATCGGCGGTACGCAATGAGAAAGTGTACAAGAACATTTCTCAGCATTTGGGGGAACTCTGCATCCTCATTAAAACAGTGCCGCAAGAAAATTTAAAAAAGGAATGTTGTTTAGTTTAGTGTTTCGTGCCAAAATTACGTCAGCAACTGTTGCTTTTTTTTCGCCACCTCCTCCCAAATACTCATCGATACGGTTCTCTGAGTTCAGTGGAAACAGAAACAGGAACACATTTGAGGTTCCCAATTGTTCCAGGAACGGATGGTTCTTGAACTGTTTTGTGCAAAGGAAAAGCAGCATGAGTTACATATCCCTTTGGCCAGAGGTTTTCAACGGGTGGTAATGCAGGGGGGCCATGATTTATTTTTTTAACTGAAAAGAGAATTGTCAGAAAACTTACCCCAAATTAAATAACAATTTAAAAATTGCGTATTTAAATAATTTTTGCAAAAAATAAGACATCAGATAAGACATCAGATTTAGGGAGAACTCTGATTGCACCCCCCCCCCCTTCGTGTCAACGGCTCTCGCTCGTCCCGACTGCGGAGCTTTTCCACCCTAGCTCCCCAGTGGTGGAACGAACTCCCCATTCCCCTACGTTCTACTTCTACTCTGCCTGCGTTCTGCCGTGGCCTGAAGACACACCTCTTCAGACTCCACCTTGACTAATATACTTTAATCTAGGACCTCTCATGGTAACTTGTTTCTTGTTTAACTGTTTGTTGAAGTTTATAATAGTATCTAGAATATAATTGTAGTATAGCTGATTTACCCACAGCTTACTGTGAACTACATTCAATGTTCATTGCTAGGGATAGCTGCTACGTTATGGGAAGGATGTGCTTTCTTATCTGTTCTGTAGTTCGATGACGTTTCTGTATGCAGTTATTGTATGTCGCTTTGGATAAAAGCGTCTGCTAAATGACTGTAATGTAATGTAAATGTAATTATTGGTCTCTACGGCGGCTGGAAAATTGGTCATGGTCATCGATGTGACCACCATTTTAGCTGTGTGCAAGCTAAACCCTCAGTGCTAAAACATTTCTCTTTTTAAATTTATTCAAAGGAATTTATTCTGGATAAGTGGTTACAAACAGGGGCTGTGTCCCAAATCGCATACTTCCATGGTCCGCACTACCGTACTTCGCTATGGACTCACATGGATGCGCGTGCTCGCTATGCGTGCTTGGAGCATGGAAGTATGTGATTTGGGACACAGCCAGGATCTCTCAAAAGGAAAGAGGTCCATCTACCAGTAAGGAAGCAGCTCCAGTGTCTGACATTGAAAGGAGTCATAAAGCAAAACAAAGAAAATACAGCAGTGAACATGAAGACTTTTTTTTGTTATTCCGAACAATCTTTTTATGTAATTGTAAATTATGGCATTGGGATCTAGTTTTATCTAGCTATGTTTTACAACTGTTTATGAAAACGTTCTGAGTAACATTAGCCTGGCCCTACCGAGTCTAGTAATTTTCAATCAAATTAACTTAAATAACATCACTATCATGTTTCTGTCCGCCTATCCCACTATCGTTTCTATAACTAAAGGTTGAATTTGTCAATTAGATGTAACGACACATTTAATTAATCGCACATAACATCAGCATTGGTTTTGTATGCATTTGATTTGGCTCGTGAATTAACTGCCCCCCCCCAATCACAATTATCAATGCGTGAAGCCGTGTTACATTGTGTACGTCTGTCCGTACTGTCGATTATTACATGTGTAATTTGTAAAAACTATTTGTTGCATTTGCAAAACGTTGGGGTCCTGCAGGTGGGCCGCAGAAGCTTTTGTGGTCCGTCACGTGGCCTGCGAGTTGTAAAAGGTTGGGAACCTCTGCCTTAGGCTAAATAAGGGGTCCTCAATCTTATCCAGAAAGGGCCAGTGTGTGTGCAGACTTTTGTTCCAGCCAAGCAGTAACACACCTGATTCTACTAATCAACCTCTAGAGTCTTTGCTAAGGACCTTGATTATAATCAGGTGTGTTACTGCTTGGTTGAATCAAAAGCCTGCACCCACAAGATCCCTCTCTGAATAAGATTGAGGACCTCTGTCCTAAAGAGAAAACATTTTTACTATCCATGATAAAATATAAACCCCTCTGTGCATTTCTCTGTTGGACAAGATAATGGGAATATTAAAGCACTGAATTGGAAGACATGACAAAATTTTAAATGGTATATTTTTTATAAATGACAAGTTCTCCTTTGTTAAATTGCTACCACAATAAATAGAAATAAAACACTCCAGATTGAACTACTTATGGCAAACCATGTGGTTCCCTTAACCATACATAACAGTACTAAAATATCCAGCGACTGTGATAAATCTCTTTATGGATGTAGCTCCTCACACCTGAGCGTGATCAGGGAAGGCCTTCATGAAACACAGGCTGGAGATTGGCTGCAATCGAATAGTAAAAAAAATAGCTCCTTTTTTTCTTTCCTTGCAACTTTTGCTTGACCTCGCCAGAAAACGTCATGGGGGTCAAGGAAAAGTTGGAAGGAGAGATTTACAAGGAATCTAGTGTCTACTGTGGAATTCAAACCTCTTTCTCTACCTTGCGTCGTGGTGCGACGTCCTGTCATATTGACGTGACTGTTCAACATAGCGAACTACAACTTCACAAATAATTATGAGAAAAGGCGCATCGTTGCTGTCTGCATTTCACTTGAACTGTTCAGTTTATCTCTGCGAAATTTAGCCTCTCAATAAATTTGGTGTATTGTCTGATTGTGTCTTTGTTTGTTAGGTAGGTTCCCGGACCTCCAATGCTTATGAAAACATTAGCGGCATTGCATTGTGGGTCGCAAATACTACCATCCTTCTGAAAAGTATAGTCCAGAGCATCTTTTGTAAAAGGACGGATAAAAGGAAGCGTGAAGCTCCTTTTCATCTCAATATCACAAATTTGAACGGTTCTTAGCATGGCTGCCTGGAAACAATTTCCGGTTCATGCGATCTAAAGGATTCTTTCTTGCTCGAATTTGACTATTCGAATGCAGCCATTGTCTGCCAAAAGTACCAAAGTACCCTTACCCAACCTCATGCCACTCTCGATTCTGTCAAAAAAGGGGTCTGCATTCTTTTCTTTGATAGGCCAGTTCTCATCCTTAACCTCTGACATCCAATCCCCCGTGCAGGTGTAATTTGCACCGCAGCCCGCATGCGTGGACAATCGCGAGTTTTGGATTGGCAGGAAATGGCAGCTTGTTCTTTGATCGTGCCTTCGTGGGGATCTGGGATCCGTCCACTCCGCCGTGACGCCCTCCCGCCTCAGAAGCTCTTTTGAACAAATAAATTAATAATGCACTTTGGAGCTTAACAATTCAGTAATCGCGTGGCCGCCATTTTTGTATACAGTGCTCCACTTCCTTTACAATGGAATATTGGAAGTGATCGCCACAGGGAACGCAATAAATTGCCTGTTGTCTCCATGGGTACAGGCAGGAAGCATGCCTGTGTCTGTGCCCAGCCTAGGTTTATTTAGGATGTCCAAAATTAGAATAAGTGCTAAAATGTCCTGCTGTTTTTATTGAGTTTAACCTTAGATAGCTCAACTGTTAATCACAGTGGAAGGGTGATGCTGTCTTGTGTGTTCTATCACAAAGAAATATATAAATTAAATTATGTACTAATTTTTTTGTAAAATTGAATCCCTTTGATCAAAACAAGTGCGGTGCTGCTTTCTAAGCTAGCCTGAACACTGCTGAATCCTTTTGATTAACACCAGTGTGGTGCTACTTACTCAGCCTGCTAGCCTCAACACTGCTGAATTCCTTTAATCAACACCAGTGTGGTGCTACTTACTCAGCCCGCTAGCCTCAACACTGCTGAATCCCTTTAATCAACATCAGTGTGGTGCTACATTGCCGGTAAATGTGTTCCGTTAGGAAACTGGAATGCTGGAGTGAAAAATTAAAAGTAAATAAAAAGTCTTGGGTTACACAGTGTTACCGCTGATGGGAGGCAATAGTTATATACAATCTTCAATGTACAGATCAATATATGGATAATGGTACCAGATGGATAACACTGTTAGATCCTTCTGAAGAATGATCTCATCCTGTAATGAACACTGCAGGATGCTGACCGTGTGAAATCCAACCGTGTGCATTGCTTTTGGTAAGGGAAAGAGCGTGTTATACAGTCGCATTGCATTTTTCAGACGGTATGTAGGGTCTCGGGTATTTCAGTCACTGCTTTGCTGTAGTTCAGGTCTGTAGTTCAGGACTTTTTATGGAGTTGAACCGTGGGTGTACAGAATGTTGGTATGGGAGGCTGATGTTATACCAATACCCATTGGCGATGCTGTGCTGTTGCTTTTCACCAGTCACCAAATTAATTCATAAATAAACAAGCACTTTACATTTTCCTGAACATTGGATGAAATCAGCTAGCCATTTACCTTGTATTAAGGCCCGTCCACACCAAGAACAATAACTATAACCATATACAACTATATATATATTGTTTTAAAAATTGTTCAAGTGGATGGCGGAGTCAACACCACAACCATAGCGACAAATGATGTCGTTGAGATCACTTTCAGAGCGATTTGATGAACAATATTATTGACAAGCTGCCGACACAGCTGGAGCATGCAGTGCGTGCTTGGTGCCACTGTTTACAGAACGTTATAGTTCATCAGTGTGGATGCTCACATCGTTATTGTAATAGTTATCATTCTTGGTGTGGATGGGCCTTTAGTCTTTAAAAAGTAGGCTATATGCTAGATTGCATTATTATAGATGAACCATAGGTGAGTTGACCTGTTGGCAATTGCTTTGGCATGACATCCTATCACTTGTAGCATAGCTTTTGTTGGTTCTTTTTTCCATAATTGCTGGTAGTTTAATAATTGATATTGTTGTTCTGTTGCTCGTACTGTCCTTGATTTATATACCGTATATGTGTCAAAGATTCTTCTAAATTAAATAATCAAAATATTCCAATAATTACCTGGCATAGACCGGTATGTTTCCAATCTATTCATACATAATAACTTGTATTTACAATTAGCTTGAGGTAGAGCTCACTACTCATGTAAAGGCCTATTCTTTGTTTTACACGGTAAGAGAGAAAATTTTAGTTCCCTACGATCAAAGCGAGGCACGGCAATTCATCTTAGCGATGAGTCCCCAGCGCCCCCCCCCCATCGTCCTCTGCCTTCCTTAATTAATCTCAGAGGAGAGAGCGCGAGACAGCGGCTTGTGAGGATGATGCATCGCACGTCTCGTCCGAGGTGCACGTCCAGAGCCGCTTCAGCAGCGGCGCTTCATAAGGAACCACAATGAGCGTTCCAGCATCTCCTTCAGCAGTCTAGAGCTTCAGTTGCTAATTACGCCGTGGCCTACATTTCAGTCCCCGTTTCTTTGCCGTCTTCGCTTTGAAATCTCGCCTCTTTAACGCTTGTTTTTCCCTGTTTGTTTGTATCGTTGAAGGACATTTTATCACGTTTGAATTTGAATGAACAAAATATGCTATGGGCGGTTAAAAATGTTAAGCACAGGCACAGCAGTGATTGTACAACTTGGTCCTAACAGCAACTGAAGCGTTCCAGTGATTTCACATTGGGTTTGCCGTCACGTAGCATGCTTGCGTCACAAATAAAATGTATAGATTTTCTGTAAAAGATTTCCATTGTGGACCATCGGTAACAGTTAAATGGGCTCCTTTTGGATGTTGTTGATTCTTGTATTGTAGGTTTTTTTAATTATTTGAAAAGTACGCATTTGTGAGATGATTTGGGAATTTCGGCGTTTGGCTGCCCATGTTTTCTATGGGGGCCGCTCTTTGTCCAGTAAGGACGCTTACAGATAATTGGGTCAGTTTGCCCTGCTGAAGAAGATGGATGCGGAAGAATTGGCAGTGTATTCCATTGCAGTTTCTGATGGCTTTCCAATAGACTGGCGTAAACAAGTTATCCCATGGCGGTCAGGTACTTGTCAAGTACAGAGTAAAACCTGCGGCAACAGCTGTTTTCGTTTCTAATGGATAAAGCCATCAGATTCAAACAGCCAAGTAATTGTTATTTAATGTGCTAAAGTGTTTTATGTGTTAGCTTAATCGTTGCTAATAAATAAGTTAATGTTGAATTATGCATGGCGTGAGGCACCAGTTGCGGTCATGTGCATTCGTGTACAATAATCATATGCTTCTCAGAATCATCAGTATTCATAAGGTTAGTATTGTTAGATTGTGCAGACCTTTAACATGGTTAAACCTCTTGCAATACAACAACAAAAACTAAAATGAGCATTTCATGTTCGTAATATTGTGCAATAGATTATGATGTGAACTTATAGGGCCTGATTTACGAAGATCTTTAGTGTGTGCAAAACCTTTTAGCACACGCAAAACCAATAACATGACCAATGATTGGTTATGGTATTTGCTTTGCACCAATCATTGGTTGTGTTATTAGTTTTGCATGTGCTTAAAGGTTTTGCATGTGCTAAAGATAAAGGTCCCATAATGTTCTGGTTTTTCCAGAAAAACACCAGCATTTCTTTTGAATCAAAAAAAGCTGTAAAAATGTAATGCTGTCAGGGATGGTGACAGAGATGAGTAGCCATAGCAACTGAGGCAACAGGCTGGCTGCTCTGATCACGTCTTGTGAGCAATAATTACACTCGTTGGGCGGTGATCCGTGTGAAGGCTGATGCCGAAGTTCCTCCCTATAAGCTCACTGCCTTTGTCTCTCTGGTGCTGTTTCCAATGCAGAGAGGGCCTCATTTTTAGTCTCCTCACATACCATATGCAAGCTAATGAAAAGAAGTCCTAACTCATAACTCATTCACAGGCCTGCATTCAATCTATTTATTTTTTTATAGTAAAAAAATAAGTGTGACTTTATTTTTCTCACAAACACAGTTTGTCAAGGTAATTTTGGTGACCACTGAACATTCAAAACTGTGAAGAAATTTTGTTGGTTGAATCCATACCGCAGTTTTTTCAAATTGATAAAACAATTTTTTTTTCCAAAAAATTTTTTTTGTTTTGTTTTTGGATTATTTTGTCAGCTGTACTTAACCACACTGGGGGTGCAGGTTCTTCTCTACACACGTGAGAATCCCTCCAGTGCGCCTCAACTCACATTGTCTGTTGATTCAGACAATGATTTAGTTTAGTTCCTGTGTAAGGTAGTTATTCAGAGGTGAACAGTCGAACTCCTCTTGCTTAGGCAACCTGATATCAGACTGAAACATTTGTCCAGTCAACATGCTGATGGTTACGGTTTTATATGTCAATATATTGATGCTCCAACAAAAGAGGCAACATGTAATACTTTGCCACATACACACGTTTTTGTGTGTGTGTGGGTGTTTTTGCCTCGGTGTGTGTGTGTGTGTGTGTGTGTGTGCAGGCATTATTTTGGGATACTAGAATTTGCTATAGCAAAAATCATAACGTATGGGTCTGCTGGGTTGTTCACCATATTAAGGTACTGTCCTAGGGCAGGGATTGGCCCCAGAGTCTGGAATTGAATCTGGACCATACCAATGCTGACTGAGATGGCTGTTACCAGCAGGATATTGGACACAAAGCACGTGGATATGCCTCTTCCTTAGCCAGGTAACGGTGAGACTGACATTCTGAAAGGCTGGTCGCGCACGCTCGCCATTTCTATTTCTCAGGGTGACTCATTCGTTCCCAAATTTCGGTTCCCATGCTGAGTCAGCAATGCTCACATAAGTCTGTTCTTCTTGTAGATATTCAGCTAAAGCTGCACTTCCCTGTTCAGGTCACATTTAGACACAAATGCTAAAAATAATTCACTGTAGCTCCTGTCTCTCATCTGAATGAGAAAGAAGCCGCACACGTGGGTGAAACTTTATTTTAAGTTTTAGGGATTTATTTTAACAGAGGTACTTTGTCCTAGTTATTGGGGCTTTTTTTCCAGGGTATGATGTGATATTGTCATATTTGGCTCGTTGAAGTAAAGATCCATACATCCAGATTACGAATATGTCTTTGTGGCCATTTTCAATTTGGTGGCCCATTGTGGGAAGATACTTTTTTGCTTCATCCCCTTCAACAGAATGACATTAAAAGCGATGTAAACATTACCCTCCAAAATTTGTTTCCACAAAAAATCTTCAAGAACGTTATTTTTGGATCTCTGAAATTGGCAGTGCATTCACATTTGGGCCTCCTCTGGCTGTTCGATTATTTAATTCCAGTCAAAACCATTTCTCTACATTTCAATTCTGGTGTCTGACCAACAAAGCGAAGCGGAGAAGCAGCCATTTTGCTCATGGTTTACCTTCCTGTTGTTTCTTTCACCAGAGTTTTCATTCAGCCAAGATTAATTAAGTGCACAGGGTTGGGTGCGTGACCGTAATGGGGCAGAGAGCAACGAGGAGGCGGTTCTCTGAACACGGAGTAAACATGTTTTCTGCTCGCATGCCCGTGTCTGGAGCGTGCTGATGTCGTCACAAAGGACATCAGACCATATGGTAGGCTGTCACACATAAGCGATCATTCAGATAACGCGCTGCCTGTTTGGGTTCTCTTTCCGACCTCGCCATACCAAGCCTCGGCCTGGCTCTCTGTCTTATACAGCTGGACATTTGTCTAGTGTGAGTTACATCAGTGACCTGTCGAATTATAGCCTTGCTTTCATCGGTGCAATTTACTTTAGTCCATTTTGTGTACACCCGTGTCATTATGATGCTTGGTTAGAGGGCTGTGTGTATGTACTGTGTAAAAAAAGGGTTCTTTCCCCTGACTCATTTTCCTATTGAACTCTATGGAACAATTTGTCAGGAGAAACAACACTTAAAATGATCCATCCATATCTACTGCATATCTGGCAGCAGAGTGATGGTTTGAAGCTTGTTTGATAACTCAGACCCTTGATGACTTACAGCCATTTAGCCAACCATGTGTTCCATACTGTTTCAGCATAATGTACAGCTGAATCTAGTCCCACCCCCCAATTCCCATAGAGATCCATTCAAATGTAGAGAGGTTATAGTATCTCTTGTAAGAGTACCAGAAAATAAGATATCAAGAGTCTTTTGATGATGTTGGGTCAGAGACATCAGGATGTCATGGCATTAAAAGGGCTACAATTGTTACACGGTTCACACAATATGGATGTACAGTAAAAACCCTAGAATTAAAGCTGAAAGTGTCAGGATTCCTTCCCTGGGAGTGGACCCAATAGCAGGACTCAGAGACAGTCTCGATTCAAGCTCTGTGGAGCACTTTTATTAAGCACAAGACTGGAGTAGGAATACTCAGGAAGAGGGTCTGGAGCAGGGTAGGGACATGCAGGGCTGGCTGGATGCAGGAGGAGCTGGAGCAGGGCTGGAGAATGGCAGACAAACTGGAGGACAAGCAGTGGGAACTGGAAGGCGATGCAGGCTTGGGAGCTTAACAGGCTGGCGGGTTCAAGGAGACAAAACTGGACAAGGGATGTTACAAACACACTGGCTAGACTGAACGAGTACCAAAGTTTAGACTACAAACACAACTGGTCAAAACAAGAGTACGAAACCGCGACGAGACGGCAAACAAAGAGGGAATATATAGTGAAGAAAATGAATGCAATGAGTGCGTGCAGCGTGAGAATGTATATAAGAGTGATTAGCAGCATGTGGAATGTAAGTGGGAAATGCGGGTGATTGGATGAAGGATAATGAGGGTAACGAGAGGGAAGACCATGCCCAACCTACACACACACGGAAGACAAGCACGAAACATGAAAGAACAGACACGAAATGAGGGGAATGAGGGAAAACACGAAGAACATGTTGAACCGGAAGGGTGGAGGCGAACATAACAGAAAGTCTGCACTTTAACCTCATAGTCACTGTTCCATTTAAAATCCAATGTTCTGAAGTAATGCCCTCCATTATTATTGGCACCCCTAGTAAAGATGAGTTAAAAGGGATAACAAAATTCTGATTATGAGAAGAAAGAAATCCCTCATCAAGAAATAATAATTTTTAACAAAACCACGTGTGCCACAATTATTGGCACCCCTGCAAAATCCAACCTTTAATCAATAGTTTTTTTGACATCATTTTATACACAGTCATGATCGCATCACCTGTTTACCCGTGAAATGTTACAAACAGGTGTTTTTTGAACTTCCCAGTCTTTATTTTGCCCCTGTCCCAACTTTTTGGGAACATGTTGCAGGCATCAAATTTGGAAATTAGTGTATATTTACAAAAGTTGATATGGTAAACCATTAAATATATTTTCTTTGTACTGTTTTCAATTAAATATGTTTAAAAGAGAATTTAAAAATCTCTGCTTTTATGTGCATTTTACATACTGTCCCAACTTTTTTGGAATTGAGGTTGTACATCGTTATTAATTCAATACAAAAGATACCCGACTTTGGCCATCAAGCTACCTGGCTAGATAGCTAGAGGTAATGTTACTTACAGGTCCAACAGAAAACACGGTAACTCCACATCCTTTTTAAAACTCTTGCAAAACTTCAGCCGTCGCCATCGAGGAAAAGCGAATCTTAGGTTGACTCTTGCTTCTTCGCGCCCTCTTGGTTTGTTGTTTGGCTTAGCTATAGGCTAATTATGCTTCTTCACCACTGCCATTGCAGTAGCCAGCTGGCTACAAATGCTGAAGCTGAAACCCTGATCCCACCCCACAGATTCTGTAACCACACCCACCCCTGCCCACACAGAAAAGAGTGCCACGCCCAGAAACATCCCAAACACATCTTAGAATAATAAATACCGGCAGGGGAGCAAGGTTTCAGCTATTCTTTTTGACAGAGATTGCCAGTGCACCATAAATATAACTGAGCATGGTTATTTTATAATATGTTCTAGGTAGAAATACACTTTTAAAGCTGGAGTAGGCAACTTTTTTTAAGAAAGATATCAGGACATGCTTAGTTACAGTACAGCTAGCGCTGAGAGAAACTTTCACCTGCTTCAGTCTTCATTGCCGAATAAGACTAGAGTCCAGCATAAGCTTATATATCTGGGTCTAGCCATCCCTGTCAGTTGTAGTGTGAGAAAAACTGGCCCACTAAAAGATTTGCTCCTTTATTTATTTTATTAAACGGTCCTATTCTAAAAGTACATTAGAATACCGAATTGTGGCTGGGTGTATCGGGTAACCGTAATATTAAGTCTGGGATAGAGGGTAGCCTTGTTCAACAATTTGCATGTATAAAAGATAGTTTGCTAACGTTAGCTATCGCGAACCATCAGGTATGTTAGATAGCTAACTTTAGACTAGTGAACTTCAATCACAAGCTACTGAGCTCGGTGACTAAATGGAAAATGCTTTATTGCCTTATTGGTAAACTGCCGCAATGAAAAAGATTCTGTTGTTTTACCTGGACTCTTGGAGACAGTATTTTTACTGTAGCTATGCCAGTTTGTGATCTTGCAAGCGCAGCTAGAAACTTTGATGCACGTTCACAACGGAGAAGCAGTGGGGTGGGGGTGTGTCTCTTAATCTGTGGGCAGGGCCAGCAGGTGTTATGACTTTTGAATTGTTTTCACAACATTTGCGACCGTTGAGAAAGTGACCTACACCGGCTTTAACTTTACAGTATGCACACACACAATTTTAAAGTGAACTGTATATACCGCTATGGGCAGTATGTACAGTTATCTGCATTTACAAACGGGGTTTAAGATGCTGCATGTCAGTGGCTCAGTGGGGGTAACGGGGCAGCTGTCAATGAGGAAGTGAGGCTGACTCTGCCTCATAGACTAGCTGCCTGCATGGGGAGTCAACTGAGAGATAGCAGCAATGACAGCAGGAGCAGATCTGCCCTTTCTTTTGTCAGCACAGGTATCAAAGAATGTAAACTCCATTAGGCGCTGTTTATATGCACAGGACCCATAGGCTGGCATTTGTACGCAAGTGGATTTTTATCAAGCGCATTTGCTAAGCAGCTTGTCTCTGAAATTCTCTGCATTCCAAACCTTGAAATCTTCCAGGCATTTAAAAAAATTATTTCACTGTGAGCATAAAGGCACTATTCACTTATAAAGGCGGTATAGCAAAGGTTACCCTCAGATATTTAACTGTATTTTCATTTTTAGATGTCATCTATTTCCTTGTAAACTTTGCTATAATAATTTTGACAATAATTTGTGTAATACTACTTTTGTTTACTCATACACTACATGGCCAAAAGTATATGGACACCTGCTTATCCAACACCTCAGTCCAAAATCATGGGCATTAATATGGAGTTGGTCCCTATTTGCTGCTATAACAGCCTCCACTCTTTTGGGAAGGCTTTCCACTGGATGCTGGAACATTGCTGTGTGGATTTGTTTCCATTCAGTCAGAAGAGCATTAGTGAGGTCGGCACTGATCTTGGGCTATTAGGTTATTAGGCCTTGTTCACTTTCCAATTGATCCCAATGGTGTTTGATGGGGTTGAGGTCAGGGCTTTGTGTAGGCTAGTCAAATTCTTCCATACCAATCTCGACAAACCATTTCTGTATGGATCTCTATTTGTGCATGGGGCATTGTCATTCTGAAACAGGAAAGGGCCTTCCCCCGAACTGCTGTCACAAAGTTGGAAACCCGGAATCGTCTAGAATTTAATTGTATGCTGTAGTGTTAAGATTTGCCTTCACTGGAACTAAGGATCCGAGCCTGAACCATGACAACCAGCCCCAGACCAAGGGGTGTACACATACTTTTGGCTATATAGTGTACGTTTCAGCCTTTTTTCCTCCCCAATTTTTATGTGTCATTTGTGCCTGAAGCACTTTGCCACCCTAACATGCTAGATAAAGGGTGTGCACTGTTATGACACATTTATCTGCTTTATTGACCATTCTATACACTGCTTGCCACATATTCCTACTGGAGGGCATATCTGTCTGACAACAGCTGGTAGTCTATGGTTACCTGCCGCATCACAGGTAGGAACTATGGTAGAGACCCTGGCTGATTTAACCCACCCTAGCGCAGATCTCTGTGCCCCCTACCCATGGCAGTACAAACACAATTCTGTCCCACCGCTATACGTTACTTCCTGTCAGATGTCAGTATGTAGCCCGGCCCCATACTTTAACCTGTGATTGTAGTCATGCTGAGAACCACTCTGGTATGAAAACATATCCCATATGGACACATACGTGTATCAAGCCAAAGATGAATATGAAATGCAAATGTAAAAAGAATATGCTAGACCCAAGGTTGTTGTTTGATATATGTTGTTTGTGCAGAGAAGTTCTCTTAAAATGAAAAGGAAAATGCAATAATCCATCTGTGTGAGACATATGACATGGGCTGTAGAGTAAATGCCCTTTTTTGGAATCACTGGATTATTCTGTTTGCGTTGGGATTGAGCAACAAATGATGGATGACTGCAGCCATTGTCTGCTATTGTCGGTGTCGCAAGCACGATCACGGGTGAACGTTCAGACTTCCGAAGTTGTTTGGCTCACAGTGATCTGTTTGGGGTGTCTGCAGTGGAGTGCCAGCGGAAGCAGCAGAGGATCAAAAGCGGTCCGAAGTGATTTATTGTTAATGACCACCACAAACTCTTGCCCACAATGAAAGGCCCCAGGAAATGCGCTGTCTGGTCTTGGTTCAGGCCTTTTGATGGATACCAGGCTCTTCCTGATGGGCCCTGAAAAACACACTCAAAATGTTCCACTGTTAGGAGTAGGCTGGTACGGACTTTGCTGCACTCAGCTTTCAGGATTTTACTATCAGTAAAACACGTTCATTTGTATCTTGTAGTGATTGTAATGTTGCTATTAGTCTTCATTTAAATGCAGTCTCTAATCATAGACTATAATTGCCTTGTTTATTCTTTTGTGTTGATTTCACAGAAATTAATTCTCGTAACATTTGTTAACCTTGGGCTTTGTGTCTTCCTTCATTATGTGTTTGCTAAGAGTGGCTCATAATGAGCAGAACTGACAGATCTGTCATTTATTCTGAAGAAGGTTCCAGTGACATTCTTGAACTTTTCTGAGCCATTTTATATCCTGTATTCCATGTATTACAGGAAATAGTTTCCCGGTCTTATTTCTCCATTGTATGTTACTGTTAAACCATAGGTTCTGATTTTAGTTTAGTGAAACAGGAGTGTGGATTACGAGTACGTGTTTCTCTGTCATGACTGATGTCCCATTCTGGGGTACTCATGGAAATGGAAATGTTTTGACCGTAATGAAAGATGTTGTGTATAATTGTGCACCCTATGCACATCACATACAATATATGTTAATTGTCTAGAGAACACTTTCATGCTGATAACTATACAATTTATATAAAATGTGATGTGTAAGCAATGTAGATAAATATCTTCTTTTACAAAATTATCAGAAAATGCAGACACATTATTTGAAAATATTCTTCAGATCAAATTGTTTATACTTGCTTGTGAAATTGAGGAGATGGAAGAAACAAAAGAATAATAATACATAATAATACCGAACAAACCAATGTCAATGGTTATTATCCCTCAGCTGGAGTGCCATTGTTCCTGCTGTCCATTGTGGAAACAACGTGCATGACTGCATGTTGTTGTTCTCAGTGTTCCTGCACATCACGAGATGGGGACGGCACACGACACGTACCCCGAAGTTGGGTCAGTCCTTCATTCTGAGCAAATGACTCTTTCGCTCTTCCTTTTATTCTGGGAAGGAAATACAACACGTCCTTGCGTGGGATGGCAACAATCGCGAGCCGTTATTCTCGCCACATAATATTATCACGGTTGTGCGGTCTCCTCTGCTGGGGAAAAAAAAAAGGTATTAGGAATTGTTGTTTTCAGGCATGTACGGTGTGTTCCTAACATGGAACATTTTGTCTTTAGGACTACTCTGCCACCAGTGTGATTTAGAACTAAAAGCTTCCCTCTTCTGTTTCAAGTCCTGTAGGGTGGAATATGGCCATGGACACTGGGGAATTTGCCCTACCCTGCTCTTTTCATTATCTTTTTTAATATCTGGAGCTGGTTCTACTTTCCTCGACTCTCAAGGAAGCGAGGATCACCGTGAAATATTTTGTTTGTCTCAAGAAAAAGGAAGGTGGTAGCCAGTTGCATGCTAAAAAGCAAACACCAGGTGCCACAGTATGACTACAGTGTAATCAACTCAAAATGCACCAGAGATGGCAACATTATACAGCAACACCTTTGAGGCTAAAGATGAGAAATGGAGTCCCACCTCAGAACTGTCGCAATGAGCTGCTAACAGTACCTATTAAAGAGTACCCTAGTTATAGAACATGTATTGTACTGTACACCAATGGTCCATTTCTGTGGATTCCACTCTACAACATATCTCTGTATTCACCAGAAATGTGAAAATACCATTAACTAAATAATTACAATATAAATATCTAATGTATGTATGTAAAGTAATGTTACTAGACTTACCAGCAACAGCTCCAGTTGTGTGTTAATTGGTCTTTTCTGCTTAGACTTCGGCCTGGACTTAATCAACATTTCTTCTTGACAGTTCAGCGATTTGCTAAATTTTTATGATGTACAAACATAACACTTGAATCAAATCCATCGTGAATCAAATGTAATGACAAATGGCCTATGTTGTAGCAGTATATAAAGTATGTTATAGTGTAGTAGCATGATTTGAGAATTAAAGAAGACTGTAGATGGCCCATTACAGTACCTGGTGACGTAACTATATTTGTTTCCATGCTGAATGGCCTAAACCCATACAAGACAGAGCCACTGCAAACAAATAGAGGTCAGAATAGAGAATAGGTTTATTGTGCATCTAATGTACACTGTGCTAGCATACTTTCACTGCATACTACTCTTTGCTACTGCAGCAGCAACTTTTATGCTGATTTGAGGTGAGGATTTTGCTCAGAAATCGGTGTAGTGCAGGTGTTGTTTATTTTCGTGTTGCAGGTGGTGTATATAGGGACTTTCATTTTTGCATGCAGTGGGTTCATTTGTTCCCTCATCCACACACCTGGCTAAGAGGCTGCTGTGTTTGTTTTTTGTATTCATTGTACACTGCCTGGCCAAAAAAAAAGTCGCCGTTGCACCCGTCATGCATAGTGCCCACTGTACAAGCCTCTGGTGGCAGTGTTATGATCTGGGGTTGCTTCAATTGGTCAGGTCTAGGCTCAGCAACGTTATGCAGCAATAAAATTAAGTCACTGAGTACCTGAATGTACTGAATAACCAGGTTATCCCATCAATGGGCGTATTCCAGGACGACAATTCCAAGATTCATCGGGCTCAAATTGTGAAAGAGTGGTTCAGGGAGCATGAGGAATCATTTTCACACATGAATTGTCCTGACCTTAACCCCATTGAAAGTCTTTGGGATGTGCTGGAGAAGACTTTACGGAGTGGTTTGACTCTCCCGTCGTTAATACAAGATCTCGGCCAAAAGTTTACGCAATTCTGGATGGAAATAAATGTTGTGACGTTGCAAAAGGTTGTCGAAACAAAATGCGGTCCAACTAAATATTAAAGTGTGAAATTTATTTTTGGCCAGGCAGTGTAGTAGATCCAAAGATTATACAGAGGGACAAAATGGATCTCCTAAGTGTAACTGTGACGATTCTGATGTCACTTAATGAAATCCTAAGGGGGTGGTGTGTGTGGTGTGCTGACATAAATGAGTAAGATTGTTGTCTAGGAAAATCTCCACAGTGTAACAGAGACTTAAAATGACATTAGAGCAATGTGAATAATATGGACAGTTTCAAAAGTCTGATTGCAGCAATAGTCAACAAGATTCAACACAGCAAAAACTACTGCGTAAATCTGACACTGCTGGTGTACAATTAACACACTACAGTCTCAAAGAAACACCATAGGGTGTTAAATGTTTATGCTGTGAAGGAAGATCCAAGATGGGCAAAAATGTCTATTCAGCGTATGTTTTATTTATCATATGTATGGCTCAGTGTTTACTTGTAGGGGTTTGGTATTTAAACCTGTCATGGTATTGGCAGCCTCCTTTTAGTTCTGCAGTCGTCCTTTCGCTTAGTGGCGTCGTCGGGATGTTTTATCAGATTTTTTCCGCCTCCGTTCCAGTGTTTGAATCTCGCCCGGCAATTATTCCTTTCACCTGTTTCGGATCTCCTGCCAGTTATAAATAGCTCCACACTTCCATGTTTCGGCGCTTCTGGATTGTTTGCATTTACTTTTCAAAGCTGGTAAGGTAAAGGTACAAGCGACCACTTCACTTTTAAGCTTTTGCTTAAAAGTAAAGCAGGACTTGCTTTTAGTGCTTTAGTGTTCTTTATATTGGAATTGTTTTCTCGTTCAGACTTTTAGTTCCTCGTTTTGGTCTTACTGTTCTCACTGAGACAGTTGCTTTATTTACCTTTTTTCTTTACTCTTTAGTGTTTTCTCGTATTGAGAACGACAAGTATTTTTTCCTTTTCTTTCTACCTCTCGAGTCTACAAGTTTTTTCGCCCATTTTGTATGGGTCGTTATTATTTATTTGTCTGTTTGTTTTATCTCTGTTTGGTGTCCTCTCTTAGTGAGAGTAGGCGGTATTCTCCTCCTGTCCTTTTTGCGGATATATTCTGCTCTTTTGGCTATTTCCCCTTCGTAAATAACTTGTAGATTCCCTAATTGTCGCACCTGGTCCTCCGAACCACACACTCCCCTTACAAAACCAACCAACCAATTACCTGCTTATTTCTATCATTTGCATTCATAACCACTTTTAACAACTAAGCAGCAGCATCAGGTGTTTTTTTTTGTTGACAAATTGAGTGTAGGTTTGTCTTCTGATTTCTCTCTGATAATTCACCAGAATTCTGCACTTCACGACATTTGGAAGAGTATACCTGTGAACCATATTAACTAGCCATTATTTTTTCTCCTGCTCAAGATGTTGTGAGATGCTTTTAACTGAAAACAACTGGAAAAGCTGACACTATACGTACAATGCTCGTTTAATTAAATGTTTTGTTAAAAAATAGTCTCTTGTGTGAGAATTGATGGGATTATTGTGTTAACCCTCCTGGACGTTTCCCTGTAGACCACTGTAAGGAGAGGTTCCATCCCCTCCCACCCTAGGACTATGTCCAGTGGAGCACATTTCTGCATGGGGTTTGAAAGCATGGATGTTCCTCTGTTCTCAAGATAAATTTACAGCCCTTTCTGATCCTTTACTTTTTATAAATCCTGTTGGAATCCGTCATGACAGATCTCTGTAGTGGAGGGAGTGGCGGATTATTCAAGTCCCAACCATCTGTGACAACAGTCGTGAATTGCCTCCAGCCATTTCAAGGGACTGTGCAGTTATACTCAGTCAGTCATGCACCACATCCAGCCATTTCAAGGGACCGACAAGTTACACTCGGTACAGGGTTTCACTTTGTGTTTCTGACGGCCCTGGTGACAGTAGAGATACTCAGATGCATTGAATGTTGTGCATAAATGATCAGGGTATTACTTTTCGGTAATTATCACAATGGCATGCCTTGCCATTCACGTGCCAGTGTGGTCAATAAGAAGCTAAATCGTCAGCTCATGTCCGAAGGTGAACTCCAAAATTGTTTGCGGCGCTGGTCCGGTAAACATTTCTGTTGCGTGCGTTTGCAGTGATATCGAAAGGAAGATGCACCAGTCGCGCATAAAGCACGGGGACTCCACATTTACCCGCCAAGGTCTTAATGAAAAATAAATGAATAAATAATGATCAAAACCCCGGCTCGTACTTTTTGGATCAAATTTTCACGAAAGTTGTGACGTACTGAGCTGGATTCCTCCTGCTCTTTTTGGAGTGCTTCACATTGAAATCAGTTGCAAGCCACAGATGCATGCCGCAAAGTGCATTGATGTAGATGATCAGTAAATCGGAAATCGTTCTCATCCCCTAAACTTGTTTTGGTTTTGTATCAAACTTTTGCATTTTTCACAACGTTGTAGCACTTCTCTGCTCTACATGGGCTGGCCACGGGTGTCAGGAGGGTTGCAAGGGGGTGGAAAAAACTTGGATTGCAGTCAGATTAAATTGGAATTATACCTTGTACAAACCCCAAGTCCAAAGAAGTCCTCCGTCTCCGATACTTGCGAGGAAAGAATTGGATGTGTGAGAGGCCTGTAGTCAGCATACTTTTATTTGAGATTTGCGAGCGACGCATGTTCATGAAACCCGTTTTGACAAGATATCGCAATCTGCGAGTCAAAATCCTCGAAAATCGCTTTCGCGGAACGGGCGCCAGTTTTGCAATCTTTTTTCTTTCCCCTGGCCATAACGACACAGAACGCCAAGTCTGTCCATCCAATGAATTGTAAAAGAGGCTCTTTGAAGTGTCAGCTCTAAGAGCATCTGAGGTGTGCGGTGTTTGCTGAGAGCCTGCGCTCCACCAACACCTGCTGTGAGGAAATGAGACTTCTGCAATGGATGGAACAAGCAAGAGTCTCTCTTCTCTTCCTCCGTTATAATTTTATTTGCACCCGAGAGAAAAATAGCCTACTTAGTTTCACTTGGCCGCGTGCTTCATTGTTTTACACATCTTTATTTGCAGGTAGATTCAGTTTAGGCCGCTTTAAATCAGCCGAGCACAAGCACGCTTTCCGATGGCAGCTTTATGAAGATGGGTTACCGTGAATCTGCGCTATCCGCGACAACGTGCCAGACGAAAAGCGTGCCGTATCCCCGCCAATGCCAACGCTGTAATTGGCCGGTGGATGCGGATGCGCTGCCAATTTCCTTGAGAGAGGTGTGAAACTTGGTGTTGTGACAAAGCTGTCAAAACAGCACATTTTGTCTCTGCGTTGCTTCATTGCTGGGAGTGCGCATTGGCAATTTCCAAAAGCCCGATGTTGAAGTAAGCTAAGAAGAACCCATTTCCTTTGCTACTTAAAGAGACGGCACATCCTCTCCTTCCGAGACTAATTATCCTCCTCATCCATTGATGCGTTTCCTGTTTCTTTGAAGGTTCATTCAAAAGTGTTTTTCGCGTTGTGAGGAAAATGGAAAAATAAATCAACGGCTGAATGTTCATCACCCCCGCGTGGAAGTGTTTATGTTCCTCTAGAGAGGGCAAAATATTCATTCACAAAAAGGTGCTGTGGCATTACTGCGTAAGACACTGGGTCAGCTTGCTGGGATGACTGTATTTGTTTTATTGCTTATGTTCTCTGCTTTTCTCGAGAGTCATTTCAAATGAACTCGCCTGTAATTAAACCCGCTTTTGTCGGGAACCGTCATGATCCGTGTAAAATTGACTCATGTGTTTTTGTTTGTCGGTACAGGGGCGCTTTTTTTTAAAAGGAAATCATCTTGTGTATGAAGGTGACAATGGGGATAAGAACTCTCAATATGAAAGTGTGTGGGGGGGGGGGTGTAATGGAGCATTGTGAAATGCTTACTGCAGTCTTTCGTGGAAAAACACAGAGCCAAACCTTGGTGTGGGGGGGGGGGGGGGTTTCATTGAGAGCCTCTGAGACATGTGAACAGCGAGTGACCACTGTGTGGCTCGTCGCCGGTCGGCCATCAGCTGAAGGCGCGGTTTGGGAGGTGGGATGTAAACACCCTTGACTGCTGCCTGCAACAGAGAGGCCGAGACAGACAGCAGGGCCTCGTGTGTCAGGAATCTGAGAAGAAAGATATCTCTGGGTAAAGCTCGTTCTCCCGGCACCGTCTGATTGGCTGCCCGGACCTACCCCCTCCCCCCTCCTACTGCTGTAGTAGAGTGAGGCTCCTAAGAGAGGGAGCAGAGGAGAGAGGCACACTGCTTTGAGACCGCGCTCAGGCAGCCTCGCGCACAGCACACAGAGACACCGCGCTTATCCGCACTTCGCGTCAGACGGACGGAGAGCCTTCCAGCGGGCGACGATGGGCAGGCAAGGGCACGACCCCACGGCCGCCACCCCCGGCGCGCGCATGCAGCGCTCTCAGAGCCGGATGAGCCTGTCGGCGTCCTTCGAGGCGCTGGCCGTCTACTTCCCCTGCATGAACTCTTTCGACGAGGAGGATGGAGGTAAGGCCACCCGCCACGCCAGAGCCGGGGTGTTGGGGAGGAAACGGGCTCGGGGGATGCTGGGACGCAGGTGTCGGTCCGTTCGTTGAAACCGAGTGAGTGTGAGCAGGGTTTGCTCTGTGAGGATACTGGAGGGCAACCGTTCTGCTCCAGAATGTAGGTGAACTGGCCTGGTGTTTGAGTGACCTGCTTATTGCCAATGCAGTTTCCCCACGCCTGCTTTTGACATGAAAGAATGTTCATTTATAGCAAGGGTGTCCAATCTTATCGAAAAGGATAGTTGTTTTAACCCAGCACAGCTAAAGCTTCAACTAATTAACTAATCAGTCTTCAAGCAAGACTTTGATATTAGAATCAGGTGTCTTAGTTCTGGGCTAAAACAAAGACCTGCACCGCACAAACCCAAGATAAGATTGGACACCCCTGCTCTAGAGAATGGCTCTTCCACAGACATGGAAACGTGTGCTTAGTGGTGACTTGTAGCGCCGGATATTTGCACTGTAGCGAAACTCATATTCTTAACACTATGAATAGGAAACAGAGGGAGGATAGCATTGAATTGCTCAGATTCCAAACTCATGGGTGTGAAATAATGGCCGGGTCTTCGCTAATGCTAACGGCCTCCCTCTGCTCCTCTGTCGAGAGGAGCTCAAGCTGCGGCAGGAGCAATACTCCCAAAGGCCAAAGGCGCATAATTAAAGGTTAACGTGCAAATTCTAGGCATAAATCAGCCCACCGATTGTATGTGTGCGTGAGACACATTAATACATTGGCAGAGTTACACATCCAGCAAAATTCTCCATCCATTTCATACTAATGGATGTAATGTAGCGTCATTACTTCAATCGGTGTAAAAATTGTATTAAATTTAAATAATTAAATTATTACATGCCTGTAATACCATTTTGCTGACACATGAAATACTGTCTAGTATTAAATTCGTAATGAATGTTATTTTGGACAAGTGAATGAATATCCACGCACTAATTCTCTGTTTTGGGTGGGGTATTTATTTTCTATTCACTAGCTGCACTCGAAAGAGCTCGAGTGATATGTAATTGAAAACATGTCATGTCATTTAAATGGACTGCCACTACAAGAAGAGGGATTTAGAATTTTAGTCTGCCTAATACCTCAGGTTTTAAAACAGTAAGTACACACAGTACAGGGCTCATATGTTTGAGAGTAGCATGATCTGTTGGATTTGGAAAGGGTAGGATTGATGCTTTATCTAAAGACACATCTTCAATGGACAGAGGGGACGTCTTTAATAGAAGAACAGCTGTAGATGCTTTTTGAATTTCAACATTTTTGAGCATTTTTGCCTGGAGAAGCGTTTCATCTTTGAGCTGACAAAGTACTACATCGTCATGAGAACTGACTTTAAATACTGCTCATCTAGCTGTTTTCCAGGGATTTTTAAGTTTTACAAATACAGACTTAAACTACTGATTGCTTATATTTATTGGTGTGACTGGTAGTGTCATTGAATGATTTGTTAAATGTTTATCATACAAGCGACCCACCAGAGCACTATCGGAGTCAGCAAAAGTGAGAAAATGTTGAGAAGAACCTGAATACAATAAACATATATAATGTAGTAAAAAATAAACACCTTTCTTTAAATGACATGGTAACGGAGGACTTTGAGTGCCTGCGTTGCAGTGCAGATTACAAATGGGTTTGTCTGCATCTTCACTATTTTAATCAGGGTGTGTGCTCTGTGGATGTAATGAGAGCATCACAAATTTCTGCTCTGAAAGAATCAATACGAGTAATAATTAGACTGTATTCTTTTAAATTCCATTCTCACAAAGCAAAGCACTTCTGAATTGGTTTCTGTTTGTTCGTATCCATGATTTAGATAATTAAGGCTGTGATCACACAGTGTGTTAACAGCTGGGGACGCCTTTTTTCTAATTATTCTCAATGAGTTTGAGGCATTTTCTATGCTGCTTTTACGCACCAGGCACCTTGCGTTTATCCACTCTGGGCCCTCTCTGCTTTTAGAAAACCGCTAGGTGCGCACTTTGATCAAATGATCATACCTTGTTGCGGTAGCGCCTTACGTGACTGTCATTCTTTTTTCTGCTGTCCAAACGCATGAAAGTAGAGGCAGGCCTTGCTTCTTAGGTTATGTTGTAAACAAAGAAGATGGAAGAGAAATTGGTCGTTGCCGTTTCGGCCAACCCACAGTTCTACGATTACACAAATCGTGCCTATCATGATAAAACATAAGTGGCCCAAGGCTCTCCACTTATTATTTTTTTTAAAGACAAATAACTAACCAAACTTTCGAGTGAAATTAGGTCGCTAATGGCATTAGCAATGCCAGCCAAGTGATTGACGGGCGGAGTGGGGTTGCCTAGCATCAGCAAAAAAGACACCTCTTGCACTTATTTCAGAGTAGGCTTCATAAAATCATGACAGGTAACGTTAGTAGCCCACGCCTGGAGTTTTCAAGCCTACAAAGCGCGTGCTGTGTGATTGCAACAAAAATACATTTTCCTCTGGAAATTTTTATTTATGAAAATTTATTAACATTTGAACAGAGCAGTGATTGTCCTTCAGGTTCTTTCTGGAATCGCTGCACAACAAAGACCTTCTGTGACCGCATTTCATTCGAAAAACACCTGCATTGATGGGAAGTCATATATGAACCCATGCAGGAAATTCCTTTTAAATATTAATTTCTGTTCTGTCTCCTTGTCTTAGCTATTAAATGACTTATTTTCATAAATAAGTCCTGAAAAAGATGGGTTTCAGGATGTCTGTTGCTGTACACATAGCCTCAATGATGATTCAAATACAACTGAAGTTCAAAATTCCATTCAGTTCTCGTCATTGTGGAGATAACCGTTGCATCAGTCATGCTGTTCACTTGACCAGATTGCTTGATTATATGTAAAAATGAAAAGAGCAATACATTGCAGGATTTTTTGACTCAGTAGTGCCATCTTGCTTTGAGAAAGTAATTACGTATTATCTGTCCATCTTTCTATACTTGTCTGCTAAGATTGGACTGTTCTAAAATCGAAGTTGGCATATTTAATAACGTGCTTCTCTCCTTTCCCAGGGAGTTAAGTTCTAATCTCCCTCTGTTTTGTGACCCATGCAGATGTGTCACACTGTGACAGTGGCGTCGCCCGCGGCCCGTTGCGACCCCTGACTCGTACCGTGGTGGGCTAATAATGCAGGGATGCGCTGCAAGGCCAGCGTAGCATGACAGAGTGCCGCTCGGACCCACGTGTCGTTAGAGCGCACCTGTCACATTGATTGGATTTGCTTGGCCAGAGGAGGAAGCCAGCTGTCACCTCGAATCAGACAACGGGGTCCAAGGCACCCTGGAGAACACCGATAGAACCCCCCCCCCCCCCCCCCTCTGTAGGCAGGCAGTGCAACTGCTCCCGAATGTGCACCCGCTGAATAGAGTACTCCTGTTTGACTGAAGGGTCTTAACCGAGATTCATCATAATCTGCATCAAGTGGCGCAGGTGCTGTCAGTCTGCATTCACTTCTATTTATTTATTATATTTTAGAGCCAAGAGGCTAGTTAAAAGACTTGGTACTTCATCCACTAATTCTAACGATCATCTTTTGAAAAAAAGCTCAGATTGATGTACGTAGATTTTGGTTAGGGCCAAGATGAAAACTCGCAACAACAATTTTTTTGGACATGTGACAAAATACCGTACCTTCCCTGTGGAACAAATGCCATTGTGTGGTCTTACCTGGAGGATTTCAGTAAACCTGCGGTGTTTGTTAAACCCCGGTTGGTAGCCTGACGCCTCTTGTGTAACAAACTCTCACTCTGCAGGAAGTAAAGAGGTAGCAAGGGATGCTGTTCCGATCATAGAAATGTGAAAAGACCTTTCCGTGCCTGTCTTGTGGTAAAAAGGAGGATGGCGGTAATGGCAGCCTTTTATCTCCGCCTGTATCTCTCATAGTGGAAGTGGGGGGATACGGGGCGTCACGTTTACGTACCCGTGATTAAATTCAAGGCCGCTGCGCTGATTTCATTCTCCTCCGTGAAGCATTCAGGCTTTAGGAATGATGTCCTAACCCTGACCTGCTCCTTCTCTCTTCCTTTCTCTCTCTCTCTCTCTCTATCTCTCTCACACACAGAAGCGGGAGGGAAAAAGTTGCGAAGCACGGTCCAGAGGAGCGTGGAGACAGGGTTGGCGGTGGAGATGAGGAGCCGGATGACACGGCAAGCCAGCCGGGAATCCGCCGACGGCAGCATGAACAGCTACAGCTCAGAGGGAAAGTAAGCTCCACCCCTCAGCGAATCCCAATAAATGAGCCTGCCCTGTATTCAATTGCCACTTGTCCTCATCTTTGAGTTAAAAGTGAACACAGGCGTTCTAGTTTTTCTTCAAAAAGTCCGTTTGGATAGTTTTTAGTGATTGCTGAACTCACCGACCTGTGTTTGTGAAGAAAAAAAATATTACTTCTGGCTTTTCATTCTTAGACAAAGTGTAAGGACAAATGTGGTTTGAATCCCAATCGCTAAGTATCCAACCAGTACATGAGAAACATGAAGCCAACAATTAGATGGCTGGTTAGCCATTTTGCTTCAAAATCTGCATCCCGCACAGATACACCTCCATGGATTTCACAGTGAGAATTTCCTCAAAGGTTCAAAATACAGGAAAAAGTCAATGCATCTTCAATTGAAACTATGTTATGCTACACACAATGTAGTCGGATGCTTGGCTGATTAAAGAAATGCTTGGCACAGTATGTGCAGTTAAGCTTCCCCCAGGTTTATTCCCTGTTCAGTGTCCCTGTGTTTGCGCAAACAGACAGTAACCATTGCTACCTCCCCCACAGCCTAATCTTCCCCGGTGTGCGACTGTCTGCCGACAGCCAGTTCAGCGACTTCCTGGATGGGCTAGGCCCCGCCCAGCTCGTTGGACGGCAGACATTGGCCACGCCGCCTATGGGTAAGGACATCATCATCATCGTCGTCTGCAAAAACAGGAAGATTTATTTCCAATATCACAATATCCTGATTTTATAGAAATATTAGGATTGGTATGTCATATGACAACACCCTCTTTTAATCCTGACAATCCCTAGGCCTGAGAAGTTTCTTCAGAATTGGTTCAACGTATGTGAAACCTGTCTGCAGTTTATGTAAATTTAAACATATAAATAGCACTTTATGTGTTGGGTAAAGTTTCGTTCGTCCTCTGAAGATGCTCTCCCGTCTGAAAGCTGTCCAGGCGCCCACAGTGAGATGGAGAAAAGCATATTAACGCGTCTGTATTTTCACACACACCGGCTATTGCAAATATGTTCAGAAGGCATCAGTTTGACAAAATATAAAGCCTATGAGAGCGTACAGTTTTGCCTGAGTTTGGCTTCAAGTAGAGCTGAGGAAAAAAAATCTCAACTCAAAAAAAATAAATCTAGATTTTATGAACATTACATTTAAGGCCTTGTGTGGCCTGGCTTATTGATATATTTCAGAATACTTGTATGATTATTTTCAATTATGAATGAGTATAATTGGTGTAGTATAATTATATTTATTATTCAATATTTTATATATGTACAGCACTTTGAGATATACTATCCATAAATTGGACTTTACAAAATAAGCATTATTATTATTATTATTATTATTATACATTTGTATTAAGTCAAATTTTGTTTTGTTTTTAGGTGACATCCAGATTGGGATGATGGAGAAGAAAGGAGCTCTGGAGGTAGAGGTGATTCGGGCCCGAGGTCTTGTGGGGAAACATGGAAACAAGCAACTGCCAGGTGAGCTTAGTCCACCAATCACATTAGTGGAACACTCGACCAATTGCATCCCAGGAAAAACAATTATATCACAACTGTTTCAGTATCGTAGACCCCTGAGACTTTAGAACCACATGTCACACAGATGAATGTTTATACATATGTTTTTGCGTAATTGAGTAGGCAAATTCTCCACAGAGAAGTTTTCCATGTTGCCCTCTGCAGATTTGTTATAGCCGTTTATGAATTTTTTGCCGAGTATGTCAATGCGAACACGTTCTGAGGCATAAACATGAACATCAGTCTTCAGAGGAAAGAGGCTGATGTTTTGCGTAACACTTTTTTTCTTTCTTTGAAGCGCCCTATGTTAAAGTGTACCTGTTGGAGAATGGAGCCTGCATAGCCAAAAAGAAAACGAAAGTAGCGCGAAAAACACTGGACCCGCTCTACCAGCAGCAGCTCCATTTTGCGGAGAGCCCAGGAGGAAAGGTTTTACAGGTACTGTCTTTCACAATGAGATGGTAGGTTATGGCCTACATTCTGTATAAATAACTTTTTTATATGTTTTTTTTGTAAAAAAAACAAAAAAACATTGAATACTTGACAATTATTTCCATATAATTTTTATGGATTATCATGTGAATTTATTTCAAGATGTACATATACATATATAATATACAGTAAGTACAGGTGCAGCTCAAAAAATTTGAATATTGTGAGAAAGTTCAATATTTTTTGTCACTCATTTCAGAAAGTGAAACTCATATATTATATAGATTCATTACACATAGAGTGAAATATTTCAAGCCTTTATTTCTTGTAATTTTGATGATTATGGCTTACAGCTAATGAAACCCAAAATTCAGTGTCTCAGAAAATTTGAATATTTTTGCTTTAACATATTTTTAAAGTATCATATTTAATATTTGGTTGCATATCCTTTGCATGCTGTTACTTCCTGAAGTCTGTGACCAATCAACATCAAAAGACTCTCAATATCTTATTTTCAGGTACTGTTACAAGCGATACTATAACCTCTCTGCATTTGAACTGATCTCTATGAGAATTGGGGGGTAAGACTAGATTCAGCTGTAAATTATTCTGGTACAGTATGGAACACATGACTGGCGAAATGGCTGTACATCATCAAGGGTCTAAGGTATCAAACGAGCCCCAAACCATCACTCTGCGGCCAGATATGGAGTAGATGTGGATGGATCCCTTTAAGGGTTGTTTCTCCTGAATTTTTTCCCCATAGAGTTCTATAGGAAAATGAGTCAGGAGAAATAACCCTTGCAGTGATCCATCCACATCTACTCCATATCTGGCAACAGACTGATGGTTTGGGGCTCGTTCGATAGCTCAGACCCTTGATGACTTACAGCCATTTAGCCAGCCATGTGTTCCATACTGTACCAGTGTAATTTACAGCTGAATCTAGTCTCACCCCCCAATTCCCATAGTGATCAGTTCAAATGCAGAGAGGTTATAGTATCGCTTGTAACAGTACCTGAAAATAAGATATCGAGAGTCTTTTGATGTTGATTGGTCACAGACTTCAGGAAGTAACAGCATGCAAAGGATATGTGACCAAATATTAAATATGATACTTTAAAAATATTAGCAAAATATAAAAGCAAAATATTATAATTTTCTGAGACACTGAATTTTGGGTTTCATTAGCTGTAAGCCATAATCATCAAAATTACAAGAAATAAAGGCTTGAAATATTTCACTCTATGTGTAATGAATCTATATAATATATGAGTTTCACTTTCTGAAATAAGTGACAAAAAATATTGAACTTTTTCACGATATTCTAATTTTTTTTAGCTGCACCTGTATATAAGGAGTGTTATAATGTTTACAGTTATAGTGTGTTTTATTTTACTATTTACAATCAAAACTGCACCTAAACCTTTATATCTGTTTGTTAAGGAAAAATAGATTTTAAGAGAATCAGTATTGAAGACTGATTGATTATGGCTTTTCCTGCTTTCCAACAGGTCATCGTGTGGGGAGACTATGGGCGGATGGACCATAAATCCTTTATGGGAGCAGTTCAGATACTTTTAGACGACCTTGACCTGTCCAACATGGTGATTGGCTGGTTTAAACTCTTCCCCCCATCTTCTTTGGTGGACCCTACCTTGGCACCTTTGACTAGAAGAGCTTCCCAATCCTCATTGGACAGTTCCTCTGGACCTTGCCCTCGTTCGTAGCAGCATGGGGGTAAAAGATAGCATTGCCGTAGCAACCAGTGTTGGAGGTAACAAGTCTCGACAGGTCACAGGCCACGCCCTGGCTACACTGCATGCTTGATGTTGTGTCTTCTGAGCCCATACCTAGGGATGCAAAAATGTGGTCCTGTCTTTTCAGCAAATGTCGCACACATTGTGCGTGTAGAATGTCCCCTCCGGGGGGAAACCGGGCGGCAGTAGCTGGACCGAACTTTGAAGCACGGGGAACTCAGAAACGCTAGGTTTTCGTCCAATTCGAAGCCGTGTGTGTGTGTGAGAGTGCTGGGGGTAAGGGCTGAGAGGGAGGGGAACTGAGAAACCAGTTAATGAGTTCAATGGACGAGCTTTTTTAAGAAAAAAAAACGATCGCTATTTTTGTTGGTTCGTTATTTTTTTTTGTGTTCTTATGTGGTCGTGCCGAAAGGGGTAGTAATGGGCAATGTTCCTTTGCCTGTTGCTCGGCTACACCACACCAACAAACAAACCTAGCTGTGGAAACAGCTGTATGACAACGATTACAGTGAGCGAGGGGCACCTGTGAAGACATGACAGAAGATTGAGGGCCAGATGCCCCTCTCCCTCCCCGCCCTTAATTCCCCCAGATATGCATATGTGCTCAGAGCTAAAGCAGGTCTTGAAAGATTTTCTTTCCTTTTTTAAAAAAGAGTTTAAAAAAAAAAATGGCAATACAGACATGGCTACCATCAATGCTCCAGAATACTAACACTTCAGAGCCCACAATAAGAACTTTTTGTGATCGAATATAATTATTTCTTCGTCGATATATTGTATGAAATTTAAAAGAAGATTTTTTTTTGCATGGACACAAATTTAGCTGAACTTCGAAAAAAATTTAAGATTATTTTCTTGAGGCTGCAACTTGCAAAAAAGAGAAGAGAAACAGAACAGATCAGCCATTTTTGACAATTTATATTATTTTTAAAGATAAATTTCACTAGTGCATGGTTTTTGAGGGGAGTGAATGCAAAAGCGTGATTAAAAAAACACCATGTTTATCGTCCTTTAGACCATTCATGAGTCTGTATTTTTGCAGACGTTAATTTAAAGAAAGCTAAGAGAAACCTTCTAGCTTATTAAAGAAAAAAGACCAATTTATGTGACAAAGAAATTATTAAAATAAATGTAAAGTATTTATGTCATTGTAAAGGCACAGGCCTTATAAAGATAAACATTATGTGCAAATTGTACACTTCTCTCTTTCTCCCTTTTCCTAGGGTGATTATTGTACTATCCATTGCTACCATCGTCAAATTCCCTGAGTATGTCCCGATTTTCCAGGACTGTAGATTATCTTACAGTTCTGTACTGTTTAAGTCTATATTTATTTTGAATTTGATTTGTTTAACAAGCATGTTGAAAAGGGGTATTTGCAACATGGCTTGGGCACACCTTACAGAAACTCAGCATGTTTTGATAAAGAAGATATTTGGAATTTTTGCAGTTTCTTGTACAGTGCATGTAAAATAGGTTACTTTTCTCCCTCACCTTGAACTGAATTCTGCAGCGAAATGGCTACCAGACTTTCGTGGCCAACCGATAAAAGGTTTAACGAAACATTCCACCTCCTGGTAACATATTTTCTTTCTGATTTTTAAAAGAGAATGAAAGACAAAAACATTTTATATTTAATGGAGGTTGACTAGAAACAAATCATTATGGTTGCAAGTATATTTTATTTTAATATTGTCATTTAAGAAAGTAACACAAGCAAAAAAAAGATCCCATGAATTGGTTCTGTGAGAGGAATTTCACCAGAACAAGCGATAGCAAAGTGTACTGCTGTAATGTATTTTGCTGTAAAACTGAATTTTTACAGGCACTATTTGTCAAGTTATGAATGATTAACAAGGTATGTGATAATGGGAAATTGCCACACAATATGAATTTTTAGTTGTTTCTTGTTTTGGAAAAAAAATAAAATCAATTTAATATATTTTTGTTAGTTTACTTACAAGCCAAGACCAATTTATTTTATTTTTATTTTTTTAGTAATTATGAGTGCTTCTCATATGGATTGAGAAGCATATGAATCAAAGGTTATTAAAAACACTTGAATGAAAATACACAGAGACATTATTCTTCTTCCTGAAAAAATTCAGCTACATCTTATAGGATTTAGCAGTTGTTTCTCTAAGAAGCTATGTATTTTGTTTTGCATTGTATATAGCAGCTGTTCCAGTTTTTTGATCGAGGGCATAAATAAGCAAACTTGAAAATGAGGATATTTAGGAAGTGGAATAATGCCCCTAATGATTACTGACAGGTGTTATTTATCCTTTTGAATGCCTTTTTTTGTTGTTGCAATGTGTTCATGCCGAGGCTATGTCTTGGCAAAGTATGGTTGAGTACAGAGATTTATGTAAGTTATTTTTCAAATTAAAAATAAAAAACTGGATATAACACAGACACTGAGTACCAGCAACCAATGCAAACGAATGCTGTAGCATACTATTCTTTAGTTGGGTTTGTTTGAATTATGTATTACTTTCTTCCATACACATTTTGTGTTCATGAGTGTGTGTGTGTGTGTGTGTGCATGTGTGTGTTTGCATGTGCGTGTGTTTGAGAGATCTTTTTCATATGCACAGAATATGAAAAAGTTTAAAGTATGGGACATCTGTACATAGTTTACATGCAGTATGTATTCAAAACCAATGCATATTTAATTTTTTTCCATGTCTGCAAATCTATAATGTAGTCATGTGAAAATTCCTTCACATCTCTCATGGCCACAGCTGTCTTGTACAAAATAGGTGATTGAAAACTTTTCAGCACCAATAAACAATCAACTAAGAAGTCATTCTGACAATGGTATTTAACACTGATAATAAAAGCTGAAGTCTTATTTGTTTCATAATGGTCTTTTCTCAAGAACTAGCTAATGTTATTAGCTAATGGTATTAGCTTAAACATCTGGCTGAATGACCCTGTACTAGAGATTGTCTATAGTATGTGTACTGGACAGCTGTTGAAGTCCCTTTTCTTTTTCATACATCATTCATATTCATACTTCATTTCTCCATTGGCATGCTGTTATGTGCGTGTCGTTCTTTTGATCCTCCGCTGAACAGAAAACGTAGAAGCTCAGGTGAACACCTACAGTCTGTGCTTCTGTTGATTGGTGCCTTCCAGAACAGGTAAAGTTATGAGGGTCTACGCTGTTTACGTACCCCATCCACATTACAAACCTCAATGTCTTTGCACCAAGTTACCGTGACATAAACAAGCAAATGGCAGTGAATTCTGGTAAGCTGCAACTCATTGCAAGCATCTTCTGTTTTAAACGGTGTGCGTATAAGGAAAATAATATAGGTGTGACAGAACAAGGTGGTTTGGACCCAAAATGCACGACTCAGAAACGTGGAATGTAATAAATAACCCGCAAGGGTTTTTATTAATAGGAACGTTCAAGTTCGTAATCAATATCCAAGCAATGGTCATACACAGGAAATCCACAATCGAAGCACAGGTACCGAATTGAGAAGGCAGTCTCATAAACGGTGTCACAGGCAATGGTCGAAATCCAGGGAAAGCTGTCAGCGAAGGCAACGGTACAGACAAACGGCAGGCAGTGCTCGTAGTCGATGTCCGGGCGTGGGTCAGAACCGAAGTTCTACCGCGGAGCAGATGTACCGTAGACAGCAGGCGATTCTCGTAGGTCAGGCAGGCAGTAGTCAAAAATACACAGGCAGGCAGTCAACAGTAGCCAGGGTACAGGCTTGGGTAATAACAGGAATCAGGCTTGGAAATAAACGCTCAAAAGTGCAAGACAAGTCAAGGCAACAATTTCGCGAGGAAGACAGGGAAACACTGGCTTAAATGCAGGTGTTAATCAATTAGTCTTAGTAATTATCCCATCCTAGCATTAGTTAATTAGTAAATCACATGAGACATGGTTAGCAGATTAGTGTTAGTAATTATCTGACTAGCGTTAGTAAATTATTAGATTAGTTAACAATAATCAAGAAGGAAGCGAAGCTGGAGACAGAAAGAGAGAGAATGCGAGATCGCAGAAAACATGAACAAATGTGCACAAACAAGTGGGATCATGACAATGGGTTCATTTTTAAGTGAAGTATTTAATCTATATAAAATGTAGTTCTAAGACACTTACAACAAGAGACAAAATTAAATGAAGACAAAGGTGACCTTAAGGAAATGAACAGAATATAAATGATTACATTTTCTATTTCAAATATGACCATTGTAATCAGAATAACCTTCACATGCCCAATTTAATAGCTATTTCCACCCCAGAAATATGCTTAGTCACATTAACTATGATTTGTCTTGCCCTTATGTTAAGCCAATGGTTTGTCAGTTACTGATATGAGCATTTACTGTATGAATGTCTATGTAGTTCTTATGACGGAGTTGAGTCATGCAAATAACCATTCATAGAAAGTGTCATGCCTTTTGACTCCCCCTCTAGCCTCTTTCTTATCTTTTTGTAGTCCAAGATGTAGTCTTTTTCGGCTGTATTAGAAACATGGTTACAAAATGAAAAAATGGTTGATTGTTCTACATACAAATCTGGCAGGCTGGTCTGCTAAATTTACCAGGATGGTGAACATCTGCGTCAAAAGTATCCTGCAAGATGGTGCTTTACTGTTCTTATGACAGGTAGGCAAGCTGCACATGTGTCAGTTAGCACTGAGAGATGAGAGACGAGCAGAGAAAGGCAATAAACATTCGCCCTTATTTATGACTCATTAATGCAAGTGCTGGTTTTATTCTTCACACAGTTTTGAGGAGTTCAGCCATCGTGACTCACCAAACTGATAACTCAGTAAATTGTATTTGTGAAGAGAACTGTAGCACTTGTAGTTATTAGCAAGTTATGGACAAATGTTGATTGAATCCAGGCCATAGTTTGTCAATATAATGAATAACTGTTTTGCAGGAGTATAATATGCTGAAGTGTTTATCATAAGGTATAGAAGTCTCCAAAAGAAAAAAACAGCGTTTGGAATTTTCCATATACCCCTTATGGACAGTCTTTACTTTGCATACATCAGATATGCTTCCTCTAACAACCATGAGCATGGAAAGACTACCACACTACCAGGTGGTCAAAATTTTAATCAGAGGAAAACTTTTGGGACACCCTGGCAGATATATAACTATCATCAGTTAGTGCATACAGTAGCCTACAATTTACTACAGTATATTTGGATTTGTTTTTGCAGTGTCTTCAGACAACTAATAAGAATAACAGTTACTTAGTGGTCATTGTAAACATTTTCATGTCTTGTTCAATAAAATAAGCATTTTTAAGAGATTGTGGGTTGTTTTGGGCTGTTAGATAGCTCTTCCTCCTAAACTACTGGGTTTCACTGTGACGCATCCAACCGTCTGGTTTCCATCCTTATTTATTATGTGCAATAAGAAGGTTAAGAAACTGTTTGAGACAAATCATTGTAATTGTAACAATTCGTATGAATGCATTATGTGAACATAGCACCTATAACAACTATCCAATACTAGTGGCCAGAAGGAATGTTGAGGCCATAATTAATTTAAATACTTAAACCTTTAAGACACATGCAGGAATTTGTTCAAAATACAGTGCATTCTTCTACAGTGCACATTCTTTTCAGTTTTGGCTCTGTACTCCAGCACATTGGATTTTAAATGGAACAGTGAAGATGAGGACTACAAACAGTAAGTGCGCGTGCGCATGTTTGAGCTGCTGCCGCGTCTCACAATCCATAAACTTTTACGTTTTTATAGCGCCCAAGATAGATTTAAAATTTTAAACCTACAGTATTGCAGCAGGAAAGTTAGAGCACCCACGAATCTGTGTTCTGACATAACCATGTTTATCAAGCCAGGAGGAAGATTGCAGTGTTTGTTTTCACCGGGGATTCCAGCGAGGGGAAACAGCTGATCAGTGAGGAAATTGTGGTCTTGACTTTGACAGCTGACGAGATGCATAGGCTAAAAAAATGATTCACTCAAAAAAGTAATTCCCCATTAATCCAGTTTAACTCAAAATCTGCATCACTGGTATGATTTGAATGTGATAATACTGACGATGAACAAGATGAAACTGCTACACTATAGCCCTTTATTTTTTACTTTGCTTGAGACATCCATGCTTTATCAACAGGAAACTACTGAGTAACTAACTGTCGTTTATTGCGCAGGAGGAGGTGCCACCGTGGTAATAGAGCAGGTCAAAAACAAGCCAGATCCATTAGAACTACTATCGGCCACAGACTCCCGTGCCCCCCACAATCAGGGGTTCCCAAACCGGTCCTGGGGCCCCCCTGTGTATGCTGGTTTTCGTTGCAACCACAGTTGCAATCCCAGAATTTTAACAAGCTGTAAATTTTTCTTATTTAGGTGCCTTTCATGTTTAGAGGAATTATTTACCCTCTTAAGCCACATTATATCAGAAATAGCTGCGAATGCCAATGTAGTGCCAATAAACACCCCATAACGCCAGGTTATGTGGCTGAGTGGATATGGCAGGACATTGAGGAACATCTAGACCCTCAGCAATATGGCTGTAGAAAAGGGAGATCCACAACAGATGCCCTTACCAGCCTAAGATCTACGGACAAGCTCAAAAACAGCTGTACCCTTTGATAAGGTTGACCACACCATCATCGCTAACTGCCAGATTGGTAGGCTGGAGCTCATCCCTTGGGTCCTTGACTTCATGACTGACCGGAAACAGAGGGTGAGATACCAGGGCTGCATGTCCTCATGGCTCCATCTGACCTGTGGAGTGGCGCAGGGGACTAAGCTCGGGCTAATTATATTTCTGGCTGTCATTGACAGTGCTCTTTGCTCTCACACAGCTAGGTGGAAGTATGTAGATGACATGATCATCGTGGAACAGCAGCACTCCACCCAGCCCTCCTCTCTGCAACCAGTCATGGATGAGCTGTTCTCCTGGGTCTCTAACCAGGCCATGCAGCTAAACCCCCAGAAGTGTAAAGCCGTCCATATCAACTTCTCCCTACTTCCCTCCCCACTACCCCCCTGGTACTGAATGGACACCAACTAGAGGTGGTGCCTTCAATGAATGTTCTAGGCCTGTGGGTGCAAGCGAACCTGAAGTGGGACCAGCAGTTCGACCAAAATGCTCTCCACAGCTAACCGTAAGCTATATGTTCTGTGAAGGCTTAAACGGTTTAGTGTGGGCAGAGCCGACCTAGTGTCTGTTTTTAAAGCATACATCCGGCCCACCCTTGTGTATAACGCACCAGTATGGCATTCCTCCCTGGCGGTCAATCAATCTGACCAGTTGGATCCAAAAAAGAGCCTGCCGCATTATTCTAGGTCAAGAATATAATCACTACTACCCTGCACTTACCAGTCTTGGCCTATGCCGGCTCGTGGAGAGAAGAAAAGAGCTGTGTTGGAGCTATACTCAACATGTCCAAAGCTCCCACTTTAAAAATCTCCACCCCCACCCCCCCACCCCCCCACCAATGAGTTTGTCTCCAGCCGGAACACCAGACAGGCAAGAAAGCTCCAGTCCATAAGAGCAAGAAGTGAACATTTTATAAGCTCCACAATCCTCTATCTGAGCAGACTTTTAAATGAAAATCTGAATCCTCCTTCTGCAATGCTGTAACCTCACCTTTTTAAATACGTGTCTTAAATGTTTTTAGTGTATTGATGTATATTAATGACCTGTATTTCATTTGAGTGATAACTTTATGCAATATGTCATAACTAAACTTCAATTGAATTGACTTTCAGCTTTAATTTGAGGGCTTTTACATGCATATTGGGTGAACCGTGTAGCAATTGTAGCCATTTTTACACATAGCCCCCCCTCCCCACACACACACACACACACACACACACACATTTTAGACCACCAAAAGTAATTGGACAAATTAACATGAAGTTAAATAAAGTCATCATCATATTTAATATTAGGTTGCATATCCTTTGCATGCCATGACTTCCTGATTCCAAAAACAGTGGTAAGTTTCCAACAAAAACAAAAGAAAATTTGAAAAAGAATTGAATAGGTTAATAATCATAAGAATTTTATTGAGATTGGTCAATAAATACCTTGGGGGTGTCAGGAAAAAAGCGTGTGAATCAGGCTCATCGTGGGAAATGGAAAATGACTACAAGGCTGACTACTTAAACATGATGTGTGACATTGAGGAAGTTGTGTGGTTTTTGAGCAATGAGAAAAAGAAGAAGGAGACACAACAGTTCTCCTTCTTCACTCATGAAAAAGGACACCCGGGTTCATCAGGTATTTGAATAATTATTTTATTTTAGTTTTAATTCTGCAGATGTATGTATGTATGTGATATTAAAAGTAATTCATTATAATTACATTGCCAGTTTTAAGTTTTAAGTATTTTTTTCATACATTGTGCATTTCACATATCTCTTTGTTAAAAGATGAAACAGATGGAGGAACTTTACAAATTGAGCTGGGCTCAGAAAACTTGGCGATACTACAATATATGTAACATGGTGCATATAAAAATACATTTAGTTGTTTTAGTACTGTACTCACTGAAATTCAGCAACATGAATAATAATATGTTATTAATTACATTATAATAATTACATTATTAAGGGTTATTATCCATACAATACTTTATCTGTAAGGTACTGCAATAGCTTTCCATAGTATAGATAAAATGTTTGACTGAATCTTTTTTTTTAAGTACAGAAAAGGCTGCATGAAAATGTCCTCACTGATTTTCAAATGATTTGATTGTAGCCTATATAGCCTTAAAAATGTGTATTTGTCATGCCTACATAGACACCGAACGTGCATAATTATAGTTGGAGTAGTTAAATGAATAGTTACATATAGTAGTGCAGTCACAGTGCTTTATGTTGTAGTGCCCATAGTGTAATTTCATACTTTATAATAATACCATATTATGATTAGCATAGTGAGATTATATGCTTTATTAAGAAGACACAAAGAATAAAGTGAACATGTAGTAATTTTATTTAACATATTGTTTATAATTTAACATCTACATAAAATATATCACAATCCCATTAGTGTTTAAGCAGATCTTAATAATCTGTCAATATTACTGATTTTATGTAAGAACATTCATGCTAAAAATCTCCATGCAGCCGCGCACGCAATATCAATAACTCGATCACATGAAAAAGAGCTGTCTCAATCAAAAAAAAAGTAAAGCACTAGATTCTGACAAGCAGAAATCTGCTCAAAAGGGCATAACAATGCACAACTTTGCATGTCAGCAATGATGTCACTTGACACGCGATGGCGTGTGGCTTTTCTGTCTTAGCCACACGGTCTTAGCAACTTCATCGCTAACCTCAAGTCCTTTCTCAGACACTGTTGCACACGCATTTTCACCTATTTTTTTATTTGGTCTATCAAAGGATATAATCATATAATCATATAATTTTGGTCCATGTCAGCAAACGAGGGATGCGTGCTAATGTTATTGAGGTGACGCTTAAGTTTTCTAGCCCAATATATTTAATTGACATGTGTTTTTTAATGAAAATGGAATTGTGGGGGGAAAAGGAACTCCTGAAATGAATATCCACATTTTATAGTCTATATTATGCTTAGTTGGTAGCAATCATAGAAAGAACTGCTGTGAGAGAAAGCAAGCACCATACACTGTATTTATAGTCTCAAATTCTGCATTCTAAAACCAGGGATTTGACCCAAATTCTTGTTTTCAAAACAAGTGGCTCATTACATTAACTAATCAAAGAGATAGGCCGCTTCATGTCATGAACCAATCAACAATGACATTGACCTTGTGTATTGGATATTAATTTATGGTCTATATTATTGTTCCATTAATTCTACAGGTTTGGTGCGTCATATTCAGGAGCTGTAATTCTATTAGATATCTGTTTCCAAAATGAAAATGGGAAGCACAAGATGGAGACAGCACTTAGTGCAAGCCTGGTCTGTCGCTGTAATGCTTTATACATCTGGTCACAGGAAAGGCTGGAGAAATAACCTCCTTCACTTCATTGCCTGTTTCACCACCAGCCTCATCTTTAACACCTTCCTCTTCTTCTGTCTCCATTATACTCTGAAGTATGGCATGGTGCTTTCAGGTGGCATTGCGGGCACAGGCCTGGTGGTTGTGACTGCTGTGTCGTTCTTCTCCAAACGCGTTCGCTGCTTTGAGATTCTATTCCTGATCTCGTGTGGCATGCAGCAAGGAAGGAACCTGCTCATAACTGCAGGAACTGGCCTGGTGGTCTTCTGGAACATTCAAAACACGTTTCAAAACCTTAGAGAATTGGCCAGAAGCATGGAATGTAACCTGGAGAAAAAAATGCTTTCCATTGACCTCACGCCACTCAGCAATTATGTCAAAATTTTAATATGGGTTGGTGACCAACTCAAAGGGATCTCAGACTTTGTACTGGTCAAATTTACCACTGAATTTAGCGTTGTTTCAAAAACCAACTCAACAAAGTTACAGGAAAAACTTCAACAAGCCCACCTGGCACTCAACGAAACAGCTGAACACATGCTATTTGTCATAAACACTGTATCATCTGTCTGTCAGAAAATATTCCCTGCACTGGGTACACTTCTTCTCATGGTCTTCACGGCATTGCACCTGAGGAAGTATTACTACAACAGGAAGTTTGAGAACGCCTTCATCACCAGCAAGTTCATTCAGTATGATGAGAAGCAGAAGGCAGAGGGCAAACCTCATGTCCTTCCCCTGACAAAGAAGGAAGCCAAGCGCTACACCGCCCTTCCTTCACTTCATCTGACAATCAAGGAAGGGAAAATAATGCTGAAGTTCTACATTCCACTTCTCACTAATCTTCTAATCTGGGTTTTATTCATCGGCATTGATGCCCTTCTCTACTGGTTTATTTTAATCATCAGAAAGCATCTTGAACAGATAGAACCATTCCATGTTCCTTTGGTAATGAATGCGAGAGTAAGTAAAGCGCACTTCTTGAACTTGTGTCAAACACCTTCATTCAATTTAAGCACAATGTGCTTTGCCCTTTACTTTACTTTGAGCAATGAATTTTGTCTTTTACTTCAGATAAAACTGTAGTTTTACATTCTGCTTCAAATACAACATTATGGCCATTATGGAAGATAAAAAACTTGGGCAGGAACAATGATAACGTTTGCTTCAATTTATTCAAACGTTATGTTTGTGTAAAGCCCACACAAGTCCTGTTCATTGTAACATGCAAATATTTTCCTGAATTGTTAATATACAGTTTTCATACAAATCAATGGCTTTTAAACCTACAACCTCTATGTTCTAGGAAGACCTATTTGTCATTGATGTCCATGTCTCAGGAGGACGTAAAAAGGAGGATTTCTCCTTCTCTGTGGCTCTGTTTGAGAAGGAGTGTCTCCCCGAGCCCAGCCTTCTGCTCTATCAGTCTGTTATACCACTGGCCGTCATTCTCGTCGTCCTGGTTATCCTGGGTCTGCTGTCCTCCAAACTCATGCAGCTGAAGCTGCTTGTGTCTGCGGAGTTCTATGGTGACAACGCAGATGAGAGGGTGGAGTACCTGCATGCAAAAATACTCCGGAGCAGATCGAAGACTAAGTTAAATGATCTGAGACATGTTCTGAAAACACTTTGGAAAAAGGTTTGTATTTATTGAAAATTAAGATCGGCAGCTCTTTATTTTAAGCCAGTGTACCTACAACTGCGCAACCATTGTGTCCTAGCTGAGTTTGGTAGCTAATGTTTTGCTAAGTTCACTTGTCTAAAGTTAGCTATCTACCTGATGGTTCACAATAGCTAACGTTAGCGGCATATTTTTTATACATGTAAATCGTTGAACAAGGCTACCCTTTATCCCAGACTTACAGTTTCCCCGATACACCCAGCCCCAATTCAGTACTCTGCTGAAGGTTTTACAATACGTTTTCATAACTGATAAATAAAGGAGAACATAAAGGAGCAAATTTTTCAGCTAGCCAGTTTTACTCAAACACTACAGTTAGTGATGGCTAGCTGAATTATATAGCTAGCCAATTTTATAAAAACATCCGATATATAAACTTATGTCGGGCTCTAGTCCCGTTTGGCGATGCAGGAGCAGGTGAAACTCTCAACATTTTTTTGCATCTAGCTGTACTGTTGTGAACAAACAAAGAACAATGTCATTGTTGATTGGTTCACGACGTGAAGCGGCCTATCTCTTTGATTGGTTCACGTTGTGAGCCACTTGTTTTGAAAATAAGAATTTGGGCCAAATCCCTGGTTTTAGAATTCAGAATTTGAGACTATAAATACAGTGTATGGTGCTGGATTTCTCTCACAGCCGTTCTTTCTATGATTGCTACCAACTAAGCATGACCATTCCCCGATATCTTCCAAAAAAAGGTTGCTTACTCCAGCTTTCAGTAAAAAAAATCTACAGTAATGCAAGTAACAATTTCTATAAACTATTTTAATTATTAGTGAATGGGGGTGTTTCGGAACTCACCTTCAAAACTTGTAATTTACAAATTTACACAAATTTTTCTGGTCAAATTCATTATGATTAGCCTATAATCATTAATGCAATGGGTAATAAAATATATTCAACGATAGGAAAATAGATAAAACACGCACATCCAACTTATCTTTGCAGGTGCCGAACAGATGCTATAGAACTATCTGAAGGCAAGTTTACTAACAGCAGAAGAATTACTACTCTTAACAAGTGTAATTTCAGAAATTGTGTTCCTCCAGTCACTCCAAACTTGCAGACAAGCTTATTAAACATCTTTTTATACAACATTTTTATGGAGACAAAAATCTTTTTTTATATAATACATCCACAGAGCTTGATGAAAAATGCAGAATAAAAGTACTGCTTTTCCCTAAAAATAAACAAACAGTCAAGAGCCTCAGTAGCCAATTGAACACTTGTGGGATCAGCTCGGGCGTGCTGTACGTGCTAGAGTGACCAACACAACCAAGTTGGCTGACCTGCCATGAATCCTGGTTGAGGAATGGAATGCCATCCCACAACAACGCGTGACCAGCGTGAGGAGGAGGTGCCAGGCTGTTGTGGTTCTTCCATCCGCTACTGAGGCTCCTGACTGTTCAATGAATAAAGCGTAAAATAACCAAAATGTCTTGTTTGTTCCTTGTTACTGATAGAGAGTTCAATCATCCAATCCCTCAAACAATAGAGTCAATAGCCTACCAACAGGAAAATACACTGTTTGACATTGGCAGGGAAATTTGGCACATTTCACTTGGGCCCCCACCCACATAATCAGCTGTGCTGCTCATCCCACAATTGCCTGATCCTTACAAATGGGACATCATTGTAAAGGGAAATGAACAGACTTTCCAATGATATAAGATACAATGCTAATAATACAGTGACAACAGAGATATGATTGACCAAACACAAATTTCCAAACTTTTTTTGAGAAGTTTAGTTCGGTGGTCCAATATCAGAATGCTACCTGGGTAATGCTATCTTGCAATCTATGTCTAATCCATTACTACAATATCCAAAAGAATACTTATCCTTTATGAATAAATATGTTCACTGTTGGCTATAGCCTAACCTACATTGCCTAAGATAGATGGCTCTAAAAAAAAAGGTATTTACATATAGCTAGCAAACAAGATGCATGAAAACTCATTAGCTGAAAAGACGGTGAAACGCCGTCTCACGTCTAGGTGAAAACCCGGCTAAATTTGTTTGAAAACGTTTTTTTTTTTTTAACTGACTAGGATGTAGCCAAGCTTTACCTTGGGCTTAATTGACACGTTTCAAAACGCCTTTCAATCTGAGATTTCCACCCCTCTAAACGTCAGGATTCCGGCTTTTTCTCACTGGGGTTACATGAATCTTGAAACACCACCACATAGAGTAACCTAAATCTATGGAGATAATGCATTGCTACATATAGCAATATTTGTTTACTAATTAATTACTTGTCCATCCCAACCACAAAAGATTCAACATTTGACATTATTGAGCCTGACTCCACTCTTCACATTCAGATGAAGTAATGTTATGTACACAAAATGCAGATGAAACAATCTGGCAACCAGTTGAGGGTCGTGTGCTTCCACTTCCGGCTGTGTTATCATGAAATGCAATCTCCATATGAGACGCTAGAGGGGGTGAAATGCTGTATCTATAGCCATTAACCTATCACGAGTCTTGGTTTTCCAGTCTTGTTTGATGTTTTCTAAAATACTCTTTACTTTCCTTTTGCAGAAAAGCTTCTGGTTCCCAGTATTTTTTCACCACCAAAAGGACGATACTGTACAACTAACCTGACTTGAAGATGAATGGAAGATAGCAGTTGGGTGTCCCTGTTGGATGTAGGCTTTTATTTCAGTTGACATTATAATCATCAATACAACGGGTTGCTGATTTTCCACATTTTTTCACTCTGATTTGGAGAAGTTTAAAATGGTAAAGACTAGAATGTGCATGTTCTGTAACACTTGAAGTCAGCCGATTGCTTCCATTTAACTCAGCCAGAGGAGGTGCTATTGAGAGATGAGGCTGGGGGTGCTGTGCTCATCTTAAAATGCATGAGCGTCACCATCTTCTCACTCCACTGTAACATAACCCCAGCCAAGTTCACTTTGCAAAAGATATGCTTTGCAAAGCTGCCAATGGACAGTTAATATGTTTGACACATCATGATTTTGTGTATGCAGGACTGCAAATGGAGGCAGTGATTCATATACAGAGCTTTCTCTGGTGTGCTACTTGCTGTGGATAACGTACATAAGACAGGGTTTGGGAAACTCTGTTCCGGGAAGGCCGATGTACACAGGTTATCAATTACCCCGTCATTTACTGTACCTAGTGATGTGTGCATGTGATTGGTTGAGTATGAGAACTTGTGTTTTTGCTGAGGCCGACCATTGGTTGGCTGCAGAAAAAGTTTTCTGACAGAACTTTGCTTCGCGCACTTCATGCGTGACACATCATTTATACAAATAAAATTAAAAAACAGGGAAACTGCATGTTTTTTTAAAAAATTCTCAACCCTGCTTCTTAAATGGTCTTCTTCTTCACAGTATATATTTAATTTTAAATAACTGACCCCTATTTAATAGGTATTGAAACATGCATCTTGACTGTGCAACTGATTGTATCTGAAATGACTGTAACTTTATGTTTATCTTGTAGATAAAAGCAAAGCAAGAAAATTGCATATTATACACTCTCAGTAGTCACTCAAGCCAGTCGAATGAAACTACATGTTACATGAACTGCATTAGTTACAGTTCAAATAGAGTATATGTTATGCTGCATTTGACAACTGGGTGTGTCAGGTCAGCCCAAGGCTGAAGATTGGGATGCACTGCCATGGAGCACTGTTACAGTAATTGTAGTAGAGTAATTGTATTTGCAGTAAATGTCACAATCCGTGCTTATGCAACAACAAAAAAGTAATTTAAAATGCATTGGTGAGTGCTGTCCATTTGTGTTTTTGTGAGATTTTGTGAGTTTTGATTTGAGCACATTTTATTATTAAATAAAAACACTTCAAGGGAGATGTTTGAATGCTATTAGGACCCAGAAAATAAAGGAAGTGTATGGAAAACAGCACTCTATCATTTTTGTTTTTGGATGGGCCTTTGTGGTGATTTTACAAAGGACCTCATCATGTATAAATGATCTATAAGAAGGGTATAGACTACATAAAATAAGATAATTATTAGAATGAAAAAGTGTCTTACTCTGGCTTTCCATGTGATATATTACAGAACAGTAAAGTGCTTGTGATACTGTAACACTCTAGAGTGCTTTCATACACTTTGGAGGTACATTCCAACTTCCTCAAAAATTGCAAAAATTCCCCACTGTTGCAATCAGGCGAAAAACAGCATAAATGGGAACTTCAGTGCGACCCACACTATGCCATATTATTACAAATTTCCCGTTATTTCTAGTATTTATGTTTGCAAACATATAAGGGGAGAAAAGTTCAACGTAGATCGGAAAAATATATATTCCGAACAACGTGTAAAAAGAGAACCATTTTAAGAATTAAGGAAGAAAAAACAAATACACGGGGGGGGAACGGATTCTCAGAAAACAGATACGAAGACAACTCGAAATAGACTGACAAACAACAACGCTATAAAGTATGAGGAACTCGCGAAGAGGGACTAGGACAAATGGGTTAAATACACAAGGAAGTGGGAGGGGTTACAAACAACGTAAGGTGAACACATTAGGAGACAATAACTCGATAACAAAGAAATCACGAAAACATGGAAGGGACTCGGAAACAAGCATTACAAACAACGGGCACAAGTAGGAGCGGAACGTGACTAGAATTAAGGAGGCGTGGTCTCAAAGGAGAGACAGCTGAAACTTGTTAACCAGTATCTCAGGGACAGCTTAGTATCGCAGATAGAAAATGTTAGTAAACATTTAAGTTAATGGTTTTAGCTATGATAGCCCCACTGTAAAGTGTGGTGGTGGAGCTGTGATGTTATGGGGCCGTTTTTCCTCAAAGGCCCTGAAGTGTGGTGGTGGATCTGTGATGTTATGGGGCCGTTTTTCCTCCAAAGGCCCTGAAGTGTGGTGGTGGATCTGTGATGTTATGGGGCCGTTTTTCTTCCAAAGGCACTGAAGTATGGTGGTGGATCTGTGATGTTATGGGGCCGTTTTTCTCCAAAGGCCCTGAAGTATGGTGGTGGATCTATGATGTTATGGGGCCGTTTTTCTCCAAAGGCCCTGAAGTATAATGGTGGATCTGTGATGTTATGGGGCCGTTTTTCCCCCAAAGGCCCTGGGAACCTTGTTAGGACACATGGCATCATGGACTCCATCATGAGACCCATGAGATTTTAGACCAAAATCTGGCTGCCTCTGCCAGAAGGTTAAAAGTGGGTTGTGTTTGAATCTTCCCGCAGGACAATGATCCAAAGCATACCTGAAAATCTACACAAAAATGGTTCACTGTCTACAGAATCAAGGTTTCGCAATAGTAAACCCAGTGCCCTGGCCTGAACCCCATTGAAAACCTGTGGGTGAGTCCACAATCAAGGGCTAAGAATTCTGAAAAATCTAGGGATTTTTTAGGTCTCAAATCCCTTACTATGTGTTCTCCAACCTCATGAAACATTTCAGGAGAAGACTCAGGTGACTCTCTTTGCCACTTATCCTGAATGAATGAATGTGCAGCATAATATTTTGGTTTGGTTTGATAGCAACAACAAATGATAAATTGGGAAATTTTACATAAAACATCTTGAAGCAACCTAGCTAGAAGGATAATAATAGTCCGGGTTACACAGATAGTCCACACGTCTTAAATGGTACTGCTGATTTTGGTGTCGACTTTCCTTTACATGACACAGGAATCTGCTTCTAGTAAACTCCAAAGAAGACCTCCGCCTTTACAAAAGCATAGGATGCCAGTCACGCCGCAGTGCATGCAACAGTGCACAAGCTAGAACAACCGTGCAAAAGCATATGCAGAAACAATCGTGCAAAACGGTTTTTAAGCAGGGCAAGCCTAGGTTAGTCTAGGACTAGGCATGGCTAGTAGTAGCAGGGCGCAACAAAATGATTGCAATTTTTTTTAACACAGAAGCCACAAGCAAAGAAATAGCAGCGCGTCAGTAAGCAGCACAAAGAGGACTGATTCTTGGTTTAAAAAGGGCGCTCCATTAGAGGTGTGTGCAGAGAGGTGTGTTAGTTGAGAGATGCGTGGTTGCTAGCCGACCATGGTCGGCTACTGATAGAGAGATTTGTTTAAATTAGTTTTTTAGAACATTGTATTGCAAAATGTTATGATGAATACTAATGTGCTTTGCTTAGAAAATAAGAAGAACCGCCCTAACTACAGAATGTGCTATGAGCTGATACTATTGTGCATTTGATACAAGTTTCTTATGCGAACTGTGCAAAACAACATGATACTGAAAGAGGAATGTGGGCGGAATGCTGAACTGGTGATTGAGCAGTGGCGAAAAGACCACTCCTAGAATAGAGCTATCTGCCCAGTGATATGAAATGAATAAAAACTATGCAAAACTGAGCAAACTTTGTTCATTGTCTGACAGGGAGACACTGAACCCCATATGCATTTGGTTCTTTGATAAATAAAATAATTGTACTTTATATCTTTGCAGCTGTCTCAATTTGTATCTCATTCTGCACAGTGTTATTTCTTACCAACAGTGACTTGAACTCAGAATTTACCCAACAAATTGGGGGCTCGTTCCGGGATCGCAATATCTCACCCTGGGCGCTGCGAGGGAGTAAGGACGTCTGAAACCGTGCACGGGGCTGTTAGGAACAGTTTTTGAAAGTCCTCTGTCCGGATCGAGAAGGATCTTTGGATAAGTAGCGAGGCCAGGCATATCTAATCCCTCAACGGACTGGGTGAGTGACGCGAGTTTTCCGAGTTAAAACTTTAAAAAAATAGACACGTGCTGATTGAAGTGCAAATGATATAGCTGTAACATGGGAAAGTGTGCCAGTAAAGGTGGTTGTTGTTGTTATTGTTGTAAAAAAAAGACTCAGCAAAGAGAAAAATCTAAAAAGCAAGCGCAAAAATTAGAGAAGGTATTATTAAAAGCTGAGGATGACACATTAATTGGCCACAGAGGAGTTCGACCACCAGCACCGGGGGACGAACAACCCCTCGTGGCTGAGCAGGTAGAACCACCTCATTCCTACGGTGCTGAGCAGGGCACTGCCGGGGGTGTACCTAAAACCAGGCTATATCCAGATCTAAAAGATGCTGATAAGGTTGATTCAACACCACAACCAGAAAAGGGCTCACTGCTACCCCGTAGACTAGATACCAAACCGTCGAAACCGCCTCCCGTATTATCTGATTATGACCTCCGCAGTAAACATACCACGCAGCCAATATCTCCAGTGATGGGAGCCGAAGGGGAATTATTCCCCTGATCCAGGTCGCGGGGCAAAACGATGACCAAGCCATGTACGTTTACAGACCCTGGACAAATGCGGATTTAGCGGCAGCAACAGCTAACTGCCCACATCCTGATCAGGGTTTGAGAGAATTCGTACAATACATGCGTGCAAGTTACCGACTGTATTTGTTGGAGATAGAGAGATGTGTTAGGTGTGTGTTAAAAACTGGGTGGTATAATATCGAGGGAGATTGGAGGGCGGTTGCGGATGATGGTGTGTAGCGACTATGGGTAGCAATGCCAGTTGAAGCAGCACTAAGAGCGTAAAACGCCTATTGGGGACCGGTTGATGCCCTATTAGGAAGGATAACCCAATTCTATCGGGGAAGGTGTAACTACTCGGAAATAGTAGATTGCCAGTAAAACAGAGAAGAATTGGTTATGTAGTACCTAAATAGGTTAAAAAAAGTTTCATGTTAATAGCGGTTTAGAACCGCCACCTCAACCAGATGACGTAGGAGTTTATGTTTAATAATTAAAAAGTGCATTTATGAGCGGGTTACATCCAAGTCTGTCACAACTGATAAAACAACATGCAATAACGTGGCAGACTGGCGGGTTAAACCCGGTAGTGGACCATGCAACCCATTTCGAGAGAATAAAAAGGGAAGCTGCTAGATAAGAAAAGAAGCAAAAATCTAATTCTGATTCGTCTGCCTACGCAGCAGTAGAGCAAAAGCCACCTGCCCAAGAAGGCAAGAGTGAGTGGAAAAAAGAAAAATAAGCAGCGTAAAAGACCAGATAAAGAAAAAAACCCGTGCTATGTCTGCGGCAAAAAAGGTCACTGGGCGCGAGAGTGCCCGGATCGCAAAAAGGAACAGAGGGAATCTCAATCTCCCCAAACGTGACTGCAGCAGTTACAACTCCTCCCGGAATCAGAATATTCCGAGGAGAAGGAGGAAGAGTGGACTCACATTTATGCCTTAATATCGAGCCCTCGATGTGCGTGGCTAACATTGTGGGTAAACGGTTGTAAAGTAAAATTCCTATGTGATACCGGAGCATGTCGCACAGTGATAAGACATGAAAAATGATGCATGCTTTCCGTACTGCATGAGTACTGATAAAATAAGCACAAAATCAGCTAGTGGTGGCACGGAACATCACTGAGTGACGCAGGCCCTTTTCAGTCTCATACGTGCTTGATACACTAATCTGGGGAAAAGATTTTATGGCTGCGGCTGTTCAACTCAGAATGGAGGACAAGGGGGGGTTTCAAAATAGGGAACTGGCCTCATATGTCGAGAGCAAAATCAAGCCAGTATAAGTGGGGCGATTTGGGCGATCTGGTAGAAAAGGGGAAGCGAACCTTCGATTGGAAGGAAACAATTGACAAAGGTATATATCACTCTCAGCAATGTGATATGTACTGTCAACAATTAAATTGGACTGTTCATGGAAAAAGGGTGAGGAGCCTACAAGGCCCCCCCATGGCGCCATGATCATTATTGCTGACTAGGGAACAGGAGGAACAATTGGAGGCGTTACCTAAAGAACTCTGGTCACAAGGATCAGCAGATGTGGGTTTGATGAAGGGAGTAACTCCCATTGAGATAATACCAAAAGGCACCCACAGACCGTACCAACGGCAATACCCTTTACGACGTGAATATATTTTGTTTTAAGATCTTAGTATCTTTACTTTACAAAGTCTTCTGAAAAATGCACACCTATTAAAACGTTTCTAAAAAAAATTGTTTCATTCATTATTATACACACAGTCAATTTTCTAATTATGTACATTAGTCATCTTGGAACTGTGTTTTATTCAAATCAAGATAGAAGGTTTAATATTGGAACAATTTGACAGCTTAGGATTTAAATTTTGTCTGATTTTAATTACAAGTAGCTACAGTCAAGCCGGAAAGTCTGAACACCCCTTTCACCTTCTCCACGTTTTATTATGTTACAGACTTATACTACAATAGATTGAACTAATTTTATGCCTCAAACATCTACACACAATAGCTAATAATGACAAAGTGAAAACAGGTTTTTAGAAAATATGCAATTTTATTTTACTGACAAAAATAGGTTATTTAGGGGTTACATATCTGTACACTTAGCCTAATACTTGGTTGCTGCACCTTTGGCAGCGATTACAGCTTCAAGGCATCTTGGGGAAAAATCTATGAGCTTGGCACACTTGTTTCTGGACATTTTTGCCCATTCCTCTTGGCATATCCTTGCAAGCTCCATCAGGTTGGATGGGGAGCGTCGGTACACAGCCATTTTCAGCTCTTTCCACAGATGTTCAATTGGATTCAGGTCTGGGCTCTGGCTGGGCCACTCAAGGACATGCACAGACTTTCTCCGAAGCCACTGCTTTGTTCTCTTGGCTGTGTGCTTCGGTTCATTGTCATGTTGGAAGGTAAACCTTTGCCCCAGTCTGAGGCCCAGAGCGCTCTGGAGCAGATTTTCTTCAAGGATCTCAGTGTACTTAGCTGCATTCATCTTTACCTCTATCAGGACTAGTCGCCCCATTCTCGCTGCTGAAAAACATCCCCACATCATGATGCTGCCACCGCCATGCTTCACTGTAGAGATGGTATTAGCCAGGTGATGAGCGGTGCCTGGTTTCCTCCAGATGTGACGCTTGGTATTCAGGCCAAAAAGTTCAATTTTGATTTAATCAGACCAGATCAACTTGATTCTCATGGTTTGAGAGTCCTCTAGGTGCCTTTTTCCGTATCCTTCTCCAGATCTATGCCTTGACACAATCCTGTTTCTGAGGTCTGCAGATAATTCCTTTGACCCCATGGCTTGGAGTTTGTTCTGACATGCACTGTCAACTGTGGGACCTTATATAGGCAGGTGTTGGCAATCCCCAATCATGTCCAATCAATTGAATTTTTCACAGGTGGACTCCAATTAAGTTGTAGAAACATCTCAAGCAGTATCAGTGGAAACAAAATGCACCTCAGCTCACTTTTGGGTGTCATATCAAAGGGTGTGCACACTTGTGTACATCTGATGTTTTACATTTTTATTTTTAATAAATTAGCACAAATGTCTAAAAACCTGTTTTTACTTTGTCATTATGGGCAATTTTGTGTAGAATTTTGAGACAAAAAATTAACTCAATCTATTGTAGTATAAGTCTGTAACGTAATAAAACATGGAGAAGGTGAAAGAGGTGTTCAGCCTTCCCGGCTTGACTGTATATCTTTAAGAGTTTTTTCCATCAAAGACATCACCAAGATGAACATTCTAAGTCTAATTTTTTCAGCTTTTAGGGGTTATTTTAGAGGTGATTTTCCTCAAATTCCCCCCCCTCCTCTGTTATGTTCTGAGTGTGAGTTCTGTCTGATTTGTATTTTTATTTTAATTATTATTACTTTTCTATTCATCAGTACATTCCCCTCTGTTCGTGTGTTTGTTTACCCTGTCTCGCGTATGCACTGTTTGGGTGACTTCAGGATTTTCTGAGGGTTCACGCTGTATTTCCGAAGTTTCGTTTTCTGTTTACTTCCTGCTTTACATTTCCCGTGTTTATATTGTTTATATTTACTAACTTGTGCTAACAATCACTCGGGTATTTATTAGTTAGATGCACATTACTAAAACCATTAACTTAAATGTTTACTAACATTTTCTATCTGCGATACTAAGCTGTCCCTGAGATACTGGTTAACTAGTTTCAGCTGTCTCTCCTTTGAGACCACGCCTCCTTAATTCTAGTCACGTTCCGCTCCTACTTGAGCCCGTTGTTTGTAATGCTTGTTTCCGAGTCCCTTCCATGTTTTCGTGATTTCTTTGTTATCGAGTTATTGTCTCCTAATGTGTTCACCTTATGTTGTTTGTAACCCCTCCCACTTCCTTGTGTATTTAACCCATTCGTCCTAGTCCCTCTTCGCGAGTTCCTCATACTTTATAGCGTTGTTGTTTGTCAGTCTATTTCGAGTTGTCTTAGTATCTGTTTTCCGAGAATCCGTTCCCCCCCCGTGTATTTGTTTTTCCGAGTTCTGTTAGTTTTTTTTGTGTTTGTTTCTTTGTCCGTCTTTTTGGTTTATTTTCGTGCCTCATTGATTGCCTGGTTTTTTACTTCTGCCCGTGTTCTCGCGACCCTGATTTTCTGGACTGTGATTTTGTACCTCTGCCGTGCCTTCCCGTTTTTGACCTCTGCCTGTTTTATACTATTCTTTGGATTTAGATTTTTTGTACTGTTACTGGACATTAAACTTCGGTTTTTTGTACTCCTGCCTGCTACTGGGTCCCTATTTTCCACCGGTCATAACAACCTCTTTTGGGTGGGGGGCAGGGACCCTCCCACACCCCCATGTACTTACTTCACAAACATACTTCTATTTTCCATTTTTCAAACCTACCAACCGCCACTGATATACAGTGCGCTCCACAATTATTGGCACACCTGGTAAAGATGAGTAAAAAGGGTGATAAAAAATGTATCGTTTGGTGAATTAGCTTAATCTCACACTGAAAAAATTTGAAAAATCCAACCTTTAATTGAAGTAAATTTATTCTGAGAAAAAAAAAATCCCTCATCAAATTTTTTTAATTTTTAACAAAACCACGTGTGCCACAATTATTGGCACCGCTGCATGTAATATTTTGTACAACCTTCCTTTGCCAATGAAACAGCACTGAGTCTTCTCCCGTAACATCTAATAAGGTTGGAGAATACAGAGCAAAGAATTTGAGAGCATTCCTCTTAACAGAATCTCTCCAGATCATCCAGAGTCCTAGGTCCTCTCTTGTGCACTCTCCTCTTCAGCTCAACCCACAGGTTTTCAATGGGGTTTAAGTCAGGGGACTGAGATGGCCATGGCAGAAGTCTGATTTTGTGTTCAGTTAACCATTTTTTTTGTTGATTTGGATGTATTCCCAGGGCCTTTGGAGGAATAACAGCCCCACAACATCACAGAACCTCCACTATACTTAACAGTGGGGATCATGTTATTTTCGGTATAGTCATCCTTCTTTCTACGCCAAACCCACCTTGAGTGTTGGTTGCCGAAAAGCTCAATTTTTGTTTCATCATCTGACCATAGAACACGGTTCCAGTCAAAGTTCCAGTAGTGTTTACCAAACTCCAGGCGCTTACGTTTGTGGTGAAATGACAGGAAAGGCTTTATTCTGGCATGCCTTCTAAATGATGTGTTGGCATGGAGGTGACGTCTAATGGTAGTTTTGGAAACTTGATGACCTCAAGAAGCTATTTTCCTCTGTAATTCTCCAACAGTGATCCTTGGGGATTTTTTGCCTCTCTTACCATCACTGTGCGTGGGGGGAAAATAATCTTGGGTCCTCTTCCAGGCAAGTTTGTAACAGTTCCAGTTGCTTTGAACTTTTTAAGTATTGCCCTAACGCTAGATATGGGCATTTTCAGGTGAGTAGCTATTTTTTTATAGCCATTCCCTGACTTATGAAGCTCAACACACTTTTCCCTCATTTGATTTGTGTGTTTTCTTATTTTTCCCATGTTGATGTATGAATAAGGGAATATGGCCTCTGTGTCACCTCATATTTATACCCCAGTGAAACAGGAAGTCATGGATTACTGCTTGAAAGTTTCTAAACACTCTGATCAACTTTAAAAATTTACAAATAAATGGAAAAAATGCTTCAGTTAAATTTTGTTCATAAAAATTTCTAGAGGTGCTGTCAGGCCAAAATGTGTCCGGGAGCCAAAATGTGTCCGGGCACGTCATCGGAATGCTTGGAATGTCGTTGCTATGCCAACAGACACGCGAGCATTGTGACGCAATAGCATTGTGACGAGCTCGCACTTGCTTTGACCTCAGAATCGCCGGAGATCGCTGGACGGAGATAGATCACTACATCACTAAAATAACCATCACTATCACTCAGATAACCTTTATAATTTCCCTTTGTATAGGCTACTGTGCTTTATATTGTTAATTGTTTTCGATTTTAGATTGTGTTAGCTAGTGATTCATTTTGAAGTAGATAGTCTTTTACTGAAACTAACTAGCTAGCAATACTACATAGTAGTTTCCTGGTCAAATGTTGCTTTATAAAAAAACGAGCATCCGTTAATAATGTTAACAACGCCGGATTTAAAAAAAAAAAACAAAGAAAGAAAATACGCATTAGCCTGTTCGCACTGCAAGTTAAACCAGCGAGGTGGAAAGAGTAAGTAGGCCTATCGCGTTGTTGAATAGCCCAATAAAACTAATCTAATGTCACGTTGATCAGTACGCCTAATTGTTATTTTTTTGTGGGCCTATTGGTAGTTTTTCTGATGACCGATTATTATTTTTTTACTGTATTTGCTATGCGATCGCGTTCACCCAATGAAAATGCCGTTGTAATAATCAGGCACGTTTCCTAAAAATGTTTTGTTACGTTGAATATTGTTTTCAATCAATGTTATTTGTTAACTTTTATTTAGTGAGTTGTTGTCATGTTTTGTAGGATAATGTGCAATGTTCATAATGCAAGGCGCAAAGTGCCACACATTTCAGGGGCATTTAAAATACGATTTGGTTATTGAAGAATGTGATTAAGCTCGTCACAATGCTATCGTGTCACAATGCTCGCGTGTCTGTTGGCATAGCAACGACATTCCAAGCATTCCGATGACGTGCCCGGACACATTTTGGCTCCCGGACACATTTTGGCCTGACAGTGCCAACAATTGTGGCACACGTGGTTTTGTTAAAAATAATTATTTCTTGATGAGGGATTTTATTTGTGACAGCAGAGGCTTTCTTCTGGCAAGGTTTCTAAATAGCTTGATGGCATGAAGATGGCATCTAATTGTACTTTTGGAGACTTAGTGACCCCATGAGGCAATCAACTTCTGAAATTCTCAAACTGTGATCCTTGGAGATATTTCTGCCTCTGGAACCATCCTGCTCACTGTGCGTGGGGGCAAACTATACTTGCATCCTCTTCCAGGCAGGTTCACCACAGCTGCAGTTGCTTTAAACTTCTTAACTATTTCCCTTATGGTGGAAATAGGTAGTTTCAGATATGAAGCTATTTTTCTATAGCCATTTTGTCTCATTTAATTTGTGTGTTCTCTGATCTTTCTCATGTTGATAGATGACCTAAGTGTTTTGGCCTCTGTGTCACCTCATATTTATTCCCAGTGCAACAGGAAGTTGAGAGTGACCACATTTGGAAGTCTGTTCTTAAAGACTCAGGTGTGCTTAAAAAAAGTAAAATATGAATGGTACACTTCAATTAGGTTTTGTTTGTAACTATATGTAGCGTTGCCTATAATTGTGAAGCGTGCTTTTTTTTGAGAAAGTTTTTTTTTCTGTGACTAATTTTACCTAAATTAAAGATTGGATGTTTCTCATATTTTGAGTGTAAGGTCATGCTGATAATTGACAAAAAGCCTTTTTTACTTGTATTTTCCAAGCTTACCAACAATTCTGGTGGGCACTGTATCACTTCAAAATTCCACCTACTAAAGAAGTTAAACAACCCTGCAAATCCTTTCCCCCCAATTTAGTCAACCAAACGCAATGAAACAATGAAGCCGTCCATATCACAGTGATTAATAATAATGATATTAGGAAAAAAAACACTACAATTGTTCAGGGGTATTTGCCTAACTTTTAAAAGAAAGTGGGGAAAAAGACCATACTCTTTTGCGTCACTGGTCAACCATTGTGCTCACCATGGTGACAGTATTCCTGATTTGCATAATTGTTTTAAAAAAAATGTATTACTTGTAAATGCATGTGTTCCATCAGTGGAGGTGGCTGTAGTTTCAATCTCTTAACACCAGTGCTGCCTGCCAGTATGTTATAAAGCTTTCTTCTTATCAGAGCATGACACAAGCAAGAATTATATGCTGATTATAATTTAAGCTTGCTTTCATACCCTGGGGCCTCAGCTCTTCGTATTTATTTACGTGAGAATCAACCTTGTATTAACAATGAAATTCTTACATCATATACAGTTTCTTCAATACAATGTCTACTTTTGAGCAGGCTGAATATTAAATAATTTAATTATTCTAGCGCAAGTACAGTAATCACTTACTTGGATTGATGTTCACTCTGTCGTTTTATTTTTTCCTCAGTAACCACAGAGACAAGGCTTACATAAAAAACACAATTTCCTGCTTTGCAGTGTGAATGCAGATCCCTCTGCACTGAGTCACTATTAATTCAAGCAGAAATTGATTTTTATAAATAGTATGGGGTTGAAAATGGAATGTGATTATTTGAATATGCAATCATTTGCGCTACATAATTCAAATAATAACCATTTTCTTTCCTGATTTACCACAACAGAGGCAGTTGAAAACACAAAATAGCAAACTCAATAGATAAATAATTAATAGATAAAAAATAAACAAATAATTATTGAGGCCACAGTAAACATACACAACCTATTTGATGATGCACTAAAACAAAAATAACCAAGAGTTACATTAAACATTTTTAAGCACTGCCATTAATTGGGTCAATACCTTTTTCTGAAGACTGAAAAAAACGTATTGCTAGCGTTTCAATTTTATTGAAACTCACTGCGGTTTAAAAAATTAACTGCTTTGCTGGATGAGAATTTTTTTAATAGCGATACATTGACATGTATTTTAAAAATCTTGGCCAATATTTTCCTCATAGTTACCAGAAATGAAAAACTGTCAAAACCCATCATGTCACTTTATTTTGTTACACCATATTTTCGGAAATGTAAAATTGACCAAATATACTTTGTTTTATTTGGATTCATCTTGATTGTTGAGTCTAAATTGCCCATAGGTATGTGAGTGAATGGTGTGTGAACCCTGCAATGGATTGGCGACCTGTCCAGGGGGTATTCCTGCCTCTTGCCCAATGCATGCTGGGATAGGCTCCCCTTGTTACCCTGACCAAGAATAAGTGGGTTAGATAATTTGTAGATGGATGGATGGACACCCACATGCATGCATTCATGTTGTGTTCTGCCAGTGATTTAACTAGGATTATCAGATTCCTGATTCACAGATTCCCCCCAGTGTTACACTTGACATTGGATGCTCAGTAGTTTCACAAATGAGAGATGCCGGTGTTTGGATTCTAGGGGGAGGGAGAGGAAGGGCTGCGGGCCAGCGCAGGGGATGACAGGTCCATTAATGACGCAGACCCTGCCGCCGACTTGTGAATTCTTGATTAACGCGCATTAAAGTCCTTAACGGCTCCAGGGTCAACCGTCCCACTCCAGCGACTCGAGCCGTATAAGTGAAAACCAGGTTGACTGCTGACGTTAGCCAGCTCTACTGTGAGGGTTGCAACGGTTGTGATCTGATATAACGAGCCTGCTATAGTGACAGAATTTTTTTGGGTACAGTCAATCCCACAAAAGGAAGTCATAAGTTAACAGTGCTGGTTTGATGACAATCAACCATAAAAAAATGCATGGACACTGGTAGATACATGTTTTATTACAACATGAATCTTAATGGTGAAAATATTGAGTGTAATTCAAATTAAATTGAGCGTTACAATGCAGATGTGAACTGGAATAGTGAATTACTCTCCCTCTCTCCCTCTGAGCCTGAAGAGAATTCATGACAAGGTCGCGGAATTTGAAGGCTTTCTTGGAAAGATCGGTTTTAGTGTCACATTTCCAACAATCTATCTATTTCTCTCGCTAGCTAGCTAGCCATTTTCTCACTAGCGATTTATGTAGATAGATAGATCGCTCGCTGGATGGCAATATAGATAGATAGATAGATAGATAGATCACTAGCTAGCTAGTTATAACATAACTATATACATTTTTTTTTCTTTCATCAAAAAGTAGCTGCATGAGATCTAAGATGATCTTGCCCTGCCCTCAGCATAGTAGACTTGAGCAACCCTACTACCGAGTTGCTCGCTGTGTGAACGTGGGGTTACAATTTAGTTGTGTCCTACAATTATAATTCTTAGAATTTTCATTGCAATATCCACTCATTCTAGTGGATTACATAGTACTCTAGTAAGAGGATGATTCTGAAGATCATGTAATTTTCTATTAAAACCAAATCCAGAGGTAGTTCCGTGTTTCCCACTAGGGGGCGCTTTCACTTATTTTGAAGGTCTGGAGAACTGGAGGCCCCATCATTATCACCTGAAAATAGAAAATATTACTTTTATACACTGGTAGACAACAAGGCTACAGTCGTATTCACTGCTGGTTTTTACATAAGGTAAGAAATATATATATTTACGCATAGTTAGCTGACCAGCAAGGTGCTGAAATGGTCCATTTTTCATCTTAGAAAAACAATAAATTGATAATAACCCATGTATTGTTGTACGACACAAGTTAATTTAAGTGATTAATAATAAAGTTATTATTAATATTATTATTATTGAGGGAAAGATACTTTATATTCTTTGTGTCCCAATTTTTCTTAAGCAGCATTTTATTACTTTTTTTGTTAAATTCTATTAATTGACCTTCAGATTTAATAAATACAACTACTGCTAAACCAAATGTGACTAAGGCACAAATGTGTGGGTCTCAGTTGGACAGAAGGGTTAAGGGCACTACCACAGATAATGCATTACAAAGCGGGTCAGTGATAAGAAATTAATTGTGACAGCCCACAGTGAGGCCTCCAGGCATATGCACTGTGTGTACTACTATATAGATATGATTTGACATTTTTTATGAAATAGAATAAAAATACACACAAACACTTACGCTTACCAGAACAGTTTGCCATAATAACTGTATGTTTCAGAGCAAAAGAAAAAATCAACTGACTCACTACCTGCTACCACTTCTGCTAACAGAATTGCTGCTAGTAACTAGTGAATGTTTACCAAATAATGGTATTAAAAATACTAAAAATCACTAGTGCTGTGACTTTTCTGTATAATTCTGTAGGCTACAAGCTACACGTTCAAAGAAAGAGTTAGCTAGTTTTACTGAATCTATGTCACACTAGCATATTAGTTTCATCCCAATGCATTGTGAAGTGGCAATGAACAGCAACAAAGTGCTAGGGGACACGGATGCAAAGGGACAAAGAGAACAGCTGAAGCATCCACTAGGTTGGCTCTATTTTTATTGTACTCATTGTTGCCTTCACCTTAATTTGATGTTCACATTGTTATTAATGATGTTTGTTGTCATCACTAAAAATGTAATTACATGAAATTGAATTTGTAGTACAGAGAGTTGTTCAATGTGCAACAGTAAAATTCCACAATTCCACAATTCCACAAATTGTACACATAGCCTATATTCAGGCTACATCTTAAAGTCAGAAGTAGTTAAATCTGTCATTCAACATTGGTAATTTATGGTTGCCAGTTGTGTGTGCATACCATGAGAAGATTTTTATGGGGGCCTGGACTTGGATACCGGAGACATTGTTCAGTAAAATTAATAATTATGTATCTATGTTACAAGCAGTTAGTAAATGCATTATGAACTTGATATATCATTATATGACACACAATAGTACACTCTCTCTTCTATGTAATTTACATGGAATTATTTTATGACCATAACAGATTTTTCTTTCTGCTCCATTGTGCTATATGACCTTTTCCAGTGCACTAGTACAGTCTATAAACAAAACAATTTGTTTGGAAATTTGCATGAAACTTTTATGTTACATTTTTCCTGTACAAGTTCAGTTGGAACAGAAATAAACCAAATAATTTTGAATAAAAGTAAAATTAAACGACTTTTTCACTTTCCTCACTACAAGGGACAGGGATAAGGACAGATCGCACTGTGATAAGATTTAATCTCAGTTTATAAGCATCCGCTAAACATTCTCTGGTGCATTCTTGCAAATGGCACATCGTTTATCTTTTTAGCTGACAACCTTATCAGGAATCGCATACAGGGCCATCAAGCCATGATTCAGAAAAGTGCATTTCATTACAGCAGCAGGGGCAACATGTGGAAAATGTGAAATAACAAAAAGTAAAACAGTAGGGCATTAAGATAAACAATACAACCGACTGACTTACTACGTGGTTCCATGTCATGACTTACAAAGTATCTTAAGAATGACATCTGCCTCAAAATATGCATTTGTGCAAGGGCAGAGGTCCTTAAAGATGAGCCAACAAGTTTTTATGTGCCTAAAAATGCGACTTTTAGGCACATAAGATGGTATTTGATTGGCATCTTATGTACAGTGCCCTCCACAATGACTGGCACCCCTGGTAAAGATGAGTAAAAAGGGTTATAAAAAAAACTCACTTAATTGGCTTAATCTCGCACTGAAAAAATGAGAAAAGTCCAACCTTTATTTGAAGTAAATTTATTCTGCGAAAAAAAAATCCCTCATCAAGAAATAATTATTTTGAACAAAACCACATGTTCCACAATTATTGGCCCCCCTAGAAATTTTTATGAACAAAATGTAACAAGCATTTTTTCCATTTATATTTTACTTTTTAAAGTTGATCAGAGTGTTTAGAAACTTTCAAGCAGTAATCCATGACTTCCTGTTTCACTGGGGTATAAATATGAGGTGACACAGAGGCCATATTTCCTTATTCATACATCAACATGGGAAAGATAAGAGAACACACAAATCAAATGAGGGAAAAGTGTGTTGAGCTTCTTAAGTCATGGCTATAAAAAAATAGCTACACACCTGAAAATGCCCATATCTACCGTTAGGACAATACTTAAAAAGTTCAAAGCAACTGGAACTGTTATAAACTTGCCTGGAAGAGGATCCAAGTTTATTTTTCCCCCACGCACAGTGAGGAGGATGGTAAGAGAGGCAAAAAAATCCCCAAGGATCACTGTTGGAGAATTACAGAGGAAAGTAGCATCTTGGGGTCATCAGTCACGTCACCTCCATGCCAACAAATTATTTGGAAGGCATGCCAGAAAAAAGCCTTTCCTGTAATTTCACCACAAACGTAAGCGCCTGGAGTTTTCTAAACACTACTGGAACTTTGACTGGAACAGTGTTCTATGGTCAGATGAAATGAAAATTTTGCTTTGGCGTAAAAAGAAAGATGGCTATACCGAAAATAACCTGATCCCCACTGTTAAGTATGGTGGAGGTTCCGTGATGTTGTGGAGCTGTTTTTCCTCCAAAGGCCCTGGAAACCTTGTTAGGGTACATGGTATGGAAAGCCGTTTTAACATTTATTCCTCAAGACTTACTAGTATCTATTCTAAAGTTACTAGTACTTTTTTTTTAGTTACTAGTCACTAATCCAATAGTGACTAGTATCTATTTCGGTTTTACTAGTAACTATTCATTAGATACTAGTACTTATTTTTTAGTTACTAGTAACTATTCCAATATTACTAGTAACTATTCCATTTTTACTAGTACAATGTTTTTAGATACTAGTAGCCTACTTATATTTTAGTTACTAGTTCAGAAATATATCCCTAACCCAATAAGTACTAGTAACATTGACAACGTGATATCTACGTGGCATGAAAATTGGCGGCTAAATATTAATGAGGACCACACCACACTAAAGACATCAATCGGCAAGCCGCTTTAACATTTATTCCAATTGCCGGACCCTGCTGTGTGCCGAGTCGACCACTGGATGGCTTCTCGCTTGCAATTAAATCAAATTTGACAGTATGCCTAGCCTATTTCAAAGTCCAAAATCAGCAGAAATCCTAGCAGGGAAATATAGTGATGTTTTCACAACGAAATATAACTTATGTTTGCACAAGTCATCCAAATATACAGCTTTTCATACCTGAGAAAGAACGGAAGAAATCCGTTATAAAATAGCCTAGGGCCTACAATAGACGAATGCACTGCAATATTATATTACTGACTAAAAGGCCTAAAAACTACATATTTAGCTTATATTAGACTACTAAACACAACACGGTGTTAATCAATTATGTTAGTCTGATTACAACATTAAGATAGCCTACTTATAAGGCTTTTGGGCCATAACTTTAACGAAAAGCAACAAGTACAACTTTATTCAGCCAACGATGGATCCACAGTTAACGTGCAACATAACACTTGCATTCTTCAAATATTTGGATAAATAAATAAATGGGCAATAATATTAGTAATATAATAATAATAATAATAATAATAATAATACTAATAATAATAATAATGAAAAAATTTGCCTACGCACGGCAAATTGTAGCCTGAAATGGAAAACCAATAGGCTAAAGACTAAGCAGATGAAACTAAAACCATGAGCCTTTATTTGCGATAGAATATGAAAAAATAGTTTTTCCATAGTTCTAATAAAGATAAACAAATAAACTAAGACAATCGTCTGGCCTGGTGGGATATGTTGAGAACGGCCTCCTTCAGTAGCCTATGAGAAACAGAATGACTGAATAATGAGAGATTACAGAATATAATATGGAATATTATTACAGAATATAATATTAGGCTACAGAATTTAAAAAGAAAATGTGATCGGGTCCTCACGGGTCCATACGGGCAAATCAGTTTCACATGTGGGCGGCAGTGTAGTATAATGGTTAAGCTGTAACTGAAAGGTTGCAGGTTCGATTCCCAGGTAGGACACTGCCGTTGTACCCTTGAGCAAGGTACTTAACTTGAATTGCTTCAGTATATATCCAGCTGTATGAATGGATAAATGTAATAAGACATTGTGTAAGTCGCTCTGGATAAGAGCGTCTGCTAAATGCCTGTAATGTAATGTAATGTAATGTTACCTGAGACCCGCGGCTATTATATCAGTTCCGACCCATACCCGTGAGACAAGTCAGATTTTTGGACCCGTGCCCGCTCGGGTCTCGGGTATTCGGGTTCGGGTGGACCCGTGAAGACCTCTAATTCGCGTAACCATACCGCCCTCTACTGACGAGAATGAGAACATATTTTCTCCTATTGATAGCCCACAATTACGTTAAAAGAGTTTGTAGATGAGCTGTATTTAATGTCTAATTAAATACAATGAACAGCACCACCTGAGCTATGGATCATGAAGAAGCATGTAAATTAATTAACCAAGTCTATATGGTACGGTGGCTCTGAAGTGAAAAACGGAAAAACAAAAAGGAAACGCAAAAACAAAAACTTGAGACAGAAAAACTAAAACTTGTGGCCCTGAAGTGCAAATACAGCATACAAAAACAAAACCCTGTGGTCCTGAGGTGCAAATGCAACATACAAACAAAAACGTTCGACCCTGAAGTGCAAAACACAAAAACAAAATCTTGCAGCCCTAATGTGCAAAACACAAACACACAAAAATAAAAACACAACAACAAAAACTTTCAGCCCTGAAGTGCAAAACACAAAACCAAAACGAAACCACTTCAGGGCCGAAAGTTATTGGAATAGTTATTAGTAACTAAAGAATAAGTACTAGTATCTAATGAATAGTTACTAGTAAAACTGAAATAGATACTAGTCACTATTGGATTAGTGACTAGTAACTAAAAAATAAGTACTAGTAACTTTAGAATAGTTACTAGTAAGTCTTGAGGAATAAATGTTAAAACGGCTTGCCATAACATGGCATCATAAACTCTATGAAATACCAGGAAATTTTGATTCTGAATCTGGCTGCCACTGCCAGGAAACTAAAACTGGGTCGTCGTTGGATCTTCCAGCACGACAATAATCCAAAACATACATCCAAATCAACACAAAAATGGTTAACTGAACACAAAATCAAGCTTCTGCCATGGCCATCTCAGTCCCCTGACCTAAACCCCATTAAAAACCTGTGGGCTGAGCTGAAGAGGAGAGTGCACAAGAGAGTACCTAGGGGTCTGGATGATCTGGAGAGATTCTGTAAAAAGGAATGGTGTCAGATTCCTTGCTCTGTATTCTCCAACCTTATTAGATGTTATGGGAGAAGACTCAGTGCTGTTTTATTGGCAATTGGAGGTTGTACAAAGTATTAAATGCAGGGGTGCCAATAATTGTGGCACATGTGGTTTTGTTTTCCAAGACACTTGTATTATGTCAAAAACAATTTCAGAAGGATATCGCAAGTTTAAGAATTTAGGTAGTTAGCACAGGCACAGAATAATAATAGTAAGTGCACTTAATGAGGATTTAGGAACCATGCTAGACTCAGAAGTCACATTTTAAATCACCTTAAGTATGAAACATTTTAATATTTAACAGTGGAGAAGTGACATATTGATCATGTACTGTATATGTAGCTCTATACATGCATAACAATGTCAGTCTAATGTGCCTGCCACTTGGATACATTTATGCCAGCAGTTAAATTATATTGAAGACTTCTGTGCTGAGTAGCTCAAACACAATGGTGACACAGTGGTTGCAAAATTCTGGGTACATTCAGGGATTACTGGGGATTACAAGGATTTTGGGGGAATTTAAATCTTTTATGCACACTGGTTGTTTCCCCCTTGACCTCTTTTATTCACTTTGCTATCAAATTAAATATACTCTTCAAGACAAAGCATAAATCTTTTTTTAGGTCGTATTTCTCATTTTGATTGTTTACTTTGGAACCTTCCTTTTTAACATTTTTTCACTTATTTTATATAATTTATATGCCTCCTTGACCTTTGTTATCATGTAAGATCTTCGATAAATTGTACACCAAAATGAAATTGTCTGAATCAAATTTTTTTTTAAAAGTCAAAAATGTAATAAAGTTCAGCATCTAGGCAGCTGCAGCTTATTCATAGTCCAAGACTAGCTGCACTCTTGACTCATGAGTCACATCCTCCTGTGTGTCAGTACTAGCTGTGTGGTGGACTCTGCACTTGGTTCAAACAGTTTCAGGTTTGTCTGGAAAGCTACCAGTTTCTGCACTCTGCTATTATTAGCATGTGCAGAATTAACCAAGCGTGTAGTCTTTGAAGCAATGCATACATATTAATATAGCTAATATAGCTTCAATATGTCTTTTACGTGTTTGCTCACTAGCGAACTTGCATTGATGATCAACTGGGAATATCAAACTGTATCCTGGCTAGCCATTCTGGATAATGCCACATTTAAAAAATGTCATGTTAAAAAATTAAAAAAAAAAAAAGATTTTGAGTATTGTCAAATATAGCCTAATCACAATTTTATATTTGGATTCTTTTACATGTTATCACCACGCGTACCCTCAAAGGCGAGTTAAATAGTCATCACAGCAGCTGAAAGCTGCCCAGTGTGCATGTGATGAAAACATGATCTGTGTATTGAAGTTTTGTCTCTGTTAGATGGTACATTACATTACATTACAATCATTTAGCAGACGCGTTTATCTAAAGCGACATACAATAATATACATACATAATTACTCATCAGAGCTCAGGGCTTGTTTGTTTATGGCACTTTGAGAGAAAAAAACAAGTACTAACATAATACTGTCATTATGAAATTGTTTAAACATTATCACTCTTTATTAGTAATTGCAAAGGTGGACCTCATCAAAACTGAGAATCCAGTGTGATGGCATGTGCAGAATCTTTTTTTTTTAGCTAAATTCCCAAATTTGCCAAGATAAAATTCCCTTACAAATTTCCATGAAAAATGTTAGGATTTACCCCCCCCCCCCCATTACAATGCAACCCTACCTGAGATGGTGAATAAAGAATGGTGCTGGTCTCATCCTCAAATCTTCATGGACTTGCTCTGCGATGGAAGAAAACTAACTTCACCTGCATAGGGCTCTCTGCTCACTGCAGTGGGCTTCCCTACCTGCATATCAAAACAATGCAGGGTTAATTCAGCTATCAACACCGCTCTATATTTTTACCAGTCTGAGCCACCTTGAAGTCAGGTAGTATACATCATCAGATGATTGGAGTTATTTAAGGAACCCTGGAACAATTTGGTGAGATGTCTACGCTGGCTTCAGAATTTGTTTGTTTGTTGCCATAAACCATTTTAATCCAAGTTAGAATTTTCTGTATTAAGTTCTTGCTGCCAATTTTACTCTTATTGAAATTCTCATTCTCACATAGGGCTCCATTTTCCGGCTGGCACATGGCGGGTGGCGAGCCAGCGCATTGGCGAAGTGACATTTTCGGCATGTATTTTCATGCTCCTGAGCCCGTTTGACTCGCCCTGTGCCGGAAGTGGGAGGAGAGTCGCTGGTGGAGGTGTGTCAGTCCAGATTGAGCAGCAAAACTGCACATTTATGTCTCTATTTTCCGGCCGGTGCTGAGCCATCATGGATTTGCATGGATTTGTCTGAGCCCATTTGGTAATTTCGTGACTCGCCATGCGCTGAAGTGGGAGGGAAGCCGCTGTTTGTGGGGGGTGTCCGTCAAGAGGGAGCAGCCCAGTTCAATTTTACTGGAGCGGAATACAATTTTGGGATAAAAGTAGACTGCGATTCGCGTTTGCACTGCCCACCAGGTGAGACCACGTTTATGGTGCAAATCGCACCACAGCCTATGGCGAGTTGCTCATTTCGGGGCTTTCCCCAATGCGTGCATGATCATAACCCATTCAAAAGCCAATCAACCGTTTTCGTGGATCATATGCGGTCCAATTTTTGTATTTTTTTCTGTTTGTAATTGTTTATGGCTGTTATTATACTGCACTGTGGTCCCAGGGGTACTGTATAATTTCTTACACCGTCTGTAATGAGAATAATAAAACACTTGGCGCATAAATTCACTCTTATTGCACGTATGGCGATAAAAACGTACCTCTTAACCTCTTAATTAAATTCAATTAAATCAATGCAAAATAGATAGCCTATCGTCTTCCAATGCAGAATCCTAAAGGCGACAAAAGTCGCTAATAAACGTGGCGAGGAAAATCGAATATGTTGCATGGGGAAAATTGGAAATAGATAAATGATTAAATGCATGCTAGGACCGAGAAAATAGAAAAAGAGGAGTTGAAAAATAAAAAACGCCAGTAGCTAAATGATAAATGGGAGAGTAAAATGAATTATTTTTAAATGTATTTTATCAACTGATTGGAGGCTATAAGGAAATGATTAAAAGCTTTTTATTTTTCACAGTCCAGATAACCTATTAGTGACTTTTGTCGCCTTTCGAATTCCAGTAGTCGGAAATTGATAGTGGGTGGATTCGGGAGGCCTCCCGACCCGTGTTCTGCTATCGTTTTTTACTAAACCACATGATGCGGGATACCCCGACATGGTCAAAACGAGTCCAATGCACACGGCTCGTAAAAGAACTGAAAAGAGGTAATTTGATTCGCTATGGTGCAGCTGGAGCACACCCACTGATAAATAACCCAGCCCATTTTCAACCTGCGCAGCGCGCTGTGAGCTGTGCGCTCCTCGTCTCTGGCCCGAAAATAGCTAAATTCAGTAGCCATGCCCAGTGCTCCATACGCTACGCCATTGACTATGACGGCTCGCTGCACGCCATGCGCTTGCTGGAAAATAGAGCCCTTAATGTTGATGAGAGAATTCAGGTGTTTTCTGCTCACGCCACTGGAGAAAAGGAACAACTGAGCATTGTCTTTCAAACTCAAACTACTGCCTCTTGACATTAACATCCCTTATTCATACATTTATCCATCCATTAGTGTCCATATCAATGATGTCCATCTGACTCTCACCTTGTCCCTCTGCTTCACTCGGTTGTACACAAACTCTGCAAAAGGCTGTCGGGCGATGAATCTGCCCTCTCCAGGCGTGGCCTTCAGGACCCCGCCCTCATACACCACCTTGCCCCTGGAGATGGTCACCACAGGAACACCATGACACACCATGCCCTCAAAGATGTTGTAGTCGACAGCCTGGTGATGGGTTTTTGCAGAAATTGTCCTGGGAACAGAGGTGTGTGTATACAGTGAAAACCAACAGTAGGACAAATGGGTAAATCAAGTCAAGTAGTCAAGGCAGAGACCCTCGGTGTTCAGTTCCATTCCTGATGCGATGGTGGAAAGTCTCTAGTCTGAAGGTAAATGACCAGCGTGGATGGTCTGAAATGGCTTGTAATAGTCATTATGGGTTTTTCGGTTCTTTTATAATTCTGACAAAAAATTTATAGTTTTTTTGTAGCTATAGTTAGGCGTACATTAATAACATTTCTGTAACAAGGTTAAATTTCAATGGCTACCTTCAAGTGTTAGAAATGGAAAATTCTGTTGTTTGCAGCAGCTTGCAGTCCGATCTTCCCCCGGATGGCGTCCCAAAGTCTACCCTTGACCCCTCCTACACTTCGTTTTTTTGTTTTTGTTTATGTTTTTGCTCGCCTGAGTGAGGGTTCAGGGTTTTCCCATATAAGTGTCAGAGGGCATGTCAAGCCCTTTAATGAGCCCTCTTCTGAAGCCCACATCTCCTGACACGTCTATGAATTGGTGGTGAGAATTGCCCACAGATCTTCAAAACACCTTGTTATTCCAGACAAAAAACTAAATACAATCATATAAATAAATATAAATAAATATAAATAAATATAAATAAATATAATATATATATAAATGAATGGCCTTAATTTTAATTCCTTGACAGAAGTAAAGACTGTGAAATACATTACAAATAAAGTTAAAACTATATAGAAATAGATTAGAAATAGGATAGATTTCTTCCGTCGATAATTGAATCCAAACATGTTGTTTGGAGGTCGAGTCCATCTCAATAGGTTCTTGATTTGCAACAGTCAGAAAGACCAACCCTATCATTTAATTTAATTTCCAATTAACTCTTGCTTTTATTATTCAAAGTTAAAGTGCACTCTCATTTAATTTAATGTGGACTTAATTGTATGGGTGTAGTGGCAGCTTTTTACCAAGCAGCAATGACAGAAGGCTAAACTTCAGATCAATGTTAATTAAATGTTTATTAAATTAGGACTGTTACCACATGAAACTTTAACATATGCTTAGCAATGATATTATGAACAGTTCCAGAGATTACTTTGATGGCAATTGCTCTCTTTGTGCCTGCACTGGCAAGGCTAGGATGCTTTGCTTTCATATAATTACGCACACTAGTTGTTCCGCCCATAAATGTTAGTACTGTACCTGTACTTCACATTCTCACTATTTGTGTGTGTGTGTGTGTGTGTGTGTGTGTGTGTGCACAGCATGCACTACCTATCAAACAGGGATCACGACACATCTCCCCTACTAAACAGGAGATATACCAAAACTGCCCAGTACATCCAAACAAGCAGAACCAAACAATAGGTGGAAGCTGGGGTGGTGGAGGGTGAGCAGCAATTTTTAGAGCAGCAGCAGCAGAGCATACAAGAGTAGCACAGGCAATGAGCAGCACAGCACAGTCTCCATTAGTGATTTGTGCGTGTGATTGTTTGAGTATGATTGGGGGGTTTTGCTTCGCCTCGCCTATTATTCGTTTCACCTTTCCTACTACCTACGAGATATTTAAGCCCCTCACTTCCGCTTCCCAGCGCTTCTTTGTCTTATTGACTTACATTGAGCCAGGTATAGACAGGTACAAGCGACCTCATCATATTAAAGTTTTGTTTTATGTTGACGAGGGAATTGCTTTAGTTACATTCGTTTTTACGTTGGAGATTATTCCTCGTTTGTGCAAATTCTGTTCCACTTACTTTGTGCTGTTCTCCCTGAGATAGTCTCCTTTGTTGTTTCATTTTCTTTTCACCTTCCGACCGGCCATTTTAGTGTTACGTGCCGAAGGTGTTTCTTTTCTGTTGTTTCCCTGTGTCAGCTCTAGTATTTGAGCTCGGGAGACTTTGTTTTTGTTCTCACTCACTCATGTTTTTGAGTTCGCCCATTTTTCCTGGGTTGATTATAATTTGGCTGTTGAGCCAGAAGTATTTATTCCTTTTTTCATTTCTGCCCATTAGCAGCTTAAGCTCCTGTAATGGTCCTCACCTTTGTGGGTGACTTGTTCTGATCCCCCTTCCCGTCACATTTGATTCTCCGCTAACTGAAACCATTACACTTCAAGGCAAACAGTCATACTCAAGAGGGATGGCAGGATGTAACTGGCATGTGATTCGAAACACAGCAAAAACGGTCCTTTTCCAAGAGCATTATTCTAATATGTTGAAACCAAAGGTGAACAAGACAAGTTATATAGACAAGCTGATACCATGGGGGAGGGGGAGGTGCACATTTATATACTAAAGAATAGAAATATTCACATTTTCAGAGCCTGGCTTACACAAGAGCTCAGCTCACATTAAGCATTAAGATTAACTTGAGTTTCTGTGAATGTGCTGGAGTTTGTTCTCCTTGCTGATCCCGCATCAGCAGTTTCTTCACCGACCTCCTGGGACCTAGCCTAGATTTCTTTAGAAAAAAAGTAGCGTAGACCGTGTTATGTAAGCCTCATCAGGGGCTGGGCCCCTGCACGCACTGCCTTCTTGCTGTGGGCCTGTTAGCAACGAAGCGGTCATAGAAAAGTAATGATAATCACATCCTGTGGGAAGTGGTGACAGGCACACTCACGTATCAAGCCTGTGTGCACTTACACACATGGAAAATGGCACATCAAGAGTCCCAAAAAGGGGCTGTTAGAAAGTGCCGTATCTCTGTCCTGGGGTTTTTATATTTATGTGACAATTAATGGACTTAAAGTAGCCGTATGTCATATACAGTGGGGACCAAAGGTTTGAGGGCAGTGACACAATCTTTGTTGTTTTGGTTCTGTATTCCAGAACATTGGATTTGAAATGGAACAATGACTATGAGGTTAGAGTGCAGTCTTCCAGCTTTAATTTGATGGTTTTTACATACATATCGAGTGAACCGTGTAGCAATTGTAGTCCTTTTTATACATAGTCTCCCCCATTTTAGGAGACGAAAAGTAATTGGACAAATTAACATAAACTTAAATAAAGTCCTCATATTTAATATTTGGTTACATATCATTTGCATGCCATAACTTCCTGATGTCTGTGACCCAACAACATCAAAAAAACTCTTGATATCTTATTTTCTGATACTCTTACAAGCGACACTATAACCTCTCTGCATTTGAATGGATCGCTATGGGAATTGAGGGGTGGGACTAGTAAGTCATCAAGGGTCTGAGGTATCAAACGAGCCTCAAACCATCACTCCGCTGCGAGATATGCAGTAGATATGGATGATCACTTTAAGGGTTTCTTCTCCTGAATTATTTTTCCATAGAGTTCAATAGAAAAATGAGTGAGGAAAAACAACCCTTAAAGTGATCCATCCATATCTACTGGCAGCTGAGTGATGGTTTGAGGCTTGTTTGATACCTCAGAGCCTTGAAGACTTACAGCCATTTAGGCAACCATGTGTTCCATACTGTTCCAGTGTAGCCCCCCCCCAATTCAGAGATCCATTCAAATGCAGAGAGGTTATAGTAACTCTTGTAAGAGTATCAGAAAATAAGATATCAAGAGTCTTTTGATGTTGTTGGGTCACAGACATCAGGAAGTCATGGGATGCAGAGGATATGTAACCAAATATTAAATATGAGGACTTTATTTAAGTTTATGTTAATCTGTCCAATTATTTTTCGTCCCCTAAAATGGGAGGGATATGCATAAAAAGGGCTCCCATTGCTCCACGGTTCACCCGATATTATAAAGCTGAAAGTCTGCACTTTAACCTGATAGTCACTGTTCCATTTCAAATCCAATGTTCTGGAATACAGAGTCAAAACAACACAAATTGTGTCACTGCCCTCAAACTTTTGGTCCCCACTGTATATGTGCCCTGGCTCAAATATTTTTTCAGTGCTGATAAATAAAGAATCGCTCCTCTCCTGGTACCATGCAGTGAAAGAGGCTGTTTAGTGTACATGTGATTGGAAAGGTTTTGCTTGAGCTACTTAACGTGATGTCATAATGCGTCTGAGACAGTATGTTCCTCACAGATCTGTGACTGGGATGTGCTTCACAATAGCAGTTATTATTATTGCTATGTCTGCTGTTCAGTGGAGCAATGCGTGTACAGTATGTGCATACTGCACGTGCATACAGTTATGTAAGTGTATTAATTCACTTCATTGGCATACCATACTTAAATATGACAGTGAGTAATGATTCATAGCCCTAATGTAATTCTAAAACCATTACTCATAAACCCATTGGGTTTTTACAAGCAACGGGGATATGTATATAGTGCCGTTTCTAATACCATAGAGGACAAATTCAAAATTAAATTTGAACAACGTAAAACATTTGTATTTTTAATTAAATAACAAATATCAAACTTTATTGCCTGATATTGTCATTATTGTCTTACTGCTGTACTATGAACTGCAAAAAAGACAATGTTTTCATTATGGATTCAAAGAATAAAACATTATGTAACAAAAAATAAACAAATAATTTGAAATTTGATACTACAAAATGTCCAGCCAGGCTGGCAGTGGGATCGGTTATGTCACCACTGCTACTTAATATGAACAGTAGAGCTTGAATTCATAGCTATGAATACCTGTGAGAAGCAACTATGAAATCACTCTTGAAACGGCTAGCAGTAGCCTATAATGCATTTATTCCAACTTGTATCATGTCTGATGAATTAGATATGATCAGCTTTATGTGAATCTAACTATCATTATCCATATCAGGAGTAGTGAAATTAACTTCTGTTTACATTTGAGCTGTATAAGGATTATAACCGCTGCCCTTATAAGCGATGCCCTTCCAACCTTTAATCATCTCATGACACATTGCTAAAGCAATTCAGTATCAAACAGTTGCTCAGTCATGCTAATATTAGTGCTATTTTTATGTTTCTTTTACCATATGAATGTACTCAATACGTCAGCCCTAGGCCAGAGTTAGTGGGTTGTGAGCCAACCAAGCAGAAAGTTCATGCAAATGTTTCTTTTAATCTTCTTTTCTATTTGTTTATTCTCTTCAGATTGCGTATCTAAAAATCATGTATTTTGTGCTATGTTTGTTCTGCTTTACATGTTACACTCTAAGATTTTAGCTTAGCTTCATGTCCTAGCGATTTCATATCCTACAGCAATTTGTTGTTCTGAGCTTGGGCGCCCTCTGCTGTTCACTATTGAAATATTATCAGATCACGTTCAGAACCGTTCTGAAAATACAGTATGTATATACAGTAAATTGTTTAAATACAACAGTTGAAAACAAGAAAGTTTGATAAACACTTAGGGCTTGATTTACTAAGTCCTTTAGCATGTGCAAATGTTAACACATGCAAAACCAATAACTGGTATATATAATTGGTCATGGTATTTGTTTTGCACAAATCATTTGTTGTGTTATTAGTTTTGCGTGCGCTACAAAGTTTTGCACACACTATAGGTCTTAGTAAATCAGGCCAAAAGTACTTCAAAGTAGCCAATTCCACTCTGTTCACATGTACGCAAAATATAACCACAAATCAAGTGAACCCTTGCCTACGAGCCGTCAAAAAAACAAACGTAAGTTTTGAGCTGGCCTTACCTAGTGGCCCGAGGGTCCCATACGACCAGGTCAGCATCCGATCCCTTTGCAATCGTCCCTTTACGGGGATAAAGGTTAAAGATTTTCGCTGCGTTGGTGCTGGTGATGGCAACAAATCGATTTTCATCCATTTTCCCGCTATGCTGTGGAAAGAAATCACACATAATGCTTTAGTTTCAACATACTTCCAAAGACCAGCTATTATATTTCTGAATACTGTAGATATAGAAACATCGGTCCACAGCTGTGTAGCTAGAATGTATCTTAATTGTGACAACTTGTCATTTTCAAGAGGTGCATTCTGTACAGCAAAACCCTCAAATTCATTTTGGTATATTTAGACTAAATATGCTGTCACTGCTTGAAATTTGACACTAAAAATGTCCCTCATATACAATATGGAAGCAATGCCCTTGGGGTTTTGACTTAAATATAATAATATATTAAATATAACTTTAAATTAAATTAAAAAATGTGTCTTTAGTTTGAGTGATTTGTTTCATGGCATATTATTATATTTTAAAGTGAAATAAAGCTAGTCAACAAAATGCCAATGTAAAATCTTTTAATAGGGTGTTGGAACACCATATACTGCTAGTACTGGCAGTACGTGGCATAGAGCCTGCCGGCATCTTGAATTCCACAGGAGTAATATAACCCCACTGGTCCACAAGAATATCAGTTTACGTTTAATAGGTGGAACTGAGAATTATTTAATTCCAGAATATTCCATAAATGCTCAATTGGGACCTTAACTTGGCCTAACAAAATGTCAGTCGTGAGATTTTTTTTCCACTTTAATCCCTAGATTACACCCTTGACAGGTCGCCAGTCCATCGCAGGGCTGTCTTGTTTCAGCCATTAGGCCATTTTCTGTGATGCTCATACCTGGAGTTATAAAGCCTTAAATAGAACATCCCCTAAATAGGTGAGAACTGACCAAATTTGGCATCTGCGCGAAGGGGTTAATATTCTTAAAATGCAAATTTTTAAACGGTCATTCATTATGGATATTTATGAAGTTTCCTTGCCAAACTGAATAACTTCATGAATTTGTACATGCTGTCGTGTTTTGTAGAAGGCAGACTAATACTCTCATCGTATGTCCAGTAAATTGCCCAATGGATTACAATCTGAATACAAATTGAACATAACTACCTTGTTCTCAACCATCTTCAGTTGTAATAAAAAGAAAGCGAAGAACATGCAAGCTAAACTATAATATGTCACACAAGTATGCAAAAGAGATGACTGACCACACCCTTCTCCCATATGACAGACATTCTGTCCTCCACCCCATTAACTCCGTTGGGGATTTTGGTGAAGTCGTCTTTCCCAATGGCTTTCTGGCAGACCGAGAATGTGCAGTTATCAGTTCCCGTCACGCTGAGGTCATCGCTGTAGAAGAAACCGCAACCGTCAACACACCACAAGGCCGCAACGACACTGCTGTCCACTGCAATCGATCGCACACTGAACAAATGTAACACATAGTTTGCTTACATAGTTTTCACCAAAAATAAATTCTGAGGAATGATGTCAGAGGTTTGATATGACTAATTCAAATGGTTTGCCCACACCGGTGAAAGACATCAATATGTTATTCAAATAGAACAATGTGTGTTACACAACAGGTAGTATTTTCAACATAGTAAAGACTTAACTCCCAATAATAATAATAATATTAAACTAATATCATCAGAAATGGCTGCAGTAGCGTGCTGTGTGAAGTGTTGGCGCCACTCACTTGGCTAGCAGGTCCATTAGGTACCCTGGGGTGCTGGGGTCCGGTCGCAGCGGGGGGCCCATGACGAACCCTGCGGCATGGGCCCAGTCCTGGTTCCAGTAGTGAGTGCCATCCGTGCCCAGTCCAGCCGCGATTGGCTCACCAAACACCACTCGTCCTATCACAGCACATCAGGACAACTATTTGAGGAAAACCTCAAACAGCAGCCATATGCAACCAGACACAACTTAAGGAAACACAACTTAGAGAAGTATTTCCCAGACCGTGGGTCAGGACCAAGGGGCCAAAATAAGGCTTCGCTGTTTAAGCTCACTTCCTGGTGTTTGAGAGTCAAAATACAAAGTCAATACATTTTTCCCATGAGAACATGTAGACGCAATAGGTGCATTCATGTACAAACGTGTGCCGATTTGTTAAGTTATTGTGTCGTTTGCACAATATTTTAATATTTTGTGGACCAATCCGGGACCGCTTAGTTACTAATTACTGTGCATCACTAGTATCTCACGCGCTTAGTGGACGAACCGGACCCGGCCCGGACTTAATGACCATATACCAGGTGCAGCTCAAAACATTAGAATATCGTGAAAAAGTTCTATATTTTTTGTCACTCATGTCAAAAAGTGAAACTCATATATTATATAGATTCATTACACATAGAGTGAAATATTTCAAGCCTTTATTTCTTGTAATTTTGATGATTATGGCTTACAGCTAATGAAAACCCAAATTCAGTGTCTCAGAAAATTAAAATACTACATAAGATCAATAAAAAAGGATATTTTAAACAGAAATGTCAGCCTTCTGAAAAGTATGTTCATTTCTATGCACTCAATACTTGGTTGGGGCTCCTTTTGCATGAATTACTGCATCAATGCGGCGTGGCATGGAGGCGATCAGCCTGTGGCACTGCTGAGGTGTAATGGAAGCCCAGGTTGCTTTGATAGCGGCCTTCAGGTCGTCCGCATTGTTGGGTCTGGTGTCTCTCATCTTCCTCTTGACAATACCCCATAGATTCTCTATGGGGTTCAGGTCAGGCGAGTTTGCTGGCCAATCAAGCACAGTAATACCATGGTCATTGAACCAGCTTTTGGTACTTTTGGCAGTGTGGGCAGGTGCCAAGTCGTGCTGGAAAATGAAATCAGCATCTGCATAAAGCTTGTCAGCAGAAGGAAGCATGAAGTGCTCTAAAATTTCCTGGTAGATGGCTGCGTTGACTGTGGACTTCAGAAAACACGGTGGACCAACACCAGCAGATGACATGATACCCCAAATCATCACTGACTGTGGAAACTTCACACTGGACTTCAAGCAACGTGGATTCTGTGCCTCTCCACTCTTCCTCCAGACTCTGGGACCTTGATTTCCAAATGAAATGCAAAATTTACTTTCATCTGAAAAGAGGACTTTGGACCACTGAGCAACAGTCCAGTTCTTTTTCTCCTTAGCCCAGGTAAGACGCTTCAGGAGTGGCTTGACACGAGGAATGCGACATTTGTAGCCCATGTCCTGGATTCGTCTGTGCGTGGTGGCTCTTGATGCACTGAATCCAGCCTCAGTCCACTCCTTGTGAAGCTCCCCCAAATTCTTGAATGGATTTTGCTTGATAATCCTCTCAAGGCTGCGGTTATCCCTGTTGCTTGTGCATCTTTTCCTACCACACTTTTTCCTTCCACTCAACCTTCTATGAATATGCTTGGATACAGCACTCTGTGAACAACCAGCTTCTTTAGCAATGACCTTTTGTGGCTTACCCTCCTTGTGGAGGGTGTCAATGACTGTCTTCTGGACATCTGTCAAGTCAGCAGTCTTCCCCATGATTGTGTAGCCTACTGAACCAGACTGAGAGACCATTTAAAGGCTCAGGAAACCTTTGCAGGTGTTTTGAGTTAATTAGCTGATTAGAGTGTGACACCATGAGTTTCCAATATTGTACTTTTTCACAATATTCTAATTTTCTGAGACACTGAATTTGGGTTTTCATTATCTGTAAGCCATAATCATCAAAATTACAAGAAATAAAGGCTTGAAATATTTCACTCTATGTGTAATGAATCTATATAATATATGAGTTTCACTTTCTGAAATGAGTGACAAAAAATATTGAACTTTTTCCACGATATTCAAATTTTTTGAGCAGCACCTGTAAGGGTCCCCCTGCTCCTTACTATGCAGTCTCTAACTCCAATTGTTGTACAACTTGGCAGCACTTCAATGGTTTTCACAACATTCACAGCAGTCAAAATAAGCATGCACTGAATTAGATACAGTGGAATTACAATTACAATTACAAAACAGTACAATTATCATATGAATAATTATTCTACACCACATTTGGACATAAGTCAAGCTACATTTTAATAAGGGGTGTGTCACAGAAGATGAATATGTCCATTAAGTGGGTTTTGGGCTCAGGTATCAGACAGAACCTCAGAACCTCTGCTCTATAGATACAACCCAACTATACACAGCCCTGCCAGAAACATAACACAACCTAACACAAATGCGCCTGCCTGCTAGTCAGACGACAACAAAACAAAGCTGGGAGAATAAATACAAACACCATCCTGCCAAATTCTAGTTGGAACAAAACTAAAACAAAACGGGTACAAAGTATAATATCTATAAAGTCACATATGGTGCAATATCGGGTAAATGAGTAAAGTGCTTATCTTACACAACATGCCCTCCCTAGACTCTAGTCCCCACACACACCCAATACAACTTCCCACTGTCCACATCAACATCCGAGTGTGATCCTCACCATTCCTACGCGCAGCAGCGATCACCTTGGCGGCTGATTTGCTCATGACGTGCACCACGTAGAGCGGGCAGTTCACCGAGTTGGCAATGGTAATGGCGCGTTGGGTGGCCTCGGCCTCCACCTCCTCCGGGCGGCAGAGCTCGTGGCCCTCGGGCCCCGTGATTCCCATGGCCAGCATCCGTTTGGTCCCCTGCAAGACACAGGAGAAGATTTTCCCTGAGAATTTACCCTGTTACAGGTGATTCAATGTTTCTTCTTGTCAACAGTGGTATTACGTGATCTGACCACGCCCCCAAAATGGTACAGTCTCTGTGACATGCGACAAGTTCTCTGTCCTACTGCTTTAGGTTGCCATTGAGTAGATCTCACTGTAACAACATCATGGAAGTGACAGGTTCCTAGCAAGATAGTTATCAGCTATTCCGTAGCTCGATAAACATTTCCAACTGTAGAAACATTTGGTAAGAACATAATTGTCTGTCTAGCTGGTTGAATTCATCTAGCCATACATTTTCCCAATGAAAATTACCCAAAGTCTCATTACATTACATTACATTACAGGCATTTAGCAGACGCTCTTATCCAGAGCGACTTACACAACGTTTAAGCATTCTTTTACATATATTATCCGTTTATACAGCTGGATATATACTGAAGCAATTCAGGTTAAGTACCTTGCTCAAGGGTACAACGGCAGTGTCCTACCTGGGAATCGAACCTGCAACCTTTCAGTTACAAGGCCAGTTCCTCAACCATTATACTACACTGCATATACTACATGGCATCTGTTTGGTCCCAGGGAGCATACAGGAATGCAAACTTCCTCTGAAAAAGGGCAAGCAACCTCATAAGCAAATACCACATTTAGTCAAACTTGTGATACAGAGTGGTTCACCTGATCACCTCACAGCAATGCTGTTGTGGAACGCAGATGTGATAACATTAAAACCTGACCCATCAGAAACTTCAGACTTAGAGGGCTGTTTCTGGAAGACATTTCTGGATCCTCTAATCTGTCTTTTGTGTTAGGAAGACATTTCAATGTTTATTTCATGTTTATTAAATTTCTATTTTGATTTGATTCAATCTAGGTATGTCTTTTATCTTTGCTACCCCCTAGTGCTGGTTATCTGTAATTACAAATCTCACGCTGAAACCAAACATTAAAAAAAAACATGTTTTGAACAATTTTACATTGGATAGAAAACCAATTAGAAACAAATCAAAATGTAATAATAGTACCTAATGAAAAAGAAAAACAAAAAGTTCAAAAAATGAAGTACATAGAAGTTAATGTAAATATGAATATGTGTGACTCCCCTATACATTAACATAGAACAGTTACAACCTGCGACCAAAGCTGAAACAATATAACAGCCTTGATCTTTGACCATTTGTATTTGGCTCATTTAGGCCAGGAGATCAACAGGTTGTTTGCTTATGAATAACTGTGTTTTAGTATGTGGTCACTTTGTTGTAAAACTACAGATAATGGTACCTACTGTTAACGCACCGACAGCCCTTTCACATATGATAACATTACTCGAAGCATCAAGCTGAAACAAAAGTGCAGTGACAAATATATGACGTTCTTGTAAGATAAAACATGATATGAGTTATGTGGGATACAGTTTCTCAAAGTTGAGGGGAGGGAGGAGATGCGATGATCAAGTATTTTGACTCATTTTGCCCCTGAGCAGCGCTGAATGCTTTTGTATAGTTCTCTCCCCATAATAGGAGAGTTGATCGATCATCATCGTTTGGACTGTGCTTATATTTAAATAGACAAGACATGACTCCTCCCTAATACAACAAACAAAAACCACTTTCCAACCACTTTAAATTCCCTATTTTTCCTTTTTCTTCTCCAATTCTCAACAGTCAACAGTTAGTGTGTTTAATCAGTGCCTGTTCTCCAGTAGTCCAGCAGGGGGCATGTGAGTATGCACTTCCTCTGAAACATGTGAAGGCAGCCACCGCTCATCTTTGTTCTGCAGTCCACCAACTCAGGTGTGCAGCTAACATGCAGAACTGGACATCTGCTGCAGCTCCTGCAATTAGCATTTGCTATTTTGTGATGAGGAGAGGAATACCCTGCCAGCTGAAACCCAACCCTCTGTGTGAGACGATATGGCCAATCATGTGTGTCCTTGCGAGGCTTAAGGCATAATATCATACAGGTTTGTAATACTAGTAATACTCTGATAATCTATTCCATACGTTGTCACGATTGTGTATACAGTCAAGCCGGAAAGTCTGCCCACCCCTTCTCCACGTTTTATTATATTACAGACATATTCTACAATAGATTGAGTTCATTTTTTGTCTCAAAGTTCTACACAAAATAGCCCATAATGACAAAGTGAAAACATGTTTTAAAAATATTTTGCAAATGTATTAAAAATCGAAAACTGAAATCTCTCATTTACATAAGGATTCATACCCTTTGTTTTAACGTATTTTTAAAGTATCATATTTATTATTTGGTCGCATGTCCTTTGCATGCTGTTACTTCCTGAAGTCTGTGACCCATCAACATCAAAAGACTCTCAATATCTTATTTCCAGGTACTGTTACAAGCGATACTATAAGCTCTCTGCATTTGAATGGATCTCTATGGGAATTTGGGGGTGAGACTAGATTCAGCTGTAAATTACACTGGTACAGTATGGAACACATGGCTGGCTAAATGGCTGTAAGTCATCAAGGGTCTGAGCTATCGAACGAGCCCCAAACTATCACTCTGTTGCCAGATATAGAGTAGATGTGGATGGATCACTGCAAGGGTTATTTCTCCTGACTCATTTTCCTATAGAACTCTATGGGGAAAAAAGTCAGGAGAAACAACCCTTAAAGTGATCCTTCCACATCTACTCCATATCTGGCCGCAGAGTGATGGTTTGGGGCTCGTTTGATACCTTAGACCAGGGGTACTGGTCCCTAGGAGAAGAGGGTCTTTTGGTCTTTTTTTGTTGTTACCACACACATTTATTGGTCAATTAGAGCAGTTGATACACAGTTTAACCACCCACCTGGTTTTCTTGGTTCTAATTAGTGTGTTGTGTAAAAAAAAAAAAAAAAAAACAGCCACCCCTGGCTCTCTAGGACCAGGGTTGCCTACCCCTGCCTTAGACCCTTGATGACGTTCAGCCATTTCGCCAGTCATGTGTTTCATACTATACCAGCGTAATTTACAGCTGAATCTAGTCTCACCCCCCAATACTGTTTTCACTTTGTCATTATGGGCTATTTTGTGCAGAATTTTGTTACAAAAAATGAACTCTACAATTATAGAATATGTCTGTAATGTAATAAAACGTGGAGAAGGTGAAAGGGGTGGGCAGACTTTCCGGCTTGACTGTATATAAAAGTATAAGTAAAGGTTTTAAAAATCAGATATGTGTATCAATGAATATATTAAGCTAACATTAACATAATATGTTGAAGAAAAGATAAGATATTATTATCAGAATACAAAATATATGCATGTATAAAATTTGCATAAATAGCATGTGGCAGAATTATATGTAAATGGAAACATTCCATTGTGTATCATGGCATGGAGTCACTACTCTGCTGTTCCCAAAATGAAACGCAGTGCCCACCACTCCTGACCTGACAGAGATTAACAGTGGCCGTTCTGTTTATTCTTTATTCGCTTTCAACCCCTTTTTTTAAGGACACTGTTTGAACTTTGAGAGGGGTGTGAAGTGTTCTGTGATTAAGACAAATATACCCTGAGTGAACTTACGGGGAAAAAAGGAGGAGAAGAAATTAGACATTCAGTCTGGCCAAAGGTCTCCTGCCTCCCTGGCACAGTCCCCGAAACAGGGAATTCAAACACACTTTCAATCAACAAACCGTTTAGGCCCTGAAAACAAGGTGACTCTTCATCAAATCTTTTTAAATGCTGAAAGTTGAAACACACACAAGAGCAGCTGGCCCTCCAGGACTTCAGTTTGAGATCTCTGCACTAAGAAAAGACTAATGTGCTAAAGGAGAACAATGGAAATATTCTCCATGTTAAAGCAGCTTGTGATCTTTCCTCCTTATTCAGAATTCAAGCACTTCACTTCATTCTAGTCTTTTTTCAACTCTCATCTATCAGCGACTCTCAGATTCTCTGTAAAGTGTCTTTGTGACAATTCTATGTAAAAAGCACTATACAAATGAAATTGAAAACTGAGATAACACCATCTGGTGTTGCCTGGTTCTCTTCCAATCCTGCTCATCTCAGTTATCTAGTCTCTAACCCTAACCCCACAGCTCCGTTTCGGGTCAATTCTCTTTTCATCTTTATACAGCTGCTCTCAAGGTTCCAAATATTTATACATTTACAAATCATTATACAGCTGCTCTCAAGGTTCCAAATGTTTATATATTTACAAATCTTTATACAGCTGCTCTCAAAGATTCTAAATCTTTATACATTTACAAATCCTTATACAGCTGCTCTCAAATATTCTATATCTTTATACTTTTACACATCTTTATACAGCTGCTCTCAAAGATTCTAAATCTTTATACATTTACAAATCCTTATACAGCTGCTCTCAAATATTCTATATCTTTATACTTTTACACATCTTTATACAGCTGCTCTCAAAGATTCTAAATCTTTATACATTTACACATCTTTATACAGCTGCTCTCAAAGATTCTAAATCTTTATACATTTACACATATTTATTCAGCTGCTCTCAAAGATTCCAAAATCTTAATACATTTACAAATGTTTATACAGCTGCTGTCAAAGATTCAAAATCTTTATACAGCTGCTCTCAAACATTCTACTAGCTTCTCAGTCAACACTGTACAAACTGAGCACTGCTGCCACACACCCCCTCCAGCTTCTCAGGTTTCTTCTCAGATTGTCGCATATCTGTGTGACATCTTCTCCCAGATAGTTGAATGCGATTGAAAATACCAGGCCATGCAGCAAGCGTGCAGCTGGCATTTTCAATCGCATTCAAATTAATTGACTTCACATCAAAGCCAGTCCTGTACAGCAAATGCTGTGTGACAGATAATAATAATAATAATAATAACTTTATTTGTATAGCACCTTTCTAATGCAAGGATACAAGGTGCTTTGACAGGCAAAGGAAAAATGACAAAATATATAACAAACAGAAGAACAAGAACAATAAGTATACAGAAATACAAGATAATAAAAAAGAGAGAAGAATAAATAAATAAATAAATAAAATAATACTTTTAAGTAAAAGCTAGTTTATAAAGGTGAGTTTTCAGGTTATTTTTGAAAGTGCATACTGAGTTTGCAGTTCTTAAATTGAGTGGGAGGCTGTTCCAGAGTCTAGGCGCAACCACTGAGAAGGCACAGTCACCCTTCGTCTTTAGCCTAGAATCTGGAACAACCAACAGATTCTGATTAGCAGATCTGAGTGTCCGGTTTGGTAAGTAAGGGGTAAGATCTCTTCGACATGATACGTTTCGGCATTAAGAATATCGTAAACCGAGACTGGGGAGGGAGTTGAGTAGGCTACAATGTTTTTCATAGGAGAATCTCCACTAGAGTTTTACATTGAGACAAAAAAAATAAACTGGACCAAGAGTGGATCGAAGGAGAGAAGTGTGAAAAGTGACATTCAGTGTAGTACAAAAGGTTGCAGGTTCGATTCCCAGGTAAGACACTACCGTTGTACCCCTGAGCAAGGTACTTCACCTGCATTGCTTCAGTATCTATCCAGCTGTAAAATGGATAATATGTATAAATGCAAAAAAATGCTGTGTAAGTCGCTCTGGATAAGAGCGTCTGCTAAATGCCTGTAATGTAATGTAACATTCTGGTTTATTGCAGTGAAAAAAAACAAACAAGAGCAATGCATACTGTAGGTCAGTCGAGGGGGTGTGGGAACAGAACAAACAGGAGGTCCCATTTAGAAAGGTTAAGACTGAGCTGGTGGGAATATATCTGGGAGAAGATCTCACACAGATATGCGACAATCTGAGAAGAAACCTGAGAAGCTGGAGGGGGTGTGTGGCAGCAGTGCTCAGTTTGTAGAGTGTTGACTGAGAAGCTAGTAGAATGTTTGAGAGCAGCTGTATAAAGATACGGCAGCTGTCATTAATACATTTGTAAATGTATTAAGATTTTGGAATCTTTGAGAGCAGCTGAATAAAGATTTGTAAATGTATAAAGATTTGGAATCTTTGAGAGCAGCTCTGCATTTTATTTTCCCAACCTGTTTGACATTTCTATGTACATAATGCATCTAAAGCCAAAGTGAAACTGCAATGGTTTAGGAATTTCAGTGATTTAAAAAAAAAAAAAAAGTATGTGTATCTCTGTTAAAAATGCAAGTTAAAAGTAAAATTAGCTGTTAAAAAAGCGACAAGATATCGAATAGCTATGGCCGAGTGAGTTTACACTGCCATTTCTGAATGTTTTCTTTCTAAGCATAGTAGCCACCTGAAAATACAACATTAATATTATAATAAGCAATAAATGTAAACGTATGCCAAACTAGAATCATAATTCAAATAATATTAATATGTCCAACATCTATATAAATCCATAAAGCAATTTATATGGATTATGTTCATCTACGTAAATCCAAATAAATAGCATTGTGGATTTATGTCCAAAAATACACACTGGTGAACAAAAATAGATTTGCAGGACGTTTATGAAAGCTGGGAAGGTCCTGTTGCTGTCGTGTTGCTTAAAAACAACGATACCCTACGTGTTTTCTTTCTTTGCAGGCTGTTCTTATGCCATGCCATTTGAGACGAAGTGCGTGGAGGGTTGGACCCGAGAAGCACGACTCAGAACAATGGATGTAATAAATACCCGCAAGGGCTTTATTAAGGAAAGTTCCGTAATCGTTGTCTTAGCACAAGCAAAGGTCATACACAAAAAGATCCAGCCAATAAACAAAAGTACAGAGGGAGAAGGCAGTCTCGTCGTCGGTAAGCCAGGCAGTAGTTTGGAACCAGGAAGGTAATAAGCGTGGCAGAGGTACAAACGGGAGAAGGCAAAAGAATAGTCGAAAAACAAGCAGGGTCAGACCGGAGTCCTCGCCGTGTGGCAAAAGTACAAAATCAGCAAGCAGGAATCGTGGTCAGGACAGGCAGTGAAAACTAAAGGCTGGCAGTAAACAGTGGTCAAAAAACAGTCTTGGATCAAAACAGGAAATCAGAATACGTATACTTGACAAATGCTTAAGAGTGCTAGTGAGGCAACAATTTCGCACTGAACAGGTGAAAACTGAGGGCTTATATGTGTGTGTAGACAGGTGCAAACGCTTAGCTTGAGAACAGAGAGAAATTAGGAACAGCTTGGGAAAACGAGACGAAGATCATTAGTCTGTTAGTAATTATCCCATCCTAGCGTTAGTAAATTAGTTAATTAGTAAGGACATGCACTAGAAACGTAAGGTAACAATTAACTACAAGAGATTAGATCAGAGGTCCTCAATCTTATCCAGAAAGGGCCGGTGTGGGTGCAGGCTTTTGTTGCAACCAAGCAGTTACACACCTGATTCTACTAATCAAGGTCCTTAGTGAAGAGTCAGGTGGTTGATTAGTAGAATCAGGTGTGTAACTGCTTGGTTGGAACAAAAGCCTGCACCCACACCGGCCCTTTCAGGATAAGATTGAGGACCCCTGGATTAGATGGTTAGTAAGCAATGATCTAGCTAATTGTTAGTAATCTGTTAGTTAGACAGGGAATGGCAGATACAATGGAAAACACGTAAGCAAAAGCGGGAGAGAGAGAAAGCATGAACGCGAGTTCGCAGAAACACATAGAAATGTATGAAACTAATAAACTATGACAGAACGTGAATACAAATAAGGGTGTGACATAACAATAAACATAAAACATGGCGTGGAATGGTTAGAACCGTAACACCATTGCTCTGACGTCATCAAGTGACACTAAAAAATACAATTGTGAACGAAATCTATTTTGGGTCATTTCAAACTAACTTTGCTTTGAGCTTGCATTTTAATAGGCAACGATGTCTTGCACAGTTACTGCAGCCAAGAACTGCACAACTGGCACAGGCTGATGCGTGTTCCCGATCGACCAGCGGAGTCACCATAGGGGGATGAGGTGGGAATAACCTGATGATCATATTCCACTCTCACTTAACAACACTATGGATAATTATGACCTGCCATGTAGGGCTCTCAGGTATAGCTGGTTACACTTCCAGCCTGTTGGATGCATTATAGTACTGAAAACCAATGCATGACCTTGTAGGCATGTGTCGATATTGGATATAGACTGTATGTTAAGATAGTGACAGAACAGAATAACACCCTCAAACATTCCAACTCCATTCCATACAATCTCCAGGGCCTTTTGTAACACCATGCCCACTTATACTAGGCCCATTCACTCCAGGTAGGCCTCTGAGCTCACACCGGGCCTGAACCATACTGACAGCATGAACATAAGCTCCAATACGCTACAGCAGTCCCCGTTTTAGTTCAACAGACTCAAGCTCTGTTAAACTACCCTTATCCATACATTTATTTGGGAGCAAGATTGCTCCGTGGAAAACGCAGACCTTCAGAAAGATGGCAAATATTGGTATGATCATTACATGTTAACTATTTGATAAGTGCTCAAAGCAGATCTGAGCATCTCCATTTTGTTTACATGGCTACATCATTTCTGGGTTGGGAAAACTGGTCTAAAGAAATGAGAACTTCAAAGTCAGGCATAACCCTGTTTTTATAATCTTACAGAAAGTGAGTCAATTATTTACAGGTCCAGTTACTCATAGTTGTACTAGCTCAGTTAGAAAAACTGCCACTGTTCAGTGAAGGCACCACGCTGTGGTGCAGGAATGAGCCCCATGGTTTCAGATCGGATCCAGACCATGCCAGTGCCGACTGTGGCTGGTAGCTCCATAGGGGACACACAATATTGGCGGTTACATTGCCCAGGGCATGGGAGGGTTCAGTTGGTTAGGAGTCCGCATTTCAACGCTATCTAGCGACTTCCCCTGGTCGATTGGGCGCCCGTAGACCGCATGTTAAAGTCAATTGAAAGGTCTTCATCTGACTGCACTTCCTCCAAAACCCTGGAACTTAGTCTACAGTATGAAAAAAAACAGTTGGCAACACCACGTGTTTCTTTTGAGAACCACGGTTGTATACACTCTCGTAAATCGGCGGTGGGGTTCTTGCATGAACTTGGCTGCGTTTGCAAACAGTTGGGCATTACCAATTAAGGTTGGAATTTGACATGGTCAGCCCCAACTGACATGGTCAGTCAAAATGTTTTAGAAAAAAGCAAATCTGCCACTGTCAGGTTGTCACCTGCTGCCTACTATATACAGTATAAACCAGGTTCTGGCTATATTGGAGTGACACTTTCATAGCCTATAAACCACGTCCTGATAGACAGCCAGGCTACCGACGCCACACTGCAAAATGAGTTGTTAAGCACTTTTTGGGCTGCGAACATTCTGCTCCCTCGTACGTACTTTGTATGATAACAAGCCAAGAAAGCAAAGAAGAACTCCAAACCCCACTATCATATGTTCCAACACCGGTTTAATCAAATAAATCTGCCATTCTGTGTTCCAATTTGCAATCTGACTCATTCTAATAGCTAATTTATAGCTGATATCTAATAGCTCAGGCCCACCCGTAGCAATAGGTCAGTGCAGGATTCTAAACAGTCACCGCACATTCAGCGAAACAGTATATTCATACTAACATGGCCTGTTGGCTTGTATGACTAGCATACTTAAACCTTGTGTGAAATAACATAAACCTAGAAAAAGCTTAGGGACCTGCAATATTCATACATTTCATAGTTCAGTTTTAACATTGCTAAATGGAGGCTTGATCAGTTTCTTACCAGATGTAACGATCTTTGTGATAGGGAACTGGTATCACACCAGAATGCAGTGCTACATACCATTACACACATCAGCTCAGCATATTTGAGAACACTCAACGCAAGTATCAAAGCAAGTGGGTCACAAGAGACAGCAACTCCAGGCATTAAAGATTTTTCTGGAAAATGTCTCTCACTCTTAAGTAATGCCAGAATTAAACATTTATCATTTATTCCCATGACGTCTCAAACTTTTACACTGTGCTCTTGGTCAACAGGTCTGTGTGACTTGAACTTTCACATTCACCTCACTTAAACATGCGAGAACAGTCATTGAACTTTGAATGTTGAACAGTTTGGTCAGTTTTGACTTGTGAATGCACCACAGGGGTTTTCCCTTAGTTCACCCGATGGGGTCTTTACTTACAAAAAACCTAGGGAGAGTAATTGTGTCCACATACCCAGTATTTCTGAATCTGGCTTGTCAAGAGCACTTGCTTTGTGCCAGCCGGCATGGGAGGATTCAGTTGGTTAGGAGTCCGCGTTTCAACGCTATCTAACAACCCCCCCTGGTCAATTTGTTAACCGCCGGCTAACAAAACACTTTCCCTGGATTAAAATTTTCTACTTGCCCAACTGGTCCAAAAAATATCACCCACTAATATTAAACACGCAAAACAGAACAGTAACATGAAATTATTGTCCAGTGTTTTTAAGGAAGATGCCTGAGGCAGATTTTAAGGTGGGGGACACTCACCTCTGCTATGAGATCTCCGTTCTCTGCATGCACTTGGGCTATGGCACCAAGCTCTTTACACTGAGAGAAGGCAGCAAACAACTCAGAATCCTGGACCATATAGACACCCTTGTACGCCATGAACATCTTGAAGGAGTTCACACCTTTCTCTCTGACCAGGGTCTCCATCTCCTGCTTGACCTACCGAAGAGTTTTGAGTTAATTTGGAGCACAAGATATAATTAGTCCATATGTACATAGCTGAAATAAGTTGTAGCATGTTAATCTCATCGTAGCATGCTAATCTCATCGTAGCATGCTAATCTCATACACGGTCATCAAACCTTTCTACTTGGTCCAGGTAGCTCAGTTTGCTACCCATTATCCTCCAGGAGAACACATTTGAGTAACATCTAACATAATGTCCAATTGGAAATGTGCATTGTTGCCTATCCTGACCCATTATTTATTATACAAATTGTCGTACATTATTGGCAAGGCATTACAATTATATTACCAATTTTCACAAGAAATTGTAATTATAAAGAGAACAGATACATATTTATAACAATGCTGCAATAACAAGTAGTTGGGAAAAAATGACAAGTTAAACTGGCAATACATTAGTTAAATCAGGGAAAAATTACTGAGTGCCACAGTACTCACACTTATTGCTCTTACCTGAAAAGGGTGGCAAATCAAATACCAAATGTACTATGGCATTGTTAAACAGTACTAATGTGTCATTTGAGTGAGATCTAATTACGACAGAGATCCTTAAACTGAGATGATGCAATTATTTCATACTGATTTGTATTGTGTAAAGCTAATTACTTATGCCATACGTGTCATGGTTCGTGGGTTTTTATTTTCTTTTCCGTTGCGGTTCTTGTCTTTATTTCCCGATTGAGAATCTATCTGTTTTTTTCCACGTTCCGCTCCGGGGTTTGCTTTCCCTCATCATTGTTTTCACCTGTGCCTCTACCTGCGAGGTACTTAAGTTCCTCACTTCTGCTTCCCCGGTGCTTCTTTGTCATTCGACATCGTATTGAGCCAGGTATAGCCAGGTACTAGCGACCTTGTGATATTAAACGCTGTTTATGTTCTATTAGCTTTTAGTTTAGGTATAGGTATTATTCCGCCTGTTAGCATTCTGTGCTATTTATTTTATTATTTGCTGTTCTCTCTGAGACAGTTTTCTTTGTTTCGTTTGTTTTACACTCTTCCGGCTGTCCGAACTTATGTGCCGAAGGTGTTCTTATCTTTGCTAGGTTTCCCGTTTTGGCTCCAGTATTGAGCTCAGGAGACTTAGTTTGTGTTTCACTCGTTATTCGAGTTCGCCCTATGTTAGTGGGTTGATTTTTGTTTGGCTGTTCAGCCACAAGGAATTCGTTTCCTGTCTTTTCTCTCATTGCATTTATTTTGTTATTCCCTTTATTGGTCCTCACTGCGTGAGTGAATTGTTTCTGATACCCCTACCTTCGCGTTTGATTATCCACCACTAAAATCCATTACAATACGTACTGGTGAAAACAAGCAAAAGGTTGTTGCACATAAAAAGGAATTCCCCCCACAATGCCATGGCTTTTTAATACTATATGCATTTTATCTTTTATGCATTTTAAAAAATAAGACTTTTTGCTATAGTATTTGTATTATCATGGGAACATTTTCACAATTAGAATTTTTTTTTCTAATTCTGTATAATTATTTTTTTTTAAGCAGCAGCCACACATCAACATTTTACAATTGAATACCTGAAATTATGACAACAGTTAGGTAGATTAAGCAGAACACATTCACCCTACTTCTGTAGGCAAAAATCTTGCCTTCCAGCCTTGCTTGTGACAGTTGCTTACCTCCAAGAGATCTTCCCAACGCTTTAACGGGCTCTATCAGTTTTGGTAGCTAGAGGGGTGCTGGATGCTCACCCAGTGGAAAATAAAGAGCATTTGGACGGAAAGACGGAACATGACATGATTTAGGGAAAAAAAGTCATTGACTTCAACAAATCTCAGTGGCACCATAACTTTGGAAATAATTTTAGGGCAGGGCTCAGTGCTTGTCTCCATTGCACCAGTAACCGTTTTTTGCTTTTTAAATTTATTTTTTGCTTTTTTGGCAAAAATGTGCTCTCCTCGATCCTTTACAGTGCTTTTCCACATCCCTTCAACAAGCCAATCACAATCTGAACCAGTCCCTCATCATCCTGATCACACGACCTTGACAGACAGTGAATCCAAGACAGAATGGATCCTGGGTAGGGTTGCCTCATTCAATCACAAATCAAATCAGCAGTGTTGGAAAGTGACTCAGTAGTGGTACTGTATGTCAAGTCTGGCCTGGTCGGAGTCCTCATCTTTTGGATCACTAGTTACCCTATTGTTTGAAACGTTTAATGTTTGTTTATTGTTTAATGAAGTAAAAACAAAGGGAAAATTTGAGTTATAATGACTCATTTTAAAACAGGGCATGTTTCCAATAGCATGTATATAATTATGTATAGTAGCCTACATTGTCAACAGAAATTCAAAATTGTATTAGCTTTTGATCACTCACTTCCAGTTACTATTCTGTAATGAATTACTATGCCCATCAGTGGCAATGAGTCAGTTAATGATAAGTTATGAAAAGTTGGCCAAAACTATCCAGACAGCAGGCATGACTGATTTGCCAGTGTTCGAGATTGAGTGGATCACCTCAATTTAAAATTTTACAACTGCTTCACTGATCTGCAGTCAGGGTGTTCAGTGAACTGTCCTTCTGCTTTGGTTGTCTTGTGTATATTCTTTGATTCTTAAAATGTTGGCTTAATGATTACCTTTAAGCTCATGAAAAGTCAACATTTATATAAAAAAGTTGCAGATTAAACGGAAAGGCCTTTAATGTGCGTTAACCAGAGTGTAATAAAATGGTACATAGCTTCCCTCTCCACAATGCTGATCCCAGCATTCTGGTGCAAAATGGTTGATGCTACACATTACTGGCAGTTGAAGTGAGTCTTCCTACTTCACTGTAAAACACTTTGAAATCATGACGCATTATATAAATCATTACAGCCTAATCCCTAAAAGTTTAAAGAAATTCTGTAGCTAAAGCTAAAAGGGGAGTGAATGTTACAGCTGTGAAAAGCAGACCGTCTAACTAGCTTTTCCATAAGTAAGTTAGCTAGCTCATGTAATGTAAAGTGTGGCTGAATAGTTCTCTAAAAATGTTGACGGCTTTATTTATCATTTTACTTGCGAAAATGTTAGAAGCCACATTAGAAATGTCATTGTCACAATGAGGTTTTCTTCCACAAAACACTGTAGCTAGCTAGCAAGGTGCTAGAACCCAGACATCTTATTACACATTTATTTATCAGAGCTTCTTTATCCATTCTAGCTTACTATTTACTTATTTATTACATGTATCATTCATAGCTGATCATATATATGAGCAATGCAGGTTAAATGCCTTGGTCTCAAGTACACGGCAGTGTGTCCCCTGGGGATCGACCTGCAACCTTTCTTTTACAGTAGTCAGTTTACAGTCAGTTCCCTTAATTAATATTAGACTGACTGCCGCCCTACCTTATTAGCTTTGTTTCTCAATTCTCAGAGCGTTCTCTCATGGTGCGCCGTGGTTTGCATCCGGTTTACCGTGATCCTTCACGTTTAGGTACCCAGTGTGAATGTTCTGGTTCCAAAAAAAACCCATTTCTCCATTTGTTATATATCTCGATGAATGCTCCTTGGACAGGCAAAGTGCGAAGAATGAGGAGGCTCTCTGAGGAAGCTTCAGAGAAGAGACACAAGTTTAGCCTTTGCTAGAGGTTTTTTCTCAGAATGTGTGACGTGTATAAATGATCAACCTCTCCACATCTGCCAGTTTGAAACATGGTAGGTAGGCTACGCCACAAATCGAATCTTACCGTTCCTTTCCATTTATTATAAAGCCCTTTAATCCATAATGACACTCTTTCTTTACGACTAACAAAAACCATGTTTATTCATGAAAAGAGTTGCACATAAGCACAATATTTCTGACGTTATTGTTTTCTGTATCATTCAGTTTGTATGTTACTGCATAGGAAACGCAACCTTCAATGCTTTACGTTAACCTCTGTCCTTTTAAAACAATATTTAATTACACCATATATAGCCTATGCAATATATTTAGCCTATGTTCATACCGTTCACGGGTAGGCAACCCTGGTCCTTGCGAGCCACAGAGTCTGCTGGTTATTGTTTTCACCTTAAATACGGCAACTACTTCGACCAAATAAACCAGGTGAGGTGAGTTAACTGTGTAATCAACTGCTTTAATTGATAAATTAAGTGGCAAGTAACAACAAAAACAAGGACCAGGGTTGCCTACCTCTGATACAGTTGAATGCATCCCAATAGACTACGCCACATTTCTTACACACCCTCTCTCTGTGCAGTGACTGGAAGGCAGCTAATTCAAATTTTTGTTTCCTGAAATCTAATGTTATAGGTCAGTGGTTTATTTTGCTTATCTGACATCAGTATCAACTCAGGCTCTTGGTACAATAAGGTTAAGGGCCATGATAAGTGAAGCTAAGCTAATCCTAAAAAGATGCGAATCAATTTTAATTTACTAATTGCCAATCGCCGTATCGAGTACACTGCAGTTCTGGTGAGACGGCAAACATGGCGGCGGGTAGATACCATGTCGCTCCACCAGGTGACAGCCACATGGAGGGAGTAATCACAGCACACTTTGCAGTCTGCTTTGCTCCTCCATTTGTCGTAGGCCTCCAGGAGAGATGTGCCTTTCTCAGGTATGACAAAATCCAGGATCATAGTTGTGCCTCCAGCCAAGGCAGCCTGGGGGATAGAGGAAAGGTGGTTTACACAGTGTGAAATAATATTTTTTTTTAGTCTGACCAAATACCACCACACACACCCCCAGTTCTTTAAAATAGTGTACATAGTTTAGCTTACGTTGATTGTGCCATATTCCACACATTTTAATGCTCAAAAAACTATACAAGGTATGTGCCCCTGTTACTCTAGTAGTCCATATGCCCAAATTCCACCCTTTCCCAGTATGCCAATCCCCTGGCCACCCTGACCACTACATGTATCATGGTGAGATGCTTGTTCTTATTGTATATATAAAATTTAGACTGTAGCAGTAAAGACTGGAGCCCAACAGGGCGATACATAACTGGTTGTAGTACCGCCTGGGGATGAATGGTTTTTCAGTTGGCAGTGTTTTCCAGGTGTGCAATTTTGTAGGCTGGCTAATGGATTATCTCACCTCTGTTTCATCATTTTAGCAATTGGTGGTGTTCTGTTGCTTAGTGCAAGGTGTATTGGCCTTCAATGCCTTTGTGGGTGAATGATGTTACCTCAACAGCTACACATTCCAGGTGGATGGCATGGTTGTGGCGGACACAGGACACATGGCTGACCTCTGTAATAAGTACTTAATTAACTGTTATGTCTGAACCCCAGGAAACCAACAGGACAGGATGGGTTGGACCCCTGTTGTGGATACTGGATCCAAACCTGCCTGATTACGCCAATTTGTTGTGGATCTATCCTGTCCGACTATGCCAATTTGTTGTGGATTCCGAGTGAAAATATCTCAGAGTTCTTGCAAAAATTCAGAGTTTTCAACTTTAGCTCTCAAATCTCAAAGTGTTTAAATAAAGAGGATGAGGCAGTAATTCTCAGAGAATGCTAGACTTTATTTCATTAAACGTACAACAAAAGTCTAGCGTAGTGCCCCCGCAGAGACTATCAAAAATGTCAGACCCTATTCCATACACCGCACAATCAAAGTCATGACATCTCCGCAGAGACACTCCTAGCGTAGTGCCCCCGCAGAGACTATCAAAAATGCCAGACCTCATTCCATACACCGCACAATAAAAGTCTGGCATCTCCGCAGAGACACTCCTAGCGTAGTGCCCCCGCAGAGACTATCAAAAATGCCAGACCTCATTCCATACACCGCACAATAAAAGTCTGGCATCTCCGCAGAGACACTCAATTATTCTTGGTTTACAGTCCATCTTTATACAGTTTCTTATCAGATTGTCCATCCCATTCTCCGCCCATCCTTGCCCATCAGGTGACTCCTCCGACCCCTTTGACCATACAGACACAGGCCATCTCCATCTCCACCTTTCTTCGAGAACTTTCCAAACTTTTCCTTCGTAGGGCCTCTCCTATTGGATTGTATCTAGGTCACACCTGGGTTCTCAACCACCCGGCTCCGCCCCGTGTGCCCCCTCCCATGGCATCGCCTGTTTTTGAGGCCTGAGAAACCACCTCGTATCAGACCCTGGTTGCTTGGACACTATCCAAGTTCTTCTCCAACTCTCTGGACGGCTAACTGTGTGTAAAAAATAACAGTGGCTTCAACTTTTATAGTCAGACTCAGCATTCATATTCACAGAAATGTCTATATCTCACTGTGACCATTCTATTTATTAACTTTATGGGATTCTGTGAAAGTGCATTTTAATTAATATATCACTATGTGTTTCTGTGCTCATTTTGTACTGAAACCAGGTGTTCGGACCCAATACCCAATTTCTCCTCCAGGCCTTTAGAAGGCACCCAAAACAATCGTTGCCTAGGAACGCCTTAGAAGGCGCCCAACACAATCATTGTTTTAGGAACATCTTATCTTCTTATCAGACTCTCTACAACACTCTCTGAAAATACCAGCTTCTGTGGCCTTCAGCTTTTCTTAGTCAGAGAGACAGAGAATGTGTCTCTCTGCTCTTATAATATTTTACTGTGCTTATGAATGCGTTTCTCTGTTCTTAATACATTTATACATTCTGTATATTGCTCTTAATACATTCACAGACACATATTCAAATATTATCAATACATATTGTCACAGGTGACCAATGGATTTAATGGAATTCCCAACACCCCCTTTTGCCCTTTTCGGCCCCTATTATTGCAGAACCCCTGTCTTACATTTTTAACCTTTCTTTCCTCTCAGTCAAAATAATAAAGTCTGCCACAGTTCATCCTCTGTTTACCTCATTCGATTCCAGAGTGTTCGGTAAGAAGAGGCCTCAGCAGTGCCAAGCTAATATGGCTGCCGACATTCTAAATTTTTTGATTGACCCTGTCAATGTGCAAACTTCCAAGAAAACACATTATTTTACATATTCAACATCATTTTTTGTTAATGAGGATAGATGGCACTAAATAGCACGCCTTCTGGTTCAGTTCACTATTAGAACAACTTCAAACAATATTGATTGAGCTTCTCAGTTTGGTTAACATGACTCTTACATTGGTGATGTGTAATAATAGTGAAAACAGTTTTCCATAAAAATCAGCTCTTGTATAATTATAGATACGTAAAAATGAACAATAAACATAATTATTGGTCATTTGTAGATATGTACAAATGAGCTGTCCACGTGAGTTACTTAACTTACTTTGTATCAACCGTTTCAAACAGAAACAGTTATCCTGAGGCAAAAAATAGTGGTACAAGGGACTAATTAAAAACGGAACCAACAAAACGATGGTCACTGGAGGAGATATGGAAAATAACTGGACAGAAGTGGAAAGCATAGAATCGTTAAATATAAGTCGGGAAGTAGCCGAGTTTGTTATATTGCCCACTTGATTGTGTTCAATTTCTTCATAGGCTATTCTTGGTCACTGGAGCAGAAATGTGTTGGTACAAATTTATGGGGACCAACATAAATGGATGGATAACTTGAAGGGTTTCTTCTCCTGACTTATTTTTCCATATAGTTCAATAGAAAAATTTGTCAGGAGAAACAACCCTTAAAGTGATCCATCCATATCTACTGCATATCTGGCAGCAGAGTGATGGTTTGGGGCTCGTTTGATACCTCAGACCCTTGATTACTTAAAACAATTTAGCCAACCATGTGTTCCAGTGTAATTTACAGCTAAATCTAGTCCCACCCCCCAATTCCCTTTTTTTTTGTATAATTGTTTTTATTAGTTTGTATACACATACAATGTCCAGACAGTTAACTGTAAAGTGCTTTCTGACATCTGATATTTTTAAACCATTTTCTATTAAAAATTGAGTAGACATTAGAGACAAAAAACAAAAATAGTAAGACTATTTCCAATGTCTTACGTTCAATTAATTATTACTATTTTAGCTGTCCGTTTTTTGCTTGGAGAAAAGGGCTAAGAATAAATTATAAGGTTATAACTGATGATCTTCAATATCTATCCATGGTTCTTCATTCCGGTTATTAATAATTCCTTCAATATAAAATAATTGAGCAACATGAAAAAGCTCTAAATTTGGAAGATCTAGGCCACCCTCATCTCCAGGATACTGTAAATCCTTTCTACTTATACGATGCGTTTTTTTAGACCAGACAAAAGAAGTAAGAAGTGAGTTTACTTCTTTAAAATAAGATTTTGGTGGTGTAATTGGTATTGTTTCGAATATGTATAAAAATTTTGGTAAGCACATAATTTTAAAAACATTTATTCTACCAATTAAATTCATATTCAAATCAGACCGCCTTTCGAGATTTAATTTAAGAGCTTTAATTAAATTAAAAAATTTGAGGCTCTCTGGAATTCTTATGTTTTTATCAACTGGCATCATTTTAGTTTTCCAAACATTCATTCTGTAACCTGATATCTTTGAAAATTCTGTAATTATTTAAATTACATATGGAATCGAAGTGTTTATTTTACTTAAATATGATAACAGGTCATCAGCATATAAGCTAAGTTTATAATGAGTCTTACCTATTGTAATACCACTCACTTCTTCAGTTTGCCTTATTTTTTGTGCCTAAGGCTCTATTGCTAACGCAAACAAGGAAGGCGACAAAGGGCACCATTGTCCTGTACCTCTGCTTAATGAAAAATGTTTTCAGAGAATTCAAGATTCCCACCCCCCAATTCCCACAGAGATCCATTCAAATGCAGAGAGGTTATAGTATTGCTAGTAGAAGTACCATAAAATAAGAGTCTTTTGATAGTGTTGGATCACAGACATCAGGAAGTCATGGCATGCAAAGGATATGCGACCAAATATTAAAGATTTTAAAAAGATTACTTTATTCTGCATTATGTTAAACTCTACAATATTTTTGGATTCACGAAAATGGGGGAACTATGTACAAAAGGTTCTATAATTTCTAAACGGTTCATCCGATGTGGATGAAAATACCCTCAAATTAAAGCTGACAGTCTGCACTTCAACCTTTGTATCCTTTGGGGCCAGTTGTTCAAAGGTAATCTGATCGGATTTTGGTGATCGGATTGGATCAAATCTTGAAAATGGGTTGTTCAAAAGGGAAAGAAGGATTCTGAAATCGGATTAGATCACGTAATCCAATCCTAGTTTAAATCTGGATCAAACCTTCAGTTTGTGTTGTTCAAAACTTTCCTGTGGGATTTGGATAACTTTGATCAAAAAAAACAGGATTATCCTGATCCCAACAGGGGGTAGGATTTCAGGGTGGATTTCAGGGAGAAAATGTAGTAAAACTTTATTATTGGTCAAATAATACAACATTTGTATCATTTAGTGTATATACTTTTATTAATATTTTGCACTTGACTTGTGTAACTGTTACAGTGATAAAGTAGATAAAGTAGATAAAGTAGACAGACTACCAATTAAGCCTTTCAGTATAGTAAAGTAAAAATAAAATAAAAATGATCCCCCAAACAGATTCCAATAACAAACAAAAATAATATATTAAATTTTTCTGTCATCATCACTGTATATTCATTTCAAAGAAACAAGCATCAGAGATGAACCTGTCAAAAATAATTTCTAACAATTGCATCCCTCACTACACGTCCAGTCAGTCCCTCATTCTGACTGAATGGCAGAGGTTGGTCTGGTTCTTCATCAGGCTCAGGTGCATCATCAACATTATCACAGAGAGGGACATTGCGCCTTATTTGTTGTGGCTCAGGGGTCATAAAATAAATTATAAATGGAAGTGGATGTTTATGTTATTTTTGTATTTTGTCTCAAAATAAGAAACACTTAAAATGACCATGTTGGCTCTTCTACCTGTTCTTCTTTACATAGCTGGTAGTCCACATTGTGATATGTTGTCCCATTTAGAGTACTAGTAATCCGGATTTGGTAATCTTGAAAACTGTGTATCTGGATCAGGGTGATCCAATCCAATGTTGCTTTGAAAAACCGGCATGAAACTAAGACGGATTACCTGATCCTGGATAGCATAAAATGGGATTTCCAAATCCGGATAATTTTGATCCAGATTAAATTTTTTGAACAACTGGCCCCTGAAACTCAAAGTGCTAAAATACAAAAAATGTGTCACTGTCCAATTAATTATGGTGCTCACTGTATGTAGTGCAGTGTTATAAAAATATGATACATCTGATACACTTGAATTTCATATGGTAATAATTTCCAGTGAAGGTTACATGCACAATAATTAATTAAAGGGTAGTTCCACCGAAAAACAACATTAACCTTATTTAACAGATCAAGGCTGCAAGGAATTGATTGTTTTCGGTTTTATATTTATAAACAATTTGGAACTAATTGTAGATTTTACTTTTCACATTGATATTGTATAGTTGTTTGTGTTGAATACCATCAAAAAAGACTGATTAAATCAATTTCTATCAAATGTTCGTACGCAGCAAAATATGGAAAGGTCTAAGGGGGCTGTATATAAAACAGCTGTATGTAAAATAAAGAAAGCCTTGTGCACAAACGTGTATCTATCAAAGAGGTGCTGGTATCGGCAAGATCAAAAAACATGGAAAAAGAGAAAACTAGGATGAAAATATATTTTGGCTCTGTAGGGGGAGAGTAGGGTGATTTAGGAAACCATAAGAACCATAGGTCAAGTGACAACACATTTAGGAAGAATCCTTCATTTTACTCACAATGTAATGGAGGGAGGCACATGGAATAATGCATAAGTACATTTAAGTTAAAAAAAAAAAAGTTTTTTGCCATTCAAAGTGAATTCTTTATGTTCAAGGAGTCATGATTCTTGTGTCTGAACGATAATAAACAAGTTTTAAAAAATATCACACTTGTGTTTGTGCTTTAGAAAGCTACAATGTGAGGTTAAACTGTTAGCACAAATTTAGCTCTAAATTTATGTCTGATGCAAGTTTGTTAAAATGGTGGGGGTGGGTTAATATGAGCCAAGAGGCCTAGGGCAAGTTTAACCAGTGGCTCAACTCACCCCCACTTATGATTATTATTAATTTATATATTTTTATTTTATTATATATTATTATTAATTTATATATTTTATTTCTATATTGCATTCTTGAATTGTAAATGCAGCCCCACCCATGTTAATTTTTCCCTGTGTCCACTTCAAAGACCATGTCATCAGGGGATAACCACCAGGATCTATTAGTCATGCAACAAAATCTGGATGGATGAATGAAGAGGCCTTATGGGGGAAAAAGTCAGGAGAAACAACCCTTAAAGTGATCCATCCACATCTACTTCATATCTGGGCTATCTGGGAGTGCTGATTTGGGGCTCGTTTGATACGTCAGACCCTTGATGACTTACAGTCATTTAGCCAGTCATGTGTTCCATACTGTACCAGCCTAATTTACAGCTGAATCTAGTCTCACTCCCCAATTCCCATAGAGATCTATTCAAATGCAGAGAGGTTATAGTATTGCTTATAACAGTACCTGAAAATAAGATAACAAGAGTATTTTGATGTTTATGGGTCACAGACTTCAGGAAGTAACAGCAGGCAAAGGATATGCTACCAAATATTAAATATGATACTTTAAAAATATGTTAAAGCAAAGGGTATGTATACTTAAGTAAATGAGAGATTTCAGTTTTAGATTTTTTATAAATTTGCTAAAATTTCTAAAAACATGTTTTCACTTTCTCATTATGGGTTATTGAGTGTAGATTGATGGGCAAAAAAGGCAATTTTATCCATTTAAAATTAAATCTACAACACAATAAAGTGCGCAAAAAGTGAAGGGGTATGAATACTTTCCGTCCCCACTGTATATGTGGTTACATTTCGTTAAAAGGACCTGCAACAGCTGAGAATAAGCTATCGATGGCTTCACCCTCACCTTAGAAAACGCCAAATTAGCCTGCTTGTTCAACGAAAAGTGTCAAACATCAATTCCATGAGGCTGTTCTAATGGAGTTCTCGAAGTTCAAGCTTCATCCGAAGTTCATTAGACTACCTACCTGCATAGTAAAATTGATTAATAACATAAATACCGTTATTTTGCCTTAATGATGACACTAAATACAATATGTTGGCAACTCATATGTTCACGAATATTTCCCCTTGTTTTATTATATCCTGCTTATGGAAATGTGACCAACCTGTTTTACTCGTAGTGTAATGCTTTTAAACAATCCACTTCCCCAGGAAGACCGTGAAATGTGCGACTTACAACAGGGGAAACAGAACATGCAGCGCACATGCAGAGAATGGCATTACAATTCATTGTGAATTAATTGTGTAACGTGCTGCAAATTTGTTTTCGTTAACTTTCTACTTAAACACGTATAGTTCTTTTTTAAATAGTTTTGTTCAGTTATGGAATAACAGGTGAAATCAGCTTGGTTTTAATAAACTGAGAGTATGGAAACTGTAATTTAAAAAATATGAAGGACGAAGAATAGCTACTAAGGTTCAAATTCAGTTAACATGGTGACATTTATATCCGTTGTTTAACTGTAGGCTATGGAAAAAACCTTATGCACAGGAAATCCGCTGTACCTTAGGCTATTTGAAAAACAATAAAATTCACTGGAGAAGGCTTTGAACTTTTTTCAGTCAAAACCATTCCAGTTACTTACATGCTGTAGGCCTAGAGAGCTGTATTGTAATGACATCTGAAGTGCATTTTCAGAACTAAAATGTCCGTCTATTGCAGTGCGCGAGTTTGAATGACAATTCACGCATTAGGTGCAAATGACAATTCGCGCATTAGGCTGCTTGATATAGGTGTTATCAGCAAATGGAAAGCCATTTGTAATGGATAGCCATTGTCCTGTAACAGAAGATTGTCCCCCCGGAGATTACAGGAATTATTGGCAAATAAAGGCTAAATCATAGCTTGATCCAGGATAATTGCGAATAGTCTATACATGTAACCTTACACGTACCATCGCACATCGCCTGGATGTTGATGGAGTGGGCTGAAAGCAATTTAATTTGGCATACCCCTTCTGAGGGACAAGTAGCTATGTGGTCTTTGACCTATAGACCCTTTTATATATGATGCATTTTTTATATAGCCTACACAATAATAATATTTCACATTGTAACCTTGATATTTTTAGTCATGCTTGTGTCCTATCAGGATTTCAAGCGACAGGCATATTCCCATTCAACAGGGATATTTTTCCAGTAGTAGTGACCTGCCTGTACCATTGACCAATGCCATGAGTCCTGATTACTCATCAGCAGTCCTCGACAGACCAAACCCAGGGCAGCCACCTGCTACACTGCCACAACTATTAGCCAGAATAATGAGTCCTGAACATTCATCCCCAACTGCTCCTGCCCATTCCAGTCACGTGTCCCTTACCTGAGGCAACAGCGACTAAACCAATAATGAAAAGGAAAAACAAGAATCTTGACTGACATACCAAAAAAAGCTGGAGCTGGAGAAGACACACAATGAAAGAGAAAATAAAAAGACAGAAATAGAGAAGAAAAAGGCTCTTACAAGGTCAACACAAATCCAAACCAAGAAGAAAACAGTTGTCTACAGTAGCTCAGAAGAAAGCGACATAAGCATTCCACTTAACGACATCACTGACTATGCGAGTTCAGAAGATGACCTGAGCGATGACGATGGTGACAAGAATCCTTCTGCTGGTGATTTCATAATTGTGAACTTTTCAGGTAAAGCCAAATCCTACCATTACATTGGATTGTTGGAGAAGGTTGAGGGCACTGACATTAGTGCAAAGTTTTTCAGAGGCAAGATCGTGGGGGTTCTGTGAATGGAAAGCCCATATTCACATTTAAGAAGAACGATGAAGGATTCTTCCCAAGAGGTGATATCCTCAAAAAACTTCCCAAACCTAAAAAAGTAGGTGGAACAGCCAGAAGGGAGCAGAAGTTTATATTCCCCCGTGACCTTGACAAGTGGGGTGTGGAGTAGTAGTCATAACATTTTTGTTTATTTCATTGATTCAAACAGACCCTGTTTTGTGTGGGGCATAGCACTCTCTCTTCAATATTGTGCAAGTTTTTTCCTGTTTTAAATTAATGTCCCAAATGTAGTGCCTCGCTCATTTCAGATGCACTTGATTTTGTTCTGAATAATTAAAGTAGGCCTTCATGTTGAAGAGAATTTTCCTATGCTTTAAATGACAAAAGTCAGTTTGTTTCTAATGTAGTCCTTGATTTCAATACTGTGACTGCTTTCAGATTGTGAACTTTAAATAAAACATCTTTAAAAGTGTTTTATTGTTGAAGCTGTATGTTTTTGATAAAGAAATTTGATCAAAAATGAGATGATAATATTCTGTTTTCACTTGAACATAATGGCTCAATTTATCCTCCGCCCTTGCTCAAATCACCATTAATATGGGTAAATTTGAGCCAAGAGACCACTTTTTTTGGCAAATCATATTTTAAAAACTGTTTATTTTACATATGTCATTATTTCCAGTGATGCACAACATCTTGAAATATATGTACATATCTTACTTGAAGACATTACTGTCACCCCCCCCCAACCCCATAAAAACGTCTCGAGTAAAAATAGAAAAAATTGGCTCCATATCACCCCACTCTCCCAGCACATTGGATTTGAAATGGAACAGTGACTATGAGGTTAAATGGCAGACTTTCACCTTTAATTTGAGGGTGTTTACATCCATATTGGGTGAACCCTGTAGCAATTGTAGCCCTTTTTACACATACACCCTCCTAAATTAACAAAAACTTAGTCATTATATTTGGTTACATATCCTTTGCATGCCCTGATGTCTGTGACCTAAAAACATCAAAAGAGTCTTATTTTCAGGTACATTGGACTTGTTAAATAGTAATTTATAGTTGTTTTTTACAGTAGTGTAAGAGGGTATGTTTTTTAAATATAGTTATATTTAGAGTTCGTTTTTTTTTGTTCTTACACTTTAATCCGAAGATCATCGTTTTTATTGTAAACATAGCTACATGTTACACAGCTGGTTTTAAATACTGTATTATGTTAGTGCCTTTAATTTTTTATATATAAATATATTTTGATATTTTATACATAAATACAATATAACGCTTAATTATTGTTTTTCTGTGCTTCGTTTCGGCAATAATTGGGTGCGTAAAACAGTTTTTGCAGGTTGGTGTGCCCTTTTCTCACTGCCCCTCAAAAGGTCTTTGCACTGCCCTGGTGTGAATATAGGTCACGCTGTACCTTAGTCCCAATGTGGAAGTCGTCCACTGCCTGGCTTGCCATGAAGACAAACTCCATGTGGGTGTGGGTATCGATTCCTCCAGGTATAACCAGTTTGTTAGTGGCATCTATGACTGTAACGTCCCCCGGTACTTTCAGGTTTAATCCAACCTCATGAATTAATCCAGCTTCAATGTAGACATCGGAAATCACAGAACCGTATTCGTTGACAACTTTCCCCCCTTTGATGAGTATCTTGCTTGGATTCGTCATAATTTTGACTTTTAATATTTTACAGCAACACGAAAAAAAGTTGAATGACAGTTATTTAAATCGCTGGCCTAATTTAATGTAATAACTAAATTGCGAAACAAAAAATAAACCTGTAAATACGCTTCCTGTTTCTCTTCTGAAAACACGTCTCCCACTTGCAGACTTAAAGTTGTACTGAACAAAATATTTTAAAAAGACCGAGGCATGAAGACAAATCTCAGCAGTGCAAATACCGTCAGTATGTTTTAGTTCACATCTAGTCCAACCCTTTAGAACCCTGCCCTTTGGAGCAACAGATCGCAGTAGCAGCCATAAATCATTCGATCTAAAGTAGCCTACACGCTGCACGCACGCTCCAAGTAAGGCGCTCTGTACAAACACAATTTTTGGCTCTTTTCCATTAAACGGTTTCATTTTGATAAGATTAGGCTATGTAGCCTACTGTGTTTAATACAACAGCTACACGTTTTCACCTTTTAAAACTGTACAACTAAAGAAATAAAAAAATATTCACCAGTGTATGTTGAAATGTTAACGTACAGTCAGCATGTAGACTAAATTAAATTGAAAGGATTTTCAGTATATTCTAACTAAGCGACTTCAGGCAAAAGGTTCTGATGAAGGCCTGCCCAGTGCGCAAAATGTCGTTGAAAAAGCCTCCAAGACGTGATACCAACACAATTTAGCCGTCCATGGACGACTGTTGTTCACAGGGTACACCAATCACAAAGTAGAATGTCTTTGCCCTGATTTTAATTTGGCGAGAGGTGAGAACCACTGCCCCGAATTTCTGAATATTTGAAATGGTAAAATTTGAATTCTACCTCCTTTTATTCCACAGCTTTACACTACCAAGGATGATAAGCAAACAATAAGATTTGATGTATGATTTTTCCCAGGCTCCGAGAATGTCTTGGTTTTCAGTTATTATAGTGCTCAACCAGATTTACTGTAATCTCTTTTGCTAAAGACATCGGACCCCTGAGCTCCAAAGCACATGCTGCCAGATGGCCGTGATTGTCCTGAGGGCGTAAACTTCGGCTGACAGGCAGACCGGCAGGCAGATCAGTAAGAAAAGGGCCTGGGTAAAAACCCAGAATGGCACGGGGGAAAGAAGCTTGGAATGGCCAATAGTGCTCTGTGCCAAAAAGTACCTCAGTTCAAATGCCTGCAGCACTTGCTGTGGAATGCACATCAATATAATTTTAACCATTTCTGAATGGGCATCATATGTACAGTTGAACCTCGATCCAACGGACTAATAGGGGGGGAGCAGTTGTCCGTTAAAGCCGTTTGTCCGTTGCAGTGAATAATGCGACACTGCAAAATATTACTATAACAAGAGATATGTAGCGCACAACAACCAGGTAATCGCGAACCTCGATTGTAATTGTTGACGGGGGGGGGGGGTGCAATCAATTATTTTGGTTGACGGGGGGGGGGGGGGGGTGCAATCGCCTTTTATTTTTATACAAACTTTGTTTTACGTTTTATTTCACGTATGTACCGCGGGTGTGCGTCCGCTTCTGCGTTTGTCTGTTATATCGTGAAAGTACATACCCGTTAACCAGCCACGTCGATACACGCGTCAGATACTTAAGAGGAGGTGATGCTTGCGGGTCTTGACGCACCAAGGCACTAGCAGAGCATTCTGGGATTTGTAGTATTAGCGGTGCATGCGTTACCGGCGGGCCGACTCAAATTGAAATTTGATATTATCTCGCGTCCGTTGGATCCGGAATCCGTTGCATCGGTGTCCGTTGGATCGAGGTTCATCTGTACTTTCATTTGAGCATCACTTGAAGGGTTGTTTCTCCTGACTCATTTGAACCTGAAAATAAGATACCAAGATTATTTTGATATCCTGTTACAAACAGGTGTTTTTTGAACTTAGCAGTCTTTTTTTTCTCCCCTGTCCCAACTTTTTTGGAACGTGTTGCAGGCAATTCAGAATTTGTGTACAAAAATCTATAAAGTTGATAAGGTAAAACATTAAATATCTTTTTTTTGTACCGTTTTCAATTAAATATTTAAAATAGAATTTACAAATCACTGCTTTTATGTGCATTTTACATACTGTCCCAACTTTTTTGGAATTGGGGTTTGTATTATAAGATAATATAATATTGTATAACATAATATCTCCCTGAGAACGGCTATCAGACATTATGAGTAGCTATAGGCAGCAGCTTCTTGTTATTTGTAGCCTATGTATGTTCAGATGTGTTTTAATTATACAGCTAAAACACATTTTCAAATACAATGCATTCAAACGGTTTCTGTAAACCGGTGCTCAACAAAGCACTACATAAATGTATCTGCATTCTTTAAGAAGTATTTTGAGGGTTTTCCAGGCTCAAACAGAGCTCCAAAGACCAAAGTTCAGTTTCCCCCTGTTATGTCTTAGAGTAGGCTACAGTGTTTCATTATTAACACATTTATAAAAGATATGATTTGGAGATACATTTTTGAGCCTCACCTGATATGAACAATGTTCTTGCAAGGAATTCTTAATTCTCATACAAACTGGATCCCTATCTCACTGGTCCCCCTGGTGGTCAAACCTCAGCAGTAGCCCTTCCACTCTGCATAGAGTTGGGGGTCTGAGCTACCTTTTATCAACGTTCATTTGCTGATGTGAAACATACTGAATTACTGTGTACAGGCAGTAATTCAATAAAACGTGTAAACTGGTGTCAACTTCAGAAAAATTCAAGTGGAATAACAGAACGTATTGCTTTTATTATTATTTTTTCCAATATCACTTAACAAAAAACACAAGACAATGTGACATGCTTATGAACAATCTACCAAAATCAATATAAATATAGACTCACACATATACACTGTCAGTACCAAAACACTGATTACCAAAATGGTACCAAAGCAAACAGAACAGACAGCTGGATGTTAGACATCATAAAGTTTTGCAAACCAACTCTCACCAATTTCATTTTCTATATAAATATACATCTCTCCCAACAATTTAAAGTGAAAAAATTGTTAGGTACCACGACACACATGGGATTACAGTTTTTTTTTATTTTTTACTTTAAATAGTCATACCACCATTACATGGGAAGCTATTAATTAGATTCCCATGTAAATATGAGTAATTTCATTAACTACCATTAAGAATCCTTTCAGGTTTTCTTAATCCACTTTCAAAAGAAAAAAAAAAGCTTTTAAACAATGAACTGATAGCAGGCGTGACTTTAACCACCCCCTGTACTGCATGTACCGTCATTTAATTTATTTTTCGCCGACTGCTGCTGAGGTATAGCGCTAACCAGATGTGCAATCTGTTAAGAGCCAATGGCATGGCCCCTTTCTGGTTAAAGCAAAGTGATTGGGCACACTGGGGAATTCTTTTTGACCTTTCTCTCCCCAGTTTTGAATTCGTAATTGTCCATATGTGCGCTCATTGCTGAAATTTCAGCCATCGTTCTTGGAGATTGCAGGCAAGCACGCGCCCCCTCCTCTGAAGCACGAGCCCCCTCCTCCGAAGCATGCAATGTCACCCGCTTCTTATCGCACAGCGGTTCGCAAGTCCGACTCATGCCGACATAAATCCGACATGAATTGGAGGAAAACACTTAATGTGCGGCTGAGATCTGGATCTGGATCTGGATGTTTGGCCACCCGATGGACCAGCGGCGGTTGCCGATATACAATGCGACGCTGTGATCCCGGCCAACGGGAACCCTCTCTTCCCTGGGTAAGGCTCGCGCCAAATGTGCATTGCCCATCTAAAGTCGGCACTGGCACGGCCTGGGATGAGCCACCCAGCAGCCCCCTAGCTTCTGAATCTAAGGATTTTTCCACTTTGTAGGGGGGGGGGGGGGGCTGTACTTGTACCATCAATACCGAACACCTGCTTTTGCTTTAAAATTTCAATTTAAAATTTATATAAGCAACTGAAACCTGCTGAAAAGACGAGAACAGAAATGGTAAGGTCTGAAGAGGGGGGTAAGTTTTGGCAAGCTTTGATGAGCTTTTGATGAAGTGCAAAGCCTAACATGGCAGCAGTGGCTCATCGTCACTGGTTTCCGTTTTAGCCACAGCCTCTAGGCAGGCATCGGGGATCTGCGCGGTGTGTACCATGCTGCAGTGCTCGCACGGCCCATCTCGGCTGGGCAGACGGGCCCGACGCGTGGCAGGGGGCGGGGCTGGGGACGGCCCGTGGGCGTGGTCAGGTGCGGCCCCCAACAGGGGCTGGGAGTATTCATTCGAGTCGCCGTCGGAGGCTGGGATGAGCAGCTCCACGTCATCCTCGTCCTCCCTGCTTGGTTCGAGGTTCCGGAGGGGGCTGCGGTTCTGGCTGGCGGTGGCTCCAGGCCGGCCTAAGGAGGCCCGGACCCAGCGGAGGCCACAGCTGACCCTGCTGAGGGCTCCGGTGAGCTGGCCCCTCCCAGTGGGCTGAGCCTCCCGGACCCCTCCCTCACCCACGCTCGCCACAGGGCTGTCCTGGCTCGCCGATGCAATGGCCTCCACGGCCGATGTCGGCGGGGTCTTCTGTAATAGTGCCGTGACCGGGCCCCCTACGGCCCCCGGGACATCCCGCAGGTCACCGTCTGTGTCCGTGTTGTCCGAGTCGAGGGGCAATAGGCCCCGGTGGGGCCCTGCCCGCTCTGGCGCTCTGGCCCCAGGTACTCCACCCACCCCCTCCTCAGCATCAGCCGACACCAGCGCCAGGGACCCCGTGCACCGCGAGCGTGTAAAGTTGAACAGCCGCCTCCAGATGTTTCCATGTCTCCCAGAGCTGGGTAGTCGTATGGAGGCGAACCCAAGCTGGGAGCGTACCGCTAGCCTCAGGTTCTCCAAAACAGATGCCTGTGACAGACAAAGAATTTCCCTTAAATCTCATCCTTTCATAAGGCAATAGTTCACGTGCAACCCACTTAATGAGTGAATATATTTTCTATGATCCAGCCCTTATTAAAATGTAGCTTAGAATATGTTAACAATAAAAGGAATTGCACCACCACAACTGTATGTACAGTGTAGTGTTACTAGTGCAGTGCAACTATAGTGTTTGATTAGATGAGTGTGAATATAAGAAGAATGTATGTAATGCAAAGCAAGATATTTTGCCAAGTGTACTTAGCAACACACCTCAACATACCAATGGTGACAAGTTATAAAACAAAAAAGATTAAAAACACTTAAAACTGTAATATTGGTTGGAGGATGCAAAGCAGAGACGTCAAACACACTGGATAATTCTTCCTCACAGACAAGAAAGAACAGGTTGCTGCTTTGCTGCACTAACCTGGTTGGCTGAGCATGCTGGGAAGTCTTCCACTGGTGCAATCAGACCCTGGGCTATCAGCTGACCGTAAGAGGGCGGAGCTTCTCTCCTGAGGAGCTCTGCCTCTACCCTGGACAGCTGGGTTTCGAAGGACCTTGAGGACACGCAAATAATGGAATTACAAATGGAGGACAACCGGGGAGGTAGTAACAGTAGATTACACAGACCTTGGGACATCATACCTACAGGTGGAACTCCTAATGAACACAAGCCAACGGTAAACAAAAAAAAAAGCACTTCATAAATGTATCTGCATACTTTAATGAAATGCATTAAGAACAAATATGCGTTAAGAAGGACTGAAACAAACAATGTCGTTTTTTTAACCCTGTTTAATAAAGTAGTCTTTTTAACACTGCAAATCAGTTGGCACTCCAATCAATGAGGCAACCAAGATGATGATGATGGCCCTCTGGTAAATGGCTTTAATTATCAACCTGTGTCATGAACTGTGTTTAACAATGGTGTTTGTATATGTATAAAGAAAGGGAAAGGTATGCGTTGAAGATGGGTAATGTGGGCATGTACGTATGTGCAAAGAACGGGGTATCAAAACATGAGTCCACATATATGTAAAGGATGGGATTAAAGTTTATGATAGGAGGATATCTCTGAATGGCGGGAATAATATCAACTGAAATGCAGGAGATATGTGATAACAGACAGGCATACTGAGCTGTTATGAAATGGTTTTGAGACGGCCAATAGGTGGCAGCAAAGGCCAATCCCTATGCCAATCACATTATTTCAAACTATGCACGGCGTTTATACTACGCATTTCCGGTAAAAAAAAGAAAGAAAAAGCTGCCATGCTAGTTCACGAACTGTGTGCGTTTCTGTCATAGTCATTTCAAGACACACTATTTCTATGGGGGTATTACTGTCTCAAAAATACACAAATAAATAGGATGAACCATCCACAAATAAAACGAGATTGACAAATAAATGCAACTGATCCCCAAATGGGGCGTGTAGTATAATGGTTAAGGAACTGGACTTGTAACTGAAAGGTTGCAGGTTCAATTCCTAGGTAGGACACTGCCATTGTACCCTTGAGCAAGGTACCTAACCTGAATTGCTTCAGTTTATATCCAGCTGTATGAATGGATACATGTAATAAGAAGTTGTGTAAGTCACTCTGGATAAGGGCATCTGCTAAATGCCTGTAATGTAATGTAAAATAAATGTAACAGATTCACAAATAAATGTAAGCGATTCACAAATATAGTAAACTGATTCACAAATAAATGCAACTGATTCACAAAAATGTTTTTGTACTGACAAACAAATGTCTCCCGAACTAATGACTGTGCACTTACACAACGCTTGCCGCATGTGGAAGATTTTTGAGACAATCCTCACAGCAAGATGTGTGAAGAAATCCACAAATGTCTGTTCTTTTAAACGAGTCTACTCCAGCCAATCATATTTTAAGACATCCTTTCGCTAATGTCCACATTACACTGATGAATCACAGCTCAGGTTCAGGCCAGGGATCTGTGAACTTCCATCGCGGGTAGTGAGCTTAGGCTGTGTCAGACTCAGAGTAGATATCCTGTGAACTCCTTACTGCATACTGATTATGTCATGCAGTATATGAAAAATACTATTATTGAATAAAAACTTGGAAATAAGTGTATCATTTGGGGATTTTAAGTACACTACATTTAGAAAACATTTTGCCTACTTAATGTTCTCATCCAGTGTACTCAACTAGCATACACAATAGTATAGCTACACCAGTGGTTCACAAACCTCTCCTCGGGTACCCCAACAGGATTCAGATATTTGATGTGTTCCACCTCAAGCACACCTGATACAACTAATCAAGCCCTCGTATATCACTAGCGCCCAGTGAACCACCACCGCTAATGGAACAACTCATGGATATTGCTAAATCAAAAAACCCCATATCCAAATTATATAAACTACTGTCTAAATCATAGCACTCTCTCGCTACAAACTGCTGAATGGGAAAATTTTCCAAAAATTTCTGGAAACAAATCTGCAATATTATCTTCACTATGACTAATAACCCTAAAACTCAACTCATCCAATACAATTCTTTCACCGAGTATTCACCAAGCACATATCACCCAACACAAAATGTACACAATGGGATTTGTTGACACAGACAGATTTATTGTTCACATTGCACTCTCAACGCCCCAGATAACTACATTCACTACACCTGGTTCTGCCCACCAATCAAACTACTCTTTATTGTTCACATTGCACTCTCAACACCCCAGATAACTACGTACATTCACTACACCTGGTTCTGCCCACCAATCCAACTACTCTGGGAAGGCATCATACACAAACTATCCACCACTCTGGGTCACAGCATTTCACTCTCCTCATCAATTGAACCGCCACCTATGCCACAAAAACCCTTTTTGACCGTCTTAACTATCACCAAAGAAACAATACTCCTCAAGTGGAAAAGCAGAGAAAAAGTCAATATATCTCAATGGTTAAACTTGTTAACTGAATACATCTCAATGGAAGGAATAACAGCAATCACCAAAACTCGAATAAAATCATTCAATGAAATCTGGATACCAAAAACTAAAATGACAGAGGAGACTGTCTATGGCTATGATCAAATCAGTCTAAAATTGCCCTTTTATTCCATTTGAGTTCATCTGTTTTAAGCTTTCATGATTATAAGCCTAGTAGCATACACTACTGCAAACCATTTCATTGTTATGATTAGTCTCATTGAACAATTTTTGTGCAGGTAATGTAATTGCATTGCATCTAATTCCCATGGCTTAGGGGAGAAAAGTTACTGCTCAACACTAAAAATAAATGAAAGCAGCACTTGACAGTGTGGGAACATTGCCATCAATCAATGTCTGTGCTTACTGGCAATTGGCGTAGATTACTGGGGAGGGGAAATGTGATAACTGACTGTTAAGAAGGCTCTATCAACCTCTTGCTGACGTATGACTGAATTGCAGGTGAAAACTTCCATAGATAAACAACTTATTGCTGGAATCATTGTCTTATGACATCCAAAAAGCATCTTATTATTTGGAAACATGCTTTCAAATAATAAGTAACTTTATTTGTTCAGCACTTTTCTTTACAGAGAGTTTTTTTAAAAAGAAGTGAAAATGACATGACTCAAAATGTATTTATACAGGGCACAAAATACAGGAAAGGCCCAAATACACACAAAACAGGGCCCAAGAGGGGGCGCTGTGCCCAGCCTGAAGCGGTACCTGCGTTCGAACATCCTGAGGGAGTAGAGCTTGCAGGTGCAGCCCAGGGCGATGACCAGAAGTAGGCCGCAGATCAAGCTCCCGATGACGGCGGCGGTGATGACGCGCGTGGGGACCACCACCGGGCAGCTCTCCTCGTCGCTGCCGTCGCCGCAGTCGTCCTGCGCGTCGCACACCCAGCTCTCGAACACGCAGCGGTTGTTCCTGCAGTGGAAGTTTCCCGGCTGGCAAAAGAAGCAGTTCTTCTCGTCCGAGCCGTTGGGGCAGCGGTTCTGGTAGTTGCAGCGGTCCGAGCGCGGGTAGCAGGCCCCGTTGCGCGAGCACGGGAACTCGTCCCCCTGGCAGGCGCTGCAGTTGGTCTCGTCGCGCCCGTTGGGGCAGTGCCAGTAGCCGTCGCAGCGCTGCCGCTCCGTGTAGCAGCCCCAGTTCCCGCCGCACGGGACCTCCCACGGCAGGCAGAACCCATCCACCTGGTAGGTGGCGTTGAACCCGCGGGCCGCATTCACCTTGTCGGCGTGGAAGTGGACACGGAGCTGGCCCGAGGAGGACACCACGGCGACGGGGGCACGGGAGTCGAAGGCCGTCAGGACGCGGAGTAGCCGGCGGGGGTTCTCCTCCAGCCCGTCGTACACCTTCACATAGTCGCCATAGCCCGTCCCGTCCAGCTTGAAGTCGGTAAAGCGGAGGATGACTTTGCGGTGGTCGCCCGTGTCGATCAGCCAGGTGCAGTTGCTCCCCGGGGGGTAGAAGTCGGGGTAGTTCGGGGAGCTGAAGGCCCCGTAGAAGGTCCTCAGCCACTCGCCGCAAGCGGGCACGTCGCAGTCGATCTCGTCGCCCAGGTCCTGGCAGTCGATGCTGCCGTCGCACTTCAGAGAGTCCGGGAGGCAGGTGTAGGCGCGTGTGTAGCGGGACAAGCAGGGGAACTGGTTGTAGGCGCAGGGCTGGAAGGAGAAGGAGGCAGAGGGGTCGGGCTGTGTGCACAGCTCCTCGTCCGAGCTATCGCCGCACTCGTCCATGGTGTTGCACTTCCAGGTATCCGGGATGCACTTCCCATTGGCGCAGTGGAACTCGTCCGAATTGCAGCTGATCTCCTCTGTTTTTCCTGCGATTAGCAGATTATGAGCTGGTCAAATGTTATGCTTGGTCATTTCCTTTTCAGGAATGCATTTTATATACATGCAATACAGGAAAACGGATTAATGTAAAAAAGTCACACGGATTTCAAAAACAATTATAGTACTATAGTAAAATTATTAAAAAGTCACAATATATGTAATGGGATTTTACAGGCAAGCCTCAAAGTTATTTATGAAAAAAAAATCAGATTTTTCCACAATAGATGAGCATTTATTTTTTATTTGTTCTCTAAAACACAAAATGGCCCAAAATGACCTCAGTGTTCCAGTAGTAGAAAAGATTTGAAGATTTTATTTCACTGTAGAAAATTGATTTTGGGCCATGACAATAATAGTCATTATTGTCCTGGCACACTATAACTAAATTAACTTCTATTTGAGCATTTAGGGAAGTTTTTGAGAGGTGAATATTTGTTGAACTCCAGCCAATTACATACCCACTCCACAAAAGCAGACAGGCACACTTATTTAAACAAAAACAAATTAAAAAGAAAAACTCCCCTGAGAAACAAACAAAGAGAAGAAAGAAAAAAATAAAATAAATAAATAAAAACTGTATTTGCCACTTGTTAATCCATCATCAGGATTGGAAAACAGAATTAAACTTAACTAGTAATATTGTTACCGTTTATGTGTTTGCTGAGAAAATTGAAAGCGATTTCCACCGTTCCCATCAGCAGCCGCGCTTACCAGATGGCCATGAAAGGCAAGACGTTACTCCCCACCGGTCCCATGCTGTTTACATTTGAGCATAAACGCTGGATGCGAAAGCTTACTTTGTGATTTTTTTCTTTGTAGCATTTGGGGTTAATGTGGATGCTTTTCAGAGTAATAATGGCCGGCTCTTCTTCTTTCATCGGGCACTTTTTCAGACAGCGATGAAGACAGTTGTTTTCTTCTTTTCGAGAGGAGAGCGAAGACTGCACTGCTGTTACATCACCACTGGGTGTCCATGTGACCGTGCTGTCACACGGACAGACCCTCAGATACAAATAGCTGAGGCCCACCTGTTATGTAAGACAGCCTGAAGCCCTTTGCGGTCAGGCTGTCGTCGGTGTGGAACTTGATCCAAACGTGGTCCTGGGAGGAGATGTACGGGGCCGGGACGGAGGAGCCGCAGGCCCGGAAGCCGTCCGCATTCTTGTACGTGCCGATGGAGATCCAGTCCGACCCGCATCTGTGAGAGCTCTGGATCTCAAAATCCTGAAAGCTGGAGGGCGGACAAACATCACGTTTACAGTGCTGCAAAATCACAGGTCAAAATGAATACAAGATTTCTCAATTTCTTTTTAGCAAGAGTGTGCATACTGATAATTTATTGGTTCGGTGTAGTGATGCCCTGCGATCGGGGGGGTATACTACGAAGGAAGTTTAACATAGCCAAGGTTCCTTTCCGTTAGCTGGCTTCAGAAAGCCTAAACACCGCAATCTGGCTTAACCGGTACTACGAACGTGGTTATCAACTTTCTAAGTGAACACGGGCTTTATTAATCAAGGTACGTGCGCGTTCCAATAAAAGAGGCGGTGTCTACAACAACGAGCCTATGGTGGTGCAGCATGGGCTGTACTAGAGGAACGTATTTCTCTCCTGTGGGAAAAAAAGACTGATACGGACAGAATGGACAGATAAGAACATCATATGAGCAAAAATAAATACTGTTGCCTCCAACAAAGTCAGGAAAGAGCTTTTGCAAAAAATAAATCATGTAGGTTAAATTTGTTAGGCTAGTTAATACCTTATTCACCTTACCACTCATAACAAATACATCCATACTCTCAGTACATTCTCATACAGTTTATTTCTAATGTGACAACTGTACTACTACATTCTAGAGCTCCTAAACTTTAAACCTGATACAGCATGTTTAAAATATTGCTGAAGCAATCACATCACATTCATAAAAAAGTATTTCAAGCATTTTCCGGAAAATATTTTGCGGAACTCACTAAGCTCGCCCTATGAAGAGATTCCCTCAGTATCCGCACATATCTCTACGGAATTCTTTGGAATGGAGACGCCTTTTTCCAAAGCCAATGAGTTGATTGAAACATATAAAAGCACCGCCCTTTGGTCAATCTGTTATCCTGAACATAACCTGCCCCGGAGGTTAGCCGAGCCGAGTAAGTTGCCGTGGCAATATACCCCGATTAAAAGTGAGTTGGTTTTGTGATACAGAAAACCCAGGGTTGAAGCTTCATTTAGCTCGCTATCCCCTTAATCTCGCTTGGTAGTACACCCATCCGGTCTCGGATTCTGTACCGGCGCTGTTTAACAATTAGGTCTTCAACTGTGAAGTGTCGTCTGGTAAACGAAACAAATGCCACTTGACTCATGTCTTGCATCTTTATCTGTTGGGAGGTTCACAGCCATGAGGAGTCAAAGGACCTACACATGGCAGTGAGCCCAGGGCTACTTTCCCCCATTGAAGGTCAACCTTTGATCAGTCACAACTGCAAGGAGGGAAAGCTAAATTAACAAAAATGTATCATCAACCAACCTAAAACTTGGCATCAGTATCAAACGGGCAGGCCTTCAGGCACACTGATTTGCCCAGAACTTGTCTAAATGGAGTAAAATTTGCAACAACTAGAAAGATTGTGTTGCACCCAATCTTGAGAGAATGAAGAAACCTGAATGGGGAGGACTGCAGCCAACTGGAATGAACCAGCTCGTCAACGGAAAAAGGTTTGTCACAAGACAGCGATACTTGGTACCTGATGGTAATGATTTCTCCAGGGCTTGTACGGATGTTCCAGCTGCAGTTTATTCTAGAAGGGTACTCGAAAGGCCATCCAGGGCTGGTGATGACCCCGCTCGATGCCCTGATCTGATCTGCCACGCCTCCGCAGGCTGCGAAAATGCACATCACCACGGCATAATCATGGCTGTATTCCACTTTAATTCACTTAATTAGTTTGATTAATGCAATGCTTATATTGAATGTCTTTGTTTGATGTTTGTGTGTTGTGGGTCTGGCCCACTGTCTATGTGTTTTTTGTTGTTGCTGGGGCTACAACTGAAGTTCCCTAGCGGGAAAATAAAAGTTGTTCTATTCCATTCTAACCTCAGATGGCTGTTCTCATTCAAATTTTCAGACACGGATATGTGTGACGAAAACATCACAGACATCACCTCAAAAACACTGCAAGGTCACTTTCAAAGTGAACAAAATGACTTAAAGCATAACATTTTAATGTACAAACTGACGTATGGTGAACATACAATATATACTGTAACATTATACTCCCTCTAGCCTAGATATTAGAGGTATGGACCTTTGTGATTAGCTGTCTACAGACAGAATTTATGGGTAGAGGGTTTAAGCAGTCAGAGTTCTTTAGGTTACAGCCAAATTGGATAAACCAATTGAGCCCACTGACTACCAGCTGTTGTCAGTGACCGCCCGGTACACTGCTTGTCCATTAGGCACCAGGTCTCCTGTATCACTGTACAGCCTGTAGTGTGGGAACAATCACTGGCTTAGGGTGCAGGCTTCAGCTGCAGTGATACATCACTTTGGGGACTGTATATGAGCTTAATACATGAAATAAGCACTTAATAAATACAAATATTATTCTCACTATTAGTATTCATGCAGGTGCAGCAGTTATTCTAGAGGCAGAAAACCTTTAAAGGTGCACTATGCAGGATATTTCCCTAGAAAATGCTCAGTCATATCTATGATTCACTGGCAATCTCTGCCTGTATTTATTATTCTAAGATGTGTCCGGGACTTTTCTGGGCCTGGCACTCTTTTCTGTGCGTGGAGGGGTGAGTGTGGCTACGGATCAAGTTACTTTCAGCAGAGCGTTTGTTGCCAGCAGGCTACTGCAACAGCGGAGATGAAGAAGAGGAGGTACAGCAAAGTGTTTATGAGCAAGGATGGGTCGAGGTTTGCAACTTTGATAAAAACTGCGCAAGCAAATAGTCCAACAGTTTAAGAACAACGTTTCTCAATGCACAATTGCAAAGAATTTAGGGATTTCACCATCTACAGTCCATAATATTATTAAACGATTCAAAGAATCTGGAGACATCTCTGTGCGTAAAGGGCAAGGCTGAAAACCAATATTAAATGCATGTGACCTTCGATCCCTCGGACAGCACTGCATTAAAAACCGATATGCTTCTGTAATGAATGGGCTCGGGAATACTTTGGAAAACCGTTGTCAGTAAACACAGTTTGTCGCTACATCTACAAATACAAGTTAAGACTCTACAAAGTAAACCATATATCAACAACACCCAGAAACGCCGCCAATTGCTCTGGGCACAATATCATCCGAGATGGACTGACGCAAAGTGGAAACGTGTGCTGTGGTCTGATGAGTCCACCTTTCAAATTGTTTTTGGACATAATGGACGTTGTGTTCTCCGGGCCAAAGAGGAAAAGGACCATTGTTACCAATGTGTTAGTGCCCATGGCATGGATAACTTGCACATCTGTGAAGACATTAACGCTGAAGGGTACATATGCATTTTGGAGCAACATATGCTGCCATCTAGACAACGTCTTCTTCAGGGACGTCCCTGCTTATTTCAGCAAGACAATGCCAAGCTACATTCTGCACGTGTTACAAAAGCGTGGCTTCCTAGTCAGAGTGCGGGTGCTAGACTGGCCTGCCTGCATTACAGACCGGTATCCCACTGAAAACTCATTGCACATTATGAAGCGCAAAATATGACAATGGAGACCCCAGACTGTTGATCTGCTGAAGTCTTATATCAAACAAGAATGGAGAACAATTCCGCTTTCAAAACTACAGCAATTAGTGTCCTCAGTTCCCAAAAGATTACCGAGTGTTGTTAAAAGGAAAGGTGACACAGTGGTAAACATGTCCCTGTCCCAACTTTTTGGGACGTTTTGTAGGCATCAAATATAGAATGAGCATATATTTACAAAAAACAATAAAGTTTATTAGTTAAAACATTAAATATCTGGTCTTTGTACAGTTTTCAATTGAATACAGGTCAAAAAGGATTTTCAAATCATTGCTTTCTGTTTTTATTAAAACATTTTATACACTGTCCCAACTTTTTTGGAATTGGGGTTTGTATATACAGGTGCAGCTCAAAAAATTAGAATATCGTGAAAAAGTTCAATATTTTTTGTCACTCATTTCAGAAAGTGAAACTCATATATTATATAGATTCATTACACATAGAGTGAAATATTTCAAGCCTTTATTTCTTGTAATTTTGATGATTATGGCTTACAGATAATGAAACCCAAAATTCAGTGTCTCAGATAATTAGAATATTTCGCTTTAACATATTTTTAAAGTATCATATTTAATATTTGGTTGCATATCCTTTGCATGCTTTTACTTCCTGAAGTCTGCGACCAATCAACATCAAAAGGCTCTCAATATCTTATTTTCAGGTACTGTTACAAGCAATACTATAACCTCTCTGCATTTGAACTGATCTCTATGAGAATTGGGGGGTAAGACTAGATTCAGCTGTAAATTACGCTGGTACAGTATGGAACACATGACTGGCGAAATGGCTGTACGTCATCAAGGGTCTAAGGTATCAAACGAGCCCCAAACCATCACTCTGCGGCCAGATATGGAGTAGATGTGGATGGATCACTGCAAGGGTTATTTCTCCTGACTCATTTTCCTATAGAACTCTATGGGGAAAAAAGTCAGGAGAAACAACCCTTAAAGGGATCCATCCACATCTACTCCATATCTGGTCGCAAAGTGATGGTTTGGGGCTCGTTTGATACCTTAGACCAGGGGTGGGCAACTCCAGGCCTCGCGGGCCGGTGTGTATGCAGGTTTTTGCTGCTGCCAGTTAACAATTATTGAATTAGCCCAATCGTTTACATGATCTGATATTTTAATCTACATATCCGCGATATGAACAGCAGCTGATGAATGTTATTGTGCCGGTATGCGTGTATTGTAGCGTTTTATCGTTCTGTAATTTACGAGTGAATCGGTGATTGTGTGTATGACTAATTAGCTGATTGAGCCGTGGTAACTAGTGGCAGTAAAAACATGCATACACACCGGCCCGTGAGGCCTGGAATTGCCCACCCCTGCCTTAGACCCTTGAGGACGTACAGCCATTTCGCCAGTCATGTGTTCCATACTGTACCAGTGTAATTTACAGCTGAATCTAGTCTCACCCCCCAATTCTCATAGAGATCAGTTCAAATGCAGAGAGGTTATAGTATCATTGAAATTTTGATTTCTTCTATATCAGACAAGTAATATATATAGTAATGTTTTCTTTACCTTGACATGTTTCGACGGAAATATAGGTTATAGTATCGCTTGTAGCAGTACCTGAAAATAAGATATCGAGAGTCTTTTGATGTTGATTGGTCACAGACTTCAGGAAGTAACAGCATGCAAAGGATATGTGACCAAATATTAAATATGATACTTTAAAAATATGTTAAAGCAAAATATTCTAATTTTCTGAGACACCGAATTTGGGTTTTCATTAGCTGTAAGCCATAATCATCAAAATTACAAGAAATAAAGGCTTGAAATATTTCACTCTATGTGTAATGAATCTATATAATATATAAGTTTCACTTTCTGACATGAGTGACAAAAAATATAGAACTTTTTCACGATATTCTAATTTTTTGAGCTGCACCTGTATTTATAGTTTACTATTTACTTTACAAGGGTATTAGCTAGCTATGATCGACAAGATATTGTATTCCACACACAATTCCATCTTTACATCCCAGTTGTAAATTAATCTTCAGAATAATGTTAGCCATGTTTTCATTTTATCTTCGCATAAAATTTTGCTTGGTGCTCCCAAGCATGTTTCTTGCCCTCAACAGAGGTCAGTAACACAGGACCCCAGCAAGGCTAAAAATCCTGCATTGTGCACCTTTAAGAAAAAAAATAGGAACATAGAAATAGATGTAATTATGAGAACAGGGCCATTCAGACCATCTTGGCTGAATAGCCTGTTCAAAATTCAGACCATATGCAAGCAAGCAATATAAACATATGTAACCAATTCCCTATATATCAAAATAAATAAATATCTTGAAACCCAGATGAGAAGCTGTTTAAACTTAAGATAAGACAAGACTGGAAGAACACTAACACAGCTCACTGTACTAACAATGTTCAGATCCTGGGAAAACTAAATAAGACTTCATGAAGGCTGCTACTGTTCCTACAAGCAATGTTGTTCAGGGTGCAAATGTACTGCAAACCAAACAAGTAATGTTTGTGTATTAACCGTCAGGACTGAATGTTTGCCATGTGACAGCATGCGTGAAATTCAACAGCCGAAACACCTTGGATACCTCCAACTTACCATTTGAAATCCCTGAAACGTACACGTTTTCATTGTGCTCGGCACAACCCACAGTCCCTAAAATAAGAAAGTTAAAACGATGTTACTTAAAAAGGTCATGGGATGAGTTCATGTAGGCGGGAGCACTGGTCATGTTCTGTGTCAACTGGAAAAAACAGATGCCGTTTGAACAGAATTCAACCAGAATTCCAGATTCGCTAGAGAATGGTATGCATAATATACAGAAAAAGGCAGGCTTTGGTTTGAAAACAAAAACCCCACAAGCATCGTTTAAGCAGAAAAACAATATAAAATATCCAAATACTGTCTGTGCAGCTTATCTGTGGCTGTTTTATATACATGAAGCAATCAGGTTTCAAAATATATAAATAACATCACATTAGTTTCATTATGACACAGTAATGCATTTAAATAAATTCCTGACTGATGTTCTCAAGTGTTCTATGAACACCAAAATAGTTTATATATCCACAACTTGCACTAAGCGCATGCACACACACACACACACACAAATATGACAAGCCTGACTAGCTGAAAATCAATCTTTGAAATATCATCTCTGAGTATTACAGACCAACCATACCATATACTTAACTCATAAAATGTCACCTACTTTAAGGTGAGACTGATTGAAAATGTAATACATAAAAGAATTGTATAAATTAAGATGCAGATTTGGTCGCAGTAAGCACGAGATATTGTATCAGCCCATGATACAATTTGTATCCCAATATAGGGTTCAGAATGCAATATGAAAAAAAAAATGTTTATTTTATTTTATTTAATTCCAAGAGAAACAGTCATTGACTTAAGTTTTCATATTTATTGAAGTAAATAAGAAATAAATTTAAATTTAAGTCACTCCCATAAATCAAAGATATTTATAAAATATAAGTTATAACAACCTATAGCAGATCTGATTTTCAAGCCACAATGAAGAGGCTAACAGCACCAGAAGAGACCAACCTTTTGGAATTTGAACATGGGGAAGGTGGTATAAGCTTCCTCTGAAGCTGGCAAGGTCAGCAAAGTCAAAGCCAGGTCAAGTGAAGGCTATTTTCAAGGTCATTGCCACCTAGTGTCCAATATGTGTAGTACATCACACTGGCCTAATGTAGGAGTTATGGTTGGACAATCATTATCACTATGAAGGAATTTCATAAGGATGATGGCTTTCTGTACACATTAGCTACATGTCACAACGCTTAAATTGTGACTCTACTAATATGCCCACATGTAACTTTTTATTTTTGAAGCCAAACCACAAAATTATGATGCCCTGTATAGATGGCAGCATTAATATTTTGATAAATATGTTCTATGAGTTGTGAAATTATCCCTCCAAAAATCGGATTTGTATTTCCTTTATTGCCTCAAATACACTCACATAAAGGGTTCCAACCCCCATGATGGTGGCCATTTTTTGGCCTATTTGGCCCACTCTATCTCTACAACTATGCAGAATATCATGACCAAAGTTTAGCTTTATTCATTTGGATGGATAAGCATTGTGTGAAAATAATATGAGAACAATTTGAGACCAAAGCATGCAAAATCAGGAAATCCTCATTGAAATAGCTTGGTCTGACCCTTATACAAGGCCATTTTAATATTGGTCACGTCACAGTAATTACATTTTATGATACACAACACAGACACATGCTTCATATCGCCAATTCATTGCATCACAAAAATTGGCTATGACTATATTTTGTCTCATGCCTAGTTTGTAGTAATGCACTGCATGGAATGGATGTTCTACCACATTGCACTAGAGTGTCTTGACCTGATGTGGTCTTGTCCATTTCCATTCATGGATGTGTAGCCTACACTTTCAATTTTGAACACAAGTACTACTAATAAACCCTAAATTATGGTATGGAGAGAAATGTAGTCACTGTTTTGTTATTATGGGAATGCAGAGTGGCAGTGTGAAATCTCACACCTGACAAAAAAATTATAATATTGCAACATGTAGGCCTAAGTCCCACCCCATTTGACACAAATACAGAAATTAGATCATACCAAAACCATCAGGAGAAACATTATAGTTTAGATAAAAATAAACCACCCTGCAACCAGCCTTAAAATAAAGGTCAGCAATACAGAACTGCACGACAACAGTTAGGCCTACCCTACACATTCATAAGCAGGCTTTGAGTGAATGAGGCAAAAATGTGTTCTGCAGGTGTTTCAATAGTAAACTTGACAGGTCCAGTAATTACAGTTGTGATAAATGCAACTGTGTGTGTGTGTGTGTGTGTGTGTGTGTGTGTGTGTGTGTGTGTTTGTGTGTGAGAAGGGGCAGCATTTGATTCTCATTCCATCATTGCTATACTGCATGTACCAGCTGACTGTAAACACAGCATCATGCTCACACCCTTATGCTACATAAATTGGTTAATGTAGGCTATTCCTCACACTACATATTTTGGTTAAGATTTATTCCTCACACAAAGTGAAATTGTTTAAATTTATTCCTGCATCATTTCTGTAATTAGTCTTTAAAGCATGAAACGGCCATTGCAGGTCTCTATCTCTTCATGACCAGCCTTCTAAAGAAATATCCTGTCAATGGGAAAGGACCACCCATATTCAGGGAGTGGAATTGCTGTTCTAAGAAATATTAGAGAGCTGGAGAACAAATGCAACGCACATCCTGGAGGGTAGGCAGTGTTTCAAACTGAAAATAAACTTTGTGTTCCCCAAGTCTGAACACAAACCCATCATCTGCTACAATTATCTTTCATTCCCATGGTCATAGTCTTCAGTACAGTGGGTCTTTCTTCATTCTGAACAAATAAAACCTTCAGTTTGCCCAGGTTCATTTATGCAGTTCCTTGTTTAGTAAATCAAGTCTGACATGTTACAGAATACAGCCAACTGTAATATCTATTTTTGAGCCAAACCGAGCCAAAATCAAACTGTTTTCAAGGTTTAAGCTATACTTGCTGTGTATATATCAAAATGGCTAACATACCAGATATTCCAGAATTAAATGCATTTTTAAACATTTTTTCCTCACAAATATACATTTACATTTTCTTGAACATTATTTAAAAAGCAGGAGTGAGTGAATGAAAGGAGTGAGGAGTGAGTTTGGGAGTGAATGAGGATAAGAAGAAACACACCGTACATGCACACATCATTCATAAACGCAAGCACTTTGACAGAAATCAATACGTGGATTGGGGGAAGGGCATCAATCAAGGCTAATGAATATAACTAATTACACAATAAATTAATTTCGACATTAAGTTTTGTCTTCTACAGATGAGCAGCACAGCTAAAATTGGCTGACTTTGTGACACGTTTGTTAATGGATTGAGATTGTCGGGCACTGTCAGCAAGGCTGCAAAATCAATATGATCGATAATATTGTGGCGATCCGGGGCGATTGCGAGTAACGGGGATCGTTGTGCATGTCAACTGTTGTGTTCAAATGTAATGACGTGTGCAGTAGCAATTGGCAGTTGACCTTTGAATGACCAGCAGGTGTTCAACCAGGTCCGCGCTAGAGACCGTTTGTTGATTGACGTATGACAGAGTGAATTACGTGTGATTGGTTGGGGTGAGCTGCAGGGCACCTATCAAGGGCCGCCTTTGTTAAGCAGGTTTATTTGCATAGAGGGGCTATAAAGCTGGCTACGATCCAGCAAGCGATGTCTATTCCAACTGTTAACTGAAGAAGAAGCAACAAGAGATTGTACTCTTACTCAATAAACTATTTCCATCAAGAAAACCTGACTCCGACTCCATGGCTCGCCACAATGGTGTCAGAAGCGGGACGATCTGGGAACAGATCCGCGACCTAGAACGTCAGGTGACCAAGCAGATGGACGTTATCGCAGGAGCGTCTGCGAAGCGGCCCACGAATAGACCCGGAGGACTACCCGAAGGAGCCAGCGCAACAAGACCGGAGCGAGAGAGGCCGATTACAGACCAGGCGGAGGTGCCCGCGCTGGTGGCTGACCCCGCGGCCGGAAATGAAGCGCAAGTAGGTCGGCCGGAAGCCAACGAGGTCGCCCCTGCTTCCAGGCCGAGCCAGACAGCGGCGCCGGCGCGGCGACCGACTACACCGATAAAGGCGGTGATCAAGCTACCCCGTTACACGGGAAAGGGTGAGCTAGAGTCGTACCAAAGCCAGGTACGATTCGCGGCTAGCTACAATGGCTGGGACGAGAGCCAGACGGCCACCCACTTAGCGTTAGCCCTGGAGGGCGAGGCCTGCCAGGTGCTGCTAGACCTGGACAGCGCCGAACCACTGACGCTACCGGCACTGATGACAGCGCTGGAACGTCGGTTCGGACAGCGGCAATTCCTAGAGGTGAGCCGGGAGAAGCTCGCCAAGCGACGGCGGACCGGAGCAGAGAGCCTCAGCGTCCTCGCCGCCGACATCAGGCTGTTAGCCCGCCGCGGCTACCCTCAACTCGATAACGCAGGCCAGCAGGAGCTAGCCTGCCAGACCTTCACACAGGCCCTCACTCCGGAGCGCCTACAACAACAGGTCCGCATTGCCAAACCGGAGTCCCTGGACGCAGCGCTTCGCGAGGCCGAGCGACTGGAGCTCATCTTGGGCACCACGCCAAACGGGACCCCGGCTAACAAGCCCCGGGTCCGAGCTGCCGACTGCGAGGACGGCGAGGAGGTGAGATGGGTTCAACGGAACCAAAACCGACCGCGGCAGCGACCGGAACGGGAGCGACGCTGCTTCCGGTGCAACGAACCGGGGCATTTCGCCCGCGACTGTACTGCCCCTGCGCCAAAAGCGAGAGCTCCACAGCCGACGGGAAACGACGACGGGACGGCCCAATGAGGAGACCGCCGCCCCATGCTACACTCCTCCTCAACCAGACCCGGGCCCAGACCAGCACTCACGCGCCCAGGCTGCCCATCCTAGCGAAAGCAAAAATTCCAAGAGCAAAAGTTCCGTTTGATGTTCTTTTAAGAGCAGAGGAACAGGCCCACGAGGCCGAGCCCCGTATTGGCAGACTGGGGACGAAGACCGGGCTGTACTTGCCTTGCAGTTTGGACGGACAAGCCTGCTGGGCGCTGGTCGACACCGGAGCCACTATTTCCCTGGTAAGGCCGGGGGTACTTCGGGGTACCAGCGGGCTGCTTTCAGGTGCATGGACCCCTACCTCTACCCAGCTAACCTCCGTCACTGGGCAGAAGATGGGCATGCGTGGTAGTAAACAATTACAAGTGTGTGCAGGAGCCCAGCGAGTGAAACACGAGTTTTGGTTAGCAGATATAAAAGATGCATGCATTATCGGTTTAGACTTGTTAGCGTTGTGGGGAACTAGCATAAATGTGATAGCCGAGACGATAACTATTGGTACTGAAACGCTGGGCCTCCGATCAAAATGTGAATTACAAGCAGCCCGCCGAACTGAATGCCCTGGGGTGCCCCCCAAACACTGTCGCCCCAGTTCTGTGCTTGCAATGGCCACCGCTGATTCGCCGCTCGTTACCGTGGTACCACCTCAGGTTACAGTGCCACCGCAGACGGGCGGGCTAGCCTCAGCTACCCAGCCCTCTGCGGGGGTGCTGCAAGCCGTCCTAGCATTATGGACGCGCAGCAGCAAAGGGCTCACACCGCAGCAGAGCCAGCAGCTTAAAGCCCTGCTTGTCCGTTACACTCACCTATTCGCTGTGCGGGACGAAGAATGCACACAGACCGAACTGGTTCAACACCAGATTGATACTGGCTCGGCTGTGCCCATTCGGTTACGTCCGCACCGGCTGTCTCTAGCCAAGCGAGAGGTGGCGGAGGACAAGATAAGGGAGATGGCAGCTGCGGGCATCATCGAGCCCTCTGAAAGCCCATGGGCGGCCCCTGCTGTCCTGGTAAAAAAGAAGGACGGGGAGTGGCGTTTTTGTGTAGATTATAGGCGTCTTAATCAGATCACCAAGAAAGACGCCTATCCACTTCCCCGTATTGACGAGGCCTTAGACCATATCGCGGGGTCCAGTTGGTTTAGCTCGCTGGACCTCCGCAGTGGCTATTGGCAGGTGAGGCTGTCCCCGGAAGCGAGGGCAAAATCAGCTTTCACGATAGGGCAAGGGTTGTGGCAGTTCCGGGTCATGCCGTTCGGGCTCTGTAACGCCCCTGCCACTTTTGAGCGACTGATGGAGCGGGTGCTGTCGTCCGTCCCGCGGAGTTCCTGTGTCGTGTACCTGGACGACCTCCTAGTACACGCCAGCGACTTCGAGCAAGCCCTCGCTCACCTAACTGACGTGCTTACGGAGATTGGCCGGGCTGGGCTACGGCTCAATCCTAAAAAGTGTCAGCTGCTCCGGAGGGAGACAGCTTTCCTGGGGCACGTCGTTAGCGAGCAGGGTGTAGCCACTGACCCAGCTAAGGTGGCTTCTGTGCGGGAATGGCCGACGCCTAGCAATGTGGGTGAGCTGCGGAGCTTCTTGGGACTAGTGTCGTACTACAGACGCTTTGTCTTGAGCTTCGCCACCCTGGCTAGTCCGCTTCATCGCTTGACGAATAAAGGTCAACAGTTCGAGTGGACAGGGGACTGCCAGAATGCTTTTGACCAGTTGAGAGACGCCCTAACGGCGGCTCCCATTCTAGCATATCCGGATGTCGCGCGACCATTCATCGTCGACACGGACGCTAGCAATGTCGGAGTCGGGGCCGTGCTCTCCCAGGTGGGACCAGACGGGGAACGAGCGGTAGCCTACTACAGTAGCGCGCTGAGCAAGGCAGAGCGAAACTACTGCGTGACTCGGCGCGAGCTGTTAGCGGTGGTCAAAGCGGTTCGCCATTTTCGCCCGTACCTGCAAGGCTGCCATTTCCTTATTAGGACAGATCACGCGTCACTAACCTGGCTTTTAAATTTTAAAGATCCGGAGGGCCAGGTAGCCCGCTGGCTCGAGCTGTTGCAGGAGTACGATTTCCAGATTCAGCACAGGCCCGGAAAGCTGCATGGTAATGCAGATGCGCTTTCCCGGAGGCCCTGTGCAGAGCTGGACTGTAGGCCTTGCACTAAAGCCGAGCAGCGAGAGCAGGTGACGGAGATAGCATGCCCAGTTCGGGCTATAGAAGGTGAGGTTGGATGGTTGCCTTTTAGCCAGCAGGACCTGCGCCTAGCGCAGGAGGGCGACGGCGAGCTGCAGCAAGTGCAGCGCTGGATCGCGGCAGGTACACGGCCTGCATGGGGGGAAGTGTCGGCTAGTAGCCCAGCGGTTAAGGCTTATGTGAGTCAGTGGGGGAGCCTGACGTCGCAGGGTGGGCTACTCTATCGGCGGTGGCAGGCCCCCGGTTCCGACCAGGATCTCCTCCAGCTGCTGGTGCCCCGTGCGCTCCGCCCCCAGGTACTTGGACTGATGCATGGCTCGGTGGGGGCGGGGCACTTTGGCATCAGCAAGACTTTGCACCGACTGCGGAGGAGGTTCTACTGGCCTGCCTGCCGCCGGGACGTGGAGCTGCACGTCCACTGCTGCGACGCCTGCACGGCCAAGAAGGGGCCGACGCAGCGGTCGCAGGCCCCCCTTCAGCGGTACGTAGTGGGGGCTCCTATGGAACGGGTCGGGGTAGACATCTTAGGGCCTTTCCCCGTCACTGAGTCCGGCAACCGCTATGTGCTTGTGGCCATGGACTACTTTACCAAGTGGCCCGAGGCGTACGCGGTGCCGGACCAATCAGCGGACACGACGGCGGAAAGGCTCGTGACAGAGATGTTCGCCCGGTTCGGGGCCCCCGAGGAGCTGCACAGCGACCAGGGGCGAAATTTCGAGTCGCGGGTGCTGGCAGCTGTGTGTACGCGGCTGGGAGTGGCCAAGACCCGCACTACGGCGTTGCATCCCCAGAGCGATGGACTGGTTGAACGCTTTAATAAAACCCTGGCCACCCAGTTAGCCATTCTAGCTAGCCAGCACCAGCGAGACTGGGACTGCCATTTGCCCTTGGTCCTGTGGGCCTACCGCTCCGCCGTGCAGGAGAGCAGCCAGTGCTCCCCCGCTGCACTCATGTTCGGGCGAGAGCTAAGGACGCCCGTTGATTTGGTGTTCGGAGCCCCGCCCGGATCCACGGAGCACCACCAGTCAGAGGCCGGGTACGCACGGGCTTTGATCGAGCGCCTGGAGACCGCCCACAGCTTTACCCGCCAGGCCCAATCCACCGCGAGCTTCAAGCAAAAGCGAGCGTATGATGTGCGCTGTCGGGGACAGCCTTTCACCCACGGAGACAAGGTATGGATCTATTGTCCGATCCGTAAGAAGGGTCTGTCCCCGAAATTGCAGTCGCATTGGCGGGGCCCTGGTGAAGTGTTGGATCGGCTTAGCGAGGTGGTCTATCGAGTGCGCATGCCCGGCCGAAGGAAACTGGTGGTGCTTCACCGGGATCGCCTAGCTCCTTATCGGCCGCTGTTGGATGGTGTTGAGGAGGGGATGGGCGTCGGCGAGGGTCAGCCCGCTTTACGTGCGCCCACCCCTCCTCCCCCAGAAAACCCCGCGGCCGCTGATGGTGTTGAGGAGGGGATGGGCGTCGGCGAGGATCAGCCCGCTTTACGTGCGCCCACCCCTCCTCCACCAGAAAACCCCGCGGCCGCTGAGGGCCCGAATCGCCCTTTTCGCCAACGGAGGACTCCTGCCCGTTTCCGGGACTTTGTACGTGAGTGCGGACAGTTAAAGGGGTCGCAAGGGACTGCTGACCCCTTAGGTGGGGGCAGTGTGGCGATCCGGGGCGATTGCGAGTAACGGGGATCGTTGTGCATGTCAACTGTTGTGTTCAAATGTAATGACGTGTGCAGTAGCAATTGGCAGTTGACCTTTGAATGACCAGCAGGTGTTCAACCAGGTCCGCGCTAGAGACCGTTTGTTGATTGACGTATGACAGAGTGAATTACGTGTGATTGGTTGGGGTGAGCTGCAGGGCACCTATCAAGGGCCGCCTTTGTTAAGCAGGTTTATTTGCATAGAGGGGCTATAAAGCTGGCTACGATCCAGCAAGCGATGTCTATTCCAACTGTTAACTGAAGAAGAAGCAACAAGAGATTGTACTCTTACTCAATAAACTATTTCCATCAAGAAAACCTGACTCCGACTCCATGGCTCGCCACAATATGACTGCAAAAACTTTGTCGTTCATAAATGGAATACAGCCGTGATGCGAGTCTGTAGACCATCATTATATGCAGCTGAATTGTTATATTCCTATGGTAACAAACCGGGCTTACCGGTTCTTTTAGTTTCTTCCCTTTGCTAGGGAGGAACAAGCGACGTCTCAAAAGAACAGTGTTTTACCAGCAATAGACACAGCAAATAAATACATAAAATTTTAAGTGAATGACATCCACACTGATTTTAAAAACGTGAAATAAAGTCACATCGATCTTTCACCATTTTAATCACTGTTGCAAATATAATACTAAAGACTGCAAAATCAAGTTCTTACATTCACGGTTCTCCATTCACTTTTGCCTAACGTCGCCTAAGTAACATTGCGCTTCGAGTATGTCCCCTGCATCATACTGGTTCCAAAAAGATGATAATGGCCAAACGCCGAAAACGGTACATAGGCTACTTACCGATGTAAAAGCAGCTGGTGATGAAATGCAGATATCTCCATAACAAGATCCTCGTTTGTGCGCCCACACTGTAGGCCATAGCAACAGCGTATTTTATCTAATGTAAGTTATACTTACCCGAGTGGGTAAACTTGTATGATTATGCTGTCGATTGAAATGAATAAGACTCAAGATTCAATGCAACGACATTGGTTTCGTATTTAACAATAACCCGACTAGTTCACCTCCGCACGATATAACCATGCTTGCTTAATTGAAACAATACAAAACAACTTAGTTTCTTCGCCATCTGTCTTAATAGCTAAGTTAGTCAACTAACGTGAGCCTACCGTTACGTTTAAGAAGAGCCAAACGAAAATGGGGACAATCACTTAACATGAATTATTAAACCTAATGTCGACATTTATGGTTATTGATTGATTGCTACATAGCTAGTTTAACGTTAGCTTTTCAGCTCATCCACATAGACTAACGTTATTAGCCTACTTGTTACTATTACACTGAACAATCAAGCCATCAACCTATTAACTGTAACGTCATCTGTCAAATCCTGCATACTGGCTAGTAAGCGAAGTTAACGTAGTCAACCGTAAATAATTTCAGTGGACGAAATGGTATAGGATAACGTTACTCATATTTCCCATTCATTCCAGCTAAATATGACTGAAACGACAAAGCCATGGGATTCGGAGCCCACTTGATCTCTTTGTTTTAATCAACCATTTCCACAGCTAACGTTAGTTAAGTCACCTTTTCATCATGACTGATGATGGCAAGCAAATTCCATGCAGAAAAAAACCATTCAGCAAAGCCTTAAACTAACCAGCAAGCTAGTTCTGAAATGGTTCTGGAGTTTTCCCCCCATAATGTGCAACTAAATTAACTTTGTCCCATTTCCGCTTTTCAGCTATGGCTACCGTTTTCCACAGCGACTATAGCTAACGGTAGCTACAAATAGCATATTCAAGCGAGGGAATAGGCGTTATTGTAGGCGAATCAACTTAACGTAACGTTACAGATCATAGCTAAACACTCAAAGCTAATGACGTTACATGTCCGTTTTAAAAGATTCTGATACAAAATATAACCAAGACGACCTTACATATAACAACTGTTATTTAATCAGCTACTCTCTTTTGATTTGTTGTTTCTTCCATATAGCTACTGTAGACAGGCTTAGGCTAACGAAACGTAACGTTACAAGCTAGCAACAACAACAATAGAGGCCTAAACAGCTGTAGCCAACCACACATAGACTATCTATGGGCCATTTGTTGTCACAGCCAAGTATCCTCAGTCCCTGATGTTCTTTTTAGTCCGTCTCTCCTTTCCCCCCTCATTTACTGAGTGAGGGTTAAAGGTTGTATGACGTAAGAAAAACAAGCGCACACAATGTGGGTGCGTCCCAATACTCGAAAAATGTACCCTCCTTTCCTCCACTATACCACCTCCTCTCCTCCATACCCCGGAAACAGATCTTTGTGTTTTAATCTAATCTCGTTGATTACATTTTAAGTACGGTTACATATTAATTAACGTCTCTACGCAAACCGCAATGTCAGATACATTGTATACTGTACATGCAAATACGTTTACTAAAAACGTTCAGGCAGTTTTGCATACTTCCGGGTAGGAGAGGAGTGGTAGTGGGGGAGCGGAGGAAAGGAGGTTGGGAGTGAAGAATATTTGGACGCAGCCATGTATGTGGTCTGGCGCACTGAACAGTTCAGTGGTCTGGCGACGGGTCTGGGCCGCTGGATTGGTTGGTCGGAACGCCCCCTCCGTTTCTATGAGAGACATTTCTGTTGCATTGTCCGCATTTCGGATCTTTCTCACCAAAGACTGCTCCTGAACAAGACGTGCAGTTACAACATTATTTTTATATTTTCTGCTTCCCAAACGTGCGTGCCTGCATGCGCGTAAGTAAATAATCAGTAATGCACACAACAATATTTTTGTATGTTGTTATTTATTGCAAATACTCGGGTACACTATATTAAAACGGATGACGGATTTGTATTTAATAAACATTCTAAATCAAATACTATGAACCATGATAATTGCACTGCCATCACATTCAGTCAATCATACTGTATTTTTTATTTGTAGGCTATAGCATAATTTTAAGAGCATTTTATTTTAATGAGCTTGCACAAGCTTAAGTATATTTTTAAATGGTTTAAAATATTCGGGCAAGGATTTGATCTGCTGGGACAAAAGGGTCAGTGGGGTGGGGAATAACATTTTCACCGCTTCGTTCGCGTTCGTATACGTCGTCATTTTCAGACCGTTTTAGCTGTTCTATAGAAGGGAATGGAGAGCGACAAATACCCTATTCTGGATTATCAACCCAGGGGAGCACAAAGCGACTACTGAACATAGTTCGCCACCATTTGGACTCATATAGGTAACTACACAACCCAAAAGTTAAAATTTGTGAGACAGTTAAAGATAAATGTTGATTTAATCCATACCATTGTCTAAAACAATTTCAGTAGCATTGTCACTGAACTGTTTTACTTGCAATGGCTGACAGTTTCACCAATTACAATATTTTCAATATTTCAAAAAAATTGCTGAATTATCTGGAGTTGGTGAATACACTTTGACATAACACTATGACATCTGCCACTATCCATTAACTGTTGTACTAACTGCCTGAAGAAATACAGCACAGACTTTATTTTGAGGATGCAAACAGCCCCTCATAATGCACTTTCATCTGTTGCAAAGGCACATTGATGTTTTGGAGCGTCACAAAGCAGCACACGGATGTTTTCAACCCTGGTTTTTACAGCTTGCTCAGGGTGGGTGGAAGTTCTGTTGGGGGTATCGATTGGTACAACTACAAGCACAAACAGTCAGAAGATTCTGCCACCAAAAACCATGTCGTAGCACACAATTACCATGTACCAGAAATACCGGAGTCCTTCACATGGAGGGATAATGGTAACAAATAAAGATCTGCTGAATATCTAGTGGAGGCATTCAAACAGGTCAATGCAGACCAGCATGTACTCTGTTTAATTAGCACTGGAAATTTTACTGTGTAGCATGTACCATGTAGGCTATATGTAAATGGAGCAAAAAAAAAAAATATATACTATACAGAAAAGCCGGAAAGTCTGAACACCCCTTTCACCTTCTCCACGTTTTATTACATTACAGACATATTCTAAAATAGATTGAGTTCATTTTTTGTCTCAAAATTCTACACATAATAGCCCATAATGACGAAAGTGAAAACATGTTTTTAGAAATTTTTGCAAATGTATTAAAAATTGAAAACTGAAATTTTTCATTTACATAAGTATTCATACCCTTTGCTTTAACATATTTTTAAAGTATCATATTTAATATTTGGTAGCATATCCTTTGCATGCTGTTACGTCCTGAAGTCTGTGACCCATCAACATCAAAAGACTCTCGATATCTTATTTTCAGGTACTGTTACAAGCGATACTATAAGCTCTCTGCATTTGAATGGATGACTAGGGGTGAGAATAAATTACACTGGTACAGGTATGGAACACTTGCTGGCTAAATGGCATCAAGTCATCAAGCTACTGAACGAGAATCATAAGCCCCAAACCATCACTCTGTTGCCAGATATGGGAGTAGATGTGATAGATATGGACATTTCTATTTTCTTTCTCTTCTATTTTCATTTAGAGTACCTAAAAAAAAAAAAGTCTATGGGGAAAACCTTAAATTAAATCATCCCAATCTCATCTACCTGGCCACAGAGTGTTTGGTGTTGTTTGATTGCTTAGTTGATACCTTACATACTACAGTGACACCTTCATATACTACCCAGTCAATTTTTATATCTGTATCAGCGAATTTACATCTCAAATCTAATCTCTCCCCCAAATTCAGATAGAAGAGAGATATTCAATGCAGAGAGGTTATAGTATCGCTTTAACAGTACCTGAAATAGATTTATCGAGAGTCTTTGATGTTGATTGATCACAGGATCACAGGAAGCAACACAGTGCAAAGGAAAAATTGCTAAAAAATAAAAAATAAAATACTTAAAAAAAAAGTAAGCAAAGGGTACTTAGATTTTGTTTACTTTTTTTGATTTTTTTTTTTTTTTTTTTTTTAAAAAAAAAAAAAAAAAAAATTTGTTTTTGTTTGGTTTATATTGTGAATTTTGAGACAAAATATGAAGACAATTTATTTATATATTGTAGTGAATAGTCTGTAATGTGTAAAAACGTGGAGGAAAGGGGGGGGGGGTGGCAGACTTTCCGGCTTGATATATAAAACATGCTGCTCAAATTTTTGTTGGTCCCCCTGTAAGATGAAAAAAAAGGTTATAAAAAAATTATCGTTTGGTGAATTATTAATCTATCTGAAAAATCCATCCTTGAATTGAAGTTAATTTATTATGAGAAAAAAAAATCCCTCATAAAGAAATAATTATTTTTAACAAAACCATGTTGGCCACAATTATTGGCACCCCTGCATTTATATATATAATAAAGTATTCATTTTAAATATTTGGTCGCATATCCTTTGCATGCCATGACTTCCTGATGTCTGTCACCCAACAACATCAAAATAATCTTGATATCTTATTTTATGGTACTCTTACAAGCGATACTATAACGTCTCTGCATTTGAATGGATCTCTATGGGAATTGGGGGGTGGGACTAGATTTAGCTGTAAATTACACTGGAACAGTATGGAACACATGGTTGGCTAAATGGCTCTAAGTCATCAAGGGTCTGACATATCAAACAAGCCTCAAACTATCACTCTGCTGCCAGATATGCAGTAGATATGGATGGATCACTTTAAGGGTTGTTTCTCCTGACAACTTTTCCTATTGAACTCTATGGAAAAATAAGTCAGGAGAAGAAACCATTCATATTTTCAACCATAATCATATTATTTAAAAAAACCTTGGACTAAGCTTGGACTATAGACTGCCAAATGGCACAGCTTTTTAAATCACTGGTATCAGTGCAGTAATGTAACCAACAGTCAGGCGTCAAATTCTGATAGTGGCAAGTGGCAACTGTGCTCAACAGTCCATAATCGCCAGTGTCGCCCAAGTAGGGAGGTTTGTTTTTGTTGGCTGGCTGTCCCTGCCCATCACGTCATGAGGGATGTTGCATTGATGACACAGGCTGTTCAATATGATTGGACATTCTAAATTGAGTGAAAAGAGGATTAAAAAACAGAACCAAAAATAACAACATCAATGATCAATAACTCAGAGTTCATTTGTATAGGTGTTATTTGAAGAAGAAAAGTTGTTGTGCTTTGAAGGGGCATTTCTCACAAAACATCCTCATTGCTCAAGTCATTGCCTACGTGTTCTTGCTTTAAGCCAAGCTTTTTCTTGCAAGATTGTTAAAGGCATACTGAACTTTGTTAGAACACAATATTGTATAGCTACCTGCCCCCAATATAAGTTGTAATATTCATGCTGATCTTCATGACTTGCTCCAGTGGTCAGCAACTGGCCAACGGAAAATAACGTGTTTTTCTCTCTCCATTCACTCCCATTGCATGTACAAACAGGTCTCAAAAGCACACTTTTAGCATATAAATGAATAACATGCCGCTATATGAAATCACAACATCCAGAACCGAAAGTTTGAAACTTTTGAAACAAATTTTGATTGATTTGATTTTGAATAGCTATTTTCAGAGAAGACTATAGCAGCTGACTTTGCTAACTTTCTCGGTTTGTTTTTTAACACACGCTTCAGGAAGTGGGACCGTTACTGGCACAAGAACTGAACAAGAAAGTTCCTCATAAACTAATGACGGATCTTCTTCCAAACCTTAGTTCAGAAAAAGTGTAAAATATCATGAATGGAGCTTTTTAACTTTTCAAACTTTCAGTTCTGGATGTCGTGATATATCGGGATAATCTGCGTTGTTTGCATTCGTTTATATGCTAAAAGTGTGCTTTTGAGACCTGTTTCGCCATGCAATGAGAGTGAATGGAGAGAAAAGAAAACTGAATTCTCCATAGGCCAGTTGCTGACCACTGGAGCAAGTCATGAAGGTGAGCGTGAATATTATGACTCATATTGTGGCCAGATAGCTATACAATATTTTGTTCTAACAAAGTTCAGTGGTGATATAGAGCTCCGTAGTCCCATCCCACTTTGGTGATGAACGTCTGGTTCCACTTTTTGGAAAAAATAAAATAGGAGTCAATCGACTAAAAATAATTTTTTTCGATATTCAGGCAGCTACACTTTGTATCACATATATGTCAAAGTTTGGTCCATACAATGCCATTAGGCTTTTCATAAGGGTGACTGAAAGATCCCAAAGGGGGCAGGTAATGGCTCAGTAGACAGGAATAGGAGGGGGCAGGACTATGGAGCTTTATAACTACCATTTAAACAAGTGAGAGAAACGTTCCCAAGGGAAGATGCAGACATTCATTCTAATTGAACTAAAACTAACTGTTATGTTTCTGTCTGTCTGTTTTGTATTTTTTACTTGTTTAATTATTTTGATTATGTATTTATGTTTCTGATTATTTGTGGTTTCACTGTTCTGTGTTTTGTATTACTGTCACTCCCTGTCTTCGTCATACTTTTCGGGAGTCTGTGGGGATTTCGGTTTTCTCTGTATTTCCTTTCTCATTCCTTCCTTCATTACTAATTACTTCATTGTAAATAATACTAATTAACTAACATCTTAGAATTAGGGTCTACTAATCTACTAATAACTAACTTGTATATAATACTAATCTACTAACGCCATAGAATCAGGGTTGTCTACTAATCTACTAACTTACTAACGTTATCTTTCCTCACTGCAGCTGTCTCTCTTTCTGCCTGTTCTATCACTAATTATCTTTCTTTGGTTTCTCTTGTTTCTAATTACGCCTCCCTAGTTTCGACTCCTGCCTGTGTTCTCGTGACCCTGATTTTTGGACTCTGTTTTTGTACCTCTGCTGTGCCTTCCTGGTTCCAACCCCTGCCTGTTCTGTGACCACTCTTTGGACTCAGATTTTTGTACCGATGCCCCTGTCATTATACTTATAGTTTTTTTGTACTCCCTGCCTGCGACTGGGTCCCTTATTCCCACCCATCCTTACAGAAGGAACTCGCCAGTTGGGACCCAGCAGGCATCCCTCCATCATGGCGACTCAGGAATTTTTTGAGGATCCCTTTTTTAACCCCTACTACTATGAGGAATACCTCATGGGTATCTCAGGGCAGAATCCTGAGCCTAGTACCCAACACCAACAATCACCATTCAATGGATTCCGTCCCGTCCCGTTCCGGCCCTCCTGTCCCATCCAGTCCCGGCCCTCCTGTCCTTGCCCTCTTGTCCCGTCCGGTCCCAGCCTTCCTGTCCCGTCCGGTCCTGGCGCTCCTGTCCCGTTCCGTTCCAGGCTTCCTGTACGGGACGGGAAGGCCCGGGATCTGGGCTAAAACCTTCTCAGTCCACCAAGTGTTGGAGGCCCCCATGGACCTGGCCGAAGTCCAGTAGGCGGCAGACTGAGTAGACAGGCTGACCGTAGAGTGGGAGACCTAGGAGCAGGAGCTGGGGGGCTGGTGAAGTCTCAGGTGAGAGATGTGAAAGGTGGGGTTGATTTGCATGGACTGCATGAGTTGGAGCTAGTAAGCCACCGTATTGACCCTTCTCAGGACTTTGAAAGGCCCAAAAAATTATTTTGAAGGACTCCACCCACAGAGAACAATCTGGGGCTGAAAGCCAGATCCTGGTGTTGTTGAGAAGCCCATTGTAAGGCTAAGTGGGCCCTCCTCCAGGTTCGCCGACAGTGTTGGACAAACCTCTGTGCTGATGGAACCCCCCACCTCTACCTCCTGGTTCTGGAAAAGCAGAGGCTGGTACCCAAACTGGCACGAGAAGGAGGACATGCCTGTGGATAAACAGCGTAGGGTGTTGGGAACATACTCAGTCCACAGGATGTGGCTGCTCCAGAAGGTGGGATTGGAGGAAGTGCGGCATCACAGGGTTGTCTCTAGGGCTTAGTTTATACTTTTGGTTTGGCCATTGGACTTAGGATGGAAACCAGAGGAGAGGCTGATTATTTCCCTGGTGAGTCTGCTGATCGCCTTCCAGAACTGGGAGGTGAATTGAGGGCCATAGTCTGACACAATGTCCTGCGGAAATCTATAAACTCTGAAGATATGTTGGCACATTAGTTTGGCAGTCTCTCAGGCTGTGGGGAGTTTGGGAAGAGGCAAAAATTGACAGGCTTTTGAGAAATGGTCTACCACCATCAGAATGACTGTGTTACCTTGGGAGGGCGAGAGACCAGTTAGGAAGTCCATGGATATGTTAAACTAAGGATGTCTGGGAATGGGTAGTGTGTGAAGGAGCCCCTGAGGACCTGAGGACACAACCAGGACTTTTTACTCTGGACACAAGTTGAGCAAGCAGCCACAAAGTAGCAGATGTCTGCCTCTATATTCGGTCACCAGAATCATCTCTTAAAAAAGTCCAGGGTCCTGGTTGCCCCTGTATAGTCAGTTGGAGGAATGCCCCCATTGCAGCACTTAAGCTTGGGCAGTGGCAGTGACAAAAATATGACCAGGAGGACTATTACCAGGACTACTGTCTCTATGCTCCAGTGAATTGGGGGCACAATTCTGGAGCTTGGGAGGATGGGTTCAAGACCTTTTCTTGCTTAGAGCCCTAGAACTGTCTGGAGAGTGCATCTGGTTTTGCATTCTTGGAACCGGGGGCAGTATTATATGTTGAAATTTAATCTGTTGAAGAACAGAGCCTACCGAGCCTGACGGGGTTAAGTCATTTAGCTTATAGGATGTTCTCCAGATTTTTGTAATTGGTCCATACGATGAATGGTGATTGCGCCCCCTCCAGCCAGTGTCTCCACTCCTCCAAAGCCAGTTTTATGACTAGAAGCTCCCTGTTTCCAATGTTAGAGTTCCTCTCGGCAGGGGAGAAGCAATGCAAGCACTGTACATAAGCATCTGCCTCAACGATGAAAGGGAGTCTGGTTTCAGGCAGGATCAGAACTGAGGCTGAACTAAAGTGCTGCTGAAACGTCTGGACTCAGAAAACCCAATTGCAGACAGGATAAGGCAAGAACGTAGTTTATTTCAGAAAATAAATATTCAAAAAAATCAGAATAGAGACAGTACCAAATCAAAAAGCAGGAGAGTAGTCAGGAATCCAAAAATATAAACCGGGAAATCACAGGCAACGGTACAAAAACGGCAGACAAAGGCAAAGTAAAAAAACAATCAAAAGTCAAAAACCACAAAACAACAAAGGCAAACAAATAGAATCAAAAGGCAAAACTCGGAGTCGGAAAACAGAAGGGTGTCTCAGGAATCTCAATAAATCTCTAGCTTTACTATTCACAGGCTCAGGAAATATGATCAACGTTCTGACGGAGAGGAAACAGAATTGTGGGTCTTATATACACATAGGAAAGGGAGGGGTAACAAACGACGTGAGGTTAACACATTAGGTAAACAATAATTCAATCACGAGAACATAACGAAAACATGGAAGGGACTCGGAAACATGCATAACAAACAACAGGCTCGAATAGGAGCGGAGTGTGCTCAGTTATCACGAGAGGTGAAGTCTACGTACAAACAGCTGAAGCGAATTACAGAGATAGCTCAGGAGCAGTTAGAAATGCGAGTAACAAAGAAAAAGTGGAGAAGCTGGTTAAATGTTAGTATCTAACTATAAGACAGGCAGTTTGTTGTTAGTATACATCTATGTTAATTGGTTTAGTAAAGTGCACGTAACTAATAAAGCACCCGAGTGATTGTTAGCGCGAGTTAGTAATATATACAATCATACATGGAAAGAAAATCAGGAAGTAGCAGAAAAAACGAAACTTCGGAAATACAGCGTTAACCCATGAAAACTCCTGAAGTCACCTGAATAGTGCATGCACGAGACTGGGTAAACACACACACAGATGAGACTCGGACAACCCACGAACAGAGGGGAATGCAATGATGAAATGAAAACTAATAAATCCAGAATAATGAACAAATAATGATACAAACAGACAGACAGATGTACAGAACATAACAGCTGCTTTATTACAGCTGATTCCAGGTGAGTCAGGTCGGAGCCCTCTTCGTCAGGGCAGTGAGGGGAGCTGCTATGGTGCTGCAATTGTTAATGAAACATCTGTAGAAGCTGGAAAAGCCAAGGAAACGTTTAACTTGTTTGACGGAGGTGGGCTGTAGCCGGTCTCTGACAGCTTGGGTCTTCCTGGGGTCCATTTGAATGTTGCACTTGGAGATGATGAAACTCAAAAAGGAGGCTTGGCGTAGAGGTGGTTCTTGATGAGGTGCTGAAGGACTTGGTGAACATAAATGGCGCTCGTGAAGTGACTTTGAGAAGACCAGGATGTCATTTTAGTATACAAAAATGAATCGGTTTAGTATGTTGCAGATGAGGGCTTGGAATATGGCTGATAAGATAAGATAAGATAAGATTTATTGTCCCCGTAAGAAAATTTGTCTTGTACTCACTCATTGCTGCATTACAAAAGACATAACTGCAAATATCATACATATTTTACATACATATATACTATTGCTAATAAAAACCAAAGCATCGTATTGCACAACCCCACACGACATAAAATTGCACAACCCTTATTTCACCATCCCAACTATAACAGTCCTAACTATGCACATAGTGCTGTTCCTTATAACATAAGCACCGTATGGCACAACCCTTATTGCACCATCCCAACTATAACAGTCCTAACTATGCACATAGTGCTGTTCCTTATAACATAAGCACCATATGGCACAACCCTTATTGCACCATCCCAACTATAACAGTTCTAACTATGCACATAGTGATGGTCCTTATAACATAAGCACCGTATGGCACAACCCTTATTGCACCATCCCAACTATAACAGTCCTAACTATGCACTTAGTGCTGTTCCTTATAACATAAGCACCGTATGGCACAACCCTTATTGCACCATCCCAACTATAACAGTTCTAACTATGCACATAGTGCTGGTCCTTATAACATAAGCACTGTATGGCACAACCCTTATTGCACCATCCCAACTATAACAGTTCTAACTATGGAGCATTGGCTAGACCAAATGGAATGAGCAGGTAGTTGTAGTAACCAGTGGGGTTACTAGTGTTGAATGCTGTCTTCCACTCATCTACCTCATGGTTGTAGGCATTGCAGAGGTCCAGCTTGGTGAAGAAGGTCGCCCCCTGCAGCAGTTCCAATGCCGTGGACATTAATGGGAGCGGGTAACAGTTCTTAGTGGTGACATGGTTGAGGCCACGGTAATCTATACAGGGGTGAAGGCCATCATCCTTATTCCCCCCCAAAAACTATCCTGCACCCACAAGATGTGACTGGCTGCAAGGGCTTCTTGGATAGTTTTCCATGGCAGCTGACCCTGTAACAGAGAGGGGGTAGATTCTTCTCCGAGGAGGACAGGCACCAGGGAGCAGACTGATGGCTCAGTCTTGCTGTCAAAATCTGGGCCCTGGTCGGGAATCAATCTGTGGTGGTGAGAGCCCTGGACTTTAACCACAGGGGAGGTCTAGAGATAGATGAACCCAGATGCAGACATGTCACAAGAGGCATAAATAGCAGACAGAAAATCAACAAGCTTTTACTTGGAGTTTTCTTTGGCAGCAAAGTAATAACAAAAAAAGAAAAGTCAAATAATACTGGCAGAGTCAAAGTCCAAAAACAAATACAAATATATTTAAGGCAACACGAATGACAGGCAGAGAGCAACATAATGGCTATAACTCATATGAAGACTGAGCGCAGAGAATACCAAATGTAAGCCTTAAATGCACAGGTTAACAAAGCACAGATGAGCAGCTAACAAGCAAAGACAGGTGAATGTGATCAGTCCTGATAGACTGAAGGCTCAGAAGACTTCAGGTGGAAACGTCTTCCTCCGAAGGCCAGCAGGGGAAACAGCCTCACACATACACACAGTGTTGGGGAGTAGTGAACTACATGTAATTAAACTATTTGCATAGTGATTTAAGTAGTTAAATTACTTTTTTGCCATTTATTGTGTAGTTAACTACTGAAACTACAACTTGCAATTTTTTCCTTGTGAAAAGCCCAGATGGGATTGTTTTGTTTAGGACAGGTTTAGGTCTCAGGGGTATTCCAGGAAGCTGGATTGTCAGCTCACCTGTGAAATATATTTGGCTATAGTTTTTAATGTTTTGAATCTGAATTTGTACAACTAAACTTGAATATATTAGGTGTCAATTAGTCATAAGTATTGATTATTGCTATTTATTAACAAATGTTCAGAGAAGTTTTTAGGTTATTTTAAGTTACCTGGCTAACTGAGTTATCTTGCTTGGTGCAATACCCCAACCTGAAGGCAGGTGTCTGACTGATGGACATTGTATACAAAAAGCTGACATTTCTTGCACTTTACCATGAATAGTGGGGTATTTTATTTTCTTGGTTTATGTATGACCTGTGAACAAGTGGGCATTTTTTGCTGGCATGTGACTATTTTGTATTATATTTTGTTATACTTTTGTATCACATGTACATTGTCAATTTGATCAGTAGTTTGAACTACTTTTTCGAAGTAGCTTTATTTAACCAAGCTAGATTTCACCTGTTGTAACAATGCTTCTTGGCAATACATTTTATACCGTTGGAAAGCCTGTTTATTTCCCTTTTAAATGGTGCCCCATTTGTAAGGAACATGCATTTGTGGGATGAGCAGCACAGCTGAGTATGTGGGTTGCGCCCATGAAAAATTTGCCAAATCTTCTCTGCCAATGCCAAACAGCTTATTCTGCTGTTGCTATTGACTCTTGTTTTGAGGTTCCGGTACCCCCAGGTGCTGACAATCAGGTGCCTGATTGGCACCTGATTGGTAGCACCTGTGAGCATGGGCCCTGCTACAGTGGTAAATTGGTGTCTGCTCCAAGAATCGGAGCATTATTGTGGCATTATTTGGAGTGAGCCCTAGTACCATCTCCCAACTGAAGGCCAAGTTCCATGAAACGGGGGATGTCAGAGACAGACCGCGAAGTGGGCGTCCCAAGAAGACGACACCCCAAGAAGACCGGTTCCTCACCCTTTCAGCACTTAGGAACCGTAGGCTGTCTTCTACAGATTTGCAGTCAAGGTTTGCAGGACGATATGGCACACGGCTCTCGGCCCAGACAATCCGGAACAGACTGCACGCAGCCAATCTCCGGGCTCATAGGGCTGCCAGGAGGCCTGCCATGACTGCCCTTCACCGTCAGGCCCGTTTGCGCTGGTGTCGGCAGCACCTGCACTGGAACCTGAACATGTGGAGGAACGTTATGTTCAGCGATGAGTCCAGATTCTGCCTACAGAAGTTGGATCATAGGGTCAAAGTGTGGAGAAGACGGGGAGAACGCTATGCTGATTGCTGCACCGATAGAGTAACACCTTTTGGTGGAGGCAGTGTGATGGTGTGGGGCGGCATATCCATCACTGGAAAAACGAGGCTTGTCATCATTGGAGGCAATTTCAATGCAGAGAGATATCGAGATGAGATTCTGCAACCAGTGGCAATCCCATATCTCCACAGTCTGGGACCGAACTCCATCCTCCAAGATGATAACGCTCGCCCCCACAGAGCGGGGTTTATCAGAGACTACCTCCAGAATTTGGGAGTAGAGAGAATGGAATGGCCTGCCAACAGTCCTGACCTCAACCCAATTGAACACTTGTGGGATCAGCTTGGGCGTGCTGTTCGTGCTAGAGTGACCAACACAACCACATTGGCTGACTTGCGACAAATCCTGGTTGAGGAGTGGAATGCCATCCCACAGCAGTGTGTGACCATGCTGGTGACCAGCATGAGGAGGAAGTGCCAGGCTGTTGTGGCTGTGTATGGTTCTTCCACACGCTACTGAGGCTCCTGACTGTTTGTTAAATTAATAAATTGTAAAATTGCCAATATGTCTTGTTTCTTCCTTGTTACTGATAGACTTCAATCATCCAATCCACCAAACAACACCAAACAAGAGTCACTAGCAACAGCAGAATAAGCTGTTTGGCATTGGCAGAGAAGATTTGGCAAATTTTACATGGGTGCAACCCACATACTCAGCTGTGCTGCTCATCCCACAAATGCATGTTCCTTACAAATGGGGCATCATTTAAAAGGGTAATAAACAGGCTTTCCAACGGTATAAAATGTATTGCCAAGAAGCATTGTTACAACAGAGAAATAATCTACCAAACACAAATTTCCGAACTTTTTGTTCGATGTTTAGAATGAACATTATATATATGGAATGAACTTTGATATATATACAGTCAAGCCGGAAAGTCTGCGCACCCCTTTCACCTTCTCCACGTTTTAGTATGTTACAGACTTATACTACAATAGATTGAGTTCACTCATATATTATAGGGCCAGTTGTTCAAAAAATTTAATCTGGATCAAAATTATCCGGATTTGGAAATCCCATTTTATGCTATCCAGGATCAGGTAATCCGTCTTAGTTTCATGCCGGTTTTTCAAAGCAACATTGGATTGGATCACCCTGATCCAGATACACAGTTTTCAAGATTACCAAATCCGGATTACTAGTACTCTAAATGGGACAACATATCACAATGTGGACTACCAGCTATGTAAAGAACAGATAGAAGAGCCAACATGGTCATTTTAAGTGTTTCTTATTTTGAGACAAAATACAAAAATAACATAAACATCCACTTCCATTTATAATTTCTTTTATGACCCCTGAGCCACAACAAATAAAAAACAAATATTAACAAATACATCGTGGATATTTTGAAAACGTCTTAAATTTTAACAAAAAGGCTAAATGTCCAATAGTTAACAAAATAAAGAATGTTCAGGGTTCTTCTTCATCTGAGGAGGAGAGACCAGCATTTTCAATCCCTGCTTTTAGGAGGCGGATCTGAAGTTTCGCCTTGGTTTGCAGCAGTTTTGTCAGCTTGATTTGTTCCTTTGCCAGGAGTATCTGTGCTTCTGCTCTTTCAGTTTCTCGTTTAACAAGTGATTCATAGACATCATCATTATTTGGCAAAGGATGCTTCAAGCCTCTTTTCTGAGCTCCTGTGACTGCTGGCTCTACCAGTGAGGATCCAGGTTGTTCTTCAGTAAAAGGGCTGAGATCCAGAATAAATGTTTCCTCTGCATTATCAGGAACTGGCTCACTGTCCTCTACAATCGTAGGCTCACCATCCCCTACAACACCTTGAATCCCATGCAGAGCTGTAGAGTTCTCACCTCCAATAATGTCCAGAACCACATCTGAGTATTCACCTTTCTTAAAGGGTTTGTTGCCTGTTTGGGTATATTTTGCTTCAGCAAGGTCCTTTGTTGCTCTGGCTCTCAGATTCTTCCATCTGAATTTCACTTGCTCCAAGGTCCTCTTCTGGCCAGACCCCATTGCATTTACATTCTGGGTGATTTCAACCCAAATGTCTTTCTTCCTTCTGTTAGTCACCATTCCACCTGCAACATAAATTCCTACTATTGAGGCATAATGGCACTTAACACCCTCCAGCAGTGCATTGGTTTCTGCAACAGTGAAATTAGGTCCTTTTGAGTCCATGGTTCCACCTCATCTGTTGTAGTGAACATAGTAGCCTATTTATAGGCCTTGGGCATGATTGGTTTATTTGAACACAAGCCAAAGCACGTCAGCTAATCAGTGGGTGCGTATTTGACAGCTATCTTATATTCAGCCTCTCTCAGAGGACTAACAGAGAGGCACTGGCATGGCAGGTATTGTTCATCGCTACCACCATTTTGGTGGAAGAAGATACCGTCAAAGGGTGTATGTTCAGCGTGCAAAACCACTGGAGCAATACACCACTGAAGAACTGTATGCTCGCTTTCGCTTTGGGAATGCTGATATTAAGTACATTGCAGACCTTGTCAGGCCAACACTTCAACGGAGAACCCGAAGGAGTCACAGTCTGTCTGTGGATGAACAGGTCCTCATTGCTCTGCGCTTCTATGCATCTGGGACTTTCTACCAAGTTGTTGGTGACAATATAGGAGTGGAATGCATATACAAGCACCTCATGAGAGGGATTGGGAGTACATCAACCGAAAGGGGAGGCGCAGCATCAACATCCAACTTGTGGGCGACGCTGACCTCATCATCACAAACTGCGTTGTGAAGTGGCCTGGGTCTGTTCATGATGCACGTATCCTGAGGGAAAGTGCTTTATACAGAGAGCTCCAAACCAACCGACCGGATGGCATAATATTAGGAGACAGTGCCTATCCACTCCTACCATGGCTGATGACTCCTTTTCTTGCAGCAACCACACCTGCACAGGCACGCTTCAACACTGCTCATTGCAAAACAAGATGTGCAATTGAGCGTTTAAATGGAGTTCTGAAGAGACGCTTTGCATGCCTTAACTACTTGCGAGTGGAACCACAGGGAGCATGCAACATAATACTTGCGTGTATTGTCCTGCACAACATAGCTTCCAGGTGCAATGTCCCTCTCTGTGATAATGTTGATGATGCACCTGAGCCTGATGAAGAACCAAACCAACCTCTGCCGTTCAGTCAGAATGAGGGACTGACTGGACGTGTAGTGAGGGATGCAATTGTTAGAAATTATTTTTGACAGGTTCATCTCTGATGATTGTTTCTTTGAAATGAATATACAGTGATGATGACAGAAAAATGTAAAATATTATTTTTGTTTGTTATTGGAATCTGTTTGGGGGATCATTTTTATTTTATTTTTACTTTACTATACTGAAAGGCTTAATTGGTAGTCTGTCTACTTTATCTACTTTATCACTGTAACAGTTACACAAGTCAAGTGCAAAATATAAATAAAAGTATATACACTAAATGATACAAATGTTGTATTATTTGACCAATTTTAAAGTTTTACTACATTTTCTCCCTGAAATACACCCTGAAATCCTACCCCCTGTTGGGATCAGGATAATCCTGTTTTTTTGGATCAAAGTTATCCAAATCCCACAGGAAAGTTTTGAACAACACAAACTGAAGGTTTGATCCAGATTTAAACTAGGATTGGATTACGTGATCTAATCCGATTTCAGAATCCTTCTTTCCCTTTTGAACAACCCATTTTCAAGATTTGATCCAATCCGATCACCAAAATCCGATCAGATTACCTTTGAACAACTGGCCCATAGAGATTCATTATACATAGAGTGAAATATTTCAAGCCTTTATTTCTTGTAATTTTGATGATTATGGCTTACAGCTAATGAAAACCCAAATTCAGTGTCTCAGAAAATTTGAATATTTTGCTTTAACATATTTTTAAAGTATCATGTTTAATATTTGGTCACATATCCTTTGCATGCTGTTACTTCCTGAAGTCTGTGACCAATCAACATCAAAAGACTCTCGATATCTTATTTTCAGGTACTGTTACAAGCGATACTATAACCTCTCTGCATTTGAACTGATCTCTATGGGAATTTGGGGGTGAGACTAGATTCAGCTGTAAATTACACTGGTACAGTATGGAACACATGGCTGGCTAAATGGCTGTAAGTCATCAAGGGTCTGAGCTATCGAACGAGCCCCAAACCATCACTCTGTTGCCAGATATGGAGTAGATGTGGATGGATCACTGCAAGGGTTATTTCTCCTGACTCATTTTCCTATAGAACTCTTTCTAGGAGAAACAACCCTTAAAGGGATCCATCCACATCTACTCCATATCTGGCCACAGAGTGATGGTTTGGGGCTCGTTTGATACCTTAGACCCTTGATGACGTACAGCCATTTCACCAGTCATGTGTTCCATACTGTACCAGCGTAATTTACAGCTGAATCTAGTCTTACCCCCCAATTCTCATAGAGATCAGTTCAAATGCAGAGAGGTTATAGTATCGCTTGTAACAGTACCTGAAAATAAGATATCGAGTCTTTTGATGTTGATTGGTCACAGACTTCAGGAAGTAACAGCATGCAAAAGATATGCGACCAAATATTAAATATGATACTTTAAAATATGTTAAAGCAAAATATTCAAATTTTCTGAGACACTGAATTTGGGTTTTCATTAGCTGTAAGCCATAATCATCAAAATTACAAGAAATAAAGGCTTGAAATATTTCACTCTATGTGTAATGAATCTATATAATATATGAGTTTCACTTTCTGAAATGAGTGACAAAAAATATTGAACTTTTTCACGATATTCTAATTTTTTGAGCTGCACCTGTATATAGTGGTGCCAGGAAGGGAGTTGGGGTGCTGTCCACCAGGGGGCAGCACCGGCCCTATGTGCAGGTATGGCAGCAGCTGCAACTGATTGAAGAAATTTTCACTTCTTCAGGTCGACATTTTAGGAAGTCTTGTGAAGGGTATGTTTACAGAAAGTTTTATTTCATTTGTAATATAATATCTCATTACTGCTATTTTCATACTCTGACTAGTCTCATATTTTTATTGAGCCTTTGTATTTATAAGGAGCCATTTTAAAAGCAATTACAGTTGACGGGTCACTTAAAGGATTGGAAGTGACATTGTTTATGTCTGAAAAGCCAGAAAACACTTTTTTCTGTTATTTGTTACAGTGAGATCTATTCAAACAGTCCAAAAAGTCTAAAACTAGTTAAGGAATTAGGGCAGTGATGCATCCTTTGGCCTATTTTGATGATGCCACCGCCAAGCGTGGCTGGGAGTCCCACAGGGTGATCCATAATTGGCCATAGTGGTGCTGAAAGAGGGAAGGTTTCAGTTGGCAGGGAAACCCCACATTTCATTACCCAGAGTCCTCTGGTGCCAGCTGCTGCAGCTCAGCTGGTGGATTGCAGTCTGGAAAAGTAGTGGTTGGTTGACTGCATGCATTCCCAGAGCACATATGCACAAAATTGATGGAGAATGTTGTTCCAGCAATGGAACAGCACACAGTTGCAATTGCCTGCTCCAAATTGGGTTGATAAATGAAAAACAGACACATAAAACCTGAATATTGTTTGTATGAGATATTGTTTGATGTCATTTTTCCCTTTCACTTCATTCCATTTTTACTTTCATTTCTAATATTCCTGATCCCTCTCCTCACTAGGTTCTTTTATACTTTTTACGACAAAACACTCTCTGTTTCTCCCTGATTCTGCATTACCTCAAGGTTCAGGTATGTATAAACATGTCAAATCATAGAACACAGAGAGAAGCAACATACCGAAATAAATTCAAAGAATTGTCGCACAACACAGTTGTGTTCTTAAGTATTTTCTGCAAAGTCTGGGCATATAATTAGGACTGATGCCTAAAAAATGAAGCTAAGGAAAGCAGACATTTCAGGTGGAAATGTTCATATATGGAGCACTAAACCAGCTAAACTTGAACTCAATAAAATCCAGATAGACCAGAATAACCCTCCTGATCAATCTGCTGTAATTTGAATCTAAGACATATGAACTGGAATTTAGTTTTTTTAAAAACTGTATAAAATAAAAATGGATACATGAGAAATAAACAAATGATCCCAAAAATATAAAAATAATGAATAATCTAATGAATAATCCAATTATCTTTTTTCTGAAATCAGAGACTATACTGAAACCTACACTAGTGATTGGTGCCTTGTATTTAAATTAATATACAGTGCAAAAAACATGTATTAAAAATATCTAGTTGTGTTTTTTGTCCCTTACAACACTCAATTGTTTTCACATTTTCATAAAAAAAATCTCATGGTGCTCTGACATGCCATTTATTTAGGTGGTTGCATTTGAACTTTACGTTTAGGAACACTCAATTGCCCTCGTCCCAGTATGGTCACTGTTTACAGAACAAACATGAAAAACAGAAATAGGGTCTCATGAGTGTCTCAGACGAATGCCACAGAAGCAAGCTGAACCATTATTGTCTAGACACCGTGGTTTCAATCCTGGGTCCTGGGTTAAGACATTTGCTGACTATGACAGGGAGTCTGGCGTTGTGCTGTCAATGGTGTGTTTATTTCAGCCTGGGTCCTCTAATAGCTGCTGCATTAGTTCCTCCTAATGACCTGCCGTGCACCCAAGGCTATCAGTTGTTGTCAGTTACATATGTGACCCTGCTCTGATCAGCACTAGCTCTCTTTTGTTAGACAGTGTGATCTGTAGGGTGTAAAATGGTAACTAGGGCACCTGGCACGTGCTACAAAGCGCTACATTAGTTAAATCGCTCCTTCCGTATGCAGCAGACAGGTGACAGAAGAGGCGCAAATAGAAAAGATTCGAAACCCGGATGGAGAAAATAGCAACAATAATCTTAAATTAAATGAAATAATCCTTCTGTGATTGTTCTGATAAAACTGAATTTGAACTTGAAAATTATAGGATTTAAAAGAACAATATTTCTGGGGATGAGGTACATCTTCTGTTTACATTATGGAAATGAAGTTAGCATACCACAATTAAGACCCACTCTTTATATCCAGGCAGCCTACTCTTTGGCTTTTCAAATTATTGTTATTATTCTTTGATTATTGGTTTTAATTATTTTAGCCTACACGGTGCTTTGGATAGTGCAAAGTGTTATCATTAAACACCTGAAAACCACTTTTGTTAATTACATGTAAATGATACTGTGAAAGAATTCATTGTTTGCTAGGAATGTAGTTTTAAATAGACACATAAAATACTGTATTTCCCAGCATTCATAGCTGCTCATTAAAAAAAAACTAAAACAAGAATAGCTGTTTCAAGCTAATAGCTCAGTCAAAACAAATGTGCTTATTAAGTCTGTGAACAGTGCATTAAAGTGTGCAAAAGAATCCAGTTAATCTGTTACACTTTCCTAGTGTTGAATTTGTTTCAATTGTTGAAATTAAGGCTCAATCTTGATATTAGGTAGGTCTGAACAATTAATAATAAAAAAAACTATTCAAAACACAAACTTGAAAATCTGTCCCTGAGGGTTTCTTTGTGTAAGATTTTCAAGGTCCAAAGTCAAGCTATATTAATTTATTCTTTGTTTGCAGTCAGATAATGTACATCTGCTTACCTCCACTAAGATCTGTAGAAAACATTTTACTCTTGTCTAACACGTTCTGCATGAATGGCAGCAAATCAGTTTTGAAACATAATGTAAAATAGACTCTATCAATGTGGAATAAACATTTGTACAGTTGTCCAGGCAGGGTGTGATACAATAGTTTTAATAAAGCACTGGTTATGGCATGGTTATAGGGAATCCATTTAGCAAGGTTATATAAATCGAGATTAGGCCGGCCAATACTGATCCTGCAGGGGTCTGCTGTTTTTTTTGTTTTACCATAAACAGCAATTGATTTCATGCAAAATAGGAACAAAAGTAGAATACAGTGTTATGTAGATTTTATCGCATACAATTAAAGTAGTGTTACCGATCATGGTTCCTCCGGCATTCCTTTCAGACATGAATGCCTAAGGTCACTAATGATATCTCTTATGTAGGCTATGCCATTTTAGATTTTGGAATCTAGGCATTGTAATTGCATAGGATCAGGGTGGGGAATTTAGTTTTGTTTATGAATGCTTATTTGAGCTTATTGGACATAACTCTTTCAGGTCACACTTTTGTGAAAAGTGCATCTGAAACTGATTCTGTGACAGCGAGTTGGCCCAAAGGCATAGAAAGAATAATAAAGCACCTTGGTTTCTCTGTAGGCATACAGACGCAGTCAAGAGTAAACATAGCAGTGCCAGGGTTGTGAGTGGGGGTGTAAGTCACTAACTGAAGAAGACAAGGTGATTTATGTTTGGCTTTCAAACTTGAGTGTTGATCCTGTTGAGTTTTACTTAAGAGAACCTGCCCTGGACATGTGACATGCTGTCACGTCATATGTAATTTACTTAAATGACATTGGTGAAAAGTAATACTTTTCTCAAAAGAAATCATGTCAGGTTCGCCCAGGCAGAATATGCCAGGCTTTTAAACTGACTAGTGATAGACTGACAGCCTATTAAGAACAGGATTTTCTACAACATAGATGCAGTATTGCCCAGCATTCTCATAAAAGATGCTCCCCCTATAACTCAGAGCATCTTGTGCCCCATTCTTATAGTATATTCTCCTGCGCCAAGAACTCTTCCATCACATATGCTGAAAGGGGCTCATCCAAAAAAGCTAAATCTCCTGGGCAGCATGCAAAATATATGATGAAAAAGGATCTGACATTTTTCTGCTGGCAACTTTGTTTTGACAATCTCAGTTGTGTACGTCACAAAGGTGCTCATCCAGTCCCTAATTTAGAGGAGCCCTTGACCCTAGGAAAGCCAGTTACTAATACACCCTGATTTGGATAGTGGTTTCTGGATACCGTAATGATCAGGACGAGATGGCATTCATCATTCCCTCTGAGCTGTTTGAGTTTGACTGATGCCATTTGGGGTTAACAGTGCCCCTGCTAATTCCATAGAATAGCAGATGCTGTGGCACGCAAGGCTACTGGAGCTCATACTTCCTATGTCACAGCACACCAGGGATTTTGCAGACATTATATTATGCATTCCTGCATAAATAGTGGGGGGCTATTCTATCATACTGAGGGTCTCCAGGGCAGGTAGGTACAGAACTGCCACAGTAGCCCATAGATGCGTACCACAAAAAGTGTAGGATGCATCAGTAAGACAGGGATGAAAACAGAAATAACGAGAAGGCTAAATCTGTCCCACTGCTAAGTGTTTGTATGGGAATTTAGAGCTTAACATAAATAAACAAACAGGTGGAAACACTAAAATGGTCTGTGCAAACCATAAATCAGCTGAGGAGAGAAAGTCAGTATAAAACATACTTTAACCAGGAACCCATTCAATATTATGACTGATGATGTTGGGGATGGTATTTCTCAAATGAGAGGCATGTCATCCAGGTGAATTTTGTGCTTGTGATTGGACCCAAGAAAATGTTTAAATCCCTTAACTGACAAAAGAGATATTTCTAAGAGTTCTTTTTCCCTGTTCCTTTGCCAAGCCTACATATAAAAACAAGGAATTATACATTATTTATTATTAAATAAAATATTGTGCTGTCAGCCTGTTGTCTATTGCTTACTTGTAGCACTTTCCTGGTTGTGTAATACCTCATGTACATGTACTGTAGATAAACAGTTTAAAATAGCAGTTCCTTTTGCTCAGAATTAGATGTTGAACTCACACATTTGCTATGAATGTACTGGGAGGCCTAGCTACTAGTCTCTAAAGATTCTTGATGGCAATAAATTATCTTCATGTACAGATTTCATTTTTTAAACAGGGATAAGTTAAAACTGAAAACATTTGACAAATTATAAAAAATATACTCTATATTATAATCATGTAAGTGGCGGAATTCACGTTCTAAAGATTCTTTCCAGTTAAATTTTTTTTTTTTGTCATGATAATAATAGCAAAATTGGATGACCACAGCCTCTAACGACATCTCGTCTGTCATATTTTGTCACAACTGGACTGTTGAAGAAGCCGTAGAGCAATCTCCAAAAATGTTAAGCTTCCAACAATAGGAAAGGAAGAAAATGTGAGGGGGAAACAATTAAATTAGGCCTTGCATGAAGTTTGCTTTTCATTTTGTGAGGCAAATTTAGCGCCACAGCTAATCATTATGCTGTCGAACACGATTTGCAAAAATATTCAAGGGCTGTATGTGCTTCACTGCCTTTTCTGTATTGAAAAATAATGGGCCTCTATCCAATTAAAAACTGCATTAAATCTGTAAAGTATTACATGCACTTTACCGGTATCTTTGTGATTAGGCTTTTCTGTGTGTGCAGATGCTGACTGTACTCTTATAAAGGGACCATTAGGCTGGCTGCATCCTGGCTAATCTGGTTTAAGTGCTGGTATTTCTGGATCCGCGGACCTCGCTCGGACAAGATTCTGTTGTCGAACAAAGAACTGTCTTTGCCTTAAATAGCCTTGATGCTGATTTTGCATGTCATATCTGATAAAGCGGAATAGATCAAATCAATGTTTTGTCACTTTTTTTGTGTGCAAGTTGTAGGAATACCAGCTGAGTTTGGCACAGTGCTGCCCAGACCTGCCTCTCTCTTTGCTCCACTCAATAGCTCATTAATCTATAGCCTTAAAATGTAAACTCATTAACACCTAATTCATTAATCAAAGGGGAGGCTTGAGTGGAACAGAAATACAATGTGTTTTAAGGTGTGCTCAGCTACTTGGTTATAATGCAAATGAGAAAATTGTGCAGTGTCTGTATAAATACTGAAAATGTTTTATTTCTAAAATTGATTCACATCAGGGCAACAACTGGAATGACTGGCATTTGGCAACATGGTTAGACCCCACACAGGCGATGATGGGCAAAACGTTCACCTCAGCCATGGATTTGATACAATAAAAAAATGTGATCAATTGGGGGTGTCTCTGTGGTGTTGCCTGTAAGTGCGATGTCCATACGCTCGTTGCGGGCCGCGATGTTTGGCGGTTTGAGTCCAGCCGTGCAACCTTTGTTTTTTAGTTTTTTTTAATAGCTTTTCTCTAGTGAAATAAGCATTCTTCTGTGCTACAGTACAAAAAAAGGGTAATGATAACAAAATAAATTAAACATAGATTTATATGACACTGTACAAAATATGTAGGTGGTTGTCTTGTTGGTGCAGGTACACCACAGCATATACTACTGTCATTCTCATATTAACTTAGAAGTTAAATCAATTTAGTTGTGCTAAACTTAAAAGTCAATATAAAAATGACTTATTGGTTAGAGGCATAAAGAAAGCATATATTATATAGAGTATATATTATACTGTATATATACAACAGGTGTAGAAGTAGAGGTTAGCAGATTTGTATTCTTAATATATAGCAAATTAATATATCAGTGTACTTGTTTGTGTGCCTTTTATATTGCTGTATTTCATGTAATGGGCAATTGGTTTTATAATTTAGCAGTGCAATTCAGAATTATGTTTCATATCCTTCACTGTCAGTCATTTAGTCATGACTTCCACTTTATGAAGCCAGAGGGCACTCCAGGACCATTAAATGTCTCATTGTGGGTGATACACTTCTCTCTGGTGGCACGACATAACGTTACAGTTCAAATTCAATTCTCTGATTGGTTTATTCTGTTATGCTTTTACATCAATAAAGGTAGGTACCTTATATAAATTATTATTATTATTATTATTCCAGTATATACAAACACCGCATAATAAACATTATTTCTTGGAGCTGTTTTTGTATTTATAATTCTTTTGACCTAATTGACCATATTATATTTGTTGGAAGTCAATGTAACACCAACACTTCTGGGAAATTAGATAAATAACGGCAACAATGACATAAGTTTAGACCCGAAAAGGAAGATGACCTGCAAGTGACAGTAGTAGATTATCTTTTCCATTAAAGTGTTACTGTACAAATTGAGTCTTACATTTCAGTCCCTGTATGAGACAATTATATGTAATCAGAGATTTGGAGGAAGTTCACTACTTAATGCACTTTAAATGCAGACTACTCATATTCTCTGTTAAGATGCACAGTTTACATCTGGAATCTTACTCACACTCTGAAAAGAATACAAAGCAAACTGTACATGCCAGAATGCCATATCACACACCGACACACCCCATTTAAATAATTTGCAATTTGCCTCATTTAAACACACCATGTTAGCTTGGCCAATCATTTCCATGTTTACATTACTTCAAAATGAATGCCCTATCTGTATATATAATTTGCATGTAATCTCATGTATGTTGTGCCATGTTTTAAAACAATTGGCAGACAAAATATTTTAGCTGTATTACATTTTATTTGACAAAATTGATTATGCCAGGTATGTAATATGGTTCACATTATGTCATATATCACAATATCTGTTAGAGCACAACCCCTATGTACAGAATTCCCAGGTCTTCTATTCAGACTGCAAAATCCTGTGGCACACTATGTGTCGCAGTGCAAATACAATCTAAGATGTAACAACCTCCCTGACAATAAACAATTGTGCTGCACGGCCCAACGTGGGGAATTTAAAATGCCAACAGGAACCAGAATGCTTGCTACGGCGGCGTCTGTAGTCACAAAAGCTGTGAATCCCATTTGTTGGGAGGAACTGGGGGGGCCTAGCGCAGGAACGTCCCTCAGGGTGCGCTATCACAGGTGTGCCACGGCCATTGCAGGTGGTTATGTGTGCAGAGAATGGGCCACGTCGCAACTCTGCTGTCGGGCTCATTCACCATTCCACCTGCCTTTCAATTCCATCTGCTTGGAAGGCTCCATTCTGCCAGTTCTACCATTCATGCAGCATATAAAAAGCTGTGGCAGGTTCGACCAAGTGTGACCCAGCTGAACGAACAAACAAACTTCTTCAAATAAACACAAAAGAGGAAAATCCAAAAAGTCAGTTGCACAATTAAGAATTTCATGGAACATTTTTGGCTGCAAAACATTTTTTAGGAGGATAAAATGTATTTTAAAAAAAACACTGAGTTTGAAACACGGAGGGTGTTTTAAACTGGAATTTATTTGGGCTCAAATTCCCTTTGTTTGTTTGGTGTACATTTTAATTTGCCCAGTTTGATTATGTTATATAAGAACTTGATGTGCCGCTCTTAAAAAAGATGGAACTGTTGAAAGATGAAACTGTTGAATGATGCAGTGTGTCATATAACCAAAACAGGCAATGCAACACTCAGTGTCTATTCAGAGAAATGTGATTTCAAGAGCAATCTACCTTGAGACATAATGGACTTGACAAAGTGATAGGCTGGTTTCTGCAATACGTGGAATCATCTCCTAAGTGCAGTAAGGGTGTTTGTATTTCTCTCATTCATTCAAACCTAAACCGATAAAAAAATGAGGATGAGACAGAGGTTGCAAAGCAGCCCAGCCTTACTATCTATGCTGGTTAATTACAAGATTGCCAAATACATGTGTCTATAGATAATCATGCAAAACGTCATCTACAGTCCCTAGTTGCATCAACATTCCAGAACTCATTTGGAAAAGCAATCTTATGATTATTGTGGAATTAATCAATCTACTTACAATTAAGTTAATTAATTAATATTTTAATGCTATTCTTATAATTGAAGCTGGATGAATCCAAGAACAAAGTAGCAAATGAATACAAACAGAGAAGCGATCACACACGTCTGTTCTTTACTGCCATGCAATGTGGGGTTTCCTCCATCCACTCATACTGTCCTAATTGCCACTAGATGTCACCATAGAGTAATAATTCAGTTTTTTTTTTAACCTATTCTATCTTGGTCTCAAATATTACTTGGTCTTCCTATCTATATTGTGTTAGTTTACATTTATATCGCTTGATACAATATATTTGAAAGAAACTGCAACAACTTAATTTGTATATGTGTCTTATGATGCTTTAAACAGATGAACAAGAGCTTAAACTACGGAATGCCACACAGGCCTACTTATTTTACAAATGGAGAACAACACCAAATATTCTGTTTTAGAGGAGCAAAGTGGCATTTATATACAAAAACTGGAAATCAAAGATAACATTCTCTATTGTGTAGTTCCCTGGGCTTGTTTAATCCTTTTCTCGTGTTGCTAAAATGTGTATAGCCCTATACTCAAATTCATTTAATAATTTTCTAACACACAAAAATACATTGAAATAATATTTAACTAAAGTGCATATTATTACATCTTTAATTATCAACTGTCATATTCCATTAAATATGTTTGAATGTTTCTCATTATGCAACTGTGTTTTAACCCATTTGTTTACAGCTCTGCTCATACAATAAGGCAATAGCAAATCATTCATAATTAACATACTATTGATTTCCTACATATAAAAATTAATGCTGTACAGAATGTCTAGGTTTACACAAATTATTACTGTATATAATAAATAGAAAATAAATGCAAATTTAAAAATAAATTTATTTCATAGGTACAGGCTATTTGAGTTAAAGTTAACCTTAGCAATTAGTTGTATTATTTTGGCAATTTAATTTGCACTGGTCATCATTATTAGTAGTAATATATCAATTAGATGTTGATGTGTATATCCACATATCTACCGAGCTGGACACAATATCACAGTATTTTCTCATTTTAGAATTACACTACATAATTGCGTTAGCCATCCCTGGAATTGATTTTAACGACAATAATGACGATCACGATGATGATAAATTATGCAAGATAGTGATGACGTTGATAAATAGATTTTAGGAGCCTAAATGAAATATCTGAAAGACAGTCTGTCACATTTGCTACCTTTGTCTTCCGATGTTTTTTTTCCTTCATATTGTCTTCAAGTTCCACAGGCATTTTGGGGAGAAAGTGTACCACCACAATTATTGCATGGCTTCTCACGAAGACAACAATTATTCTTTTCTCTCTCTAGGCCTATCAGCTCTGACTATCTTCTGAGATAAACTTGACAGCTGAATAAATATGTAAGGCTGATAGATAAATAAGTTATGGCTGGGAAGATACACTAGAGATTTCCTGTTAGATACCCACACTCTGTGAATCAAAAGTGTAATCTGCTACGGTGGCACTGTGGGCTTATGGGAGGATTTAATGGAATGTCTTTATTATCTTTTGGATAATCACAGATATCAGTGAAAAATCTAAATTAATAAATAATTTTTATGTCGTGTTAAACATATTTTGAGCCCCTTTCACTGTCAGAGGGAGTTCCTAACATTCCACATGCTACAATATGAAAAATAAAATAAAAACATACATATTTCTGCCAATCAAAATGTGCTCAAGATGTAATGAAACTGTCATTGCGCTCTTTATAAGTTTGATTATATGATGTTAAGCACAATTCATCCTCAGTGCTCTGTCACATATCATTGGTGGGAATTAAAACAGGAATAGTGCAGTCGGAAATTTATTTTCTTGCGTTAAGCGCCTTAGCAACATGACGTGAGTCACATGGTACTCCACACAGAACAGTGATCTGATGCATGTCAGTGCAGGTGTAATGCACTGAGACATTAGATGACACCTATTGGTGAATTGGAAATGTTCAAGCTCCTTTCATTGTGCTATATACAGAAAGAAACACAATCATAGATCAAAATGTATTTATTTTACTGTGTGGAATTTACTGCAGTGAAAAAAAAAACAAGCACTCTGGCTGTGGCTATCAAAATGACCATAACTGACAATGGTTTGAAAATGTGAGAGATTCGATGTAAAAACAAGAAATAAGAGAACTCTATAGGTCACTCATGGCAACAGTATATTTGAGTAAATTGTCTTTCTCGTTATCATAATTCTACTCTTGCTATTTCAAGGGGTTGTACCATTGAAAGCCACCAGCTCATGCCCAGTGCTGCAGTCTGCTACTTCTTGTGTTATCTTCTTGCACCATGCAAAAAATGTCCTTTTGAAGATTCCTTCTTTAAGCAAAGGAGAATCTCTGGTTTAGAAACAGAGGGAACATTGCCAAGTTCTTATTGTAGGTTTTTCCATTTCAGTTCAAAACTTCTCCTGAACCTAAACGGAGTGTATGTGTGTTTGTGCGTGTATGTGTGTGAATGTATACAGTCTGCAGTGACTGCAGTGCTGTTATGATTAAATCTAAGTCACCTTTGTTTTGTTTATCTGGGTGTCTGGGTTAAAAAGGTCACATGAAACAGCCCTACAGCCTCTCCTGACTAGTCCGATATACAAAACAATCCAAGTCCAAAATTTAAAGGAGATTTCCACTCTAATCTGAATTTGCCTTGAATCTGAATATGCATCTAATTTCCTTCAGTTTACAGGAAGAATATACCCTTTATGGCACAATGTTATTGTTAAGCGTCTACTCTTTAATACTTTGGGATGTCGCCTGGCCCCCAATTCCCAGCATGCTTTGTGACATGTAAGTCTCTTTTCAATCAGTTTCTGAACACAGCATCGATATTGGCTGCATTCATGGCAGAAGATGTGCTTTGGCTGCTCTCTGTCAGGAAATCACCATGGGAGAGTTCAGCTTGACCCAGCTTTTACACAGAAATTAAAGTGGAGGGAACAAAAAAACTACTATATTTAACCAAATCTGCGGCTTACTCAAAGAACACATGATAATGATATCCTCTTAACACGCCGTGCTGCTGAATTACAGCTCCCACCACAGCTAGGGCCAATATTCAAGATGGCAGAAAACGACAACAACAGCAGCAAAACCAGCAACAAGAAAAATCCCCTTCATTTGGATATGGATTTTGACAATTTCATATTTAAATATTTTGTTATTTGTCTCCAAGTTTTATAAAAATATATTTTTCAAGAAATGTATGCAAAATTACAAAATATACAAAATTAGTACTTGCAACAGTTAAACAAACCTTAAATTGATAAGTTGAAATAAGCTGATATTTTTGTAGACCATACAGGTGTGCATTTGCCTTGAGATGACCAAGTTTAACTGGCCAGTAATCCAGTCGGTTCTTCAATATCTCCTCTCTGGTTGACTTGATGACCTGTCATCTGGGCTCTGGGTTCTTACAGTGAAAAAAAGAGAGAACATCTGTCCATTTTGACTTATTGAGAGCCACTCTGACTCCTTCACTAATAAGCTCACATTTGCCCAGTATTAGCTTGGCACATATACTTGTCAGTCTGGTTGTATTCCGCTTTGAATAACCAAAAATAGATACATTTTTCATAAGTTTCTTGTTGTTTTCGAGAAACTTAATTAGTGTTTAATTGGAATTATTCTTAAACTGCTTCTTTTTTCTCCAGCGGAAGATAGTATGTTATTTTAATTAAGTAGAGGTCAGATGTATTAACTCAGCAAGAGAGCAATGAGCAGATTTTTGAATTCTGGAAACAAGCAGTACCATGCTGTCTCTGTGATGTGCATTTCCCTCCCTCAACAGGCATATTTGAGGAACCATCTCTACAGGGGAGTTTTGTTTTATTTGTGTCATTTGACAGTTCTTTGTGATTAAGAAATGCAGGGCATCCCGCCTCACTCTCTCGGTTCCTACCAAGGGGTTGGGGTGGGGGGGCTTGTGACGATGACGACGCTCACTCAAAACATCTGATGAGCTGTGTGGGAGCCCCTCCATGCCCGGTCGAACAGCACGGACAGCTCCCCGCTCGCATGGATGGAAGTAAATCACGCAATAAATCAAAATGTCTTCGCCTTATCACAGATAAGATCTCTGGACAACAAATTGCTTGTTTTGAGTATAGCTTTATGGTTCACAAAAAATTAAATCTAAGTTTGGCTTTGCTCAGATGTATATCATGGGATATTTTACTTTAAAGATCTCTTTACACTGTTGTTATTAAAGGGGAACGAATTGGAGGATGTGAATCTGGTAAAGTAGCTCCCTGCATCTGGGATCTGGGGACTGTGTTCCAAAACCCTTACTTGCTTACTACCTAACCCCCAAGCTCCACTGTGGCCATCGAGTGTTGCGTTGAATGTGCGTTGCGTCAGCAATTGCCATCAGTCAGGGAATGTTGCTTTTGTAATCAATGAAAGGTGCTCCACTGCCTATGTTGCGTTGCCATTGCGTTGCGTCCGATGGCTGCATCCAAGCTAAAAAATTGGCGAGGTTCAATTTTTGATGGCGAATGCATGCGTCCACTCACATCTAGTGCATTAAAATAATGAGATAAATTGTATATTGGTTGTTTTCTGGTGTAGGCCATTCGTTCACGTCATGAAATGAAATTCACATAGGCTATTAAATTAATTAATTTACAAAGGAGTGACGTTCTTTAGTTTCATTCACTAGTAAGTAGTCTACATTAATGGTTATAGTTACATTACCTCACATAAACTTGCTGTCACTATTCAAGGGTAGCAGTTGGCTACGGTATGCATTTTTCATAATTCGTAGCCTACTGAACAAAAGTTTCTTTCCATATCATCATAACTTACGTACCCTGTGGAGCAGGTAGAACGTGACGTTGACGCAACGCTAATGGTGACGCCACGCAATGCTATTGGTGGAGCTGGCCTGTAATGCGTCTAAGTACAAATGTTTGTCACTGACATATAAAGTACTGTTGATTTGTCACTGACATATCAAGTTGTGATTGTTGATCACAAGCTGTTGATCATGCTGCATAGAAACTCTCACAAACTCGGGAGGGCAGAAAATGGCACTGCACATCCTTGTGCACTTTACCCATTGCTTTTTATCCCAGAGGTTGTGGCTATGTGGCACTAGACAGACGAATATAAATATAAGTGTTCATAGTCAACGAGTATATACAGTGCACTCCAAAAGTGTTAGGACAATGACACATTTTTTATTGTTTTGGCTCTATACTCCAGCACATTCGATTTGAAAGGAAACAGTGACTATGAGGTTAAAGTGCAGACTTTAAGCTTTAATTTGAGGGCACCAAAAGTAATCAGACAAATTAACATAAACTTAAATAAAGTAATCATATTTCATATTTGATTGCATATCCTTCCTTATGTCTGTGACCCAACAACATCAAAAGCTCTTGATATATTATTTTCAGGTACTCTTACAAGCGATACGATAACCTCTCTGCATTTGAATGGATCTCTATGGAGATTTGGGGGTTGGGACTAGAATAAACTGTAAATCAAAAGGGAATAGTATTGAACGCATGGCTGGATAAATGGCTGTAAGTCATCAAGGGTCTGAGGTATCGAACAAGCCTCAAACCATCACACTGCTGCCAGATATGCAGTAGATATGTATGGATCAGGAAAATTAGTCTTTCCAACTGTTTACCAAATCAAGAACACTCTCCAGGATGTAGGCATACACGTGTCAAAGACTACCATAAAGAGAAGATGCAAACTGCTGTGCTTCGCGAGCTGCGGTTTGTGTAGAGTTGTGATTGACCTGTCTTCTTTTGACAGACAGTCGACATGTATTGGTAACGTCATTTACCGGTACTTTTCTTTTGTTTTTGTCAATACGAGTTGTGTCTTCAAAGTTGTCATCCACAAAAAACTGGGTGTCATACCAAGTTTCTGCATCCATATCCCCAAATAAATCATAGGAAACATTGAATGTGTCAACCATTTTGAGATTTATTTTATTTGTAATTTGTTAATTATTTTAGTTATTCATGATGGAACTTTAATACAATTTGAAAGTTTTCACGTAGTGATTTCAAATTGTCATGAGGCAAAGGCCTACTGGTATGAGGCGTCAACTAGACTACATACTAGTGAGGCGAAAATGGAGGAATTCCATCTTGAATGCGGAACCCTACAGCACCTTCAACTCTGTGGGTTCTGACCACCGGGTGGTATCCATGAGAGTGCGGCTGAGCCTTAGGATCCCAAAACCGAGCCCCAGGGTACGCCATGACTGGAGGACATTCTCCACAAACCCTGAACTACAAGCCAGATACACAGCAGAGGTCAGGGACCGTGTTCACATACAAGATGTGAAGGAGGAACCGGGCTCAGTGTACATGAAGTTCATGGAAGCAAACGAGGCAGCAACAGCGAGGTGTGCACCGGTGATGCAGAAGACCAGAAGCCCTGTGAGATCGAAACATCCAGATGTCATAGCAGCACGTCAAAAAGTGGAGGACGCATGCCACGCAGTTGGTCAAGACCCGTCCGCAGAACAACGCGAGACACTGAAGGAGGCAAAGCGACTTCTCTTTGCTGAATACGACAAAATCAGAGGTGAGGAGCTGATGCAAAAGGTCCGCAGAGTGGAAGCTGCTCAGGGAGAACACCAGTACAGCGAATCATGGAAGGTGATCAATGAGATGTGTGGAAGGAAAAGACCGAAAGAGGGACAGGTGGCAGGAAACAGCTCAGAAGAGAGAGTGACCACCTGGTTAACTCACTTCAGGAACCTCCTTGGCACACACCAGACAGTGGAAGATGCCGAGCAGGAAATACCAGCAGTCCTGAGGGATCTCAACATTGATGACGGCCCTTTCACAACAGGGGAATTTGCCAAGGTCAAAGCCTCCCTGAGGCAGGGGAAGAGTGCTGGACCTGACGGCATTCCCCCAGAGGTAATCAAGAACTGTAATCTTGATGATGTCATCTTGGAGATCTGCAACCAAGCTCTGATGGAAAACATCATGCCAGAAATATGGTCTCTCTCGCACATCATCCCGGTACCAAAATCTGGAGATCTCTCAAAACCGGACAATTACCGTGGTATCAGCCTGACCTGTATCATCGCAAAAATGTTCAACCGCATGATACTGAACAGGATACGGAGTGCTATCGATCCCCACCTCAGGGAAAACCAAAACGGATTCAGAGAGGGGAGAACCACCTTAGCCCAGATCCTTGCGCTACGGAGGATCATTGAGGAGGTAAAGAGGAACAACCTGGCGGCGGTGCTCTGCTTCATCGACTTCAGGAAGGCCTTCGACACTATCCACAGAGGAATGATGTTGAGAATACTTAAGGCCTACGATGTTCCTCCCAACCTACTCCGAGCCATTGGGTCCATGTACACGGGAACGAGAGCCCAAGTGACAACGCCCGACGGTAACAGCGAGGAGTTCAGCATCCAAACCGGAGTGCTGCAGGGAGACACCCTAGCCCCCTTCCTTTTTATAACAGTACTGGACTATGCTCTGAGACAAGCTATGAAAGGAAGGGAGCAGGAGCTCGGCTTCACTATCACGCCCAGAAGGTCTACGAGACACCCCGCAGAAACCCTGACAGACCTGGACTACGCTGACGACATCTGCCTGCTATCTGACCATGTAAAGCAGGCACAGGAGCTCTTGACCAGAGTGGAGTCAGAGTGTGCTAGGGTTGGCCTCATGCTAAATGCAAAGAAAACCGAGGTCATGACCTATAACATCCCCCAAGAACATCCGCCTCTAACAACAACAGAAGGCACTGTGCTAAAAGAGGTCAGTGACTTTAAATACCTGGGCGCATGGGTCGGCTCCACAGAAAAGGACCTTAAAGTGAGGAAAGCACTTGCCTGGAGAGCTCTTAATGGCATGACCAGCGTGTGGAAATCCAACCTCCCCCGACGTATCAAGATCAGTTTCTTCTCTGCGACCGTGGAGTCCGTTCTCCTCTACGGCTGTGAATGCTGGACACTAAAGCAAGCCCTACAGAAGTCCCTGGATGGGTGCTACACCAGAATGTTACGTGTAGTACTGAACATCAACCAGGAAGAGCACATTACCAACAAGCGTCTGTACGGGGCACTACCAAGTGTATCAGAAAAGATAGCAGTCAGGAGGATGAGACTAGCCGGCCACTGCCATCGACACCGAGAACTCCCGGTCAAAAAGCTCGTACTGTGGGAACCAACACATGGGCATCGACCAAGAGGACGTCCCACACCTACCTACGTGGACGTACTAAGGAAAGATGCTGGTGCAGAAAGCACAATGGAGCTGGCCAGATGTATGGAGAACCGAGATGACTGGAGATGCCGATGGAGGGCTCGTCTGAGGACGACGTAGAGAGAGAGAAAGTACCTGGATTACCGTGCCTATATACACTTCACCGTGCCTATATACAAATGTATACCTTGGCTTGGATAAATACTGAATTCTGATTGGTTGACAGCTGTGCATTATATTTGCATTATATTATGTACCAGTATGTCAGCTAGCTGTTTTTACTTCAGTCCGTGTTCCAGATTTGTGAGGGTTTACTTATCCAGCTAACTATCCTATTTCATAGTTTGGGTTTTATTGTCTCAAAACGTTTTTCCATTTAGATTCAGTGTTTCACCCAAGATGTCTCTGTAGGCATGGTGGTGAGATGGTGTAACCCCAGACCCTTGTGCTTGTGTGTGCTGGCGTGATCGTGGACCGGGGTGCGGGGATTCGGGGATTCGGGGAAGGGGGAGTGATGGTGGTGGGGGGGCTGCTGCGATTGCGGACGCAGATTTATTTTCTTTTCTTCTTTCGGTGTGACATTTACTTGTTTAGTGAATACCATAATGTTAGCTAGCTAGCTAACAAGCCATATTTTCAACCCAGTAATAGGCGACCCATAATACATATAAGAATAAGAATCAATGTGTGATTTTACTTGACACGATTCGATAACAAAGTTATAGTCGAGTTGTTTTATTCATCGTAAGTCAACACTAGACTGGTTTGTCAGAATATGACTAATTGTGGAATGCATACAATTGACGAATAGCCAGGAGCACAACCATAAAGTAGTTGAACCTCCACTGCGTATGACTTGACTTGTTTTATTTTCAGAAAAATTGTGTGACAGGCTATGCAAAATATGTCCTACTAACTATAGCATTAGGTAACAGCAAAATAAGGAGTTGAATCGATTTTGAGGTTTAATAACCTCTTTATTTCTTTATGTTTGCTACCTCGTTCAAAACCCACAGACAAGTAGGCCTAGCCCTAGCCTTTACGAAAGACACGCTATGAATTACGTTTGACTGAGCAAGGACATTCCATTTGCCTAATAGGCTACGTTGCCTCGATTTCTCTGTCCTCATACGTCATCCTGATATGTTCATATTTGAAAACTGTTTTAGAAAAGCACACTCTCTCACACTGATCTGATTTGTTTACAGCATGAGAAAAGAATTGCAATCATTTGTTATGACAGTTTTTAAAGAACATGTGGCTGATGTTTACTATAGATTGCTATACCTAGATGTTTTCTATAGATTGCAATTTTTTTGCCACGATAATCGCATCGTGAACATTTCATATTGTGACAGCCCTAACCTCAATAAAACTCCTTTCTGCCCTGCCTCTCTTCACTCCCTGCTTGTGTTGCCTACATAAGTGGCAGAGCATCCCTGAAACAGTTTTATTTTAGGCTAGTATGTCAATTGAAAATAAATATTAAGTGGCTTCATCGAGCACTTCAAAATCTCAAGAGACATCGGAGAAACCAAGAGACCGGAAAATTATGAAATAGAACGCAAGAAAAAAGGATAAAATATTAATATTCAGTCAGTTTAAAATGTAACGTTATGTTAAAGATTCTGGTTAAAATAGCATTAAAATGCTGCTCTGTGATTGGGATATTTAGGAGTTTCATTAGGCTATCTAACAAAGATCGTAAACTTTAGTTATGAGTTAGTTACTCTCCTGGGCTTGTTTCATTGACTCATAAGCCATGGTTTGTAGTGACAGTAGAATCCGCTGCACCTGTGTCGTTCACTATTGGCTTCTCTAAAACCACCACAAACCTGGTCTAAAGTCATCTCACAGTTATTTCTATGTTATTTTAACAGGGCAATATAAGTGTGTCTACATAGGCATGTGCACAATGCACGTACACCCCCCTGTCTGTTACACAGGGGCGCACACAAGCATGCATACAAGATATCAAGATCACATTGTGAAATAGGAATTCATATTTTTCCCAAAAGTAAATATTTTCTCTCCCGCAATTGATGCAAGTTGTCTCTGCAATCCCGGGAAAATGGACTTTAAAGTATTACCCAGTAAAAACGCGTTGGTCATATTTCCATCAGCAGGACATTATAACACAAGAGAAGTATTCATGAACCTATGGGTTCCCAACCTGACAGCTTTAGTGTATTTAGTGTCATCATTAACTCTATTTACTTTGGCCCTCCAGAGGCAATTTCCACCTGCTACTAGTTTTATTTAATTGTTAATATGTCAAAAAATATTCCCTGCACATAGTTTAAAGTACAAATTGAAGAAGAAGCTGTATCATTCAGAAATTTGCAACAGAATACATTTATTTCAGAATAGTCACATACAGTATATACATACTAACCATAACATAAGTAGCCTAATGTATTTAAATAAATAAAAATTTAAACTTACAAAAGCGTGCATGTTTTTATCATAGACTGTATAAAAATTTGGACAAAGTCACTGTGACATCACCCATTGCCTTCCCACGGCCTCGTAAAAACCGAATTGAGTCTCCAAAAGTCTTTTTCGCTGCCGGTTTGTACAAACTGCGTTTGCTTCGTAGAGCCGAAGAGGACTCAACCTGTCCCTCTGATTGGTCCTGAACAAATGTTAATACCATGTCCAAACGACACAATATTTTAAAAAATCAGCACATGCAGAGGCATTAGATGAAAGAAAGGCACCTATTGCAATTACATTCTTTTGTGGGAAAACTGAGTATTTTGACCACATTGCTACCATTGACTTGGTGAAAAGACTTATACTGGAGCCAACCGCAGTGGCGCTAGTGAGCAACAGCACAATTGCCGCTCGACTGCCCTCTCTTGGTTTGTATTGTATCTCACTGATAGATCCTACCAAGTCTCTTGGAAGGGTTCTGTCTCTGCACCCCATCCTAAGTCTCTTGGTTCAGTAATTAATTCACATGGCTTCTCATACAATAGTTATGCTGATGATACTCAACTCTTCCTCTCTTTCCCTCTCTCTACCCCACAGGTGAAGGAGAGGATATCTGCTTGTCTGGCTGACATCTCTGAGTGAATGGCTACCCATCACCTGAAGCTCAACCTTGACAAGACAGAGCTCCTCTTCATGCCATACAAGACCTGCCCACTACATGACCTCTCCATCACTGTTGACGGGACCATAGTGGCTGCCTCCCGCTCTGCAAGGAATCTGGGGGTTGTCCTGGATGACCAACTGGACTTCAAAGACCACATCAGGGCTACGGCACGGTCCTGCAGGTTCCTCCTGTACAACATCAGGAGGATTCGACCATACCTGACCACCTACTCCACCCAGCTTCTTGTCCAGACCATGGTCACCTCATGCCTGGACTACTGCAACTCCCTGCTCGCAAGCCTACCAGCCTACGCCATCCTGTAAGTGCCAGTTGCAGCCAGGATCAGGTTCAAAGTTCTGACCCTGGTCTACACTGCAGCCAATAGGACAAGCCCCGCCTAATGTTTTTGCTCGACCACTTCGCTCTTCTACAGCAGGGCGACTCGCACTTCCCCCCCTCCGTGTCAAACGGCTCTCGCTCGTCCCGACTGCAGAGCGTTTCCACCCTAGCTCCCCAGTGGTGGAACGAACTCCCCATTACCCTACGTTCTACTCCAACCCTGCCTGCATTCCGTTGTGGCCTGAAGACACACCTCTTCAGACTCCACCTGGACTGATACACTAATCTAGGACCTCTCTTGTTTCTTGTTTAACTGTGTGTTGAAGTTTATAATAGTATTTAGAATAGAATTGTAGTAGAGCTGATTTACCCAGTTTACTGTGAACTACATTCAATGTTCATTACTAGAGGTAGCTGCTACGTTATGGGAAGGATGTGCTTTGTCTTATCTGTTCTGTAGTTACTTCAATGACGTTTCTGCATGCACTTATTGTATGTCGCTTTGGATAAAAGCGTCTGCTAAATTAATGTAATGTAATGTAACCAGGAAGTGAGCTTCAAAACGAAAGCCCAGTCTTGGCCCCTTGGTTTTTACACAACAACAGCAAAGTATTTCAGCCCTAAGTGCGATAGGTGGTCGCTGTGGAAATGTCGACTGTGCGGGACTTTGGCGAAATGTAACAAGATAAACTCTTCAGGGTTAATCAGAAAACAGCTGTAGCTGAATCAGAGGAGGTTTCTCTAAGACAACAGGTGAAGCAGTGCTTCACCAAAAAAAGGGTGAAAAAGAACATGCATATCACAAAATGACACACACAACATAGGCTTTCTTTAACCCCTTTGTTCAGATGGTCTCGCTGGCGAGACCTTTTTACTCAACTGAGACATTCGTTGCTCCTGCAGCCAAACTATTAGTGAAAAACACAAGCACTGTGTTTTAAATTTATTGGTAGACGATTCGCGACGATTTCTGGCCAATGCGTTTCTAAGTGTCACTATTTTTCCGTAGCAAGTCCATTTAACAAGCACCCCCCCACCCAGTCTATACCTACCAATGCGTGACATAGTGAACAATAGCATCTATGTTTTAGTTCATAAATATATTTATTCATCGTATAAAATTAGAATTCCGTCATAGCAGCAAGATAAACCAAACAATCTCCTGATCGTATGCCAGAAAAGCCGTGAAAAGCCCTGCTAACTCAAATGCAAAATAAACACGTGAAAGTATTCTCTCATTCTACCATGTATTCTACTACCAATATATGCTACTAAATATGAAATTAATATACAATCCTACCATTGGTTTTAGACATTGTGATGTTCCTTTCAAAATTCAGTGGTCATTTATTGTCTGGTACAATCGGTTTGAGAAATGTACAGCACTTTATACCGCAATTACACTATCTGAAACGTCGACTAATACCCCCCATGCACTGCAAGCCTGTCTCGTTCATTACAGTTCATTCTGTTTTAATTGTCGGCTCTTTTATCCAACAGAGTGCATTATAACTTTTGCAACGGTATATCCCAAGTCTTCCGGGGTGCTTTATACAATTTACTACCATCCTGCGTATCGGTAGTTTTCGTCACATATTACACAAGCTGTATATAATAACGCACAAGGGAGAGGAAATTCCCCATGCCGACATTTAAAAGATTTCGCGTCTGAAATGCAGTTGGTCTCGCTGGCTACAGATAATAAGTTAATTTTTCCACTCGAACACTGTCTTTCCAATATGATTGATAGACCCATTGTTATTTTTGCATTTTGAGCACATTTCACATACTGTAGTGCAATCGTTAATTGTATTTTTGACGTAGCCTACCGATTTCCATTAAAAATAGAACATTTGGCAGCATTTTGCAGATGGTGGAATACTATTTTATTTTCATGTTATTGTACATAATATAGGCTATGGCGTATATAGGCTACTTGTCACTTGTGGAATAGCAACTACTCATTCCAATTTTCTGTGCGCTGATATGTGGTAGATTAAGGTAAAGATTGATCAAAATGACTAGAAATATTAAAAAACTAGAGAAATGCAGTCCCGGGGCAAAAGTATACATACTGTAGAGTACAGGAAAAAGTTATGTTTTATTGAGGTACAAGAGTGAATGATTAGGCTACATATTTAGGTGTATGTAACACTGTGATATCAATATTTTATCTTAATCCATCAGAAGAAGCAAATGTATATTCTTTATAATGGATAAAACTAATTATATTAATTGTATGACATGTTTTGCATAGGGTTTTTGGACCCATAGATATCTACCGCCCTATACTGATGAAAATATAGTCATTCCCACTTGAAAATGATGCAAAAGCGAGTTTTATGAGCCAAAACTGTTGATTTGTAGTTAAATATATCTCTCTTTTTTAATGTAGAGCAGTACACAATTTAGCCATTTGGATAGATTTGGAGACACTAATGGAAAACAGGGTACACTGCCTATATTTTGCATCATAGACCTATAGTAGTTCTGCATATCATCCTCAGATTTTGCACACTTGTTGACATGGAGTTTATGATCCAGGAAATGTATATACAATGGGGGAAATAAGTATTGGACACGTCAACAATTTTATTATCAAACATATTTCCAATGTAGCTATTCACATGAGATTTTGACCAGACATTGGTATTAACTCAATAAAACTACACAGCTAAAGAAATTGTCATGTTCCAATTTTTAAAAAAAAGTTATGTGCAATAAAGTGAAATGACACAGGAAAAAAGTATTGAACACGCTAAATTAAATGTGGTAGAAAAGCCATATTTTTAATATTTGGTTGCATATCCTTTGCATGCCATGACTTTATGATGTCTGTGACCCAACAACATCAAAAGGCTCTTGATATCTTATTTGCTGGTACTCTTACAAGCGATACTATAACAGCTCTGCATTTGAATGGATCTCTATGGGAATTGGGGGGTGAGACAAGATTTAGCTGTAAATTACACTGGAACAATATAGAACACATGGTTGGCTAAGTGGCTCTAAGTCACCAAGGGTCTGATGTATTAAACAAGCCTTTAACCATCACTCTGCTGCCAGAAATACAGTAGATATGGATGGATAACTTGAAGGGTTTCTTCTCCTGACTTATTTTTCCATAGAGTTCAATAGGAAAATCTGTCAGGAGAAACAACCCTTAAAGTGATCCTTCCATATCTACTGTATTTCTGGCAGCAGAGTGATGGTTCAAGGCTTGTTTAATACATCAGACCCTTGATGACTTAGAGCCACTTAGCCAACCATGTGTTCTATATTGTTCCAGTGTAATTTACAGCTAAATCTTGTCTTTTTTTAAGAATTGGAACATTACAATTTCTTTAGCTGTGTAGTTGTATTGAGTTAATACCAATGTCTGGTCAAAATCTCATGTGAATAGCTACATTGGAAATATGTTTGATAATAAAATTGTTGACGTGTCCAATACTTATTTCCCCCGTTGTATTTACCTGTTTCACTTATGTAGCTCTCAGTATTTTGTTGCAAACTAAAGAAATAGTTTTTTTGGTGGATTTTTACAAAATTTTGCTTACATTTGCTTGCTTTACTTTATTTTGACTTAAATTATGAAAATAAATAAATATAAGTTTATACTATAAATGGTACACCGGTCTTGTTTCATTTAAGCCATTTACCAAGTTCATGTGATGCTCACACCTGGACTTCTAAAGCCTTAAACAGAGCACCCCCTAAATAGATGAGAATTGACAAAATTTGCCATCTGCGCAAAGGGGTTAATATTGAATCATCACCGATTTCCGACTTTCCCTTGTGAAGCTAAAAAAAAAAGTTATTTGATTCAAAAATATGCCTTGTATCTTCTTATATAGTTATGTGCTTGTATCATGAAAAACAGCGCCACCCTTTGACTTTTAAAAGGAACTTCAGTGAGGCACAGTGTCTGACTGCTTTACTTGATCATTGGAAATCAATGGGGGACTTTATAAGAAATGATTGGATAATTGTGGATTATGACGTGTTTTTGAGCCCACCCGTGAAGCGCTGCCTCACTAAAGTATTTAATAGAGTTCCAATCATGTGTGTTCTTGTGCGCATTCTCGTCCTGATGATTGACATAATGTCTAACCATCCAGAACACAAGTTCAGCTGTGTCCAGCAATATAATCATCTTCACCGCCAATTTCGAGTAGACCATTAAGACCTTTTTAAATAGGGAACGAAAATTGCTTGCGTAGTTGCCTCCCCGCTATATGCCGTCCACCGCGCACCGTGTGAAGGGCTTTGATGGGAAAAAAAGTACACAGACGGATATCACCACTCTGCTAGTGTTACCATGGAAACGGCCTGAACCTACAACCCCGAATCTGAACTAAGGAAAATGGTACAATATTGTAATTTAGCCTGTTAGATAAGTGATTAGTGACAAGGCACATAACGTTACCTAATGCACTTTGAGCTGCATTCATTGTATTAAAGTGTTATGTTCTGAGTCTGTTTTGTTATTCTGTCATGTTTAGTATTGTCAGTTTCGGTAGCATACACTTTTCCATGTTTTCCGCAGCCTTGCGTTCTGTGCTGTATCTCTCGCTTCCTCTCACGGAGTTTTACTTTCGTTTCTGTACACTTCGTTTATATGACCCTGCACTACTAATTATTATATAGGACTTATTCATTACTAACTGGCTAAACACGGGGGTGGTTAACTAATCTACTAACGTCAGGGCTTAATAGAATTATTACTAACAATTTAGTTCTCATCACGTTTCCACAGCTGTTTAGTGTTTCCTTACATATCCAGTCATTGTCTTGTTAACTAATTTACTAACGACAGGGCTAGGATAGGATAACTACTAACGATTTACTAATTGCCTTGTTACGTGTCTCAGCTCTCAAGCTGTTTTCCATTTCCTGCTATTCTCAAGCTAAGTGTTTGCACCTGTCTACACATGCATTTATACCTGCTGTCTTTGTTCCTCATCGCGAGTTCGTCAAACATAGTATCAAACAAAGTATTGTTAACGTTAGTCTGTTGCCTGTATTTTCCCCGAGTTAGTTATCTGTTTTTTCCGAGTCTGTTCCGAGTTTTTGTTTTCTGTGTTTCGAGTTTAGGTTAGGTTTGAGTTTGTTAGTTTTTGTGGTCTGTTCTTTTGTTTGTTTTTCTGTCTCATTGATTTCCCGGCTTCGACCTCAGTCCGTGTTCTCGCTACCCTGCTGCTGGATTTTGATTTTGTACCTCTGCCGTGCCTTCCTGTGATCGACCCCTGCCTGTCTTGGACATTGTTTTGGTACCTTTGCCTGGAGATTAAACCTGGTTTGTCGCACTCCTGCCTGCGTTTGGGTTCCTGTCCTACGGATCGTAACAGAAAGGTGCTATATAAATAAAATACTTACTTACTTACTTACCTTATCTGTCGGGAAACGTAGGCTACAAAAGTTAAGTGTCCATTTCCTATCAGATGGCAGTGGTGTAACTGACAGCTATTTCTAGATAATAATGTCGCACAGCGCTGTTGCGTGATAGCCTAACGTTACTTTTTAGCCATATAGGCTATCCATTACCAGCCAAAAATATAGGCTATGTATTATGCAATACCTGAAACTTTATGCTTATGTACTGGCGAACAGCAAAGTTAAATAGCTAACGTTCGCTATGATGTGAATTCAACACACTGTTCAATTTCAACTTTCCAACCCTCATTTACTTCGGTAGGCTACAGAGAAGTAGCATATCACAACACAGTGCTGCCAGCTCGGGCAAGTAACCTATAGCAGCAGCAGACCAGTGAGGGAGAAAGGATATTACCAAAGTGAATTTATGGGTAAAGTGTAGGCTAACATCATTCCGTGTCGCTTTGTCAAAATATTAAATCAAATCCTACCTGGTCTCATCGGGCAGGCATGTGCACGATACGGGCACGGAGGCGATGTTTTTCGAGAATGAGCCCGCGTCGCTCTCCGCCTGCCAGTCCGACTGCCTCTCCCCGCTTGCATCTCATTGAAAATGAATGGAGACCAAGCGATTGTCGCGTACCGTATGAAAAGGCCTTTACTGTGTTACTGTATTAGAGATAGAGAAAGGGTCCGGGAGCGAGCGAGAAATGTATTCAATTTGTATGGTTGTGGCGTTATCAGTGGTGATTTGTATTGTAAATAGTTAAATTTTTTATCGTGTTGTAGTGTTAATAGCTAGCTAATTGGTAACGTTAGTGATTTAACTAACGTTAGCCTAAACTATCTCACTTTTGTAACGCTAGCTTTTGCCATTTCATTTGGCTGCATTTGAAAGAAAATGGAACCTGTGAATGTAAACATCCTGGATCGGATTCTGCGGGATTAATGTAACGTTATTTTCAATCCGTAAACTGTGATGAAAGATTGTAAATGAAGGCGGATGGGAGACCGAAGCCTCCTATCAATCTTATCCAGTGAGTGGGCTCGGTAAATCAGTTTTAACGTTAAATGCTCATAGTAGCCTACGTCGAGGTGGATTAGTTACAGGCAGCTTGCTAACGGAATCGCATGTATTTCTGGCCATGTGTGTTGTTTAAAGGAGATGTTCAATGTTTGTGAGAGATGGCTTTCATTATTTAGGCTACATAAATGCAGGTCTGTTAAAATTAATGCTAAATCGAAGGAGCCATGCGAGTTAGTGTAACCCTGCGAATTGAGTCGGAGAATTATAATTTTATTAATGAAGGTGCACACATAACAAAATAACGTTAGTGCGGAAAACCGTGACATTGCTGAGAGGTTGATCGATGCGATTCTTGGGTTGCCGTGAGCTGGCATTTAGGGGAATAACGAGAGTGAAAATTTGGATAACAGAGCAGGGAGTTGACTGAGCTTCTTTCCTGCTATGATGACGTTCAGGCTGCACACTTAAAGTTGCCCTCTGTGTTCTCCAGGATGTCAAATGGCCTATTCGCACTGGACTAGGGTAATTAGGCTACCTGGTGACCTCATATAATTTAGGAATTATCCCCGGACGAGTTTCATTTGGCGCATTCACACGGGATAAACAGTCAGTATTTCACTCAAATGTATTTATAAAATCCCAGGGATTATCAACGGGTACTAATGAAATGTAATATTTCTATAGGCAACTTCCATATTCTCAGTTTTTCTGCACATTTGCACAGCGTATGCAAATTGGTGTATTGAAGTTGGCTACAGAGTCGAATAGGCTACAATTCCATTAAATTCAGTCACGCTAAATTCAGCAGTAACATTTAAATACTTTTGTTATAAGAATCGCACCCAAAATGTCAAAATTAGCAATAATAATTTCCACCGCAGCATCCATAAATCTCAACTCGGAAAGATGAAGAAAAAAGCGGGTAAAAAACAAGGAATCCTTGCTGGAAAAAAATATATCACCCCAAATTACTGAGATGCCGATGCATGCAGGAGTAATATTATCAGATGACCTGTTTTGTGCCAAATATGTTAGGTAATTTACGGTGGGGAATTTTGACTTTACAAATTACGGAAATGCAGATTCGCTCGGGATTAAGGTCCCCAGGTAATACTACTCCAGAGAATTTGGCATAAAATGATTCAAAATGATCTGAACTAAGCTATTTCAGCTACGGTGCAGGTGGATTTGACTATTTATCTATTGAATATGCATAGGTGATTACATAATTTGGCTGCTAATAAATGAGTTTGTACATAACTACTTGTCATTGTATTCTATCTGGTGTTATTCATTTGAGAGAAGGCACCTCAATTTAAATGGTACAGCCATAGTGATGAGTTGTCAAGCAATATAAACCCGTTTTAAATGGCCACCAGCTCTTTTCTGCCTATAGCTGGTCAGTTGACGTGGTCAGTGTTAAACAAATGGCCTAGCTCAACAGGTAAAACGGGTTTGATTTTCACAGGTAGAAAAATAATTGTGGGTTTGCTTCACCAAAAATTCTGGTCAGCAGCCACCACTGAGCTGAATATACTGGTAAGTACCTGGTTTCTTAAACATAATTATACGAGAGATTTTGGAGAAAAAATGTAGGTGTCTTCTAAACCGAAAGGGCATCAGGTACTGTATATAGTACAGTAAGCAAGGGAAAATGGCGAATGCTCATTTGTACAACGTTTAAAAAATATATTATTGTTTCTATACGCGAACATTAGCATGTATAAATGGTGCATTTTATGCATTTTACAGTCTGTGGCTCTGGTGAGAGGAGGGTCGTAAGTGCTTTGGGCTATTAATAGCAGCCTCCTATTTTATTGCACTTCAGTGCAACTGGAGAAGCTGAGATTTTCGCAAGAGGCTACCCTTTTAAACAATACTGCGTCAAAATGATTAGTTTTTTTTTAAAGCTGCAGTTTATAATTTCAGACCAACATGAGTACTGTAATTGAGACGGATATATGTCTCAACCACTAGGGGTGAGGTTTATAGTTAAGCCAAAATTACACTATGTTATTATGATAATGCACATATTATGAATTTCAGATCAAGCTTTAACTTCGCTAGCTGAAATGCATTGTCTGTGATCTGACTGCTGTGAGAACATGGAATTGATGTTTGACAATGCTTCATTGTATAATCAAACGAAATTCATTAAACAAGCACGGTAATTTGACGTTTTCTAAGGTACTGTGAGGCCCCTGGCCCCTTCTTGCCTTCCTCCTCACAAAATAAAAAATCTAAAATCTGTCAAAATGTAGCTGTCTGACAAGGTCTGACTCTATTGACATAAGTGACAATGAGCCTTATGTCCGCTCTTTTGGTTATTTTCCATACGGGAGTAACTTTTAGATTCCCTCTCTGTCGCGTCTGGTCCTCCAAACCCGACTCCACCCTTACACTTTACTTTACAAAGTCTTCTGAAAACTGCACACATAGTACAGTTTTTTTCCTATTGCTTACACTATATGAATGAAACAGTGGTTCTCACAGTTAGTAATTTCTGGCTGCTTTCAAACAAAATGTAACTGACTAACACATTTTTGCAAAACAGTAAACACAAGTCTCATCACATGACACAAAAATCTATCAGGTAAGTCCTGCCAGACAAAACTGACATGAATTGGGCACAGCAGACAACACTAATGACACACAAGTAAGTCTGTACTGCACATGTGCAAATCCTAAGTGCTCAATTGTTCAATCAACAATCAGTCCATACTCAACTATAAAAGAGAACACCAGTGAGTTGGTGTTGTTGAGAAATGGAGGACAAAGACAAAAAAGAGGAAGGGGAAGAGGAAGAAGAAGAAGGGAACCACAACCAGGAGCCCAAAGAGGACGGGGGGTTTGTATGCGTGGTGGTAGAGCAGGAAGGGGTAGGCACAGAACAGAAGTGTCCAATGAAATCACGGCCACAATTGTTGACCACAATCATGGTCTTACAATGAGAGAAGCTGGGCAGAGGGTGCCAACCAATCTGAACAGATCTATGGACTGTGGCATCAATAATTTGGATATTTAGAAATGAGAATAAGTAAGTGACTATATTCTGTAATTCACTGTATTACAGTACTGCACAACATGTTTCTTACTGTAACAGTTTTGCTTCTTTTACATCTTCTTTGCCAATCAAACTTACATTTGTCTTTTTATAGAGTGTAGAGACATCCCCATTCAGGTGGTCGTGGAAGACTTCACCGCAGAACAAGAGGTGGCCATTGTAAACATGGTGTTGACTAAGAATGAAATGCGCTTGAGGGAAGTCCAGACCAGAGTCATACAAGACCATGACATCTTCCAACAATATCAACGCTGTGAGTCTGGCCCCAATAAACCAGGTTCTACATCGCCACCAGGTGACTTTGAAGCAGCTGTATACGGTGCCCTTTGAGAGGAACAGTGACCGGGTGAAGGAGTTTAGGTGCTGGTATGTACAGGCAAGGGTTCATCACAACAACAATATATTTGTCTTTCTCAGAGAATAATGGTGCTTGAAGCCAATGCTGCCCCTCATATGTTCATCTACGGCAGAGGTCCTCAATCTTATCCAGAAAGGGCCGGTGTGGGTGCAGGCTTTTGTTGCAACCAAGCAGTTACACACCTGATTCTACTAATCAAGGTCCTTAGTGAAGAGTCAGGTGGTTGATTAGTAGAATCAGGTGTGTAACTGCTTGGTTGGGACAAAAGCCTGCACCCACACCGGCCCTTTCAGGATAAGATTGAGGACCCCTGATCTACGGTGATGAAGCTAGCTTCAATTTGTCCAAAGTCCGTAGACGTGACAGGAAAATCATCGGTCAGCTGGCCACAATCAATGTCCCAGGACAACGTGGGGGAAACATAACCATGTGTGCTGCGATATCAAGACATGGTGCAATGTCCCACATCCCCACCATTGGCCCCTACAATTCTGCATGCTTCATCACCTTTCTCGAAGCACTGTCTGACAGACTTCTACCACCCCAGGAGAGGGATCTAGTGGCTCCAAACCTGCCAATCTTTGTGGTGGTCTGGGAAAATGTTGCATTCCACCACTCCGCTCTTGTAAGAGCGTGGTTTGCAGCACGGCCTCGCATCATAATGGAGTTCCTGCCACCCTATTCTCCATTTCTGAACCCCATTGAGGAGTTCTTCTCAGCCTGGCAATGGAAAGTATAATCTAAGTATGACTAAGTGTTCTTGATTGATGCAATGAATGCAGGCTGTCAGGATATCACAGCAGAAGATTGTCAAGGATGGCTCAGGCACTCAAGAAGATTTTTCCCTCGCTGCATTGCGAGGGAAAATATTAGATGTGATGTTGATGAAAAGATGTGGCCTGACCAACAGGAAAAAATTGATCAACCGTAGAATTTGCATGTCCATTTTTCTTTTTTACACTTACTGTAACTGCCTTTTATTTTTAGTTGACTTGATTTGTTTACAGCATAATTCTATAATTTATATTATTTTTGTGTATGATGAACATGGCTGTAAATAAAAAGTCAAAGTATATTTGAGTGAGTGAAAAATCATTTCTGCTTTGCTGTTTTAGTCAGCTGTCAGGTGACAAATATTGCAGCTCTTGCTGTGGTAACATGTTTACATATACGGGTACTTACAAATTACAACAATGTATCACCATAAAAAAGACCAAAGAAGAGATCATAGAATAGAACTCAGGCACTCAGATCTATGATCACGTCATATTGATGCTTATAGTTATAGAAATACTTATAGAAATAATGGATAAAAACTTTTCATTCGATAACAAATGATTCTGTTTTGATGCACATATTTGCTTTTTGTGCATTTATTCAACATTTTGAGAGCATTAGAGCATTTTGCAGATGAAATGTGTCATTTTGCAAAATGTGATGTGAAAACCCTGTGCTGAGGGTTGTGTTAACTGTTTTGCAAAAGTGAATTCTGTTTCATAAATAGCTTGTAAGCAAAAAAATAAAAACTAAAACATTTGCATTTCTTGAATCTACAGAGTTTAATTCATTATCATACACAGTCAATTATTTTGTAACTATGTACATTAGTGATTTTGGAACTTTGTTGTTATTCAAATCAAGATCTAAAGTTTAATATTGGAACAATTTGACAGCTTAGGAGTTCAATTTTGTTTGATTTTAATTACAATTAGCTATATCTTTAATTGTTTTTTTTCATCACCAAGATGGGACTAGATTTAGCTGTAAATGACACTGGAACAGTATGGAACATATGGTTGTCTAAATGGCTTTAAGTTATCAAGGGTCTGACGTATCAAACAAGCCTTAAACCATCACTCTGCTGCCAGAAATACAGTAGATATGGATGGATAACTTGAAGGATTTCTTCTCCTGACTTATTTTTCTATAGAGTTCAATAGGAAAATTTGTCAGGAGAAACAACCCTTAAAGTGATCCATCCATATGTACTGCATATCTGACAACAGACTGATGGTTTGAGGCTCGTTTCATACCTCAGACCCTTTATGCCTTGTAACCATGTATTCCATACTGTTCCAGCCTAATTTACAGCTAAATCTAGTCCCACCCCCCAATTCCCATAGAGATCTATTCAAATGCAGAGACGTTATAGTATCACTTGTAAGAGTACCAGAAAATAAGATATCAAGAGTCTTTTGATGTTGTTGGGTCACAGACATCAGGAAGTCATGGCATGCAAAGGATATGTGACCAAATATAAAAAATGATTACTTCATTCTATATATAAATGCAGGGGTGCCAATAATTGTGGCGCACATGGTTTTGTTAAAAATAATAATTTTTTGATGAGGGTTTTTTTTTTCTCATAATAAATTTACTTCAATTAAAAGTTAGATTTCTAATTTTTTCAGCGTGAAGCTGAATTTTTTATAACCCTTTTTACTCATCTTTACCAGGGGTGCCAATAATAGTGGAGGGTATATCTAGATATATATATAGAGAGAGAGCGAAAGATAGATTTATAGATAGATAGCATGGTAGCATATTTTAACAAGTGCATAAGCAGTACTATGCACATTTGATGTTTTGAAGAACAGCCTGGTGTCACAACATGCGCCTGCTGTCTCACCCAGTAATGCAGCACTGATGGAAGAGATCCGGAATACTGCCAAGCTGGTGTTCACATGTGCAGCTGTTTTTACGTCTAAACACTAAAATGTTGAGAACTATTTATTCTACCCAGTCCACTGTGTACAATAGGTTTTTTTTTTAACATGATAGGCAATAAGCTTTTTAAACAAGATTAAATTCATATTCATATTTAAAATACATGATCCAAATAAATCTTGTCAGGAGTCATCTTCAGGAAGACAGGCATTATTAGGAATTATTAAATGAGTCAGTTATGGCTTAATGTTGGACCTTTTTTTACATATTAAAGTCACAACATTGTCTGTTGCTTTGGGAAATGCTAGTAATGGAATTCAAAAGACCTTGTGAACTGCGTGTCACAATACAGCTGTGCTCACATACTAATTCCAGCCAACATACTGACCTACTTGAAAAAAAGGACTATGACATTTACTAATACTTCATAAAGGTCATTATAAACATGGGGTAGAAAAGGTAAGACATTAAGATACAGACAACCAGTTGATACATATACAAACCACAATTCCCCAAGTTGGGACAGTATGTAAATGCACATAAAAGCAGAAAGCACTGATTTGTAAATTCTCTTTTACATATATTTAATTGAAAACATTACAAAGAAAAATCTATAAAGTTGATCAGGTAAAACATTAAATATCTTTTCTTTGTACTGTTTTCAATTAAATATATGTAAAACTTCATTTACAAATCACTGCTTTTATGTGCATTTTAAATACTGTCCCAACTTTTTCGGAATTGGGGTTTGTACATATAAAAACCAATTCTGCAGCAAGTCAGGCATTAATAACAGTAAAGATGCAGCTGAAGCACCAGAGACACCAAATCCTCCACTGACCCACCGCATGCCATGCAGCACAATTCTTCAACCGCAGTATTTTAAAAAAAAGTACATGTTCATACCTTTTGTACGTATTTCATAGGTTCTATCTTGTCTCTGTGGTTGATGAAAGACAAGAAAAAAACTGCACCCCCGTGTCTGATATTAAAAAAACGTGAGGAAGCAGGTCTTACTGCCGGAGCGGCCTCAATGCTGACTGACACACTCTGGACGATAGTGAAATCTAGCAGGTGCGTTTACTTACATTCCTCTGATCTGTACACCAGCGCACTTGTCTTCTTAGCTAGCTCGTAATAAGCTGCTTCAAAGATCACTATGTATGCTCCCGTGATAAGATCTGGAGAATGGAGTTCTCCTTCCTTTCACAGTGCTTTTCTCTCCCTAGTCTTTTGGTTTTCTTAAGAAAATGTCAGTTTAATCATATCTTAATGCTTTGATAATGGGCTCTTTTACATAGGCAAAGAACAGTCACTTCAGTGTTTTTAAAGCCCAAGATGGTAAAATAATGAGAGAAATGCCCGTAAATTAAATTTGCTCAGGCCACCGTAGCCAGATCCAGGAAGGTAGTGAGGGTTTCTTTTTCTTTTCTTTTTCAACCCACTTGACAATGGTGTTGTGGAGATGTACAGAGCTATTTAATTGTGTCCTATGAAGATATTGGAAACCTGACTAAATGGACATAGAACAGAACAGTGCGGTGTTATAAAGAAGCCTGGGGTGTGTAAGGTTTTCTACAGAGAACAAACTAATATACCGTCCATAATGGCTATCCACCTTCTGTGCGCATGCTGACAGAAAATGTACACAGAGGGGTGCTTATTTATAAAGAAAGACTAAGAATTTCTGAAGGCAGTCTAGCAATCGAGTGAAGAAACTATACTACAACAAAATACAGATATAAGATATAAATGGCAGATATACAGCTAGAAGTTTTTCTGTATTTCTGTAAAGTAATCTCTACAGTACTTACATGATGAGTTATCATTTTTATACATGACAGTATGCAGATTGCAGAATTAATTCAAACATACATGCCTATCCCAGCATGCATTGGGTGAGAGGCAGGAATTGCCTGCGGCCAATGTAGAGTCTCCAATTAGCCTTACTTGCATATCTCTGTACTGTGGGAAACCCACACAGACACGGCGAGAACATGCAAACTCCACAGAAAAGCCCCTGACCTGGATTCAAACCCAGGACCTTCTTGCTCTGAGGCAACAGTGCTATCCAATGTAGCACCGTGCCACCCGGCTATGAACTAAGGTACAGGTATTACAATTAAGGTATTACAATTTCAGGAGCACTTTTATACAAGCGGTACAACTAGCATTCCACCTTTTGTTAGAAGCAAACTATTTATGAAGCAATTCTGGCTACTGCAATATAGCCCCTCAAGTGGTATCAATTGGATAACTGGAAGGATTTCTGCATACAGAGGGAAAAATACATATAGATTTATAGATGTTTAAAATGGCAAGACTGTTAAATGCTGTTACACAATAGATTATAGGCAATAACTGGACTGGGCATGGTCATGTGACCAAACCATTTGCACTTTGGATTACTATAATATAGTAATAAAGTATTAAGCACAACTGATACAAGTGGCATTAAATTGATGGGAAATATTGGGAAACAGGAATAAGAAAACCTAAAGGGCAAGCAAAAACCCATCACTTTGTGCTATTTGTACCTAATTTGTCACAGTGTATTTGTTTTTTTGTGTGTTAGGGAACCGGAATAAGCAGCAGCTCCACAGAACCTGCAGGTGTGAAGCCAGCTGTTAGAGTCCTGCACATTGTTACCATTTCTGCAGCTCAAAATGACAGGCAGGTGAGGTTCCAGACAAGAAATCTGTCATGTTGTGCTGTCATAATACATATTTTTTTAAATGGAAGCATTTTTTTCTCCATCTTACACAGAATATCCAACTAATTTCCCGCACAGCATTGTAAGAGAATAATGAACGGAGGTTTCACCCAAACGTTGTACGGTGAATTGTATAGTTGAGGACTTTCAGGTTGCCCTGAGCAAACCGCAGTTTGAACGGTGTAACAGTTAAAACTTTGAGGACGTGCTCACAGTCTTGCGGCATCTAATTGACGATTAATGCACATTATTCAGTGGGAAGAAAATGATTGCACTGACCTAGTTTTTTTAAATGAAAACGGAATTTAAAAAAACAAACACGTGCTAATGGATATGTCTCATAAGATAGGCCCACTCTAAAAAGCCGTTTTTACTCCGTTTTATGTCCGTTTTTTATGGCATAATCACTTACTGAAAGCACAAACAAGCAGCTCCCTGCTGAGGGGTTGGGGGTAGGAAACATTATCTGCGCCTCAAGATGGATCCTTGACTAATCCTGCCGCTCAGTCCGTCAGACATGTTTGGGCTAAATGCGACCACAAGAAAAACCCGGTAGAGCGGTAGGCACTCTTGCCTTTGATTCACACTGACCGGCAGGTCACAACCTTCTCTTGGGTGCACTAGTCGATGTACCATCGAAAGTTTTAGATTTCTCTAGACAGATGTGTTGACGTGGGAATTGCAGGCAACATCTGGACAATTGCTCAAGTGCAAAAGTTTTTCAGCAACCCTCCGAACGTGTGGACAACATCATCCTTTCATTTTTGAATTAGCCGGGTTTCATTTGCTGGTAAGCAGAGGATTTGTTTCACATTTTCAGTCCAGACTCACTATTGTGCCACATCACACAGTCTGGTGTCCTTTTTGATTTTGATTAATGGAACCCCACCAAGCACTATAATATGGGTACTGTGGAAAAGCCAAATCGTCCATTCCGTAATTCCAAATAATCTTAAAGAACGATACATGCAGCAAGAGACATATTATTCTCATAACAAAAAACGCTCTTCAATTGTGAGAATTGTGGACATGAAACCAATGCATTCACAGAATCTCTTCCTAATTGATTAAAGAAAAAATCCTCTGCACTGATCCTCTTCATGCAGTTTACAAACTGTTTAATTTTAATTCCATTTTAGTGAGAAAAAGAGGGCCTTGTGTTTATGCTGCTAGGCTATCAAATGCAACAGGGGTGGGCGAGACCCATTCAGTCAAGCCACAGTGTGTCCTTCCAGTTTAAAACTTTTTTTTATTATTGGTTTGTTTTGTTCATGACATTAGACACTGCTGCTGGTTGCAGAAGTTAACAAGATTGCATGAGAAACCAAAAAAAAGAAAAAAGAATCCCCCAAAAAACAAAAAGCACAATACTCTTAATATTGATTATTAAGCATGCCTTGGCAAGCTTCCATACTTTACCTTGAAAAAGAAGGTAAACGGCAAACGCTTATGAATAAAATTAACTGAAGGATTTTTCCCTTTTCGCCCATTTTGGTTTTGGTATTTGTTATGAGAACCGACCAGACGCAGACACCAAGATAGAAAAGGGTCAGAGTCCAGCAAAGGAAAAGGCAGGGCGAAGTCCAGAACAGGCAGGGGTCAGAACCGGGAGTTGTGTCAGAGGCTGGAGAACAGGAGGGCGAAGAGCTGGAGTGGGGCTTGGACAGAGACGGGCAGGCGGGCAGGAGGACCGGGGCAGGACTGGACGAGGACAGGCAAGGCAGGCAGGGGAACAGGAGCAGGACGGGACGACACAGGACTGGAAACAGGAACTCAGAACAGGCAAGGGTCAAGCAGAAAAAAAAAGAAAAAAACACTGGAAAGTGATGACACAAGCACAAATGCAGGGCACAAGACGATCTGGCACAGAACAAAGAAACAGGGGAGCTTATATTCCAGATTGACGACGAGACAATGAGGAACAGGTGAGATGAAACAACATGAGGAAACACATATCAGGTACGGGAAGTGGAGACACAAAATGGGGAAAAGGGAAAACGTGGAACGGACTAAAAATACTGAAAACCCAGGAAATCAAGACACAGAGGGACAGGATGTGACAGGTATTCACCACAATCAGCACTGGTATAGTTCAGATTCGACCCAAGACCACCGGGATCAATCCATATTGAAATAATTCTATCAAAGCAGGAGCCACCCAGCAGCCTGATTTGTGTTTTTATAAATAAATATGTGAACCTTGGGAAAATGTGAAATCATACTTCACATTTACAGATACAGCCAGTAGTCTAATGTACACTAGAGTCTGGATTCACTCAAAACATGGCCCTAATTTTTGAAAAGTAGTCCACCTCATTTTTTGGCAAAAATGAGGACACTGCCACGTTTGTTTATTTTGTGAAACCGTTTCTGGTTTGTGCGGTTGCCAGTAGAAACACATGTTTTTAAAGCAATCCTGCATTCTGTGAGGATGTTAGATATATTTTCTATCCAATCTGATCAGATTTCAGATGTATGTTTCCAGGTAGACATTTCTGTTAGCTAGCTATCTAGCATAATAAACGAACAATCCGATTGACTGAATGTATTGCCAGAAAATCCACTTAGTGGTCCCTGTCCCTGTAAAGGGTCATACATGAGGTGGATTAAATGGATGTGTTTTCATTAATAATCACCAAAATGTACATACAAAACTGTATTTATGAAGTCACTTTCATTTAATTGTAGGTCATATTTAAGGACAAATGATGATTTAATCCAATTTCTAACACAAAAAAATCATGACTGAAAAATTAAGTCTAGATCTATTTTTTATTTTTTGCAGGCTAAGCATGGTTAACACAAATCATATCAATAAAAAGTTATTCTGCATGATCACCTTCATCCTATGATGAAACACTTCTATCCTGATGGGAGTGGTCTCTTCCGGGATGACAATGCCCCCATCCACACAGCATGAGGGGTCACTGAATGGTTTAATGAGTATGAAAATGACGTGAATCATATGCTATGGCCTTCACAGTCACCAGATCTCAAGCCAATTGAACACCTATGGGAGATTTTGGACAGACGTGTTAGACAGCGCTCTCCACCACCATCATCAAAACACCAAATTAGGGAATATATTTTGGAAGAATGGTGTTCCATTCCTCCAGAGTTCCACAGACTAAAATCTATGCAAGACTAGAGGTAGAATGTATGCCAAGGCGCATTGAAGCTGTTCTGGCGGCTCGTGGTGGCCCAACACCTTGATAAGACACTTTATGTTGGTTTCTCTTTTAATTTGTCACCCCATTGTATATATACAGTATATAGTTAGTATGTATATAGTTCACCAGTTTTAAAGCATTAGCCCATGATACCTTTGTTTTTAGTGAATTCACCTGGGTATATTTATGATGATCTAAACATGTGTTTTGCATTTGTGTGCTTAGAATCTTCTCTTCTTAATGTTACTCATGTTATGTAAATAAGTAGCAATTAATATACTTATTATTAACTCATTCAAATAATAATTTGAAATCATAATAGGTAATATGGAAATGGAGTGAAAAGAGCTCTGCTTAGATGGTGTGTCCTTGAAATATTTTGTAATAAATTGTTCAAATATTGAATTATTTTTATTTCCTATCCCTACTTGAAATAAGGTTAAATAAGGTTGCCATGATATCTGGAGAAAATAAACAAAGGGTTTGGAAAAAGCAATTAATCTGTACACCTCAAGTGAAACGCATTTAATATATTAAATTGTAATTGCATGTCTGAAAGTATATTAATTGAAGCACTGATTGAATCTACTCAATTTTCTTTGGTAGTTTATTGCAGTTTGAAAGCTCAGTGGGTCATCATTTCTGTTACATTTATTGGTAAGGTTAGAAGTGAACAGGCTTTTTGTTTTTTGGTATTGAGATCAAGATATGTCATTGCCATTTTGTCCATTATCTGGATCATAGACTATAACAGTCACTTGCTTATTTAGCAAAATCTCTTTATTTCATCAAATGAGAAAATCCACTTAAGATTTGTTGCAGCAAGAAAGGATTCAGAAAAAATAGATGAATATTCAGTAAGCAGTAGGTGCATTCATTTAATGCAGGCTCAGCGGTAAATCATAAATAGGCTTTTTGTTACATGAAATTAGAAGATGGCCATGAAATCTTGAAAATTCCAAATAAATTCTTTAAAAAAAACAAAAACGAATTGCCCGGTAGATTAAAAAAAGTAGGTTTTCACGCAAGTGGCTAAGGCACTTGCACATGTTATTTCACGCTGTAAAGAAATACCTCGTAAAAAACGGCAAAAAGACTGGCAGCAATGTTGCCAGAGAAAAAACATTTAATGAATGGAGAAAATGTATAAATCCTGTTATTTTAGGAGATGACCTTTAAATAATGAGTTAGTGCCATTACTCTAAAGACTTTGACAGTCTTTTGAAAAATGTTCACAAACATTTTACTTTTAAAACAAATCTTTTCCACAATATACTGTAAAATATTAGTTTTTTTCAGAACACTGTCAAAGTCATGTAGAATAACAGCAATAACTCATTATTTAACAGTCATTCCATAAAATAACATGATTTATACTGCTAAATAACGGTATTCATAAAGTTTTTCCACACAGTTTTCGCTGCCATTTTTTACGGTATTTTTTACAGTGAGGCTACTGTTACACTGAACAAGCTGGCAGCTTACTGTGTGTCACACGCCATGACACACCCCTGGGAAGACAGCAAGATGCAGGGAAACAAAAGTTTGTTCGGTCTTATGACTTTTTATTCACAACAAAATCTTACCTTCGCCCTCACAGGTTCCAGCATGAGGAAATAAAACACTAACGTTAAATAATAAACTAATACAAAATCTGCCTTTCGGCTCAACACTTCCAGCATTGCAGCTGCTTTCTTGTTTGCTCTCTCTCTCTCTTTTTCTCTCTCTCTCTCTACATACGCAAACCTTTAGTAAATCGACCCCTAAGTGTATATAGATAGAGTATTCAACCAGCCGGCAATTATTTTCACTCTGCAGTGAGCTGCACAGCCATTGAGATGGAGGCCTTACTTTTTACACAACAGGGGCAGTGAAGCCACAGGTAGCCAATCAGAGCCATTGACTATAGGAGTCACTATTACGTGATGAGGAGGGAGAAACCCTGCCGATTAAAACTCTACCATGGAATAGTCCATGGCTAATTATATGTCATCCCATGGGACTCCTGGCCACTGTGAGCTCAATTGCAATTATATTCCAGACCATGGTATTGTGTCACTCGCCCCACCAAGGAGGAGTGCTTTTAGAGGCCACAAGAATAGCATTGTTGAAAAATATACCTGTAAATAACAATATACCTGTGAAGAAGGATTCATATCAGACCTGTCTAAAATACTGAAATGCTCTTTAGAGATAAAATACAAAAATGAAAAACTCCAGGGGATCCTTGAGAATTTCTGAGTGGATCTCGTTTACCCTTTCATGCAGATGGCAAATTTGTTCAATTTTCATCTATTTATGGGGTGTTCTATTTAAGGCTTTATAACTCGAGGTGTGAGTAGAACAGAAACTTGGTCAATTTCCTGGATCACAGACTCCTTGTCCTCACGTCTGAAAATTCTGAGGGTGGTATGCTGAACTACTAAAGATCTATGTCGCAAAATGTAGGCAGTGTACCCTGTTGTCCGTTCTAAATCTAAAATCCAAAATGGCGAAATTGTGGACTGCTGTAAATCATAAAAGAATCATATATTTAACTACAAATCAACTGTTTTGGCTCATAAAACTCCCTACATTGTTTTCAAGTGGGAATTGTTATCTTCTGATCAGTATAGAAGGATAGATATCTGTGGGTCCAAAAACCTATCCAAAACCTGTTATAAAATGAAAAATATTTTTTGTCCATTATAAAGCATATACACATTCATACTCACTCCAAGGAAAATTTTACATTCATCTAGCACATATGCACATTCAATTTGAATGAGTATTTTCCATGCCCTAAGTGACAAGTATAGCCCAGGGAGATACTAATACACCATAGTGTATATTATGTACGATAAGATTACAATAAAATTATATTCCACCATCAAAAAAAGGCTGGTAACTGTTCTAGCTTAAAGCGATATTTCAGTTTCATGTGACATAAGTAATTTTATGGAGCCTACCCCATTGTATTATCATGCCGTTTATACTGGCAACATCAGTTGTCACTGCTGACTGTTAACGACATCAACATTACTCCCAGTTGTCAAGCTACCAATTCACTCCCATTCATTTTCGGGAACTCACCAACATTTATCGTTTTAAAGCACAAACTATGGCAGATAATAGATCGATAAAAGAGAGCGTACATATCACGCATGGGTAGGTATAGTTGCAGGCAAGACTATGGAAGCATATCCACGCAAAAATTCTAATGAAAATACAAATTGGCAATTGCATTTCATTTTCATTCGATGTGTGCAAAAACCATGACATAATTCAAATGTAAATGCAAAAGGCCACTTCGCGTTTTCATTTTCAAGTTAATGTACGCACTTTATCTGACAATTTGAAAATGTTAATGCAAATCCATTTCACACATTTTTCTCGCCCTCTACGACACAACCCTGCCATAATTTTAATTAAAATGAAAAACCACATTTGCATTAGCAGTTTCTTATTGTATTGTAATGATCCATGACAAATAGGAAATGATAATTAATTGCATCCGTTTACATTATCATTGTAATTATCACAGGAATTACATTTTTTTTTACATGTAATTTACATAAAATCAAAGTTTGTTTGCAGGGTCATTTGAATCATAACGATCACACTGTAATTCCAAAGACATAAAAGGATATTTGGAAGAACTTAATCAATGTTTAGTATAGAAAAACAGTCATTGAACATGAGCAGAGACTGATTTGAATGCAGACATGAAGGAGCAAACACTATTGTTTTAAATAAAATAAGTATGTAATTAATCACATTCATAAAATGAAATAGTTCAAAGCGCCGTTTGCTGGTATTTTTAAAACAAATTGGGAAAATATTTTAGTTGGAATACAACATGTACCCGTCATGTTTCTGTTTCCCTGCCTGTCCAGCCTGCTTCTGTCCTGCCTGTTCCTGCCCAGCCCTGCCCGTCCAGCCCGCCTGCCCTTCCTCGTCTGAGCCCTGCTTCTGCCCTTCGCCCTCCTGATCCCCTGCTCTGACGGATTCCTCGGTACTGACCCCTGCCTGTTCCTCAACTTCGCTTTTGCCCATCCTGCATTGCCCTGTTCACTGGACTTTGACCCCTGCCTGGATTTTATTACGTTTCTGCCTGCCCTGTATTGCACTGATTGCTGGACCGTGACCCATTTCTGTCTGACCTCGAATAAAGCCTATTCCCATTACTCCAGTGTCTGCGATTGGTTCCGATCCGTTCACGTAACAGATTTCTGAGGCTGTGGGGAAAGCAAGTAGTGGTATCAGGACTGTAATGCACTTTATGACAACGAACAAAGATGCAGTGGCCCACAACTATCTAACGTTCATTAACCTAGCAAAGAGTTAAATGGTTATGACTGGTTAATGTTTATGCAAGTTTGACCCAAATTAGATAATGTTCCATGATGTATTAATGTGGTGGATGACTCACTTTGTTACTACAAGTTTCATTGTAAAATAACCCATGTCTAACTTAATGTTAACCGTTACTAGAAAATTATTCAAATTAAGATGAGAGCTAATTTTATAACCATATGTAGGCTACATTAATGCTAGCATTGCCTAATTAGGCTATTAAAGCTGTTATGTCGGCTAGAAAGATAGCAAAACTGCATTAAAAGTGCCACTAGCTCATGCAACACAACTAATGCATAATTTAGGATATCTATGTATCTCTCTCCTGCACTGGGTTGTAAGTGTGTGGGGTCAGTCATGTAGGGTGTCTGTTTACCTGTTTTAAAATGAGCACCTTAATGAATTTGTCAACAGTCATTATTATGTGAAAAGCTAAATACAGTAATATATTAAATAAACTTGAATCAGACAAATAACTGTGGTGGCTAGTGATTTTAATAGATAGATAATGTTCTATATGGTTTTTGGTGAATTTATACAGTTTTGCATGCATCAAAATAAGGGCAGGGACTCAAACGCACAGACTCCAAGCATGTTTATACTGGACTGGCGATAGCTGGTCAACAACTGTCAACAAAACACACATGCACACTTTATACACACAATAACATTTAGCTAGCCCTGGTGACCAGCCAGCTCCGTGAGCCAACATTTAACCAACAAGTAAATAGTCTCTATGATTTAATGGTGTCACATAAATGTAGTTGAAGACTTTTTTTATAGATATAAATAAACATGGCCAAACGAGATACACATATCCTGTAGGCTAATTCTAGAGGGATATCCAGCTGGATAGCACGGGTTAGAAGCCTATCAAAGATGGTGGATTGTTCTGTATGTTGTAGGCTATAGGCTTATTAAATAAAAATATAGTTTAAAACAATTGTGTAGGCCTATTCCGCATACTCACGGGCTCAGCAACCTTGATAATGTTAGGCTACATACTCACAGGCTCAGCAACCTTGGCAATGTTAGGCTACATACTCACAGGCTCATCAACCTTGGCAATGTTAGGCTACATACTCACAGACTCATCAACCTTGGCAATGTTAGGCTACATACTCACAGGCTCATCAACCTTGGCAATGTTAGGCTACATACTCACAGGCTCATCAACCTCGGCAATGTTAGGCTACATACTCACAGGCTCATCAACCTTGGCAATGTTAGGCTACATACTCACAGGCTCATCAACCTTGGCAATGTTAGACTACATACTCACAGGCTCATCAACCTTGGCAATGTTAGGCTACATACTCACAGGCTCATCAACATTGGCAATGTTAGGCTACATACTCACAGGCTCATCAACCTTGGCAATGTTAGGCTACATTAGTGTTGCCAACCGTCCCTTGAAATAAGGGACCGTCCCTTATTTGGAAAATAAAAGACCCGTCCCTTAACAAACTGATAAGGGATGCAGTTTGTCCCTTATTTTGGGGACTCAATGAATGACAGAGCGATTTATATGAGAAATTACGGTAATCTTGGCCTTTGAAGTAAAAAAAAAAAAGTGTTTTTGTTTACAGTTAAAAGATGATTTTTGCACTAATGACTTATTCCAAAGAATAAGTAAACATTTCTGTTTTGCACTGAGTTCTCTCAAATAAGTACAGACCAAAGATGTTTGCACTACTACTAATGTTAAATGTTTTTATACTTTATATGTTTTTATATTGTTCTTTAAACTGTGAAACTGTAGTTATTTTACTTTAAATTGAAGTTCGACATAGTGTTGAAGAACTGTTATTTTGCACTGACAAAATAAATTATTGAATGATAATGTTTCCCACGTATTTCTCAAAAATACAAAACTGATCAAATTCAGGTTTGTGTATCTTAGTACATGGGCTTATTACAGATGCATGTCTGGTATATGGATAGGACTTGTTACAACCAAGTAGGCCTATATTATATGTTAAAGTGTAGTAATAATGCAGTAATGCAGGTGTAAAAAAAGGTTAAAAAATTGGCCTGTGCCGCGAGGGCCGCTAAGGTGTCCCTTATTTCAATTTCTGATAGTTGGCAACCCTAGGCTACATACTCACAGGCTCATCAACCTTGGCAATGTTAGGCTACCTGTATCCTCGGCTATTATAATAATCTATAGGCATGAAGCAACATACAGATTAAAACAAGTGGACATTTACACAATTTTTTAACATTATATATTTATTCTATTATACACCATACAAAACAATCGACCATCTTTGGTAGGGTAGTAGGCATTCTCTGGAGCTTTCCAGTTCTCAGTGCTGTAGCCTAAGACAAGGCGGTTAGCCTCTATGACGCTGATTTCTTTCTGTAGGCTACAGAAAACATTTTAATTTGTTACATTTAAATAGTGGTTTGAATGGGCCCCTGTAACGCCCCTTTCTTCGAGGCCCCACCTTGATGTGCAGATTTGACGTTTTGCATGTTCAATTTGGAGTTTTGGCAGGGTATTTGCGTGACCATGCAGAAATGTATTTATGTCACTCTTGTGCCACAAACACATGAAAACTAAATGTTAAATGGTGAATTGAATTATCATTTCCTTTTTGTCATGGATCATGCGATTACAATAAGAAACTGCTAATGCAAATGTGGTTTTTATGGCAGGATTATGTCGTAGAGGACGAGAAAAATTAAGTGTGAAATGGATTTTCATTAACATCATAAAATTGTCAGATAAAGTGCATACGTTAACTTGAAAATGAAAACACGAAGTGGCCTTTTGCATTTTCATTTGAATTATGTCATGGTATTTGCGCACATCGATTGAAAATGACATGCAATCGCCGCTTGCCACTTAGAAACTCTATACGGCAGAGTTGTCACGAATCGTGTACTAATAAGGCAAAAACACTACCGGACACTACCAGAAATTATGTACCACGCCGCAGGGCTACTGGCCACGGTCGGCACCAGCATGGTTGGGATTTCATCCTAGATTATGTTGAAACATCTGAACTCAGAAAACCCAAACGCAGACAGGATAAGGCAAAGAACATAAGTTTATTTTCAGTCCAGATCAAAAAGCCAGGTAATCAGAAGTAGAGACAGTACCAAATAAAAAGGCAGGAGAATAGTCAGGAATCCAAAAAATCTAAACCGGGAAATCACAAGCAACGGTACAAAAATGGCAGGCAAAGGCAAAGTCACAAAACAATCAAAAAGTCAAAACCACAAAACGACAAAAGCAAACAAACAGAGTGGAAGGGAAAACTCGGAGTCGGAAAACGGAAGGGTGTCTCACGAATCTCGATAAATCACTGGCTTTACTGTCACAGGCTCAGGAAATACGATCAACGTTCTGACAAGGATGAAGCAGAAATGTGGGTCTTAAATGCACATAGGAAAGGGAGGAGTAACAAACAAGGTGAGGTTAATACATTAGGGAAACAATAATACAATCACGAGAAAAGAACGAAAACCTGGAAGGGACTCGGAAACATGCATGACAAACAACGGGCTCGAGTAGGAGCGGAGTGTGCACAGTAATCAGAGGAGGTGAGATCTCTAAGTACAAACAGCTGGGACAAATTAAATAGGTAGCTCAGGAGCAGTTAAAAATGCAGGTAGAACTGTTATGATCGGTGATAACAGGAACCCAATAGCAGGCAGGAGTGAACAAAAACGATGTTTAATTAACAAAATCACAGTCCAGGGGGAAGTCAAGACAGGCAGGGGTCATACACGGGAAGACACGGCAGAGGTACAAAAACAATATCCACGGGGAAGTCAAAAACAGGCAGGGGTCGAACACGGGAAGACACGGCAGTGGTACAGAATAGCAATCCAAAAGAATGGTCGCGAGAACACGTTCAGGGGTCGAAGCCAGAAAATCCGTCAAAAACAAATAACAAAAGAACAGACTGCAAAAACTTACAAACTCGGAAAAAACACTAAACAAACAAAACACTCGGAAACAGATACTAACTCGGCACGGACTCGGAAACAGATATACTAACGAGGAACAACTCACGTGAAAATAGAATGACGAACTCGCGACGAGAAACAAAGACAGCAGGTATAAATGCATGTGTAGACAGGTGCAAACAATAAGCTCGAGAATGGCAGGAAATGGAAAACAGCGAGAGAGCTAAGACATTTAACAAGGCAATTAGTAATTCGTTAGTAATCATCCTATCCTAGCCCTGTCGTTAGTAAATTAGTTAACAAGACAATGACTGGATACGTAAGGAAACACTAAACAGCTGTGGAAACGTGATGAGAACTAAATTGTTAGTTTGTGTTAGTAATAATTCTATTAAACCCTGACATTAGTAGATTAGTTAACCACCCCGTGTTTAGCCAGTTAGTAATTAATAAGTCCTATATAAATGTTAGTAGTGCAGGGTAATACAAACGAAGTGTACAGAAACGAAAGTAAAACTCCGTGAGAGGGAGCGAGAGATTCAGCGCAGAACGCAAGGCTGCGGAACACATGGAAAAGTGTATGCTACCGAAACTGACAATACTATACATGACCGAATAACAAAAACACTCAGAACATAACAGTACCCCCCCCCCAAGGGACGGCTTCCAGACGTCCCCAACAGTTCATCACACAAAGCAGGGTGGGAGGTGGGGGACAGGAGGAGGGGTAATGTCCAGAATGCTGAGCAGGGTGGGTGGAGGGGGTCCGGAGGAGGGAAACTCGAAAGGCAGGTAATAGTTCGGGAGGGTGAACAGGACTCGGGGTGAAATGTCCGGGATGCTGAACAGGGTGGGTGGAGGGGGTCCGGAGGAGGGAAAAAATGACAGGACAGCGGCGCAGGAGTGACCGCTCAGGCGGCCGGAGGCGCAGGAGTGACCGCTCAGGCGGCCGGAGGCGCAGGAGTGACCGCTCAGGCGGCCGGAGGCGTAGACAGTGCCGCTCAGGCGGACGGAGGCGCAGACAGTGCCGCTCAGGCGGACGGAGGCGCAGACAGTGCCCCTCAGGCGGACGGCGGCGCAGACAGTGCCGCTCAGGCGGACGGCGGCGCAGACAGTGCCGCTCAGGCGGACGGCGGCGCAGACAGTGCCGCTCAGGCGGACGGCGGCGCAGACAGTGCCGCGCAGGCGGACGGCGGCGGAGACAGTGCCGCTCAGGCGGACGGCGGTGGAGACAGTGCCGCTCAGGCGGACGGCGGCGGAGACAGTGCCGCTCAGGCGGACGGCGGCGGAGACAGTGCCGCTCAGGCGGACGGCGGCGGAGACAGTGCCGCTCAGGCGGACGGCGGCGGAGACAGTGCCGCTCAGGCGGACGGCGGCGGAGACAGTGCCGCTCAGGCGGACGGCGGCGCAGACAGTGCCGCTCAGGCGGACGGCGGCGCAGACAGTGCCGCTCAGGCGGACGGGACAGGAGGCATGGACCGGGGCGGGACAGGAGGCATGGACCGGGGCGGGACAGGAGGCATGGACCGGGGCGGGACAGGAGGCATGGACCGGGGCGGGACAGGAGGCATGGACCGGGGCGGGACAGGAGGCATGGACCGGGGCGGGACAGGAGGCATGGACCGGGGCGGGACAGGAGGCATGGACCGGGGCGGGACAGGAGGCATGGACCGGGGCGGGACAGGAGGCATGGACCGGGGCGGGACCGGAGGCATGGACCGGGGCGGGACAGGAGGCATGGACCGGGGCGGGACAGGAGGCATGGACCGGGGCGGGACAGGAGAGCTGGGACGGGACGGGACAGGAGAGCTGGGACGGGACGGGACAGGAGAGCTGGGACGGGACGGGACAGGAGAGCTGGGACGGGACGGGACAGGAGAGCTGGGACGGTACGGGACAGGAGAGCTGGGACGGGACGGGACAGGAGAGCTGGGACGGGACGGGACAGGAGAGCTGGGACGGAACGGGACAGGAGAGCTGGGACGGAACGGGACAGGAGAGCTGGGACGGAACGGGACAGGAGAGCTGGGACGGAAAGGGACAGGGGAGCTGGGACGGAAAGGGACAGGGGAGCTGGGACGGAAAGGGACAGGAGAGCTGGGACGGAAAGGGACAGGAGAGCTGGGACGGAAAGGGACAGGAGAGCTGGGACGGAAAGGGACAGGTGAGCTGGGACGGAAAGGGACAGGAGAGCTGGGACGGAAAGGGACAGGAGAGCTGGGATGGAAAGGGACAGGAGAGCTGGGGCGGAAAGGGACAGGAGAGCTGGGGCGGAAAGGGACAGGAGAGCTGGGGCGGAAAGGGACAGGAGAGCTGGGGCGGAAAGGAACAGGAGAGCTGGGGCGGAAAGGAACAGGAGAGCTGGGGCGGAAAGGGACAGGAGAGCTGGGGCGGAAAGGGACAGGAGAGCTGGGGCGGACAGGGACAGGAGAGCTGGGGCGGAACGGGACAGGAGAGCTGGGGCGGACAGGGACAGGAGAGCTGGGACGGAACGGGACAGGAGGGCCTGGACGGGACGGGACAGGAGGGCTTGGACGGGACGGGACAGGAGGGCTTGGACGGGACGGGACAGGAGGGCTTGGACGGGACGGGACAGGAGGGCTTGGACGGGACGGGACAGGAGGGCTTGGACGGGACGGGACAGGAGGCTTGGGCAGGGACGGAAGGGTGATGGATCCTCCGTCAACGGGTGGCCGAGCCCGTCGACGGAGCCGGGAGCCAGGACCCCATCGCTTCCTCCCGGGACCATAGCCCCTCGGGCAAAGGGCAAGACGGGTACCTTCAAAATTAGAAGGTGTGGGGTTGTGGCTAGGCTCGGAGCTATCCGGATGGAGAGAGACCACTCCGAGCCTAATGGAGTGGGAGCTGGGAGGAGGAGTCCGGAGTGATGGGTAGTGGTCGGCATGACGGCGGGCAAACTCCGGATTTTGCCCCCAGATTCCCATGAGGTATTCCTCATAGGAATCCGAGCCGAATGGGTCGATCTCCATAGAGTGGAAGGCCTGCTGGGTCCCAACTGGCGAGTTCGTACTGTTATGATCGGTGATAACAGGAACCCAATAGCAGGCAGGAGTGAACAAAAACGATGTTTAATTAACAAAATCACAGTCCAGGGGGAAGTCAAGACAGGCAGGGGTCATACACGGGAAGACACGGCAGAGGTACAAAAACAATATCCACGGGGAAGTCAAAAACAGGCAGGGGTCGAACACGGGAAGACACGGCAGTGGTACAGAATAGCAATCCAAAAGAATGGTCGCGAGAACACGTTCAGGGGTCGAAGCCAGAAAATCCGTCAAAAACAAATAACAAAAGAACAGACTGCAAAAACTTACAAACTCGGAAAAAACACTAAACAAACAAAACACTCGGAAACAGATACTAACTCGGCACGGACTCGGAAACAGATATACTAACGAGGAACAACTCACGTGAAAATAGAATGACGAACTCGCGACGAGAAACAAAGACAGCAGGTATAAATGCATGTGTAGACAGGTGCAAACAATAAGCTCGAGAATGGCAGGAAATGGAAAACAGCGAGAGAGCTAAGACATTTAACAAGGCAATTAGTAATTCGTTAGTAATCATCCTATCCTAGCCCTGTCGTTAGTAAATTAGTTAACAAGACAATGACTGGATACGTAAGGAAACACTAAACAGCTGTGGAAACGTGATGAGAACTAAATTGTTAGTTTGTGTTAGTAATAATTCTATTAAACCCTGACATTAGTAGATTAGTTAACCACCCCGTGTTTAGCCAGTTAGTAATTAATAAGTCCTATATAAATGTTAGTAGTGCAGGGTAATACAAACGAAGTGTACAGAAACGAAAGTAAAACTCCGTGAGAGGGAGCGAGAGATTCAGCGCAGAACGCAAGGCTGCGGAACACATGGAAAAGTGTATGCTACCGAAACTGACAATACTATACATGACCGAATAACAAAAACACTCAGAACATAACAAGAACAGATAAAGCGGGGAAGCTGGTTAAATGTTAGTATCTAACTATAAGACAGACAATTAGTTTGTTAGTATACATTTATGTTAATTGGTTTAGTAAAGTGCACGTAACTAATAAAGCATCCTAGTGATTGTTAGCGCGTGTTAGTAATATATACAATTATACATGGGAACGAAAGCAGGAAGTAGCAGAAAACGAGACTTTGGAAATACAGCGTTAACTCACGAAAACTCCCGAAGTCACCCGAATAGTGCATGCACGAGACTAGGTAAACAAACACACAGATGAGACTCGGACAACCCACGAACAGAGGGGAATGTACAGATGAATGAAAAATAATAAATCCAGAATAATAATGAAAATAATTATACAAACAGACGGAAATGCAGAACATAACATATGTGGCCCATTCATGCACAAGAGCAGTACCTTAACCGGTTTTCCTGAGAAGCAGGAGGGGCAGAATGTGATTCTGTGATATTAGAGCAAAGAAGATTGATGACTATTAAAAATGAGATGAAAGGACATTATGTTACTGGATTCCAGATTTTTATTTATGCCTATTCGTATAGGCTACCACACAAAGCAGGTGACCACATTTAAATGGAAATTATAGAATTTATAGGACCATGAGATGACCCTTCTTTGAACTCTGAAAGATAAACATCCTAAATGCTCAATAATAGCAGCATGTGGGCCTAATAGCTGTTATTTCCAGTTTACTGAATACCATTCCTAATGCTAGTAGAGCAGACAACCACATCATCTGTGCCACAGAAAAACATGTCACCTTAGAGAGAGTAATTTACGGAGAATGACAAGTGTGGACTCCGGCACAGTAGTTAGAGAACTCATTAGAAAACACATTTTCAGATGTCGCGCAGCTCCTGTGTTTTTTGGAGGGGGGGGGCGGGGGGGGGGGGGGGGGAATAAACAAACAGTGTTCAAGTATTGCTATGTCATAATAAAAAAACTGAACATAAGGAACTGGAGCCTCAATTGACATGTCTCATATAGCCGACTTTTTTGAACGCTGACAGCCATCTGTGTGGGTTCTTTTCGCTTCCACTAATGAGCGGCTCATTCTGTAGGCCTAGCCTATACAGGCATGTCCCAGGGGAACTCTGCAGCTGCTGGGCTGAAAGATACTTGAGGGGCTTCCTGCGATGTTTGATAATGCAGGCGCGTCTAACTTGGGCAAGAAATTGAGGGGGAAAGAAATATATATATACTCACACACACGGAAACATAACGGTGGCCGAAAAGCAATTTAAACAGGACAAAAGTAACAGCACCACCATGACCGCGTAAGGGTTCTATGTGTTTAATTTTAAAACACAAATGTAGACCCCCGGAGACATACACTCAATTATTTAATGTACCTCAGATGTACCTTGTGTGTGTGTGTGTGTGTGTGTGTGTATGCGTGTGTATTTGTGTGTGTTTGGGGCGGGGAGGGTGTATGTGTTAGTGTATGAAAGAGGGCAATGATACTGTGGACAAAAATATGTTGAACAATTTATGTTTTCCTGTCTTGTCCAAAATAAGGGAAAGCAGGAAGGTACGGAATAGAAAGGTTTGCTAATGTCTAATCATCAGTCCTAGGACTTGCAATTGACATTATTTTTGTGTTTTTTTTTTTTTTTCAAATGCAAGTCTTTTTAACATCACAATATAAACCATTATCTCTCCAGGCAAGGTATATTTAGGAAGTGGCACAAAACATGCATTTAGCTTCAAGATCAGTAGGTTGGGATCTAAAGTCATGCAAATATTACGGCAAAATGCAGGCAAACACATTCTAATTATTCCATATCAGCAGATTTGCAAGGAGTATAATTTATTTTAAAATGGGAGCGGTTTATGATCACTGCAGCTTGGGCACGGGTGTTTAGGAATTCACCGCATTTTGATCTAATCTTAAAATCAAAATATTCATGAAACACAATGATATCTCCTAGAAGCAGGCGGGCAGCCATTAATTTTGAAATTCGGGTAATTTATTAACACTTATCAGAAGCTGAAAAACCTTACCTCTGTGTTGGTAATGTGCGCAAAAGTGAAAGCCTGGTTCTTTTTTTACCTTTTTTTAACTGATTCCAAATGATTTATAATAGTTCCGATGTAAATTGAACCTGAAATTCAATTAAATGTAGGTCCAATTTTATTTCAAGATCTTTAGTTAAAAATTCTATTAAAAGTGTATTTCCCTGGACATTAAACATATCTATTATCTGCGTGTACTGCAGATGTGATAACTTTTTCTGCCTTTTCCCTTCTACTACTGAGACCACAGTGTCAAACCCTGGGATTCACTTCACTATTAATTGGTGTGCAAATTAAACACACAGGCATGTAAGCAGAGCTGATCCAAGGCTCTGAAGTGGAAACCATCCCCAAGTAAGGGTTAGATAAAACCTCAACATCGTGACTATTCTCCACATCCTCTTCCTCATCATCATCTTCCTCGTGTTAATCTCTGCAGACTCTATGGAGAGCAAGTGCTTCTCCATTATCAGTTACTTTCTGAGCCGGTTGCCCTCTCTCAATCTCCATGTAAAGGAGTTACAGAGAATGTGAATGCTGAGGAAATTGATACTGCTTCCCCTCAGAACAGAGGCCATCTCTGGCTAATGACAGTGAAGTGATGAAATGGGGCAGATGTCCTTTCTGTACTGTGCCACACATGACACGTGGAGGTGCTTCAGGAGCCCATTCTTGGCCCGTTTTTTCGGTCATTTCAGATGTGATGCAGTTTGTGTGATGTCCACATCGCATATGAAGGAGCATGAATGGGCAGTGGAGACGTGGTTAACAATATTCCCTGCCTTTGGCTCAGGCACTGGCAAATGATAAGAAAAGGAGAACAACCGTAAATATTTAATTGGATGGTTTATTTGGTGACATCTCGTTGTTTTGTTGTAATATTAAATGGCAACCCCCTCCTCCCCGTGTTTGTTACAAATGTAAATTCCAAAGAACAATAGTGATTCCATGCATCAAAAGAATGAAACATTGTCTGGGGGTTGGAGTTGGACGTCTTTCTTAATCAACTCATTCTAGTCGGATGCGATTTTTATCTCAAGCCTTTAATTGTACCACTTGCAGCCTTGCAACACACCGAAAAAGAAACATTATTCTGTTGTTATACCCTGAAGAAGAAAAAAAAGCAAGGGAAGGCGTGTGAAAATAATAACTGCGGTGCTCTTGGATCGCTTTGTCTTGACTATATTGCGAAGTGAATTCCAACACCCAGAAGCCAAGCAGAGCACCAAGCTCTGATCGGAGCTTGATAAGAGCAAAATGGATCAATACACGTGTTGTAAAGGTTAAATGATGTTATGTTGTACGCTGTTATTGTACGATGCGTGTCATGTTCAATGCTACTGACACCTTTTTTTTACCCTCCTGCTGCATCACATTCTGTAGCAGCAGAGGCAGCAGAAGCTACCTGAGGCCCATGAAAACCTTTGTGAAAAATAGGCCTAGGTCTATTTTTCCTTAACTTAGACTTCAGAATAAATGCAAGTGTTTTTTAACTTCATTTGTTCATTTTGGTGATAGCTGACCTTGCCAAACTTTGTTCATGAACATACAAATGAAATCAAAGTTAAATAGACAGTTCACTTTCTGGAGTTTTGCCTTGTATTTCTTTGCTTTGAGATGTTTCCCTCATGTGTAGCACTGTTGATACAGGAAGCTGTGCCACTTCTTTCCTTGAGTGCGGCGGTCTCAGGCTGCATACACTGAACTGAAGATGAGAATAAATGATGCAAGAATAAATGCAAATAAGTAACCTATGGAAGTATAATGCATCTATGCAACAGTTACTTCAGGTGTAGTGTCTTGCTTTAAACCCTTCAATGCCCCAAAACCATTATGAAACCAGCAGGATGCATGAGAAATGTATATATATATATATATATATATATATATATATACAGGTGCAGCTAAAAAAATTAGAATATCGTGAAAAAGTTCAATATTTTTTGTCACTCATTTCAGAAAGTGAAACTCATTTATTATATAGATTCATTACACATAGAGTGAAATAATTTAAGCCTTTATTTCTTGTAATTTTGATGATTATGGCTTACAGCTAATGAAAACCCAAATTCAGTGTCTCAGAAAATTAGAATATTTTGCTTTAACATATTTTTAAAGTATCATATTTAATATTTGGTTGCATATCCTTTGCATGCTGTTACTTCCTGAAGTCTGTGACCAATCAACATCAAAAGACTCTCGATATCTTATTTTCAGGTACTGTTACAAGCGATACTATAACCTCTCTGCATTTGAACTGATCTCTATGAGAATTGGGGGGTAAGACTAGATTCAAATTACGCTGGTACAGTATGGAACACATGACTGGCGAAATGGCTGTACGTCATCAAGGGTCTAAGGTATCAAACGAGCCCCAAACCATCACTCTGCGGCCAGATATGGAGTAGATGTGGATGGATCCCTTTAAGGGTTGTTTCTCCTGACTTTTTTCCCCATAGAGTTATATAGGAAAATGAGTCAGGAGAAATAACCCTTGCAGTGATCCATCCACATCTACTCCATATCTGGAGTGATGGTTTGGGGCTCGTTGGATAGCTCAGACCCTTGATGACTTACAGCCATTTAGCCAGCCATGTGTTCCATACTGTACCAGTGTAATTTACAGCTGAATCTAGTCCCACCCCTAAATTCCCATAGAGACTCATTCAAATGCAGAGAGGTTATATTATCGCCTGTAGAAGTACCTGAAAATAAGATATTGAGAGTCTTTTGATGTTGATGGGTCACAGACTTCAGGAAGTAACAGCATGCAAAGGATATGCGACCAAATATTAAATATGATACTTTAAAAATATGTTAAAGCAAAATATTCAAATTTTCTGAGACACTGAATTTTGGGTTTCATTAGCTGTAAGCCATAATCATCAAAATTACAAGAAATAAAGGCTTGAAATATTTCACTCTACGTGTAATGAATCTATATAATATATGAGTTTCACTTTCTGATATGAGTGACAAAAAATATTGAACTTTTTCACGATATTCTAATTTTTTGAGCTGCACCTGTATATACAGTGAGTACCATAATTAATTGGACAGTGACACATTTTTGTTATTTTGGTTCTGTACTCTAGCACTTTGAGTTTTAAAAGATACAATGACAACGAGGGTGAAGTGCAAACTATCAGCTTTAATTTGAAAAAATATTCATCTAAAAATATTGGACAGTTTAACATAATGTAGAATAAAGTAATTGTTTTTAATATTTGGTCGCATATCCTTTGCATGCCATGACTTTCTGATGTCTGTGACCTAACAATATCAAAAGAATCTTGATATGTTATGTTCTGGTACTCCTACAAATGATACTATGACTTCTCTGCATTTGAATGCATCTCTATTGGAATTGGGGGGTGGGACTAGATTTAGCTGTAAATTATGCTGGAACAGTGTGGAATACATGGTTGGCGAAATGGCTGTAAGTCATCAAGGGTCTGAGGTATCAAACGAGCCTCAAACCATCACCCTGCTGCCAGATATGCAGTAGATATGGATGGTTCACTTTAAGGGTTGTTTCTCCTGACAACTTTTCCTATTGAACTCTATGGAAAAATATGTCAGGAGAAGAAACCCTTCAGGTTATCCATCCATATCTACTGCATATCTGGCAGCAAAGTGATGCTTTGAGGCTTGTTTGATACGTCAGACCCTTGATGACTTAGAGCCATTTAGCCAACCATTTGTTCCATACTGTTCCGGTGTAATCATCATCATCATCATCATTCAACAACCCGCTTATTCCTATTCAGGGTCACGGGGGGTGCTGGAGCCTATCCCAGCAAGCATTGGGCGAGAGGCAGGAATACACCCTGGACAGGCCGCCAATCCATCACAGAGCACTCACACTCACTCATTCACTCATTCACTCACTCATTCATACCTATGGGCAATTTTAGAGTCTCCAATTAGCCTAACCTGCATGTTTTTTTAGACTGTGGGAGGAAACCGGAGTACCCGGAGGAAACCCACGCTGGCACGGGGAGAACATGCAAACTCCACACAGAAAGGCCCTCGGCCGGGATTCGAACTCGGTACCTTCTTGCTGTAAGGCAACAATGCTAACCACTGCACCACCGTGCCGCCACGTTCCAGTGTAATGTACAGCTAAATCTAGTCCCACCCCCCAATTCCCATAGAGATCCATTCAAATGCAGAGAGGTTATAGTATCGCTTGTAACAGTACCTGAAAATAAGATATCGAGAGTCTTTTGATGTTGTTGGGTCACAGACATGGCATGCAAAGGATATGCGACCAACTATTAAAAATTATTACTTTATTCTACATTAGGTTAAACTGTCCAATATTTTTGATGCCTGCAAATGGGGGGACTATGTACAAAACGTTCTATAATTTCTAAACGGTTCATCTGATATGAATGAAAATATGCTCTAATTAAAGCTGACAGTCTACACTTCAACCTGATTGTCAGGGGACTGAGATGGCCATGGCAGAAGCTTGATTTTGTGTTCAGTTAACCACTTTTGTGTTGATTTGGATGTATGTTGTCCTGCTGGAAGATCCAACGACGACCCAGTTTTAGTTTCCTGGCAGAGGCAGCCATTTAGATTTAAAATTTCCTGGTATTTCATGGAGTTCCTGATGCCATGTACCCTAACAAGGTTCTCAGGGCCTTTGGAGAATAAGCAGCCCCACAACATCAGGTTATTTCTTTTGGTATAGCCATCTTTCTTTTTACGCCAAACCCACCTTTAGTGTTGGTTGCCGAAAAGCTCAATTTTCATTTCATCTGACCATAGAACACAGTTCCAGTAAAAGTTCCAATAGCAAACTCCAGGTGCTTACGTTTGTGGTGAAATTACAGGAAAAGCTTTTTTCTGGCATGCCTTCCAAATAATTTGTTGGCATGGAGGTGACGTCTAATGGTAGTTTTGGAGACTTGATGACCCCAAGATGCTACTTTCCTCTGTAATTCTCCAACAGTGATCCTTGGGGATTGTTTTGCCTCGTTTACCATCCTCCTCACTGTGCGTGGGGGCAAAATAAACTTGGGTCCTCTTCCAGGCAAGTTTGTAACAGTTCCAGTTGCTTTGAACTTTTTAAGTATTGCCCTAACGCTAGATTTGGGCATTTTCATGTGAGTAGCCATTTTTTTATAGCCATTTCCTGACTTATGAAGCTCAACACACTTTTCCCTCATTTGAGTTCTCTTATCTTTCCCATGTTGATGTATGAATAAGGGAATATGGCCTCTGTGTCACCTCATATTTATACCCCAGTAAACAGGAAATCATGGATTACTGCTTGAAAGTTCCTAAACACTCTGATCAACTGTAAAAAGTTAAATATAAATGGAAAACTGCTTCAGGGACATTTCGTTCATAAGAATTTCTAGGGGTGCCAATAATAAAAGTTGGATTTTTCTCATTTTTTCAGTGTGAGATTAAGCAAATCTTTTACTCATCTTTACCAGGGGTGCCAATAATTGTGGAGGGCACTGTATAAGTATGTATCTAAGATATCCTTCATTGCATGCAATTAACAATCTGGGCCAGTCAAATCACTTTAAGGACAAATCTATAGGCTGGGTCAGACCACAATGTCCTGACCCAGCTATTTTCCAGGCAAATTTGGGGGAAACCTTGTCTCCAATGCCTGTGTTTAATCAAACAGGTTAGCAATTCCAGAAATCACCACAATTAACCTGCCAAAATGATTTTTGGAAAAAAAACAACTAACATTTGCTACAGGCTCCGGTGTATTAAATCAAGGCCATGGTTTCCAAACTGGAATTTCTGTAGGCCATTAAAGAATAAATAATATTCTGGTGCTACCTCGCAGTACTTCCCAGGCCAATGGGGAAAAAATATGAATAACTGCATATGAGTTTCAGCCACTGCTTCACATAACTTAAAGTGAAATGCCTTTACAATACTGTTATGTCCCTCGTGGTGCAGCACAGGGACGTAACAAATACTATATAAAAAATCATACACATACAAAGATAGACAGACATGATGGGTTGCTGAAAGAAATGTCAATGCCCAGAGTGATAATTATTCCACTCCGACGCTGAGAAGCTCTGTGGAAGAACATTAGCGCTTTTTGGTTGCAGTCAGCAATTAGCGACTTGCGCTTGACTGCATGCTGCAGGTTGCTGCTCCTGTTTCCGAGGGAGACAACACAGCAGTCCTCCAGGATTGCCGGCGCTCTAAATTACATAACTGAACTAATGAGATACATATTCACACCGATTCAACAGCAGTCCCTGTGGGCCACTCAAAAGCTCCTGCAAAACATCCAGGGCTTTAGGGTCCCCATGGGCTGGTTGCACATTGCTCTATTTCCTGTGGGGAAAAACAGGCTGAAAACCAAAAATGAACCAAGCTATATGTGAATAGTCCTTTTACCAATATAAACAACTTAATCATGTGGTCTTTTTAATTTTTCTCATGTAGCGTTGAACATTCCAGAACAAGGTCAAAGGGGATGCATTTTTGAAACCCCGTCTCAATATTGCATACTTTCTTTGCTGTCTCTTTGTGATTTACCTCTGTAAGAGCATAACATTAAACATCTCTTTAAAATAAATAAACTAATGATTACATGCGTTGCTATTATTTGGTACGATGCTGGCCTCATCTTCTCCAAGATTAGCTTTTCATTTAAATTAATCTGTTTGCTGTAAAACCGTATTTTGAAGTTTTAAAAAAAAGTGAGGTTTCATTGCGTTCAATTTTCAACACACTCTGTGTGCATATTATCATGTCTACCTTAAACATTGAACTGTTATGTGTCATAGACATAACTAATTATTGCATCTGGTTTTGTTTGGTCATGGGTCAAAACCATGTATGTAGTATTTTAGAGGAAGCAAAATAATGGTATAGGCTGTGTTTACATAAAAAATTATAATTTTCTGTAATTTCCAAATATTTCTTTGTTTTGAACCTGGCAGAAGCAAACAAGAAAGGAATGAAAGAAATGTAGAAGAGGACAAGAAGCAAATAACAGCAGAAATTTCTGATATAAATGAATTTGGGTTTCATTTCGAAATTGACTTTTGATTGACTATTCTTTTGATCATTTGTTTGAAGCAAGTTGTCAAGTGTTGTGGATGTTTTAGCCCAGTTGGATTATATAAAGGATGCACTGTTGTTACCTTCACTGAAGGAGGTGAATGTGGACAGATAATTGCGTTCTTTGTTTATTCAACTATTTCAGTGTTCACTTTAATGGCAGCTACAGTTAGCTGGGTCACAAGAAGACAATAGGACAAGGAAGAAGGAAGGAAGGATACACTCTGAAACTATTCAAATGCTGCAATGGTTTGGCGTGGATTTGTAGTCTAATTGATGTGAATCCTGTGTTTCCTTTGTTTTAAAAAAAATACCTTTGGTCAATCTATTGTTTTATTGGTCGCTGCCCTCTTTTACAGGTATATAGCTCTAAATTGGTTTTTCACTTTTGTTACCAGGAGGCTAAATGTTTGGATTTATTCATACACACTAAGTGTAAAGGGTTTATTAATGGTTCGGAAATTCAAATGCGAAGGTGGGGAAATCAGAAAAAAGTCAGCTCACAACCGTGAGGACCAATAACTGGGAGAGAAAATAATAAAGGAAGAAAGAAAAGGCAGGAACGTAATTCCTTTAGGCTAAACAGCAAAAAATGAAAATCAACCCACAAAAATGGGCGAACTAGTAAACTAGTGAATTACCAACTAAATCTCTCGAGCTCAAGTAATGAGCCAGAATGGGAAACTTAGCAAACAAAAGAACAACTTCGGCTACCTTAGCTCAGAGCTGGAAGAGTGTAAAACCAAAACAAAGGTACAAAGAAAAACTGTCTCCTAGAGAACAGCAATGTACAAAATAGATAGCGCCGAACGCTACCAGGAGGAAAACCTGACTAAGTAGCTAATAGCAAGTCCCCCCTGAACATAAACAAAGTTTAATATCGGGAGGTCGCTAGTACCTGGCTATACCTGGCTCAAATGCAATGTCGAAAGACAAACAAGCACCGGAGAAGCGGAAGTGAGGAACTTAAATACCCTGCTGGCAGACGCACAGGTGAAAACCACGAAACGGAACATGGAAAAAATCAGATTGATTCACAATCGTGAAACTAGAATGCGAACCGCAAAAAAAAAAGAAAACAACAGCCATGAACCACTACACTAAGAGGTCAATTTACTAAGATCTCAAATAAGGGGTGCTATTTTGCAGGCGCAGCCAAAGTATTCCCTCGCGTTAACATTTCACACTTTGAAGATCAACTAAGAGTCATTATGCAAATTACTCCAGTCGCAAAAAGCCATATTTAAATGAGAGATTTTGCCCTTTGGAATGGTTATACTGTAAGAAAACGGTGAAAAGACTCACAGCAATGTTGCCGTTTTTATGGTAATTTTTTAGTGTAGGGTATAGCCTAGGCTACTGTTACACTGAATGAGCTGGTGGTTTATTATGAATTGTTTCACTGGATGTCTCTTAGTTTCTGCTGGGAGTTACAGATGTTTGTCGGGACTGACATGATCGTTCTTAGTAGTGCTTACTAGCACTAAGCCTACTCGCACTGTAAGTGTCACATAAAATCACATTTCCATTTGATCATGGGTTTTATTTTTATAAAGTTTTGATTTGCTTGTTATTCGCTGTGTGTTATAATAGATGTTTGTTTGCTTGTTTGATTCGGTGCGGCGTGTATAGTATAAGGGTTATGGAGCTGGGAGGTTAACCGAAAGGTGCAGGTTCATTCCCCAGGTAGACACTGCCGTTGTACCCTTGAGCAAGGTACTTAAATTTGAATTGCTATAGTATAAGCTGTATGATATATGAAAAATAATGTAATAAGAAGTTGTGTAAGTCGCTCTGGATAAGAGCGTCTGCTAAATGCCTATAATGTAATGTAATGTAAAATAATATTTACTCTTGTATTCTGTAACATGATTTGCTTCATGATTTAAAAAAATGATATTCTTACTGTTCATGATGTAGCCTATAGGCTATCCACAAATTCTCTTCTTGTGCATTTTGACGGGCCAGTAAATGAGCCTCCATTGTTATGCAATCATTCAGAACGCTGAGCTATGGATATTCCAAACACACCCATACTGTCTTGCTACAATGACAGCCGTCATTTTATCAATTCCGAGTCTTTTAATACCTGCTTTTCATTTGTACTAAAATGCACCCGCAAATACCTTTAGTAAATCACTTTACACATGCTAAAGTAATCTATTTTCATGACCACCTCCCACGATTTCGCGAAATAACGTAGGGATGCCCATATTTGCATATTCATTCAGATTAACCCGCAAAAATGAGAAATAAACGTATCTTTCAATTTTAGCACAAAATCCTTTTTACACCTTGTTAGTTGATCACCTCGGACGATTTTTTGTGGGTGATAACAATTTTACACATGTTTTTGTACACGCAAAGCTTTAGTAAATCGATCCCTAAATCTGTAAGGGCTTCAAGTCTAAGTATTTTTTTTATATACGTGACCTTTCACACACAGCTTGGAAACTTTAAATTCTGAAATGTGGGTACAAGGAAAACATATCAGCTATTTTTTGTATTTATATTTTTTCTTTTATCCCATTTTGCTCTTGTGAAAAGATGTTTGCACACATAATAACATAGCTAGGGTGCTTGGAGAAATTTTTGCTCTAGAATGGCCAAATTTTTTCATCATCGCATTGCTGCAAAGCCCAACCATCAAATTGGGTGACACTATGAAACAATTAGGTGGTACTACCAGAAACAGAATACTCAATCAACTTAACTCTAATGGATGCTTTTTGAGACCAATAGGGATGAAATGACCGATAAATTAAAGGTTCTCTCAGAGTTTACTTCATACTGAACATATTGATGTGAGACTGTGAGGTGCGTTGTACATTGAAACCCACTGTCGTAGCAGGCTGGGCCACCCTTAGTTGCTTCCCATTACAGACTTTAGTCAGACCAAGAAAATCGGGAGAAATATTATAAAAGTATCCTAACCACCACCAGCTCCCATTTTGATAGGATTTGCTGTGTTGTAACCTCTCAGAAACAAAATATATTAATTATGTGGAAAACGTTATTGACCAAAACAAAGGGGAAAAAACTTTTTTAGGGAATAATCTTTCTACACGTGGTCACTGACATCATGCTACAGCAACAGTTCATCATGTCATTTGTATTTCCAGTAATATTCTCAGCAAATTATATGCCAGTTTGTTTATGATTCACACTCAGAATATGTTTACAGTTTCAGCCTTCCACCCAATTCATTTCCAGCAAGGAGTACCTCATGCTTGGATATGACTAAAATTTAGCTTGCAGATTTACAGAAGATAAGATTAACAACTAAATTGTTTGATATTATTTTCCCAGAGCAAGCTTCAAATCTCACTAATTCAAACATAAAGAATGTTACTTTCCACACTATGTATTTAAATATAAGTCACGGTTGTCTACTGAGCGGTAAGTTATTACCTGTTGTATTTATAGCGTGTGACATTGCTAGAAGAGACTACCCAAACACATGTGCCTGTGATGATTAATTTGTCCTCAAATGTATTATTGCATTAGATAAGACTGTTTTCAGGACAGGTAGGTGAAACTGCTTAAAAATCACATGCATGGTTTTGCATCTGAGAAGAAATTATTTTAGCATTGCAGGAGAAACCAAAATGGGTTTCGATAACAAATCTCTTGTAGAATTATTTTGTTTTTCTTACTGTATCTAACATTATTATTACATATAACATATATTAAATAACATATAAAAAACTTCTGACTATGGCAAACTTCGGAAGGATGACAAATGTTTTCAGCATTGCATATCCTCTTTCATATCCTAAATCTGGATATGTGCAAATTGTGAACACAAATATAAATATGAATACTCAATGTTCCCATGTTCAGAAAAACAAACTGGTGTTATGCAAAAGTGGCTTTGGGAATATTGCATTGAACATTGTAACACTGAGTTGGTATGCTCTTTTTATGAACAGACAGCATAGAGATGTATTCATTAAGAAAATGTGTACTATACAATCACCATTTAGTTTGTTGTGTGTATGAATGGATATGACATACAGTAACATAGAATTGTCCAGTAAGTTGTACTGCTGGACTAGAATGTGGTTTCAATATCTGCGGGTGTATGTGTCACCTTATCTATTGTACTGTTTGTAGAGATGTGAAAAGTCTATATGCAAGTACGTATGTGGGATGAGATCTGACAAAAAATGGAAATCATACATTAGCAAATATATCTTTGCTGGGAAATATTTTCATGCATTGTATATGAAAAACAACAAGCTTATTTCATCTTTGATGACAGTTTTATAATAGCAAACTCTGGTTAAACAATTATATATATTTTAAATATTCTCTCCATCCCCCTGATAAACATTGCATTGTGTTGCTTGTGTTTCCTGAAAAAATCTATAGCAATTATGAATTTAGATGTATAACAGTCTTTGGAACATGGCAACCTCAAGGTAATGATCCTTTTCACTTGAATATAGAAATCTGGGTGCTGGGTACCTGGATACCCCCCCCCCCCCCCCTTAAGTTTGCAGTGACCTACCTCTAGATTTAACATTGGCTCTGGCCTGCTGAATAGTTGCAGAACAATAGTAGGCTTTCTAATTAACAGACATTCTCTCTAATGCAATCCAACAAGATTATTGCTACAACAATATTATTTGCCTGGTTTCAATTATTAAAGTGTAAATGAATTTTTTCATCTTGAATTTTCCCCCATTCCCAAACAAAAAAGAAACAATCAGTAAGCATTTTAACAGGGAAGGATGATGCCATTATTTATTATGTTATGAATGAGCTTACTAATTGTAATTAATGTATATTAATTCCCATATGGGTGTCAGATACGTTTTCACTCAAATTAAATCTACACTTGGGTCTTTATCATTGTTTCTATATTACCTCTAATGTTAATAAAGAGGATTTTTTTTAGACGCTCACTTCTGTATGCTAATTGTTTTTGTTTGATTTCGGTGACACTTTATCAGAACTGCCCGTTAATTAATAGCAATTATACATTAACTATTAAGTAGGTACCATATTAATTAATGGACTCGCATGCAATTAAATTACAGATGCGCACACCAATTTAGCAACTAACTTTATTTAATCCTGTGTAATTTCAAAGGGATTTTGTGAAACTGAAAAGCCATTCCATTATAATGGCTAGGTGTTAATTAAGCAATAACTGGAGGGTGCATCTAGTGAATAAGGAGATAACCAGAGCAGCCAAGGAAAGGCAGCTGGCTGTCTGTTTACACAACTGTGGGGGGCAGGGAGGATAGACGGAGGGAGAGAGGGGGATTCTGGGAGTTTATTCCACAGGCATTTGTGTCACACACTTTACACACCAACACAGGGGCTCAGCTGAAACTGTGCTGAAGATTGCGGAGTATTCTTGATGTTGGAAATATCATTACATTATTATAAAAAATATTATTATAATGTGAAATAGCAATTCCATATTTTTTTACATTTTTGGTTTGTGTTTTATTTTTTATTATTAATGATAGAAACTCCAGTGCAAAGATTGAGCAACATTTCATTTTGTGTCTTTGGAACCAAAATTTAGTGACCCCAAAAATTGATTTTAATTCCCTTTTGATACAGGTCAAAATGATCTGACTATTTCTAAACAATGTCTCTCAGAGACAGGATCTGTCCACACAATGAACTTGTGTCCATACTTATGTCTTAGCTTAGTGTCGATACCAACTCGTTCTTCAATTATGGCTCTTTAAAGCTCGCTTTTGTGTGTGTCAAGGGTGCTTTGGACCTCTGCTTTTAATGGTCAGCCTATGTCTGGACATGCCTGGTTTCAAGTCATTATTTCCTGGCTTTGAACAATTTAAAAGAGGAATTAATTCCAGAAAATGGCTAGTGGACATAGAGAGCATGTTTTTAGAATATAAACAATGATATAACCACCCCTAATCTATGATGTCTATACGGCACAAAGTTTAATGTTAGATCAACTCTGATAGATTAAATGTTGCTTTATTACAGCACAAATGATCCCTATTGGACTTATAAGCACTCTGTTAGTTGAATGAACACTCAAAATTTTACCGCGATCTCTTTTCTTAACTGTGGAGCTAATTTATCTAAAATACTTAGTTGTCACTTTTGCATTTGAGTAGGCCTATGTAAGCCTTGAGACAGAACGGTTCCTCAAGGCCCTTGAGATGTGTTCATTCAAATACGCTATTGCCAAAAACACTTCCTACTACATACTACAGTCCCATGGTATAGAATTTAAACATAGCGGTTTTGGGAATATGAAAGAAACATACAAGCCGCCCGATTATGTTAATAATAAATCCAATTATGCACTTATAGCCTAATGCCTGAAACTGTAATAAGGCTCATCACCCATAGGAGTTTTGTTGAGTACCTAACTGTACAGTTTTTCAGCTTTGAATATGGTCCACAGATTGTGGCCAATATGGCCAATTGATTTCAGGCAGCATCCTTTCCTACCACAAACCCCTGGTAATCAATATGGTTATCTCTTTGCTATGGTATGGGCCTCTAGAGATAGGTCTCCATTATGTTGTCATTAGTCATTTTTATGTAGCCACTTACACATATTCTATCTTCCTCTGACATTTCTTTCAATTGAAATGCTTGTGCTCTATTTTAACCATGTTTTCTTGTAGTATGTGATTACAAGTATTACAAATATGGCACATTTAAATGCTTCTTTTTTAAAAACTTACTATTAATATTTATCAATTTATTTAAAGGGTTTAGCAATGGTGCAATGACAGATGAATGGCTTAGTTCAAGTATATCAATGAAAGCATATTTGATTTTTACAGGCAAATTGCCAATTTGTCTGTGATCAAAGTAGCCCAGGAGACATCAATTATCTATGTTGCTAAGTAAAAAAATCCAACAGAGTTTGTATGCTAGGGTGGAGTAAAGGTAGAGTGAGATTCAGTTGACCTCACACACTGCTGGAATGGATCAGGTATGTCCGCAGAATGTCCAGGAAAATGAGAACTTCCATTTTGACTACCTCTGAGTCGATATGGTACATCCCCTCGATGCCTTAATGTAGCCAATGAGAATTTAATTTGCAGTCAGCTTTGAAAAGCCATGCAAGTATCATGTTCCAAGAAATTTATTCTGTTCTGATTCAAAAGTCAGAACAGTGTAGTTAATGGATTCTTTTAATGTTTGAAAGAACAATTCTATAACTTTGAGTCTGTAAAGTCTGTAACTTTGATTTTAAGCAATTGTTGGTTTTGTTGATACTTTCACAATGTCATAAGGTCAAGTAAGGCAGTGAAGTCTACAGCCTAGATTGAAAACCGAACTGGCTGGAAGGCAAGTTTCATAATACAGAAATGGTCATATCATTGCCTAGAGAGGGAGGGTTCCAGTGAACAGGGTATCCACCACCTCTTTTCTCAATGGTAACTCCTCTGGTTCTGACGGGGTTCTCAAACTTAGTCCTGGTTTCCTCTGTGTATACTAGTTATCCTTCCAGTCACAATTATAACTTGTAAATTTTAACAAGCTGTTACTGTTTTTAATTAGTCACTTTTAATGTCTATTGTGTGAAGCATTATGGTTTTAAGACCACATTATGTGAGAAATCACAAAGTGTCATGAGTAAATGTCCCTTATTCAGATTGCAGGACATTAAGCCAAACAGATCAGCTAATGTATTACTCATTTACGGCTCTATTTTCCGGCTGGCGCATGGCGGGTGGCGAGCCAGCGCATTGGCAAAGTGACATTTTCGGTATGTATTTTCACGCTCCTGAGCCCATTTGCCTCGCCGTGCGCCAGAAGTGGGAGGAGAGTCGCTGGTGGAGGTGTGTCAGTCCAGAGCGAGCAGCGAAACTGCAAATTTGGGGCACTATTTCCCAGCCGGTGGCGAACCATCACTGGCAAGGTGGCAATTTCGTCACGGATTTGCACGCGCCATTCGCCGTGTGCTGAACTGGGAGGGAAGCTGCTGCTGGGGAGGTGTGTCCGTCAAGAGGGAGCAGCCCAGTTACATTTTGCAGCGCAATGCTATTTTGGGCTAAATTACACTGCGATTTGTGCTCGCGCTGCCCGCTAGGTGAGACAACATTAACGGCACAAATTGTACCACAGCATATGGTAAGTTGCTAATTTCGGGGCTTTCCCCAATGCGTGCATGATCATAACCTATTCAAAAGCCAATCTTCAAACGGGAGGCCTCCCGACCACGACCAAATGAGTGTGTTCTGCTGTCGTTTTTCACTAAACCACGTGACATGATGCGGGATAGCCCGACATGGTAAAAATGAGTCCAATGCACATGGTTCTTAACTGAAAAGAGGTAAATTGATTAGCTATGGTGCAGCTGAAGCACACCCACTGATAAATATTCAGCATAACTCAATATAACAATATAACATTTTCAACCTGCACATCGCGCTGTGTGCTCCTCACCTTTGGTTCAAAAATAGCTAAATTTTCCTCACGCCCAGTGCGCCATACGCTACACCATTGACTATGACGGCTTGCCGCACGCCATGCACTTGCCGGAAAATAGAGCCCACAATGTGCCATATGGTAAATGGTTCCTTTAGATATAAAGGTTACATGTCTATTTGATTGAATTATAGACTGTCAGGTGAAATCAGTGAGTCCCAATTGCTGAAAGTGTAGTCATGTGAGGTCACTGAAAGTAAACCATTTCTGGAAAATGATGAGTTCAAAGCAAAACTGACACAAATGGCAATAAGCCCAATCTGCATTGTGTTGATAAGAAAACATGTTTTCAACAACCTTAATTGATCAAGAGACAAAAACCAGCACACACAAGAAGGTTTGAGACTCCCTGTGAATTTACAGAGGACATTTCAGCAGTGGAATGGGTCCACAGTTCCAATCAATTATCCTAAACTAGAGAAACATGAAAAAACTATTTTAGTAAAAAGACAACCATGTTAATGTAGTGAAATTAGTGACTAAGCTTTGAGTACAAACGACTGATTATATTAAAAAGAGGCCTCATACTAATCTTATAAATTAGGCTGTTAATGCAAAGTGAATGTGATATATGCCCTGTTTATACCTGCCGATATACGTACACAACTACTGTAATTGTAATTGCTGAATGTTTTTCAAAATGTATTCTTTCGCAGAAATTACATTTTGTATTGTAGTTTTTTAGGATTTCAGGATTCAGGATTTTTATTATAATTCTTTTTTTGTTTGATTGCCAAATGACACTGGGGGGGGGGGGGGTTATTTTGCAGTAGCATAAAGTAACAGTCATGTTACTCATATGTCATCAGTAGCATAGTACATTTTACAGTTATGTTACAATTATATTTAGAGTAATCACGCAATCAAATTAAAAAATTTGTTTCAGAGTTTCAGGCTTTTACACAATGTTGTAACTACTTCCGGCTTGAATTATTACTCTTTTATGCACATGGAGTATATTTCCATGGCTCTATACACGTGCATTCAACAACATTTGTTACTTAGGAACACTAAACATAAAAGTCTCTCAAACAAAAAACACAAAATAAACAAATGCTCACACATTTAAACTTTTCAACGCTATTTTGTAACATGTCCCTGATCAGTGAATAAACAGCAAAACCACAGTCAACCCAGCAATTAGTACAAATTAACAGACATTTTCAAAAATGTCTTTGCTTAGAAAATGGCTGCTTTGTAGTTCAAAAAATCCCACTTTGGCCTTGGAGTGGGAGTTTTTCCAGCAATTGCTTAAATCCTAAAATAAGTACTGCAATCTTCTGGCACAGATGCACTGTAATGCTTTAAAAACAATTTAGCAACTGTCATCGCTGTAATTACAGTAACTAATTACCATCCTCAGCAAACAAATAGCTTAACATAATACGCAGGCCCAATCAATTTTGAAGAAATGCAAATTCCAGAAGCAAAAAAGGGCATTTTGGCAAACCTGAAAGGAACACAGGGAAATAATACACTTTGTTTTATCCACACATAATTCCCAGGGAATATCATATCATAAATATTTGCATTCAGTTCTTATCAGGACATTTGCATTTGCTTCTTATCAGTCGGCATGCCAGGCTCTGCCTGATAGAGAGAGCAGCTCCACACCATACACACATTTCTAATGAGTCACGTCTCAGGCTGATATCATATTTTGGCTAGAACTTTATCACCAAAACGAGGAGGTCATTTTCTCATGGAGTTGGCTCATCTTGGAACTGTCTTTGAGTTTTTGATGTGATTCAACTGAGATTCATTTTTTAAAGCCCACAAAAAGGATTATTTTCCCCTCTTCCAGCTGCAGCCGCCTCATATCAGCGGCACATACGCCGCAATGATTATCACTATGTCATAAAATATTTCAGTTTTATCTGCGTATTATTTTATTTGCCACTGCATCCGTCTGAAAAAAAAGAGAAAAAAATAGGAAGTTAAAAAACAGAATCAGCATTAATGGCCTCATTCGCTATACCCAGCAACAGACCGTTTTTTCTGCCCATTTTATTTATTTATTTATGTATTTATTTCGTTTTTGTATATACATATGCAACAGTTTCCAGAGGGAAAATTAAAGTAACTGTTTGATAACGTTTTCAAAAAGGTATTCCACAATAACAATTTCATGGTGCATTGCAAAGTGTAATTATAAATCAGGTTCTATTCTCATATGGCCAGGGAACACTGGAGGTCAAGTAAAGTATCCTAGTGAAATGGAAGTCTCGTTAGTCTTATACATTTATTTTCTTTCTCCCCCTGCTAATTATTTTTTCCCACTTCTCAAACTACCAGCATTGTCCCAGCCAGAGGTGCCTCCCATGAAGCAAGACAGTGTCCTTCTTGCGAATGTTTTGTGTTAATTACAATATGATTTAACAACATGTAACATGTTCTTTTGATGTCATGTAATCACTTGCGTAAGACAAATATATTTTTATGCCTACTCTTATTTTCTCAATGCTTTTTGGCAGTTTTGTCAGCATTAGTTTTGTGATCAATTAAATGGCAGGAATGCATTTGCATGCTTTCAAAGAAGAAAGAGAAATGAAGGAATAGAGTGAATTAAAAGGGACATAATGTCCAAAATATATAATACATTTTTTCAATTATCATTTTTTCCACATGCAAAACAACTACAAATGTATAGTCTACCAAACATGAAAATATCAAAACAACAGGCAAATATTAGCTTATCATACAGATTTCTGTGAATAACATACAGTTTAGCTACCAATAGCATAGCAAAAAAGTAATTGAAGAAAGCATTTTAGCTACAGAATGGTTCCAATCACTTAATCGGTAAAGCTCCACCCAGCCTGGTCTCTGTCTTCCATCATATGGAATGTCGGCAAAATTTATGCGAACAAGGTACAAGAAGCATAAAAGGGTTTAAAAAAGTATATATACCATTACCAATTCCACCCATCAAAGATGTTTCATAAATGGGAGATACATAAATTCTGGGCAAAATGATACCAGCAAACAGTTAAAGCAGTTCTTGGTTCCCACCACTTTAAGCCTGATCTCCAGAATATGTTCTTCCCCTTTTTTTCTAGGTCAGTCCCTTTCTGCGTCTACTCTAAGAACCTTTGAAAATCAAAGGGCAGCCAGTTCACCTTTATTATTTTCTTGAAATCTTATCTTTCCCTTCTGTTTAAACAGCAGAGGTGGGGACATTGCCTAATGTCTGTCCATGCACATTTGTCTCAATTCAGCTGCATCTCCACAAAGAATCACCCCTGGTTTCGCCACCTAGCACAGACGAGAAGAATTTAATTGAATACCTTTTTTCATTTAAACTGCACAAAAGTCTGTGGAGAGCAGTGTGCACATTATTCAAAATAACACTGTCATTGTTATATCATCAGTAAAGCCTTGCTATTCATTTTCAACAAACAAAAACCACTGTTATTTACATTAACGTGTAAACAGGCTGATAGTGCCTTTGTGCTTGAACAAAACATTAAAATGAACAATGCTTTCTTGCTAACGTACATCTGCTGTCTAACTATTTTCACTTGCAATTGAATAGCAGCAGTAATGTTACATATTTCTTCATGTAGTTTAATCTGGCATTTCCATTTCTTTTCGCTTTTTGTTTTTTACATGCCAATTAAATACATTTGGTTCAATCAAATCAATGCATTGTTTACAAATAAGAGGACATGTCAAATCAATGATAAAAGGTAACACAATCCTAAAAATAAACTCTTTTTTATTTTTTTCCCCACACATTTAACCTCCCACCAAAAATGGATCTGCTTCTGCATACTAATATTTTTCTTTGTTTTCTCATTTTAATGAGTTACAATTTTCCAGCAGCAACTCCCATGAAATTTCAAAGTGTACATTTGGCATTGGATACATTATGGGATGTCAAACATATGAAATCCCTTTAATGTTTTTTCCTACACCAAAATATATGAACAGCATTGTATATAATGAACATGTACATTAATGTTTCGTACAAGTATATTTACGGCAATGTATATAATAAATAAAAATAACCTTTATCTAGGCTAATATGGCAATTCACTTAAGGGGTGCCTGCTCTCTCTTTAGTGTCTGTCCATATTTAATTTCATTATTATCATGTCTAGTGTCCCATTAGAATCCTGACTGAAATAGTGTATATACTGAAAAGATGACGTACCCAAGCAATCAAAATTCATACAACCAACCACGGTGTTGAATAAAAGTGTTATTTACTGATCTCAATGTAGCTGCAACCATACAGTGCACACCAGACACAAAGGCCGGAATGCCTGACTTGCTGTTGTATACTAACAGCCACATGGAGCCCAAAGAAGAGTCCCCTTCGCTATCTGCGGTCCCTCTCCCACATTTCCCCTGATTGGACCATACCCGGGGAGTGAATGGCTGCAGTTGGCCCACTGGTGATCATCCGTGTGGCCTTTCCAGGCTTGGCACGGCACGCTTGGAGCGCGTCGCTGTGTTGAGTCGCCATTCTGACCGCCACGGGTGCCGCTCTACCCCGTCTCACAGCGTGCAGCCGCTAACCTCATCAGCGATTACAGCAAATGTCCGCCTGGCACGGCGCGGGTCCAGAGCCCGGCTCGCGCTTGGAACTGGAGCCGGGCCCTGCCAGTTTTGGACCGGGAGTGTGAAAACCCCGTCGATGCCTGGGGTCAGCGCATTAGCGCCCCGTTCTTCTCTCTTTTCTGAGGGGGGATGGGGGGGAGGAGAGGGGGGATTGCTGTCCAGTCTGACTTTTGAGGCTGGTAATCCGCTACCGGGCCATGGCGCAGTTAATCACGAGCCTGTGAGCTCCCCTCCCCGCAAGCGACCACGGCAACAACGTGGATCCCGCTTCTGTCATCCAAAAGCTGCAGAGCTCAAGGCTGAAGGCCGAATTTTGCTCTGCCTTTTTCGAGCTAGCTGATGGGGGATCAGATTTCCTATACTTTTCAAAAGTGTTTCTACCGCCTTTCATCCCTTGCTAAAAAAACTAAAATATAAATAAATAAGGTGTTGGTGGATAAAATAAATGAGATGTACACTTCATACAGACAGGCATTACAGAAATAAAATATGCAGTTGGTCAACAAACGGCTTTAATTCAGGATTATTCTGTAAACAGTTTTAATCTTTTGTGGCATCATAGGGTACATCTGAGTCATTTCATAAATCCAAAATCCAGACTTTTCATATTTCCTGGGACATAGAAAAATGTTGTGCTTTCATCCTTATGATTACAAACAGACAGAAATCATCAAAGCACAATCTGGTCTGGAAAAAGTGAGCTGTGTTAACTAGTCCTGGGGGGTATTTCACAACGCTGGCTAAGAAAATCCAGGCTTACTAAAATAAGCCTGGCTTCAATTAGCCAGGTTAGACAGCATGGACAAATTCCATTTCACAAAGCTAGATTGCAGCTCAAGAGTTGAAGCTAATTCAAGCCTGATGAGTGGGACAAAAAGGACCGGAATACAAATTAAAATGTTGGTGAAGAGGGAATCAGAGTTGAAGATCTTCTATAGAAACCTTCCTTGGTATGCAGGTTGTTATAAATGTTATAAAGACATTTAGGAGTTTTTTCAGGGCAAGGCACACTTACACACAGCATGGCGCACAGTGGCTTTGCTGAGGCTCTCAGCATCCCCAACAGTATACAAAAAGGTGCCACTTGCCAAAAAACGCAACTTAATGCATACCGTTTGTATTACACTAATGGACTGGCTGCAATGCATTTCATTTGCAACATCGGCCTCTAGAAAATCCCTCCCAGGAAAATCTGTAGCATTCATAACTGACTGGATCCAATCTCGGAACACCCTCCCCACTCTCCTTACTATCTGTGCCCCCTCATCTCAGGGTTGTCAATGAACGGTGTTAACGGACCAGTCAAGACGCTTTTTTTTTTATACACTACATAATCGGGTCCAATCTTTCCATTAACGACCATCTATGTTGCGAATGTCTAGCCTATGTCGTCGACTCGTAGGTCCACGAACCCCTATGCCTAGTTTGCGCCTCTAAAATATTGCAGAATGGCTTTTTTGCGATATCATACCAAAAACAGTCAAACACTTGAATTGTAAATGTTTGAATAATATGACAACATAAAAAGGAATTACTTGACAAAAAAGGGTCTGAAACGTGTTGCTTCTAAGCCAGTGGTCTGTCAGAGTCGGTGTCACTAACACAGGCCGCGAACAAGTCAGGCTTGAACCAAGTTAGCCTGCTCCTGACCAGGCTAGCCCCAACATATATGTTGCCTTAGCAACATAACTGGGATCTAGTCAAGCTTGCTTCGTGAAACAGAGTTATCTGAGAACCTATCCAGATTTACTGAAATATCTGAATTGGACAATATGCATTTTTATGATTATGCTATATTTTTTAAATTGGACACCATATGGTAACATGTTATAGAGCACTGGAATTTCACTATTTTGATTACCAATTGTTTACAACTGTTATTGTAGTTCTAAGCCAGGTGGTTTACCTCCGATAGTCCAGTCTCTCCAGTTGTCAGCTGCATATTTGAAATACCGTAAGTAAGATGTCAAACCAAGAACTGTAAGTTACCCTGGAAATAGAAATCTGCTAAGGAAGTTTGACAAAGATAATACTTTTTTTATCAAGAAGCCCAACCCACTCTATTTAAACATGTACAGACTAACACAGCTTTATCACTATGATAATAGAACTCTGCATAAAGGAGCACTGCCCCAGCCCCCCACTTGATCACAAACACACACACGTGCACACACACATACACATACACACGTGCACACACACACATACACATACACACACACACATGCACATCCTACAAAAATGGACTGTTTAGAGTGAGGAAATAGCATATGATGGAAGACAGAGACCAGGCTGGGTGGAGCTTTACTGATTAAGTGATTGGAACCATTCTGTAGCTGAAACGCTTTCTTCAATCCCAAAGATAGCATCATCCTCAGCTTTATCTCTCTTCTTGAACTTCTTTTAAACATTCCCCCCTGCTCTCTCTTCATTACATACTGTCCTCCTCCTTTGGCATCCAGTTTCATTACTGGGACTTATCTCATACCCCCTTCCTTTCTGTCACTCTGTTTATTGTGTGGCAGGGATTTTAAGATTAGCTGTTCCCACATACTCTTAACACTATTGTGTAATGAAAGCTTCCACATGCCAGTATAGACCATTGCTGTGCTAGGAACTAAATATTTATTTATAGTTGAAGGAAATTAATTAGACTATCTGTGAAAGACTTGGTTGGTTGGAGGGGGGGGGGGGGTGTGTGCATCAAATTTTAAATGGCATATCTGAAATGCATTTTTCATCCCATAATTCCACTGCAAATAAATTGTCGGCTTTATGTAATGTAACATCCGGCTGGGTTATTTGTATTTTGTGTGTTAGGTATGAGCAGATGTCTGATTGTGTTTGATTGATGAAGAAAAGTGTACATTGAATCAACTGATACCGAGTGGCCTAATTACACCTCACACGTTGCTTCCAGGGGTTTTAGACAAACAGCTAAATGCAGGTCTGCACTTAAGGCAAACATTCCTAACTACGCTCCCCACCCTCCCGGCAACTGTACACATAGATTAGACTGTAGGCTGCTTTGTGTGGGCAATCATTTTGATACCCTTGCCTTAATGTTATGATTACTGTCCTCTATTCCAAACAGTCTTGGCCAGTTATTTTTTAAAAATTGACTTATTTGAGAAATTTGACATTTCACCCTTGCGTGATATAGAAAGTAAAAACAAATAGAAAGAAATTTACATCCATACTGGGTTTATGTCTGCAATGTTGTTTCAGCTACACCTGGGTCAAATATGTATCTGAAATACTTTTGAAAACAGTAAATATAGGCTATTTGTCATGTGATATGCTGTCAGGTATTGTTCCGACATGCTTATGAGAGCATTCAGCGATTCTGTGTCTTTATTTGCCACTACACAAAGCCAGGTATCGGTATAGGTTGGGAGACTGTGTTCCTTTTTGTCTTTAAAAAGTAACGCAGGAACTTCTTTAGTAAGAGTATAGGGGCCCTATCTTACACCCGGCGCTAACCGAAATGCAAGTGTCTTTGCTATCTTACACCCGGCGCAGGGTTCATTATAACACCTATCGCTCACGTTGTTTAAATACCAAGTAGTCTTGCGCCAATTGCAAGTGAACTGGGCGTGTTGGTTTTAAGATGAGGAGTGGCCAGGATTATTTTTGGCATATTGCTATCTTGAGCCAGCAGAAAGCGCTTGCGCTAAAACCACCACAAACCTGGTCTAACGTCGCAGTTGTTTACATGTTATTTTAGCAGCACATATAAGGGCGTCTACATAGGCGTGTGCACAACGCGCATACACCCTCCTGCCTGTTACACACAGGGGCGCGCAAGATTGTCTTAAGCTATAATCTTTTTAGAGTAATGCTACATGAAAAAGACTTTAAACAATGAAAAGAATTTATGTGCACCCTGAAATAATGGATATCATAGCCAGTATAGTGGTGTATATAGCACTGTGGAACATAATATTGTAAGCTGGTAATTGGCTGTGCATGGCTTGATTTTTCTTGAGTTCAACTTCTTTCACTTAAAAGATGTATTGTTTGAATAGATCAACAATGGATCTGTCAATACAGTCCCTCTTCAGTTAGAAGAAAGATGTGTTTGTTAATAATCAATCATTCTGGCAGGATTTTAGATGCCAGGCAATTCAGTACACATAGTACCTCACAGAGATATACGTATCTCCATGGAAATTACCCACTTGACCCACGTATTTGTCAGTGCTCAGAAAATGTGTACCTTGATGCCCCTATACATTTCTCTGTATATGAGTGCCTATATAAATAAATTATAATGAAATTATAGGTGCTTTATAGGTGAAATCTACATTGAACCCCCTGATTATACAGAATTTGTCACTCGAATTAAGTTACATTGAACACCTATAATAACACTGCATGACATAGAAAGCTAATTAATTTCAAATAGCATTAATGATAAGTAGATTTTTTTAAATTTAATCACAATATCAGTTACTAATATCAGTCCAAGACACTATGGGTGTTCTGTGTTTGTGTTTTGGCATAATTTTAATGACTACAGCGAAAAATAGCTGAAGCGAAAAATGCATAATTTGTTGATTTTGTACTGATATTTGTTTCTGACCCTTCTTGAACAGCAGATTGTGCTGAATTGTCACAAAGCCATTTGTTTCCAGAAGCATTAACATTGAATTTTTAACATGACATAATTTTACAATAAAAAACAGCCTTTAAATGGCAATAGTACATAGCCTTTGTACGCATTATTGTCTGTCCATGACTGATCATCGGCTATTCACTATAGCTAGGTCCACCAGTTTATCTTGCATGCAGAGGTGGAAATCCAGGGAACATAAAGTAAAAGTCCTACCATGTGTTTCTTCCACCCATAGGCTCAGCCAGATGATTTCACTAATTAGTTCTACCTCCTAGCTGAAAAATTATGTTAATTAGCTAATCTAGGTGATTGGAGCAAAATACTGGGGAGGACTTTTACTTTATGTCCCCTGGATTTCCACCTCTGCTTGCATGAACCTCAGACCTTTGCCAGCAAGAGGATGATAGCACTTTTTGTCAAGCCACATGTCAAACAATTATCATGATTTCATCCTCCAATCATCTACGTTGAAAAAGTAATCTCTGCTAATTAGGCACAGATGATGATTGACAGCAATGTTTACAAGGGACACTCACCTGCTAAACTTAGTCCTGCAGACATGTGGGACATTTTAGCTTGAAGCACTGGGGACTAGTCACATTACGAATCCCCGGAAGTAAGTGTATCATACGGGGGTTTTAAGTATACTATATTTAGAGAAAATTGTGCCTACTTAAGGACTTTCTCGTCCTGTCTACTCAACTAGCCTACCTAATAGTATGGAAGGGTGCTGATTCGGACACAGGCTCAGACTAATTGATGTTTCTTTGTTGGTAAATGTCGGTCTATCTTTTCAGAATTTATTATTCCATTGCCAGTTCAGCAAAATAAATGAGATACATCTGTGTGCAATGTACCAGGCAGATACCGCTGCACTTATTTGCTCAAAGATATGCTTTTTGTGTCATTTGAAGTTCCAACCATGTTCTTTCCAGTATACATTACATTATAGACATTTAGCAGACACTCTTATCCAGAGCAACGTACATAGTGCATAGTTTCCCTTCCCTGACTCATGAAATTAGGTCAACTAATTGTTTTTATAAGCGTCTCAATTAGCCACTCTCAATTATAATTAGTCACTTCATTGTGCCGTTCGAGTACCTACAGGGCCCACTGGAGGATTACAGTTGAATTGCAAGTTTAAATCCCTGGACTGGTGGCCCTAACTATAGCTTCTTTCACACATGCATCTTAACCCATTGTCTAAATATTGGCCAGAGCCTGAGTCGATTTTCCATGTAAGACGCTCTGGAAATTTCTGGATCAGGACCTAGTAAGATTTCCGGAAAACTTCAGACTTCGGAACAGTTCTAATGTGAAAAAAGCAGAAACATTTCCGAATAAAGCATGCAAAAGGTTACAACTTTCTTATGTATTGTTTCAGGCACAATTTCTTTAATAAATACTTTAGCCTACTGAATGTGCCCTTTCAACAATTCTTGCACAAATATGCACATAGAAGATATTGGAGCTGCATTGTGATTTTATGAGCAAAATCTGAACCTTTATTTTAGGAATGGAATAAACAGTGTCGCTGTACTTGTTTGTAAGAACAAGATTACAAAATTCGGAATTAGCGCAATTTACAAAAATCAATAAAGTAAAACAAGGAGCTATATGTAACAAATGTACTGTACTAAATCATAGAATGACCATTATATATCATCAGAGATTAAGGAAGCCAAGTCGAAATACTGGCTTCTCTGACAACAATGCTACAGCCAGTATGTTCTCCTTTGAATTTTCCATTCCGGGTCGGATCGTCCGTTTTTGTTTTGCCTGTGTGATTCACTATTCTCAGAATTGACCCGGCTCACTGAATCAGTGGACTGAATCAATTGTGACTGAATAAATTAATGTGTCACTGTTCAGATTTCGCTAGCGTTAGATTGCTAGGTAGATATTTTAGTGAAACGATGTAGCTAAGGTTAGCTAAGGTTACATCGTTCCAACAAAGGAATTTTGTTGTCTTACATTTTTTAAGTAATCCATCCAACACCACTTTTAAGTTAGCCTAGAGATAGTCCTTGCCGGTCGAACAACAAAGAAAGTTTGTTCTCTTTTAGCTAACGTTACATTTTCGAAGTAATCCATCCAACACCGCTTTTAAGTTAGCCTAGAGATAGTCCTTGCCGGTCGAACAACAAAGAAAGTTTGTTCTCTTTTAGCTAACGTTACATTTTCGAAGTAATCCGCCCGACACTGTTTGTAAGTTAGCACACGGCTTGTGATAAACCCATCTTGCTAGCTATTATTAGGTTTATCTCAAGTCATGTTTTTATTTGTTGTTCGACAGGCAAGGACTATAGCTTCGAGTCTGGGGAGGAGGGGGCGGGTGGAGACTACTCTCTCCAATATTGTGAATTTGGACTGCAGTACCCATTTTAAATGCTCGGTGTCAGTTTTACATATAGCTCCTTTAAATCTTTTCTTTGTACCGTTTTCAATTAAATATATGTAAAAGAGAATTTACAAATCACTGCTTTCTGCTTTTATGTGCATTTTCCATACTGTCCCAACTTTTTTGGAATTGGGGTTCGTACTTCCATTACAATTAAGTATATATTTATGGATGCTGTCACGTGGCACAGTGAATAGCGCTGTTGCCTCACAGCAAAGAAGGTACCAAGTCCTAACCGTGTGCCTTTCTGTGTGGAGTTTCATGTTCCCCCGTCTCCATGTGGGTTTCCTGTGGGTTCTCTGGTTTCCTCCCACAGTCCAAAGACATGCAGTTTAGGTTAATTGGGGAGTCAAAATTGTCCTCCCTGTGCTGGGATAGGCTCCAGCCACCCGACAAGCCTGACCAGGAGTAAGAGGTTTAGAAAATGGATTGATGGATGAAATACTGTCACAAGCTGTGTGCCACCCCTGGGAGAATAGATGGACACAGGGAGACGTGGTAATTCCATTTTATTTTCAGAAAGAGAGAGCACCGCTATTAAACAAACAAACAAAACAAATAAATAAAAACATCTCCATTTACCCTCATGGGATCCAGGTAAAAATAACTAATGAATCATCCATAATGAGGTGTGATTACACAATTTTAACACACAACATGGAGGCGAAAAACCTGTTGCAGATATAACCGTATAATGCACACCTCGGAGTGGATTATTCCGCTTATACCATGGTAATTTGCCAAAAATTTTAATTTAAGGAGGCACCGTTCATATTTGTGGCAATTTGCCCTCAAAATATTTTTTTTGCTGGCACTAACTAACTAACTCGGCATGTTACTATGGAGGACCATGAATGCCAAAATGAAGAATTTATAATAGATAACTACTGCAATAAATACATATATGTATAAAAGTATGAGAACATTTTTTAATATGTAAATGAAGCAATTAATAGATAAAATCAGAATACATGTTTATTTCTGTATTTCTTCTTTTGTGTATTTATTCATCCATATCGTAATTAGAAGGTGTGGTTTTGATATTTAGGCATACTAGTCAAACCTAGAGTAGAGATGCACAGCCACTTGTGTAACTTAGCTCTTATGTTCTGAGATTCGGTCTGTCTGTTTTGTATTTTGTACTTGTTTATTTATTCTGATTATGTATTTATGTTTCTGATTATTCGTGGTTTCACTGTTCTGTGCTTTGTATTACTGTCACTCCCTGTCTTCGTCACACTTTCGGTTTTCTCTGTATTTCCTCTGTCATGCGCTTCCTTCATTACTAATTACTTCATTGTAAATAATACTAATTAACTAACAACCACTAACATCTTAGAATTAGTGTCTACTAATCTACTGATGGCTAAACTTGTATGTAATACGAATCTACTAATGCCATAGAATCAGGGTTTTATACTAACTTACTAACGTCTACTTCTTTCCTCGCTGAAGCTGTCTCTCTTTCTGCCTGTTCTATCACTAATAATTTTTCTTTGGTTCCTCTTAACTACAGCTGACTCTCGTTTTCACTTTCCTTTTTATCTCTATGTACCTTTTTGTGTCTTACATTCTCCCTTGTTATTTTATTATCTGTTCTCATTGTTTCATTACGTGCACCTGTCTGTCATTTGCCCTTCCCGGTTCCTCACACCTGATCCTCATTGTTTCTTGTCTCCCTCAGTGTATTTATACTCTGCTTTGAGTCCTTTGTGGCGAGTTCTTCACCATTTTATTTATTCTAGCTTTTTCAAAGAATCTTCCGAGTTGTCCGTTAGTGTCTTCCGTCCATTAGTGTTATTCTGTTATTCTCTTCCTGAGTTTTTGTTATCCCTCATCCTTTTCCCTGTTGGTTTTTTGTGGCTGTCTTCTTTTTGTTTTCTCTTGTTTTCCCGTTACGTCTCCCTGGTTTTGACTCCTGTCTGTGTTCTCGTGACACTGATTTTGGTTTTTGTACTTCTGCTGTGCCTTCCCGGTTCCGACCTCTGCCTGTTCTGTGACCACTCTTTGCACTCTGTTTTTGTACCGTTGCCCTGTCTCTCCGGTGTTCGACCCTGCCTGTTTCATTACAGATTGCTGCCCTGTCCCTCATTAAACTTCGGTTTCTGTACTCCCTGCCTGCAACTGGGTCCCTGTTTCCACCTCACCTAACATTAGCTGTGTGCTCCAGATTATTTTAAATGTGCAACTTTTCAGCCCCTCCTTAAGAAGCCAAATCTGGATGCTTCAGTCTTAAATAACTACAAACCTATCTCAAAACTGCCATTTACTTCTAAAATCCTAAAGAATGTTGTAACAAAGCGACTTTTAACTGTACTAGAAAACAATTATATCTTTGAAAAGTTCCAGTCAGGTTTCCGACAAAACCATAGTACACAAGCTGCCCTTCTTCAGGTGAAAAATTACTGTTTGTTAAATGCAGACTCTGTAGAATGCTGTTTTGGTGCTCCTAGATACTAAGGGCAGCTTTCGACACAATTGGCCATTCCATTTTAATTGAGAGGCTTAGACACTGGGTTGGGATCTCGGGGACTGGTTTTTGTCATATCTAACAAACAGAATATTGTCTGTCTTTATTGGTGATTATGTGTCCTCTTCTGCAATACTTACTTGTGGTGTTCCTCAAGGTTCGATAATTGGGTCAGTCCTGTTCTCCATTTATGTTACCCTTGGGACAGAGTATTCACTAACATAATATATATTTCCATCGTCGTGCCGATGCCACACAATTATACTTGTCTGTCAATTCCAGCAAGTTGTCTGTCTTGCCTGACTGACTTTCTTAAATTGAACTCAGATAAAACTTTATTTTTGCCCCCAACACTGTCTGATCTAATCCAGCCAATCCTGGGGTCACATGCTTTCAATATTACGTTTACTACTAGAAATGTGTAATTTTCAATCCAAACCTCAACTTTGAGCAACCTACAAAAAAGCTAGTTCAGTCATGCTACCATCAACTAAGAAATATTGCTAAAATAAGATCTGACACGGAACAAATTATGCATGCTTTTATTTCTTCATGGCTGGACTACTTTAACTCTTTTGTATGCCTGTTTAAGTCACTGAGCCTTGGCCCGGCTTCATGTAGTTCAAAATTGTGCAGCAAGGCTGTTGACTAGGACTAATTTTAGGTCACATATTACCCCAGTTCTAGCTTCTCTGCACTATTTACCTGTGAAGTTTAGGGTTGATTAAAACATTTGTACAAATCACCTACAAGGCATTGCATGGTTTGGCACCTGAATGCATAACTGATCTTTTAACACCCTACATGTCTCTGAGATAGTGATGGGGAGTCGATTCTTGCACTCTCACGAGTCGGGGTCGACTCCCATCCATTGTTTTCAATTATTTCAGTCGAAACGAGGCAGTAAATATATTCCACTGAGTCCAATTTATTAATATTACTACAACTGCCCTAAGTAACTTAATTGATGTGTAGACGCTGACCATAACTGTAAGATTGACCTTAAAAGCGTAGGCTATGATAATGTTTGAGCCTTAAGCGCCCCCCATTGTCATGTGATAGGTGGGTGAAACTGATTTTTGGACGGATCACACGTAGGCTACAGTAGTATTTTGATTGGTTTGATTTTTTTAATAGAACAGAGGAGGGGGAGAAAGTGAAATGTACGATTTGCCAGACTCGCCTCAAATAGCCTATAATAAAAATACACTTAAAGGCTTTCCACAAAAAAAGGTAGGCAGCAGACAACAGCATGAATGCTGAACCTGAGGTAACGTTAAGTTCATTTGTTAGCAAAGTTGAATAACAACGTTAACTAACAAATTAAATGAGTTGAATTTGAATGTCTGTCCATTTAGCATTTGGTCCACCACTCCTTTGTGAGAATGGTAGCTAAAACATTTACACTACCTGGCTGCAATACATTGCAAATAATAATACTTTTTTTCTTGAATGTATCATTTTCCTGTCCTCCAATTTTGCACTTCAGTACTGTTTAAGCTGCCACACTTTGGATAAGGTGTAAAGGACTGCATATGATCTGCCTATATATGAACATCTGTTAAAAGCAAAGCGTTCATTTTGTGTGTCCCATTCCTTTGTGCCCTATTTATTAATACGGCTGCACTAGTAATGCGTATAGTCACTGAACACAAATGTAAGATTGATCTTTCTAAAAGCATAACGTTATTTTAACAAAGAATTTGTGACAAATAGAAAGACAATGATGAGAAGAGTGAACGCAGCAGAGACTCATCTTATTCACTTCATTGACTGAGCACAGCAGTGAAGCAGCTAATTCGCCTTTGCGCAGATGGCAAATTTGGTTAATTCTCACCTATTTAGGGGGTGCTCTGTTTAAGACTTTATAACTCAAGGTGTGATCATCACAGAAACTTGGTAAATTGCTTGATATATTTAACTACAAATCAACTGCTTTGGCTCATAAAACTCATTTTCAAGTGGGAATTACTATCTTTTCATCAGTATAGATAGGGGGGTAGATATCTATGGGTCCAAAACTCCTATACAAAACATGTCATACAATGAATAAACTTAGTTTTGTCTATTATAAAGCATATACATTTGTCCCTTCTGATGGTTTAAGATGAAAACATTGATATAACACTGTTACAAACACCTAAATATGTAGCCTAATCATTCACTCGTGTACCTCAATAAAACATCAGTTTCCTCTGTTGCCCTGGGATTGCATTTTTCTGTAGTTAAAAAAATAAAATGTTCCCATTCATAATGACTCCGAGGAAAATTTTACATTCATCTATATATCAGTGCACAGTAAATTGGAATAAGTATTTTCCATGCCCTGTGACAAGTATAGCCCTGGAAGCTACGCCTATAGCTTATATTATGTATGATAACATTACAATAAAATAACATTCCTCCAACAGGAAAATGCTGCCAAATGTTCTAGCTTCAATAAAAATGGGTACATCAAACATGACTGAGCCATCAATGAATGTTACACTACAGTGTGTGAAATGCACTGAAAATGCGAAGATAATATCTAACATAGCCTACTGGACAAGACGGTGATCAAGTGGAAAAACTAATGTACATATGTAGCCAGCGAGAAAAAACGCATATAACAAGCAGTACTACTTTCATATCGAGGACGAAAAAACTCCCGTCAACGCATGCGTTTTCTGTAGCTGTTTGCATCATACTACATTGATAAAATGAAACATTCTGTTACGCTGGGCTGTAATTTACTGTTCAAAGCACCCAATAAGTTACAAATAGCAAACACCATTGAGAAGGATATACTGTCATCTATTAGATAAAACAGTTGTGAATAAAACCGGAATTATGACGTGAAATACTTCAGAGCTGCAGGTACAGTATATGGGGTGTTTCATGCAGACGCTACATGTTGTGTAATAATGTTCTTAACTGGCGTGTATTTCTCAAATAGATTTTCAAGACGATAAATGACCACTGAATTTTGAAAGGAACATCTCAATGTTTATTTTGCATTTGAGTGAGCAGGGCTTTTCGCAGCTTTTTTGCCATAGGATCTGGCTATTGTTGGGTTTATCTCGTTGCTATGATGGAATACTAATTTTAGATGATGAAGAAATATATTTATGATCTCACATATGGATGCTATTGTCCACTATGTCATGCATGAGTATGTATAGCTGCAGGCGATGTTGGTTAGGGGATGCTTGTTAATTGGACTTGCTATGGGAGAATAGTGACACTTAGAAACTCAAATTGTCACAAATCATATACTAATAAAGATACCACACTGAGTTTATTTTTCCCACTCATAGTTTTGCTGCAGGAGCAATGAATGTCTCAGTTGGTGCCATGGCCACTAGGCATCTGCACAAAGCGGTTAATCCAAGACTAGGGGACAATCTAATGCAGTAAACGTGCTATCTACATTAAAGGGGACCGATTATGCAAAACTCACTTTTACAGTGATTGTGCACATACATTTGGGTCTCTGATGGGCCTACTAACACACAAACTGTGAACTAAAACAACCCAGTCAGTTTTTTGTGGGCTGCCTATTTGTGTAAACATGTGATTCTACAAGAAGCTCAAATTTAGCGCGGACGAATGCGTCATAAACCGGGTCATTAGAATAATACCGCCCCCCATCTGAGTATCTCCACCCAAGGCTTGAGAACTGTTTACCTGTGGATGCGCCATTTTGTTATCGCAAACGCTGGAGTCAGACCCGCTAGCATTATGTCGAAGCTAAGAGATAGCCATATGAAGTGCTATGTTGTTGGCTGCACACTCACAGAGCAGCACAGATCACTACATAGAACCCCAGCCTCAGAGGACCTAAGAGCTGAGTGGATAAGAGCCTCAGAGGACCTATGAGCTGAGTGGATAAAGTTTATTTTTGATGACAACGTCCCAGCTACAATTGGCAAAAAACTGTTTGTGTGTGCCAATCACATCTGACTGCTTCACCAACCTGGGTCAGTACAATTATTTTAAAAATAATTGTGCTGTGTGTTTCTTTTGCTGTATAGCACTAGCTAACGCTAACAGCTGAGGTAACGGTAGCTAACGTTAGTGGGCGGCTGGGCAGTGTCCCTGTGTCTGATGGTAGGTGAGGAGGAGAGAGGATGATGAAATTGTTACAGTAACATTGTAAACTAACCATTCAGAAACATCCTGCTGCATTTCCAATGTTTGTGTTAGGGTTAGAACTTCTGCAGGAGCCTGTCCTTCTGGATCTGATTCAGGATCAAACATGTACAGTTTAATTCCTGCCATATTTGTTGTGTACATGTGGAGAGGGGCGTGCGGAGGAGCAGCTCATTTTCATTTAAAGCTACAGACACCAGAAACAGCCAGTTTTGAAAAGGACTGAAACAGAGGGGTTTAGATCATGCTAGAATGCTTAATCTGAATGGTATTTTCACCAACACATATCCAATGTTTTGGGGACCCCAGAGACCTATATTTACTTGTTGAAAAGTAGCATAATAGATACCCTTTAAAGGGTAATTCCACCAAAACATTACTTTTGATTTGTAGAAAAGTAGCTCTCCTCCTGATTAAAATTAGGTCTCAGCCCACTTTCTACGTGTAGTGAGAGCAGATATATTGCCCCAAACTACTGCACATGTAGCAGTTACTTGCTTTATGTCATGGATCTTGCCTTCCTTCCCTTATCTCCACGTTCTCGTTATTCTTTTTTGTCATTACCGGCAATCTATCGGATTTTCCTTTGTTCTGCGACAGGGTTTTGCTTTCGCCTCGTCATTAGTAAGTTCACCTGTTATTAATTTCCGTTGACTATTTATACTCCGCTTCCTGCCTCTCTCGTTGCTTCCATGTTATTCCACTTAACATTCGAGCCGGTAAAAGAAGGTATAGGATTAGTTAGTAAGCTAGTTTAAAAAAAGAAAGGGTTTAGAAAGAAAGGGTTTATTAAGAAAGCAAGTTTCTTTTCGCTCTCATTTCAGAGCAGAGACTTTCTCGTTTTCTTTCGTTTTACACGAAACGGTTTCCTTTCGTTTCGCTCCACAAACGGGAGTAAGATAAGCGTGTCTGCTTATTTCCTTTGTTTTACTACACTTATCTGCGAGCGCTTTAACTGCTTTGGTCCCAGTGAAAGGGATCTTAATAGTTTTATTTTCTTTGTTCGTTCGCTCCACAAACGTGGTTAGATAAGCGTGTCCGCTTATTTCCTTTGTTCTTTTACGAGCGCTCTAACTGCTCTGATCCCAGTTAAAGGGATATTCATAGTTTTATTTTCTTTGTTCGTTCGCTCCACAAACGGAGTTAGATAAGCGCGTCTGCTTATTTCAGTTTTGCTCGCATATCGAGTTCCTCGCCTTTTTCGTGAGGTTATTTTGTGTTATCATTATTCTCCCTCTCCACTACGGATTATTGTCCGTTTCAGTGGTGTTCATTGAACACTTAAAGAGTCCGTATCTGTCGCAACTGGACCTCCAATATTTCCTCTGTGTCTCTGGCACAGAGAACCCCTACAGAACATGGAAGCCAAAGGGGAGGGGCCAGCGATAGATCCGATTCTTCACAGGGTTCTATTAACTCAGGAGGCAGCCCTTGCCTCTCAGGGAGAGAGTATTCGAGCTCTTCTTGTCTCTCAACAGAGTCTGCACGAGCAGATACGCCTTCAGGCGGTCGCTCTGCAGGATCTAGCGGAGAGTCTCCGAACTCTCTCTCTCAGGACCAACCCACCCTCAGTTGCACAAGCACCCACACATCCCATTCCTCCCCCACCTCCACCTGACGCTAGAGAGCCTAAACTTCAGCTCCCGCTGCGGTATAGCGGGGAGTCGGGAAAGTGTCAGGGGTTTTTAACTCAGTGCCTATTTTTTTTTCAAATTCAGCCCTCCCGCTTCTATGCGCAAGAGTCCCGGGTAGCATTCATTCTCTCACTCCTAACCGGGAATGCTCTTGCATGGGCTGACCCACTTATCAGGGCCTATCATGGAGAACACAGATGGGCTTATGGCAGAGATGGTGTCAGTTTTTGATCAGGACGTTTTTGGCAATGAGGCCGCCATGCGGTTGACACGTCTTCGTCAGGGCTCTGACACCGTGGCCGCTTTTGCTATTGCTTTTCGTGCTCTTGCAGGAGTGACAGGATGGGCCGATGAGCCTCTTAGGGCACTGTTTATAAACGCCCTGTCGGAACCCGTAAAAGACGCTCTCGCGGGTCTCGAACCACCCGCTACGTTCGGTGCCCTGGTGTCCACCGCCATTCGGTTAGACAACCGTTTTAGAGAGAGAGAGAAAGAGAGGGGTTCTAAAGGTTTTAGGTATCGCCCAGCTAATTACCTTTCTTCCGCCATGCCAGCGGTGTCTCAAACCCCTTCACTATCTCCTATTGAGCTGGAGGAGCCCATGCAGGTCGATGGGTCCTCCATGCGCGTAACAAGGGAAGCTATGTCCCGTGACTTGTGGTGTAGGTACTGTAAGGGGCGGGGTCACTTAAAGGAACAGTGTCCCAAGCTGTCAGGTAAAAAAGGGGCCTTGCTAGAGGAACCAAGTTGCCTAAGGGGACTGCAGTTCAAGTACCCTCGGACCCTCCTGCCAGTCAAGTTACGCTGGAACGATTGCCAGTTCCATGGCAACGCTTTTATTGACTCCGGGGCAGTTGAGTGCCTTATCGATGCCGATTGGGCCAAGTCCCACAAAATTCCCACCCACCCTCTGCCTCATCCTTGCCTTGTTACGGCTCTGGACGGCCGCCCGGTAGGCACAGGCATCATTTCCCGCGTTACCTCCACCATACGCATGAGCGTTCCGTATCAGGATCATACGGAGGAGATTCAGTTTTTTGTAATTGAGTCCCCAGCTTATCCGCTGGTCTTGGGTCATTCTTGGCTTGCCCACCATAATCCTCATATTAATTGGGGGGGGGCCGGTCCTGTTATCCATCAGTGGGGTTCCCAGTGTAAATTTCACTGTTCTTCCGCCAGTCTGTTGCCGTCGGGAGGAGGGGTTCAGGAGTATTCCGAACCTATCAGTACTACTGATGTCATAGTTGCCCCGGTTATATGGGAGGTTGAGACAGCAGTGCAGAGAGCCTTGCGCTCAGACCCAGGCTCAGGTGGGGCACCAGCCCACTGTCTTTTCGTGCCTCCTCATCTTAGGTCTAGGGTTCTCCAATAGGCCCACACCTCCCAACTTACCAGTCACCCCAGTGTTCAGCGTACTAGGGACTTTTTGTCCCGACGTTTCTGGTGGCCTAGTCTGGAGAGGGACGTACGCTCGTTTGTCACGGCTTGTCCTGTTTACGCACGCGTCAAAGTCTCTCACCTTCCTCCCTCGGCTAGATGGCCGCGCTCCAGGCGCATCCACCCTACGGTTCACGTCTCCCGTCTGAAACCGGTACTCATCAGCCCGCTCGCGCCGGTGGAAAGACCACCTTCGCCTCCCCGACTCTTAGAAGGGGGCCCGGCTTATACTGTTCACCGCATTATGGCCGAGAGACGTGTGGGCAGAGGGTGGCAGTTCTTTGTGGACTGGGAGGGCTACGGCCCGGAGGAATGTTGCTGGGTTCCTAGGAGAAACATCCTGGATCCTCAGTTAATCACCGACTTCCGCAGAAATAAGGTCGTGGAAACGTCTGGTGCCGTTCCTTAGAGGAGGGGTCCTGTCATGGATCTTGCCTTCCTTCCCTTATCTCCACGTTCTCGTTATTCTTTTTTGTCATTACCGGTAATCTATCGGATTTTCCGTTGTTCTGCGACGGGGTTTTGCTTTCGCCTCGTCATTAGTAAGTTCACCTGTTATTAATTTCCGTTGACTATTTATACTCCGCTTCCTGCCTCTCTCGTTGCTTCCATGTTATTCCACTTAACATTCGAGCTGGTAAAAGAAGGTATAGGATTAGTTAGTAAGCTAGTTTAAAAAAAGAAAGGGTTTAGAAAGAAAGGGTTTATTAAGAAAGCAAGTTTCTTTTTGCTCTCATTTCAGAGCAGAGACTTTCTCATTTTCTTTCGTTTTACACGAAACGGTTTCCTTTCGTTTCGCTCCACAAACGGGAGTAAGATAACCGTGTCTGCTTATTTCCTTTGTTTTACTACACTTATCTGCGAGCGCTTTAACTGCTTTGGTCCCAGTGAAAGGGATCTTAATAGTTTTATTTTCTTTGTTCGTTCGCTCCACAAACGTGTTTAGATAAGGGTGTCCGCTTATTTCCTTTGTTCTTTTACGAGCGCTCTAACTGCTCTGATCCCAGTTAAAGGGATATTAATAGTTTTATTTTCTTTGTTCGTTCGCTCCACAAACGTGGTTAGATAAGCGTGTCCGCTTATTTCCTTTGTTCTTTTACGAGCGCTCTAACTGCTCTGATCCCAGTTAAAGGGATATTAATAGTTTTATTTCCTTTGTTCTTCGAGCGCTCTAACTGCTTTGGTCCCAGTGAAAGGGATCTTAATAGTTTTATTTTCTTTGTTCGTTTGCTCCACAAACGGAGTTAGATAAGCGTGTCTGCTTATTTCAGTTTTGCTCGCATATCGAGTTCCTTGCCTTTTTCGTGAGGTTATTTTGTGTTCTCATTATTCTCCCTCTCCACTATGGATTATTGTCCGTTTCAGTGGTGTTCATTGAACACTTAAAGAGTCCGTATCTGTCGCAACTGGACCTCCAATATTTCCTCTGTGTCTCTGGCACAGAGAACCCCTACACTTTACTGTGAACTACAATGGCCAAGAGCGCTTACAGTTTATGGGTGATGTCAGACAACACAGCTGTCACGCCCAATGAATAACGTTACCGGAGTGGAGGCCCGAGGTTGGGCTGGGTATTTTACTGCTAGTCCTGCAGTGTCTCTTCGAGACTAGAGAGGCCACATTACTCGCTGACAAGTTAGCCACTAGTGTAACAGTTCTACTGAAAAAATACCACCACCATTAGCTCCAGAAAAACGGGGGAAATACGGCCATTAATTTAGGAAAACTTTATTTAGCCTATCTACTTTTGGTATCGTGAAAACATATTAACTAGCCTTGACAGAAGTCTACAACACTTAACGTTACCTACGTATGGTAACTACTACAATGCTATTTTCTTTCTGGAGAATTTCTACATTTCAAAATATCACTTTGTGTGGATGTCACATTTTGGTAGCTTTTAGGGGTGTGCAAAACTCATATTTGTCATTGTCGAATAATCGGTGGGTGGTATGAGCGAATAATCGATTCGCATGTGCCGACAGGATAATAAATTGACACCTGTCAAGTGCGAAATGCAGTCGATTTTCCTTACGCGGTAAAAGTTAAGCGACTGCACGTCACTCTGAATGGAGAAGGCGTCAAATTATGGAGGTAGATTTCTATCAAAAATAAACAAACACAAAAGTATAATCCACAATTATATTTACCATCCACACACACACCTCTCAATTTGTGTTCGTAGGTATAATCCACAAATGTGTTTTTGCCATCCACACGCAAACACCTCTCAATTTGTGTTTCGTAAAAATAATCCACATGTGTTTGCCATCCACACACAAACACTTCTCAACTTGTTTTTCGTAAATCATCATTTGGATGAATGCAAAAATTATATACACAAATGCAAATAACATTTTCAGATATGTTTCCAATGTTCACGTTTACAAACCAAAAGCTTGGCTTGCGAACTGGCAAATCTACATTTGGCGATCGAAGGACACGAAATAACGGCTGTTTTCACTGTTTTCAGTACTTTAAGGATTACACTGCTGTTATCTAATGTCCTTGGCATGTCAGCGATTTTCACGGATATTTTTTCAGCTGGAGGTTTGTCATATTTGCGAGTTTCCAAAAAAGAAGACGTAGCCTGCACCGGGCCGGACTCTTCAACGGTGGTTGTGTTGTGGATGTTTTTGAGATCATCATTGTCGAGGTCGATCCATGGTAGGACAATTTAATATCACAAATATTGCACTGCACTTAATTGTCCCCGATTGTTTTAAATTGGTCCAAGGCTGAGCTTTTTCTAGCTTTTTTCGACACGGACATTTTTGCTGGCTTAGTGGCTAGCTAGGAAAGGCTAATGCGTCATCAGTGAGAAGTTGTCTCTTGGTGTTTCTCACTAGTAATAGTTTGACGGAACTACAAACTGAAGTTCATAATGGCTCTGTTCAGTGATTTGTATTTATTTATGAAACAATAAACTCCGCAACCCTGTGGGTGCGCCCCAATACTAAAAAAATGCACCCTCCTATCCTCCACTACCACCTTCTTTCCTCCGTGCTCCGGAAACGGATCTTTGTGTTTTAATTCAATGTTGCTGATTACATCTTAACTACATATTAATGGTTACGTATTAATGAATGTCTCGACGCAAACCACAATGTCAGGTACATTGTATACTGTGCCTGCAAATACTTGTACTCAGACAGTTTTGCATACTTCCGGGTAGGAGAGGAGTGGTAGTGGGGGGGGTGGAGGAAGGGAGGTGGGGAGTGAAGAACATTGGGACGCACCAACAGTTTTTCACACTTTCGCGTATCTCCAGCACCTGTGGTCTACACAGTCTAGTGTGCAAACTTTTATTTTTATATTTATTTATGAAATATGACATAATAAATATGAATTGTATGTATTTATTCATCCCCAAAATACATTTCAAAAGAAATAAAATATGACTTATTTTTTGAGTGAAAACTACCTACACAAAAGTCGTTGCCCCCTTCCCCCCCCTCCAAAATTTGATTCTTGCCTTCATGAACGAATAATCAAATATTCTGACTCACCCCTAGTAGCTTTATCTTCATTTGCTTTGTTATAAGAGCACAATTCCCACAATGCTTCACTTTAACTAGAGCACTGGCTAAAATGGATTAGCTAGCTAACTAGCTAGCAACTTTACTTTGTGGATTCATTTACTTAGATGTAATGCAAAAAAGAAACCTAAGGTAGGCAAGTTTACCATTTAGCAAAGTTAGCTGTTTTGGTTAGCTGGTAAGCTTAGTTAACCTAGCTACCTAGCTCATTGGTTCAGGTTGTGTTGTTGCTTTCTGAAGATTGAAGTGAAAGCTAATGCTAGCTAACATCAGATATAAAAGTCATTTCCATTTGCACAGTGTCAGCCTGCTTGTGTGAGGGATAGATTAAGTTTGTTTGTAACGTTAACGTCCAGCTGAGAGTCTGCCTGATTGAGAGAGATAACGTCGTTGTCCCCAGCCGAGTGCCAGCCTTAGCTACTAAGAAGACAAGTTGAAGTCAGTAATGTTACTGTTATTTTGTTTTTCTAACTATAACGTTACTTTAGAACAGCAGGCTCATAGTTACTCTGGTTGCAGCGCCGCGATGATGTATGGGAGTTGGAGGCTTCAACGGCTGCAAAATGTCAGTGCATGCCGTCTATAAATAAACATTTCTTAATATTTTCAACATATATACAAAATGTAACTAGATATAGAATAGAATAGAATAACTTTTATTTTCCCGCTAGGGAACTTCAGTTGTCGCCCCAGCAACAACAAAAAAGACAAACAGTGGGGCAGACCCACAACACACAAATAAAGACATCCAACAGAATCATGACATTAATCAAGTGAATAGCCCCCGCTGTCCCGAGATATCCAGTGTCACCAAGCAGTCCAACACACAAACTCCACCCCCACAACTCTCCTCCGTACACGCAGCGCCGCTTTGTACACCACCTAAACGGAGCACCGAACTGCATCAATCTTCCCAGTCGTCTCCTCACTCCTTCCCCGCATTATGTTCTCCTTCCCAGGTTGTCTTTTGAAGATCGCCTGCGCTCCCGGATCAGGTGAAGAGCGATGGCAAACTCCGTTGCAGTAGTATGCAGATTCTGGACATTCCCGAGCATATGTTGCGAATGTGTCTCCATGGCGACGACCACAAACAAAACTATATCGACTAGATAATTCGTCAATATTATCAAAACGAGCAGGAGTGCCCCGAAAATCTCCAGTCCGCTTCCCCGTCCCACGACAGACACACAGCGCATGAAAAAAACAAAGACAAAAGCCAGACACAACAAAACACATTCAAATGAATAAACTCGAATACGAGAGACAGCTGGACTACATGTTGGCATTACAATGCCACGTGACGTCAATAATAACAATTTTAAGATATAATTATAAGAAAACAACCCTGCCTACAGTTTTATCCTGGTGATATTATGATACAAAAATTCTAGGCATGTTTTACAGCCATATGAAAATGACTCCCCTATCAATTTTTATATTAGACATTTCAGAAATGCAATTCAGTGACAGTAATTTTTTGGAGTTCACAGCGTCACTCACAAAATTACTGAATATTTTCAGAAATTCTAAAATATTAGCCCAAACGTTATTACAGTGGATCTACCCCTTTAAGATTTGAAGGCAAATTCTTGAACGATAGTATCTTGTGCTGTTTTAGCAGGCATATGAGACAGCGAAATCTGTAGGAATCATTTTTTCTACCAAGAATTTCGAACAGTTCGCCTAAATGGATGTAAGGCCATGGATGTTGAATGGCTTCATCCATAATATGTAAGATATAAACCAAGACATGCCGTATATATACAAGAATATATATTTTTTGAAGGCGCGCATATTGGTCGACTTGGTTCCGCTTTGTTTGTATTTAAATAAATGAAAATTAATGGACGAAAATGTTTCTTTTCAAAAACACTGTAAGCAAATAGTAACAACACTTTTAGAAATGTAGTAAGTACAAAGTACCGGTTTTTTTATTTAAAATGTAGTGGGTAAAAGTGAAAAGTCCCATACAAAATAAATACTCATATACAGATATTTGAAAAACATACTTAAGCACAGTAACAAAGTATTTGTACTTCGTTACGTTCCGCCTCTGGTACTGACATCTGTTACTCCTGGCTGAAACTATGAGACATCCAGTGAAACAATTTTTAAGAAACTGCCAGCTTGTTCAGTGTAACAGTAGCCTATACCTACACTGTAAGAAGAAGAAAAAACATAAAAAAGGCAGCAAAGTTGCCAGTGAAAAACTATTTAATGAAGCTGAAACCATGATATAATGGCCTAATTGTTGTCATCTTTCCAAGTATTAAAAGAAACTACATTGAGCAGATACGATACAACTACACATCATGTGGACCACTTAAAATTAAAATGAATAATGTATATTGCTGTTGTCTTGGGGATCTTCGTATGATGCAGTTTAAAGGGATAGTCCACCCATTTTGAAATTTTTTATATTGTTTTACTTACCCCCGAAATAGTATGTAAACACAGACATCTGAAATCAGAAACAACATCATATTGTAAGGTTCTTAATTCGGAGAACCAGGTGCGAACGTGAGCGGATATTCAATAGGTCTCTCACGAGAGTGAGGACCGCAGAAAAGGGGACGCGAGCAGAGAAAGGAACAAATGAAATAAAGGGAATAAAGACTCCCGGCGTAAGCCAAATCAAAACACAGCCAAATCTTTGTTACTACTCGACAATAGCGAGTAGTAACAAAGAAAGAACATCACGCTCTAAAACTAAGAGCAATTTAAGGTGGTCAGAAGAAACAGAAAAGAGAACCCAGAATAATGGGCGAGAGAAACGAGAACGAAAATAGAACCCGTTACCTTAAGCTCTAGGTGGAAACGAGCTGAACACAAAGGTAAGAGAGGAGTAAAATAATGAAAATACTCCAGAGGAAAACAAAAAGAGGGAAGGGTTAAGGATAAGGAGTGAAAACAGGATAAATAAGATACCAAAGGTACTAATCCTAACTCTAACCGGTCTTCCTACTTTTCTTATTTGAACTAACAATAAAAGTAGTTGCCAAGTTCCTGTACCTTACCGACTTTGAGTCAAACATAAAACACAACAAAGCACCGAAAGAAGGAAGCGAGATGCTTAAATAACCCGTGCAATCACCTGAGACAGGTGAGCAAATTGACAGACGAACAGAAAACAAAACGCGAAAGGGAGCCAACCCGGAGTTGCGAGAAATCTCAAGCGGAGACGGGAACGGCAACCAGGAAAACAATGATAGGACCCCCCCTCTAAGAGACGACTCCTTGAAATCCCTCAAGACTCTGTCTGGAACGTTCTAATGAGTTCTGGGTCCAAGATGTTCCTCGATGGGACCCAGCAGCACTCCTCAGGACCATAACCCTCCCAATCGACTAGAAACGGGAAGCCCCTGCCCACACGCCTCTCTGCCAAAACGCAATTGACCGTATACACCGGACCTCCCTCCACAAATCGGGGAGTAGGCGGCGGCTCGTCCGCAGGAGCAAGAGCGCTGACCAATATGGGCTTCAGTCATGAGATGTGGAAGGTTGGGTGTATGTGCATGGAGTGTGGTAGTTCCAAGCGCACCGTGACCGGGTTCATCTTACGGACGATCTTAAAGAGACCAACGTAGCGTGGTGCGAGTTTACAGGATTCCACCCGCAATGGGAGGTCTCGCGTAGAAAGCCACAATCACTGACCTACCCAATAGGAAGGAGCTGCACGACGATGACTAACGGCTGACGGCTTCTGCTTAGCCATGGCCCGCAGCAGCGAGGAACGAACTCGCTTCCAAATAGCTCGGCACCTCCGAATAAAAGAACATGCAGAGGGTACCTCCACATAACTTTCCAGCTCTGGAAACAGTGGAGGCAAATAGCCCACCTGTGCCTCAAAAGGGGAAAAGGAGGCGATTAGGAGGGCCTGGGCCTGGATCCAAGCGCAACGCCTTTTGAACAGCCACCTCAATGTCCCATAACACTGGCACAAGAATTTGAGCCTTGGGTATGATAGGCTTCGGAGTGATATCCCTGTCGGACCGATCAAAGACCCATGAAAGAGCTTCCGGTTTCACATTATTCAATTCTGGACGGTAGGTTAATAAGAAATTAAACCAGGTGAAGAACAGTGCCCAGCGGGCCTGCCGGGAATGATGTGTTTCAGCCTCCTGGACGTATTCCAGGTTTTTGTGATCGGTCCATACAGTCAAAGGATGTTCCGACTCCTCTAACGCCAGTTTAACGGCTAACAGTTCCCGATCCCCAATGTCATAATTCCTCTCGGCAGGTGTTAATGCACGAGTGAAACATGCGCAAGGATGCATCTTCTGATCGTTAGGGGAGTGTTGAGATAGGATAGCCCCTGCTCCTAACTCAGACACATCCGCATTGCTCTGTTTGTTAAAAACCTCTGACAGGTCTGTGTACTCGTTAGGTACATTGGCAGGTAAGGGGAATTCAAACGTCCCTGCCACTCTCACACTGACTCTCAGACGTAGAATCAGGCACAGGAGACCACCTGAACTCTGAATCTGAGAATTCCTCTGTAGAGACCGCCTTCTCCTCAGAAGGATAACTATCGGCTATAGAATCCCAGGACAAACTCTCCTCTTCGATATCAGGTTCAGAGATGGAATCACTCCGATCAGACAGGAAATTGAGCTCCTCCAAGTCAGCGTTCGAATCGAGCTCAGAATAATATTTGTGACCTCCCGACACGAGGGGGAGACTTAGTTGGCATTGTGAAGCGCAAAAAGAACCCCACTAGAGAATGGGCGTTTATGAACCCCCTACTTAATATGAGGACTATGTAGTAATGAATGCCCTAAAACTATGGGATAAGTAGCGGATTTGACAAAAAAAACTGAATATTCTCAGTGTGCCCCTTATAAGGAATGCACATACTAATGGGAGCCGTGACCTGTTTAATTATTCCTGTTCCTAAGGGGCGACTGTCAAGTGCCGTAACAGAGCATGGACATTGTAACAGGCGAATGGGCAATAGGACGGGAATGGCAACAAGGAAAACCGTGACACATATAAAGTAATTTGAGCTAAAATATCGTCCTTGTGCACTCTGTAATCATATGTGCATTTTCGTTTCCAACTACGACCCTTGTAAAGCTGTTGTTAAGCATTATTTGAGTGAATTTAGGGGGTTAATTTACAGCAAGTTAGCCTGGGGGGAATTATATCCAATGCCAAGATGCTAATTGTTAACATTGCTCCAATTCAGGATGTACAATAATTTAGCTACAATGGTGAGACCAGGACAGCTTAACATACTATTTCTGGGGTAAGTAAAACAATATAAATTTTTTTTAAATGGGTGAACTATCCCTTTAACATGATTGAACATGTGTTATGTATTAGTTATGCATTAGAGCTTTAAGGCTGTTACTTTGTTATACCACTAGGTGACGCTACTTCCTGTATGTGCCAGTTATTCCAACAGTACAGGAGTATAGTTCAAATACATAACAAATGTGTCGACTGGGTTATTGAACATCGTAGACCAAATAATCAAAATGTTATGAAGCCAGAACTCAGCGGATCGCTAAAGGTGAATGGCTTTTCATTGTTGTCAAGCAAAGCCCCAAACAAATGCAAACACTGCGGGAAACCAAATCATGATGATGATGCCTGTGGATACAAGAATCAGAACTGTAATACATGTGGCAAAAAGGGACACATAAGGCACGTTTGTAGAGCTAAAAAGACGGAAGTGAGAGAACATAAAGTGGAAGAGAGACTGAAAGTGGGTAGTAAAAAGGACTATGCTAAAAATAGCCGTGTGCACAGCGTTCATGCAGGCAAAATGTCCAGTGATGACACAGACTCCGATATTGCGTTGCATAAAGTGTCACAAACTGGAGAAAAGTCTCACATCGCTGTAAAGCAAAAGATTTAAGGAATTCCTGTAAAAATGGAGCTAGATACTGGCGCTGCAGTCTCTTTGATTTCAACAGAGAAATATAGGGAAATGCTAAACCACTTACCTCTGCGTCCAACGGACATTATATTGAGAACATGCACTGGGGAGGCTGTGTCCACAAGAGGTTGTCGATGTACAAGTGAAAATTTACTTGCAGGCTGCTGTTCATCCTCTGTATTTAGTAAAGGGTGATTACCCACTACTGTTTGGCAGAGAGCGGTTGGGCTGCTGTGTTACGTTCCTCTGCTTTCCGTTTCCCCTGCTTTGCGTTCCGTTTTGGCTTTTGGGCTGCTGTTTCTTTGTGTCTCCCATACAGGTGGAGTTAGGCTAGTGACGTCACAGTCCTATATGGAGATCCTGAGAGCTGCGCTGGAGGGACGACGCACGCTGTTGCCTGGCAACCATCTCCAGGAGCTACATGGAGACGTCCACGTCACAGTGTGTGAAAGATGCCGTAATTGGGGACACGGAGGACCGTTGCAGAGCAGCGGGATTGGAAAGATGCTAGAGTATAAATACCCTGTCTCCATCTGCATCACGAGAGTTCGAGCAACCTGAAGCTAGCGATTTACACGACTTTCACAACGCTTCCTGTACACTGAGTCTTGGGCTAACTTTGTTAACCGACTACAATAAATGATTGGACTGAAAACTGTTGAATACCACTGAAGCAGCGATACCGCTAGACCAGGTAGAGAAGACCCCTTCTGCCATCTGAACGTGGGTCTGATTTTTGGACACTTGCTGCCTGGTGAGAGCATGCAGCCTGTGTAGCCTATCTGTACATATTATCGAACTGTTATATGTTTAGAGGATAGCTAAGTTGGTTCCTACCATAAGTGTCTGTGTTATTAAACATTTTTGTCTTTTAAATCACTTCATGCTTCACTGTGTTTATCTTTACGGTTGTGGTTTGCATTTAAGTGGCTTAGTGTTACCTCCACTACTGTACACCTGGTTATTGCAACACAGGTGGATTTTGGGACGTAACACTCCGATCTTGCGTTGCATAAAGTGTCACAAACTGGAGAAAAGACTCACATCGCTGTAAAGCAAAATAATTTAGGAATTCCTGTAGAAATGGAGCTAGATACTGGTGCTGCAGTCTCTTTGATTTCAACAGAGAAATATAGGGAAATGCTAAACCACTTACCTCTGCGTCCAACGGACATTATCTTGAGAACATACATGGGGGAGGCTCTGTGTCCACAAGAGGTTGTCGATGTACAAGTGAAAATTTACTTGCAGGCTGCTGTTCATCCTCTGTATGTAGTAAAGGGTGATTACCCACCACTGTTTGGCAGAGAGTGGTTGCACCAAATCAAGTTCAACTGGAAAGAGATAAAGGCTGTCTGCCAGAACACACTGGAAGATGTGTTCCAGAAACATGCTGCCGTTTTCTCTAAGGAGCTTGGCATGATGAAAGGAATTGAGGCAAGTGTGTCACTGACACCTGAGCACAAACCAAAATTCTGCAAGCCCACTGCTATCTAGACAATATCCTGGTGATGGGGCGTACAAATGCCAAGCACGTAGAACACCTGGACTGCATTTGAATGGATCTCTATGGGAATTTGGGGGGTGGGGGGTCTAGATTAAGCTGACAATTACGCGAGATATGCAGTAGATATGGATGATCACTTTAAGGGTTTCTTCTCCTGACTTATTTTTCCATAGAGTTCAATAGGAAAACGAGTGAGGAAAAACAACCCTTAAAGTGATCCATCCATATCTACTGGTAGCTTGTGTGATGGTTTCAGCGTAATGTAGCTATTATTAAGCCAACAACCGACCTTTTGTGTTGCTAATCTCAACTAGCTTCACCTGAGTGAATATATAGCGTGTTTGCCACTCCTACTACAGAGTGCATCTAGACAGTGTGTGTTGATTTTCTGCCGTCGGATTGGTTAAGTATCTATTTTCATTTGGTTTTAGCTGTGCATTAGGTAATCAAACCGCTTTGTAGTCATTGTGTAGCTGAAGTAAATTGCAGTAGTTAGCGACCTGTTTAAGTTGATTTGTAGCTATTATTAAGCCAACAACCGGCTTTTTGTGTTGCTAATCTCAACTACCTTCACCTGAGTGAATTAGCCCTGCAAGCAGCTGAATGCAATCGGTAAATTAGCAAATAGTGTATAAGTTAAAGCAGAAGCTGCCGTAAGTACGGCAGCCTCATCAGCAATTTGTATGACTTGTCTGTTTGTCCTTATCTTTTCACTACCTAACTTGGCTTATCACCCCCTACCATGTGTCTAACCCCCATTCATCTGTGCTCTATGCCTCGGGCCAGGAGGCCCAACCATCGCAGGCGCTGCCCGGCTAACCTGGTCTGCCTACCCCTGTTCTTTAATAAGGAAATCTCAGTGGTGGGTGGACTATGGAACTGCCGATCAGCTGTCCAGAAAGCTGACTTCATCACTGCCTACGCCAAGATTAAGTCCCTCCACTTCCTGGCTCTCACTGCGTTTGCCTGGATGAACTGGACACTCTCCTGAGCTCCTTCCCTGAGGATGGCACCCCTGTAAGCCTACTGGGAGACATCAACCTCCATCCAGAGAGTTCCCAGCTATCCAGTGTCGCCTCACTCTTCCAGTCCTTCGCTCTCACTCAATCCCCATCGCCTGCCACCCACAAGGCTGGTAACCAGCTAGACCTTGTACTCACCAGGAGCTGCGCCACGTCTGAACTCACGGTGACCCCGCTCCACATTTTCTCTTTCCTGCCCACTCTCCCTCAACCCCTGTTATGTTCAGGAGAAATCTCCGCACCCTCTCGCACTCCTCTCTCACTACTTCCACTCTCTCTATACTTCCACCTCCAGCTTCCTTTGCTAATATGCATGTTGATGTTGCCACCTCTATGTTTAACTCCTGCCTCTCTCAGTCTCTCAAATCACTTTGTCCTCTTGTCTCCAAACCTGCTCGACCATCACTCCCCTCCCCGGAGCTGACAGATTCTCTTAGATCCAGCAGAACCATGCTGCGAGCCGCTGAGAGAAAGTGGAGGAAATCCAGATCCCCAGATGACCTGGCCTCCTATCATACTCTGCTGGCAGCCTTCACAGCTGGGACTTCATTTTTTCAGTCTAAAATTAATGCATGTGTGTCTAATCCACATAAACTCTTTTCCACCTTCTCCTCCCTGCTTGGACCCCTCTGATGTCAGGAACTACCATCCTGTATCTCTCTTTCCCTTCCTGTCCAAAACTCTTGAACGAGCTGTCCATAACCAACTGTCTGTTTTTCTCCACCAGAACAACCTGCTTGACCCCCTTCAGAACCGGACATTCCACGGAAACTGCTCTCCTGGCTGTGACTGAGGCACTCTCCACTGCTAGAGCCTCATCCCTCTCCTCTCTCCTGATTCTACTTGACCTGTCTGCAGCGTTCGACACGGTCAACCACAAACTCCTGATCTCCACACTCTCTGAGATGGGCATTTCTGGGACTGCCCTCTCCTGGTTTGTATCGTATCTCACTGATAGATCCTACCAAGTCTCTTGGAAGGGTTCTGTCTCTGCACCCCATCCCCTGTCTACAGGAGTAGGAGATCTGTACTGGGTCCTCTGCTGTTCTCCATTTATACAAAGTCTCTTTGTTCAGTAATTAATTCACATACCATACCATAGTTATGCTGACGATACTCAACTCTTCCTCTCTTTTCCTCCCTCTACCCAACAGGTGAAGGAGAAGATATCTGCTTGTCTGGCTGACATCTCTGAGTGGATGTCTACCCATCACCTGAAGCTCAACCTCGACAAGACAGAGCTTCTCTTCATGCCATACAAGACCTCCCCACTACTTGACCTCTCCATCACCGTTGACGGGACCATGGTGGCTGCCTCCCGCTCTGCAAAGAACCTGGGGGTGGACTTCAAAGACCACATCAGGGCGACAGCACGGTCCTGCAGGTTCCTCCTGTACAACAAGCTAAGCAAGTAGCGGAGAAGCTGATGGGGGTACGATCACGACCGATAGGGAAGTGTGAGGTGTGTGCGGTTGACAGTGGTGACGCGAGGTCGTCCAACACTGGCGGCTCCGGGAGAGCCTCCAGTGGAGACTCCCCAGGTGCCGGAGTTCCACCCCATGGAGGATTTCCCACTCGCTCAGTCTCGGGACGATACCCTACGCTTCGCCTTTGACCAGGTGATGTATGTTAATGATCAGCTGGTGCGCCCTGACGCTGCACGCTCTTACCCATATTTTGTGATTATTAAAGATAGGTTGTACAGAGTGAGTCGTGACACTCAGACAGGTGAAGAGACGACCCAGTTGTTGGTACCTAAAAGCCGCCGGGAAATAATTTTCCAGGCGGCTCATTACAACCCCATAGCTGGTCATTTAGGGTATGAGAAAACACTAGACCGGATAATGGCCCGTTTCTATTAGCCGGGCATTTGGGCGGACATACGTAGGTGGTGTGCGTCCTGTCCAGACTGTCTGCTAGTGAATTCCCTGGCCATCCCAAAAGCACTGTTGCGCCCTCTCCCATTAATTGAGGTCCCTTTTGATAGAGTGGGCATGGACCTCATCGGACCATTTGACAGGAGCACTCAGGGATACCGATTTGTATTAGTTCTGGTGGATTATGCAACCCGGTATCCCGAAGCAGTGCCGTTACGCAATATCTCTGCCAAGAGTGTTGCGCAGGCATTGTTTCAGATAATCTCCCGAGTTGGAATCCCGAAAGAGATTCTGACTGATCAAGGCACTTCATTTATGTCACGCACATTACGCGAACTGTATGAATTATTGGGGGTTCAGTCCATTAAGACTAGCGTGTACCATCCACAAACGGATGGGCTTGTTGAGCATTTTAATAGGACTTTGAAATCTATGATTCGGAAGTTTGTACACGATGACAGCCGAAATTGGGATAAGTGGTTAGTTCCTCTATTGTTTGCAGTGAGAGAGGTTCCCCAGGCCTCCACAGGATTTTCTCCTTTCGAATTGCTATTCGGGAGACAACCACGGGGTATCTTGGACCTAGTTAAAAAAAGCTGGGAGGAAGGTCCAAGTCCCAGTAAAAACGAAATTCAATACATTATGGACCTGCAAGCAAAACTCCATACACTGGGGAGATTGTCACGGGAGAATTTGCTCGAGGCTCAGGAATGTCAGCAGAGGCACTACAATAATGGAACTAAGCTACGGCAATTTTCACCGGGAGATAAAGTCCTGATATTACTACCAACTTCCAACACAAAATGACTCGCTAAGTGGCAAGGACCCTTCGTGGTCACACGACGAGTGGGAGAAGTCGATTATGAGGTGGAGTGGTCTGATAGAGAGGGGGCGAAACAGATTTATCACCTCAATCTATTAAAAGCATGGAAAGAGGTGGTACCGGTCTCCCTGGTCACGGTAGATCAGGAGAGAGATGAGCTGGGGCCAAAATTCTACCAATCAAACCTCCCCCTTTCTGATAGATATCTCTTACCGAATCAGAGAGCGGATCTTGCCTTTTTGAAAAAACAGTTTGCTGATGTGTTTTCCCCTCTACCAGGACGAATATCTCATAAACCACCACATTGAGACAACCCCGGGGGTGACGGTGCGTTCGCGCCCCTAAAGACTGCCTGAACATAAAAAGAAATTGGTGCAGGCAGAAATAAAGGCAATGCTGGAATTAGAGGTAATAGAGGAGTCTAACAGTGCGTGGAATAGCCCCATCGTGCTAGTGGGTAAGCCTGATAGATCTATTCGGTTCTGTGTAGACTATCGTAAGGTGAATAGAGTGTCACGGTTCGATGCCTATCCAATGCCTCGGGTCGACGAGCTCTTGGATCGGCTGGGCACAGCTCGTTTTTTTTTTCTACACTGGATTTAACCAAGGGCTACTGGCTGATTCCTTTGTCTCCAGAGTCCAAGGGAAAACGACTTTCTCTGCTCCGGACGGGTTGTACCAATTCCGGACACTTCCGTTTGGGTTATTCGGAGCCCCTGCCACATTTCAACGTCTCATAGACAGGGTGCTGCGTCCGCATGCGGCTTTCGCTGCAGCCTATCAGGATGACATCATCATCCACAATAACAGCTGGGCTCAGCATGTGCGGCATGTGGGGGCGGTGCTAGAGTCCCTGAGACAGGGTATTTGTGATGTAAAAAAGTTACGAAATCCCACCTAATAATTAGGCTATATTATTGTAACAGCGCAGTAATTATTTTGCAGTAATCACAGTAAGTTTGATGAAATCGTTGAAGTCGAATCCAAAGGCATAAGTAATGGCTGCTCATATTGAATGCACTACGCACGGGCTGTTGAACGTCATTCAAAGGCGATAATGTTCACTTACCTGTATGTAAATTCTAATATGTAGTTTTATGATACATAGCCTAGCGACTCAAAATGTGTTAATCATTTACATGAGTGTTTAATTAAGCAATAACTTTTTTAGCTAATAGACATCGGTTTTAGGGCGCATGCAGTTTATCTTGCTCCAGTTTGCCAATGTGAATTCTTCAGGAATCTTTTTTTTTTGTAATAAGGGACACAATATGGGAAACAACTGTGACAGGGACTAATTACATAATTTTACATACAAATATAATACCAACTGTTCATTTTGATAGCCTACATGTTTAAAAAGTGCACAGTGCCCTGTTATTTAAACAAACATCACAATGTCTGAACCATGTCTCAACTATCGTCGACAGCTATCAATCATCGTCGATGGACGATGACATCATCCATCGAGCCAACCCTATCTCTAGCCATGCTTTTTCTGGGCCGCCAGCTACGCACTAGTTTGGACGCCCTGAAACCCAGTGTGGCGTCTGCGGTGGAACACGCACATACTTCCCAAATCCTCCGCAGGGCTGCACGATCCAAGCTCAGGCAGTTTGTAGTTGGTGACCCTGTACTCCTTTGTAATTATAGGAGGGGAGAGTGATGGACACCAGGAGTGGTGACCTCTCAAAGAGGACCTTTCTCTTACACTGTGGATTTTGGGGCTACAGAAGAATGGAGACATTGTGCGGATCAACTTCTGTCTCATCAGAACCAAACAGCACCCCAAAAGCCAGCTGAAACCGAGGTGACATTGTCACCTGACATCACTCCCTCCACGCCAGCGGGAAACCAGCAATGCACCTCTAGTGATACTCCTGGTGATGCCCAGGCAACCCACAATTTGCCTGATACCTCATCAACAGAAAGTAGTACTCTGGTGACTAAACCCCCAGATCGCCTGACATTGCAGGATTGCAGAGTAAACAAAAATTCTAAGAAAACAAAAGGGACTGTATGTAGGTATGGTAGTGAGCCTGTTCTGTTATGGAGCAGAATAATCCCCTGAAATGTCTCGAGGTCAGGTGCAATCAACCCCCTACCTCTAGTTTAGTTTATTTATAACAAAAAAAGGCAAAGAAAATAACAGACAAACAGTATTGTATCCCTTGTTGAAAATGTTTTATGTTTACCTTTACAATAACGCTGCATTCTCACAGCGAGCAACTTGGTCGCTGGGTCGGTCAAGTCTACTAGGCTGGGGGCGGGGCAAGAGCTTCCCGTTGTGTCATCCAAATCAGCTTGTGCAGCTACAATTTTTTTATGAAGACAAACAACGGCAGTAGCCTACATACTGTATAACAAAGACATATTTGCGATGCATCCTATTCTTTATAGTTATCTCATGACACTAATAATTATATGTTCTCACTAGCTAGCGATAGGCTATATCTATCTTCGTCGCGAGCTAGCAATTTTTATCTATCTATATAGATAGATAGATATATATGTATAAAACTCAACATGTAGTTTGGGCTCAATGTGATATTGGTAGAACAAGCCACATATACCCTGCACGGTTATGTTATGACACTAATAATTATAATTATATAATTATCTTCCATTGCTATGAAGCGTGGAACTCTGATTGGCTGTTGAGGCCGATGTCGGGGAAAAAGTTCAACTGCGGGCAACATTTATGGGCCGATTTTGGTCGCTCAGTTGCCTAGTTACTCAGGTCACTGACCATCGCTCAGCTTCATAGAAAAGCTTCCAGAAACTGGGCAAAGTTGCTCGATGTGAGAACGCAGCGTAAGACGGGAGGTTATGTATTATAGCTTTAAGACTGTCCCTTTAACATGATTGAACATGTATTATGTATTGGTTATGCATTAGAGCTTTAAGGCTGTTACTTTGTTATACCACTAGGTGGCGGTACTTCCTGTATTTGCCGGGTTATTCCAACAGTAAAGGTGTATAGTTCAAACACATAACAAATGTGTCGGCTGTGTTCTTGAACGTAGACCAACTAAATCTAAATTTAAAAAAAATAATAATCTAAATCTAAATGTTATGAAGCCATAACATAACAATATGATGTCACAATTTGTTTCCCTTAGGCCTGACATGGAAGCACTATTGAATAAAAAAATTTTGGCTGACTAAAATCAGTCAAGTTTCAGTCTTGCTCTTGCTATGTCTATGTTCGCTATCAAGTAATTAATGTCAGAGGGGGGAAAATGCTTATTTTATCTCACCAGGTCAGATGCACTAGCCCTTGTCCATTTGTATAACGTAAGTGAACGTTACGCAACCATCTTTGTGTACATCATTAGCTAGATTGCTAATGCTGCATTTGTTATGAACTCGGCAGCTTGTAGCTCCGACATGGAAGCTCGGAGTCCCAATGAAGAATAAGGTTCAAATTCACTTAACGTGAAATTTTAATTATTCCCACTTTTTTAACCATAGGCTATTGAAAAAACCTTATGCACAGCAAATCCTGGCAACTGTAGCCTAGGCTATTTGAAAAACAATACACTGGACAAACTTTTTTCAGTCAAAACCATTCTATTTACTTACAGGCTGTAGGTCTAGATGAAAAAAGCTGTATCGTAATGACATCTGAAGCGCATTTTCAGAACTGAAATCTCCGTCTATTGCAGTGTGCGAGTTTTCCATTGAATGACAATTCACACATTAGGTGTAAATGACGATTTGCGCATTAGGCTTGATATAGGTGTTATCTGCAAAGTTTTTAATGGATAGCCATTGTCCCGTAACAGAAGATTGTCCCCCCAGAAGATTACAGGAACTATTGGCATATATAGGCTAAGTCATAGCTTGATCCAGTATAATTGTGAATAGTCTATACATGTAACCTTACACGTAGGCTACAATCACACATCGCCTGGATGTTAATGGAGTGGGCTGAAAGCAATTTAATGTGGCATTCCCCTTCACTGAGGTATAGGTACACTGCCTATACCTTAAAAAGTCGCACACTCATTGCGTTGGACCGCCTTTAGCTTTGATTATGGCGCGCATTCGTCGTGGCATTATTTCGACGACCTTATGCAACGTCACAACATTTATTTCCGTCCAGAGTTGCATTAATTTTTGGCCGAGATCTTGTATTGACTACGGGAGAGTCGAACTACTCTGTAAAGTCTTCTCCAGCACATCCCAAAGACTTTCAATGGGGTTAAGGTCAGGATTCTGGTGGCCGATTCATGTGTGAAAATGATTCCTCATGCTCTCTGAACCACTCTTTCACAATTTGAGCCCCATGAATCTTGGCATTATCGTCCTGGATATGCCCGTTGATAACCTGGTCATTCAGAACATTCAGGTAGACCAACTAACCAACTGGTACTCAGTTGACCATGTTATTGCTGCATAGTTTTGCTGAGCCTAGATATGACCAATTGAAGCAACTCCAGGCCAGGCAGTGTATGTGGTCTTTGACCTATGGACCCTTTTATTATGCATTTTTTTATATAGCCTGCACAGTAATAATATTTCACATTGTAATCGTGATATTTTTATTCATGCTTGTGCGCACCCCTGTGTGTAACAGACAGGAGGGTGTACGTGCGTTGTGCACACACCAATGTAGACGCACTTATGTGCGCATGAATACTTGGTATTTAAACGACGTGAGCGCTAGGCAAAGACACTTGCGTTTGGGTTAGCGCCGGGTGTAAGATAGGGCCCTTGATGTTGGTTTTTCCTTTAATTGTTTTTTTTTAGGTTGTATATACACAAGAACAGCTGCAAGCCAGCTTTCAAGTGAAAAGTCCACATATAGATTTAACCTCAGTATCATAAAATGTATTTAATTCCAGGTCGCAATTCTGTATTATAGAGCATGAAATAAAACTGATTTAAAACACCAGGTACCTAATGTAAAAAGGATGTTTCTTACATGAAAGCTTCTCATTAACATAGTTTTTTGGTGTCATTTTTCATCTGTGGCATATCAAACCTCGTCATTGCTGAAAAGCGTAATTGCATCACTCAACAAGCAGGTTAAGAGGAGGCTAAAGAAATTAACATTCTTTTTATTATCTTTTTTTTACATTGAACATTTCCCAGTTGTTTTAATAACCAATCTCAGGGCTACAATCTAATCTGCAGGAACAGTGCAAGTAATTAAAGTTGAAATTAATTACTGCCCACGCTGATATTCTAATAACAGCTTTGAGTTGCGCGGCAGGAAGTTGATATTTTGTCATCCGTGTTTTATCTCCGGCAGCTGTGCGCGATTGCCTGTACTTACAGATTATTAATGTTGTCAGGAAGAGAGCAGGAAATGCCAGATAAAGAAGAAGCGTCTTCCTTTCCAGCTCTCCTGACCATTCCACTCTTTTTGACAGTTCTCCCCACCCCCACTTTAACTGAGGTCCTTATATCATGACATTACTTAGAATGGCTAAGTTAAGAAAGGCAAACCCTCATGACTGTTTTTGATGGAAATTATACAATTGTTCATTAGTGGGTAAGCTAGTGTCCCACCTGCTTTCCCCACGGGGTCTCATTTAGTACCCAGAGCATTCACTAGAGTAGAGCCGGGCTCCTCGCTGGTGACACCGCCTATATCAACTCCAACTCTCTGCTGCAGAGACATGTCAGCCCTGGGTGAGGGAAAGTGCCGCCTGTGTGCTCTGTGACAAGCGTGGAGAGCAGCTAGATCTGGCGAGAGTACTCGCGAGTCATCTCCTCGCCCCCATTTTGTCACATACTGCCAACCGGGCACACGGCAGCCTTTAAACCATAACAAAGTGACCGACTTTTCATTTTTTGGAGAGCCAGAGGATCAAAAAGTGAAGGCACATGAGCTTGTGTTTAATTAGAATCTGGTGTTGGTAGAACGAGCAAGCCTGTTCTAAGCAGCTCTCACAGAAAGCGAGAAAGCTGCTAGCAAGGCAGAATAAGAAATGGGTCTATTTCCTGTGCATCTTCCGGCTGATTTACATTTTTACAGCTTAATACCATGCTATAATATGTAAAGCATACCTTTTGTGCATTCATCCTTTCCCTGTGTCTGATATTTAAGTGATTAAGGTTATAATTCACCCAAAACCCCTGAGTTCTAAAGTGTTGTTTCATTCAGATAGATCATTTTCTCTCCCGTCGGGATCTTTCATTGCACCCATGAACTTCCCAAATCCTAATGTCTGATTTATACTCTCCGTGTTCTTTTCCCAGTTGAATTATATCCTGTCAATCAATGGTAGAGGAAAGCTGTTTATGCCGCGTATCTGCCGACAAGGACATCAGGCTCTCCTTTTCCAGAGAGAAGTTGTGCTGCAAACAGATACTCTCCCTCATTTCCTGGATCATCAGTAAGGCGATTTTGGCGTGCAGAAGATCAGCTGTTTCAAGAGGCTATAAAATGCTCGGCTTAGAATCTTAGAGAAAAGTGCATACTGTACAATCGGGGGCGAAGCCACGTGGGCTCCTCTGTCCTTTTCGCAAACCACTGCCATCACTATGGAGGCCGCTCTGCTGCTTCTGCTCAAAATAAGCTTTCTCGCCCCCTCAAAAAGTGCAACTTTGTTCACACCAAAACGTTTTGGCCATTTCATTGAAGAGGAATAATTAAAATAACATGTTTTTAACTTGCCCTCCCAGTAATAGCAAGTTTCCTTGCTCAAAGACATGTATACATTCAGTAATAATCTTCATCCACAAAGTAGCATTACACACGGCAGTGAAACCTCAGACGCCATGCCTGCAAAATGTTAAGTGACCATTTCTTTTACCTTATTTAATATCTATGGTAAAAGCTTTCCCACATAAAATGTCTATTTTATTGTGATTTTCGTAGGCTTGTAGGCTTATTTGTTGGCTAGAGAAACCTCTGATTTTATCTTGGCAAAAAATGTGTAACCTTGATTGGATTTTCCCACATGAAAATATCTTTCATTAGTTGACCAGAATAAGGGATTATAAAAGCAAGTTACAGAACTGATTATGAATGTTTTTTAGATGTGGTTTTAAATGCAGTTTAAAAACAGTTGCTGGAAAAACACAGTGAGATGTTACGTTATATCAATTGCATCATGACAGCTGTACAATGTCAGGTGACAATTAACTGGTATGTCAGTTGTGGAATAACTTCTCAACTCAGTTGCGAGTTTTCCCATGATGCATGATCACTAGAGCCATAGGTGTTTTGTCATGCCAGAAAATAAAGATAAATGGTTGTGACAGCTCATTCGTTGGTTGTTATATCTTGCTTACAATGGAGTTATAAGGAAGAATAATGAATGGAGTATATATATGTACATGTCAGCCTAGTGATGAAGGGTTCATGTATTCAAGAGCAAAAAAAAGAAATACTATCCTACTTATAACCCCTATAGAGTTTTGTAGGAATCTGTACATTTTTGAAAAGGAGCACTTTATAGATGGAAAATTCCTCATTCTTCCTCTTTGGAAATAATTAAAGCAAAGTGCAATGTTTGCTATGTTTGGAAGCAGCCCAACTAATTAAAATATTTTGTGAAAAGTATAGAAGAGTCCTCGTAATGTTTATTGACACGTTTTACACATTCCTGACGTGCTGTTTTACTGCGATGCTCTTGTTTTACACTAAGTGAGCATCCAGAGACAGCAACACCTAACCATTACACCATACCATTCTGTAGCTGTCAGCCAATTTCTTACATAATCAAAGCCTTGTTACATGATCCACCAGAGTAAATGGTAGGCTGAAAGTGATGATTGCCAACAAAATGTTCAACATATACATAACTTGCAATCTGTGCCATATGGGAAAACAAAAATATGTGGGCGAGTTGCAAGAAAAAAAAAGTTAAATCTATGGACAGTGAACGACGGCCAAGATATTGCCACACTGGGTGGCGATATTCTAAAATTTACCCAAAAATGCTTGGTGAATGACACCACCTCAACGTAAGTACACAGACAGAATTTTTGGTGTGGTCACCGCCTGAAAAGAATATACACATAGTTATTTTGTGCACATCATCCAAATCAACCAGGAGAAATGGGGAACTTCAATATATATACAATTGTTTAATCAAATTGTTTTAAAAATATTCAGTTGCTTAGACAACCTTGATTTAATAAATACTCCTTTTTTTTTTCCTCAAACAACTTTAGTGAGTTAAACCATCTTCAAAATGTAACTTGTATTTATTATGTTGAATGAATCCAAGCCTGTCTATTTTTTTTTTAATATATATATTTTTTTAAGTATACATTTTTGCAAAAAAAGCTCAATAGTAAATAACCCTAGAACTTTGTACTATGTCAAACATTCTAATTGCAGCACCAAGGAGAAGTGTATCATAGAACTGTAGTTGTGTCCTCGTCTTCGCAGTGGACTTTTTTAGCTGAAGCAGTCAGGGGCTTTGCTGAAGTTTCAGTGAACCCTGCTAATGGTCTGGTTTGATGGGTTCATGCTTCTCTGCTTTGCGATTTGTGATCAAATGGCATGACTGGCGCTCAATGCCTCCTCACCTAGAAGGACAGGGCCCTTGTGTCTCTCACCGCACGATAGTGAGCCTTCATGGCTTCTCCACATTTACATTTTTTCCCCTTACCTTGGTGCATACAGGCAGAGCACGTAGAGCAGCATACCGTAGATGAGCCAGATCTGTATTAAATTGTGTATGTCCCTAAGTTTGAAATACATGCTGGTTATTTAGTTTTGTCACCGATGAAAAAAATGACTGTAGTGTTAAGAGAATTATAATTTTTTTTAAGCCAAAATTAAGGACAAATGTTGATTGATTCCAGGCCACTCTTTTTAGCCAGGTAACAGATTGCCATTTGCTGAATGTTGCAAGAGCCCTACACCTGCTTACTTAACTGTAGCATGTCATTGGAACGTCCTTATATTCTGACACCACATATCCATGTATTTATTACTCATACATTTTTTATGACAAATAGTATAAAAATGAGCCCCCATTTTGCCCCAATGGGGCTTACCTGCCACAAAATATCAATCTGATTCTGTGATATCTGCATTTGTGCTAGGGTTTTTTATTCTTCGGAATGTAGCCCAATGAATAGCAGAATTGAACTGTTTTAGAGAAACATTGGAAGATGACATAAATAATCTCAACTGTAGTTCAACAGAAATATTGTAAGAAAATGTGTAAGTGGTACTCTGGATTGGTAAAAATAGTCATACTGTTTTGAATCAGATCCAATGAACAGTATATCTTACAAAGATCATATCCCTTAAATTCCCCTTATGGCGGTACAATGTAAAGTAAATCCAAGAAATGTACTTAGTTGCATATGCTGACCATAAATAATTATAATGGTCTATGGCAGATGAGGATTTATACACCCAAGCAAATAATTTTCCAGGAGGCTCAATTTAGAAAGAACTATTAATGTGAAATTAATTCAGTTTGAAATGTCTATAAATATATAATGATAACTTGTAGAAATACCCCTGATATCTGGTCATAGAACAGACCTAGGTGCCCATTAAGAGGCAAAAACCAATAGACCGATATCGTTTTCTGCAGTGATTTAATCAGTCGTCGGGTGTGTGAAAGAGAAAGGATGGTGAGCGGGAACTCTTTAATTTATAAAAACCAACATGGAGGAGGTCGTTACTCAGAGTAATGGCACAAGTTGCTCAACAGTGCTTCAAAAAGTCTAAATAAAACAGTGTGACTTCAGGAATACATGCTAATTGAGTGACCGCAGATAGTCTTGAAGCTTGCTCTCCTCAGTGAAATTAATACGACGTTTTGAAATGATATCACATGCCCCGCATGTTAGTCATTTAAAAGTGGTCTTGGACACTTTTTTTTGCATGCACTAAAGAGCTGGTTAATTTTCCTATATGATTAATTACTTTGTCAGCCATCAATCTCCCTCACCATGAAATAGCCATATAGAAAAAGCCTGCAGGTTGTGAAATTATTAGCACTGGAACCCCATGGGGTACATATTAATGAGGGTACACTGAGAGTTAACAATTCACATTAAAATGTAATGCATTCCTAAATTAATTAAGCTCTCATTTATAAACATCCAACACTTCTCCTTCACTCTGAATTTGACCTAACAATAGCGTATTAATGTTTTATGTTGGAGGCATAACATATTTAAATGTCATTAACATATTAACAGCAAGATAAACATATTCAAAAAATTCTATTAGCAATGGTAGGTGATGTCTTTCCACAGACTCCTTGCCATTTAAATACAAAAAATATACAATAATAATTGCAGATTCATGTGGTACTTGATATGACCGTGGTTGAAATTAAGTGAAATAGGTGCTAGAAATATGTAATTATTGAATCCTTTTCAATTAGAAAAAGTAACTTTTATTTGACCATAATATTCTTTTTCTCTTTAAACGTTTCTGGTATTGAATCAATGATTATAACCCTGCAGCCATTCCTCCCTGCATTTTTTAAATGCACTAAGTACACAGCCTGAAGTCAGATTTTATAGTTAAATTATTTTTAGTTTTGGTTTAAAACACATAATTCGAAATTTTAAAGTAATGTAAATCACCAACAAATGTTCTTAAATCTTAAATTGATTATATTGGGTTGGCAGGTATGCCATCCGCCAAGTGGCGGGGCATGCCCCATACCTATACAGCACAGAGAGTTTGGCACTTTTCAGGGTTTTCTACAGAAGTAACCACAATGACCACAGACTCACAGCCCTTAAAAACATTAACTTCTGTACATACTGACCTTATGTAACCACACAGCATTCAGATACACATCCACACAATAATGCCCCAAACTTGGGTTATTTTGCCGGTTTTTCTCCTTCCTCTTCTGCTTCTTCTTCTTCCCATTTTTTCTGCCTCCGTACCCTTCCCATTTCCATTCTCCCCATTGAACAACAGACTTTAATCCACCTATCAGAAGCTCTGTTTAAAATTGCCTCGTCGCATTTACATGCTTCAGAGGCTGTCTACCTACTACACGAACTGTGAAAGTCTCTGTAGCTTAGTGGTTACAGTGCTGCTCTAGCATGTGGTTTGATTCTCACCTCATCCAAGAATTTAGTTTCGGTACACAATTTCTGGTACTGAAAAACAAAAGTCTTATTTGGTCTACACCTTTCTGTTGAATTGCTTTGGCCTAGTGGTCAAGACCTTGCTTTTCCATGTGTGAGGTCAGTGGTTTTATCCCCCGCCAGGAATTTCATTTTCAACTAAAAATGTGTGTGCATGTATACTGTTTTTATACAAGAACTCAGACAAAACACAAATTAGCACCTTCCACCTCAAGAACCGTGATGCAGGGCCGCCGTGGTGGTACAACGGTAAGAGCGCTGACTTTCAGTCAGTGCAGTTTTACTCCGAGGATCAGGGTTCGCGCCCCGGTCCTGCCAGATCCGAGCATGGCCGGTGCCCTGTGGGAGCAGCAATTGGCGGCTGCTTCCGGGTGGGTGGAGGGGCTCGGAGAGAATCGCTGTGCACAAAAAGGCCTTGGGCGAGTTGGAATCACGGTCAGGAGCTCGAGGAGTCGCGCCCTGTAGAGGACGTGGTGCCCTCCTTCCTACTACCGGCTGACAGGGTTGTATAGTGGTGGTTCTCTAGCGGTTGCTACACAGGGGGAATTGAATTAGAATAGGGGTTCAATTGGCTACTAAATTGGGAGAAAAATGGGGAAAAAATCTGCAACAAAAATTTAAAAAAAGAACTGTGATGCGAACCGCAAATGAACTCTTCACTGGTATGGGTACTGGTATGAGCCTACTCAGCCAAACCATATAAGCCATATACCGAGGAGTTACTGTGGACCGCACCCTACGCTACAAAGACCATGTTAGCAAGACAAAAGCAAAGATAGGAGCCAGAAACAACATCCTGAGAAAGATGGTTAACTCTAAATGGGGATCAGATCCAGGAACCATCCGGAGTACTGCCCTTGCACCGTGCTACTCAGCAGCCGAATATGCCTGCCCAGTCTGGGGACGTTCTTCACACGCTAAGAAGTGCTAAACGCAGCTTGCAGAACCATCTCTGGCTGCCTCAAACCCACACGAGTTGAGGACCTGTACCTGCTGTGTGGTATTGCACCCCCTTCAATTAGAAGGGCAGTATCCTCAAAAGTGGAACGCACCAAGCAGAAGGATAACCCTCGTCGCCCACTCTTCCAACACGTCCCGGCACCAAAGAGGCTAAAATCCAGAAATAGCTTCCTGCATGCAGTTCAGCCAAGGATGATAACCCCTACACCTATAGGATAGATGCTTGGGTGACATAACTACAATCAAAACCCCACATACTGACACTAGACCCTGAGGAGACCCGTCCAGTGGGAGTGAAAGAGACATAGCCAGTCTGGCTCTGCCTCAATCGCCTCAGAATAAGGGTTGAACGGTGCAAAGCCCTCATGCAGAAGTGGCGGTACAACGATGGACCAACCGAATATGACTGTGGGGAGGCTAGCCAAACTATGGAGCACCTACTAACCTGCCCCTTCCTCCAAGAGCCCTGCAAACCAGAGTATATCAAGGTTTTCAACCCATGTGCCAGAGCCTGTGTTATGTAGCGACACGACAAGAAGAATGCTTGCCTCGGCCAAGATTTCTTTATTAAATTAACTACTACGAAAATTTAGAATTTACAATAATATAACCTACAAAACCCTAACAGTTTCGTGTTTATAAACCATCAATTCAGCAAAGACAATAACCTCACAATAACAATAATCTTACAATAACCTCCGAACATGTCATAGTCTACTTCTGCAGATGTCTATTGCACCGGAAAAAATATAGCCTACACTTTAATTTAGTTGTAGGTCACGGTAGGCTAAAGCACAGAATTCACGCCTATGTCTTTCCTTGAGCTACAATGCATGCGTGTGTCTGCATGTATTCTGTATGCATGTCTCTCTTGATGTCATTATCTTCATGCATTATCATCATTAGTTAGCTTCCAAACACATTACATAAGTACACAAAAAGAAGTGATATCTCACCAAAAAATGTCACATTGGCCACATTTTGATGTCAATACTTTTAAAGGCAGGCCTAGTTTTTACAAGTTAGAATTAAGAATTTACAGACCGTACTTTGTAGGCTATGCGTGAGTAACTTGGCATTTTCTTTACGTTGAAAACTTATTTTTTGGTGAGATTAACATGTTGTATCTCCCTCGGAGAGAAGTGGTCATGACAAGCAACCATTATGTTCATCAATAAAACTTTTCTTGTTAATTTAAGCCTGGATAAAGTTTCAAGTTTAAATACTTAAATAAATGTCTTATTTTGGTGTTTGTCCTTGGAATCTGAATAGCCACCAGGAACACTGTTTTGATACCTGACTGACAGCTTTCAGTCAATTAAAATAATTTGATCATGTATAGATCACATGTTACTGCTACTGACATTTCTAGTAGTATGGCTTCAAACCCAGCTTCTATATTGAGATATTTAAAATGACTGAAATTAGATTGCATAATGTCTATCTGTTCAGAATATCAGGTTAATATTCTCGCGTAGGTCTGGAACACAACACAGTCCATGATAGGCTACAGTATGTTTCAGTATGACAATAATAATTTAACAGACATCTTTGAAGAATAAAATGAATAAACTGGTTATAGCATGCATTGCACACTTACAGTGCAGAGTATATGTTGCATTACAACAGCTATCAATAGCCTTCAACCACAGGCCCTCAATAGTTCCTGATAGGCCTAGTACCAGGAAACATAAGTTAGCAATGAAATAACTGCTGATACAACTACCCAATGCCTCAGCCAAATTATATTAATTTTTTATCAATATAGTGTTGATAGAATGCAATAGTAATTCTGATAATTACTACCAATTCTGATAATTAACTAATAAAAAAACAGTCAAGTAAACAACACAATTGTATTGCACTGATTTCAACAAAATAATTGAGTACAATAGAAACAACAGTTTACTCATTACGTTATTTTAAACACCGAGACATCATTTTGCAGGTTTATTACTATAGGCAGTGAGATATATACTTAAGATAGAAACAAAGATTAAAAGGCAGACCTGGTTAAAAAAGACAGGAATTATATCATTCAGAACCATGACATTTCACAAATGTATCTCTCTGCAGAAAATTATTGCGTGTATGAGCTTGTGCATTATTTCATTAGCACAGAAATAATTTTTTTCCATGGTTCATTCTGCATATAGACAATGAACTTATAAAGGGCTTTGGCTTCACTTTATATTAATTGTGTGGTAAGCTGTAATTGCATACTAATTATATCAGTAAGAACTGTGTAACAAGCAAGGAATAATGTATTTTCATTCACAAATGCAACACATAAGTCTTTCCATTGATGATCATGGTTTTTTTGAGTAGAAAGGTGGGTTTCATTTGGGGGAAAAGGTGTGGGAAGACATGGGATGTGGTTCATATAATATGTATTTGTAATTATAATCAAATGTAATTGCATAAGCCTGTTTAAATGTTAATTACTCGAGAAAGATGTATATCTCTGTCTGTGTGGTAATTTTTTTTGCAATTATGGTGTTACTACTCAGAAGGTCCCAGTTCATGTAGGATGGATGTGTAGATATCTTGCATTAATGCATTAATAAAAATTCCTATTCATTGTCATCCTTACCAGGTATAGCACCAGGTATAGGACATATCTTTAAGACAGAAATAACTATCTACAGGATATGTTATGATGAAAATTACAACAAAAAAAGAAATATTTGTAATAAATAAACACTGTACATGCATGCATAATGAACCCTAAACAGATAATGTTTCTAGCTATCCTAACATCAAGGCTTATATTCGTAGTTTTTATTTTATTTTTATGTGGGCTACTATCATGATTCAAGATAGGCTAGGAATTTGACCTCTGATTATCTCAATCTTACTTGGTAGGTGATCAACGGAGTTAAGCTCTAGTCTAAAGATAAAGGGGGGGGGTGACAATTAACTTTAAAGGGTAATTCCACCCAAAAACAACATTAACCTTATTGAACAGATCAAAGCGCAACTAATTAAGTCTTTCTTTGTGGCTGGCCAAAAAAAAGTTATTTGAATATAAAGTTGAAAGTTCAGAAGAGGTATACGTAATTTTGACGTATACTTCTACCACTTAATCGTTTTTGAAAGACGACAGTGTTTTCAAGTGGGTGTGTAAATTGCATAGCAAGTAGGCTTTGAGGGAATTGCTGCCTGCATCTCACTGTTCTGAATAGGGACCACAGAACTAGGGACACATCGTAGATCAAGCTATAGCTATCATTGCTATTTTATTATGATGCCAGAAAATTACATTGATTGGCTTCATTTCCTAAAGATATTTTGGCAAACTAAACCAAACAGGACTCGAGTGCTGTCCTGTAGTTCTTCCTCTGCCTTATTGAATCACCTGGTAAGGAACCATGTTAACTAACGTTACATTATGATCCGTGACCATTAAGTAGACTAACATTAGCTAGCTGACCATAATTGAACGGTTTCCCTTTGAGCATTCGATTACAGAAGCTATGTATTTTTTCTGGGCTAGTATGTTAGCTGTTGTTAGGGTTTCTTGGCATAAAACAAATTTGTTTTTAAATATGTTTGCCATGGAGTAGGTTATAGTAGCTAACCTTGCATTCATTATTGGAAAGAGGTCGGATATCGTGGTGATAAATGCGTCGTTTCCATGTTTTTACCGACGTCAGTGCGCTCGAGTTGCACTGGGAAAGTTTTGGCTTTGCTAGCAAACATAGCTAAAACGGCTAACAAGTAGCCTACAACAATGACGTTTTAACTTTTAATTGTATATGTTTAATATTCTGTATCGGCATGTTGGTCGATACAAAAGCATTTCATACTGAAAAACGAGAGGTCGGGGTTGATTTTTCGACACGGAACCGGGGTGCGTAGCCTTGCTAAGTGTTACAGACTTCTGGCTAGGCTGGCTAATGTTTTCACGATACTAAACGTAGATAAATGAAGGGCCGTATTTCCCCCGTTTTTCTGGAGACTGAGCTAATAATGGTGGTATTTTCTCAGTATAACTGTTACATTAGTGGCTAACTTGCCAGTGAGTTACGTGGCTTTTCTAGTCTCTAAGAAATGCTGCAGAGTGCAGACAGGCACTATACAAGCACTAAAATGTCCAGCCCCTCTGCCTCTGCTTCTGGAACGTCATTCAGTGGGCGTGGCAACCTGCGGGCGTGGCAAAGCTTCTTGGCTGTTGTAGTTCATACTAAGGCAAGTACGTGGTACATGCGCAGTAGTTTGGGGCTCTATCGCTGCTCTCACTACAGGTTGGGTGGAATTACCCTTTAATCTACGGGTGGTTGATTGCATGAAGGGGATGTATGGGCAGAAAAATGTGTCACTAGAAACTGAATTTGAATCACATAATTTGAATTTGTATTGTTTAACTTGAATAATTGCATTCAAAAACTGAATCTGAATAGCACAATTTGAAATTGAATGTATTCGTTTGGAACTTAATTCCAATAAACTTGAAACTGAATGTAATATTATGAAATTTAATTAATTTGCTCTGAAACTGTATTTGATCCTCAATGAAAATTCAACTCTCTATATACTTCCACATTCAGTTCTCACAATTCAAATTCAGTTTTTGCAGTTTACTGTGACACACATCCGGGTCGCTGAAGAAGAGCAATCGAGTACAGATTCACAGAACTCCTTTTCTATGGCGCGGGATATGTGGCAAAAATAACACTACTGAGAGGCCGGCGGCGACTACTGATTGGCCGGCGCCGGCAAATGATATAGCGACTGATAAGCCGGCGTTGGTGCCTAGCGCAGCTACCCACTGCATTTGCGACTGCCTTGGCATTCCTAGGCTGGTAACTCACATGCCTAGTGCAACTAGGCTACCCACTGGATTGGCGATTTAAAAAAAAGTTTTTTTTTATTTACTATGTCTGAAATAACTTCTCTTTTGTACGTTGCATCATTTGCAGTTTGAGACTGCAGTATGCTATCAACACAGCAGCAGTCGTTCCATTCAAGCGAAGGATTTAAGTTTCACCTAGTTTACTAGTCTTATTGAAGTGTCAATATCACTGTGGAAATGTTGACTTTACTGGATATTGACGAGCTGTAGCTAATAAACCGTTCAGGGTTAATCAGATTATTTCAATAATATAGTTTTAGTTTTTTTGTTTTTGTCTATTATTGTTCCTATATCGGAACATGTTTTTTTAGCATGTAGAAACGATGCATTTTATTGTCTGTGACTGGCAAGATGAATTGCGGCAGTGGAATTTTCGGGGGGTTTCTTAAAGTTGTAATTGATCATTTCAGAGAAACATGACTTCAATGACTACTACGGCTAGGGGGGCACCGTGGATAAGAGATTCATAACTGGCTGGTCAAATTAAAACGTTACATTACAGGGATTTAGCAGACGCTCTTATCCAGAGCAACTTACACAGCATTTGCATTTGTACATAGTATCCATCTATACAGCTGGATATATACTGAAGCAATGCAGGTGAAGTACCTTGCTCAAGGGTACAACGGCAGTGTCCTACCTGGGAATCGAACCTGCAACCTTTCGGTTACAAGCCCAGTTGCTTAACCCTTATACTACACTGCCGCCCTAGCCCATAGGCTACGTGTAATTTTATCCCATTAAAAAAACCCTAGATTCTAATTACAGTCCACTCATTTAATTGCCATGTTAAAAATCGGTTTAAAGACTGTTTAAAGATTGAGCAAAACCGATCACGCATTAAACTTAAACTATTCCAGACTAAAGCCTAGCTATCTTTCTAGGTAGCCCAGTGGTAAAGTTCTTACATACAAATCCTAAAAGCAAAAGGATGGCGCCGTCTATGGCTGCCGTGGCGTTGCTGTGCTCCGTGTTTTGTTTGTTTGGTGTAGTTTCTGTGTCGTGTGTTACTTCTTACTCAAAAGAAGTACTTCTGAATATTGGGAATTCAACCCCACCGGACAATTTTCCTCAACTACTCACCCGTTCCACGGATTTACTGGATATACTTGTGAGGGGAACCGTGATCTTCGACCGGGCTGTAAGGTGGGTCAGTCGGCAGCGAGGAAGAAGAGCTGGCTCCCTGGTTCGCCTACGCCGGCGGGGAACTCGGCCTCCACTCCCGGGTATATTCCTCTCAAACGTGAACTCTCTTTGCAATAAAATGGACGAGCTCCGGTCCCTCGTAGCGAGGAGTAACGACTTCCACTCAACAGCTGCGTTCGTGTTCACGGAGACCCACCTGTCACCGCTCATCCCCGATGAAGCGGTAGAGTTGGTCGGCTTCTCCATGCACCGGGCGGACCGCGACTTTGAGACGGTCGGCAAGTCGCGAGGTGGGGGATTAATGCTCTTCGTGAACGATCGCTGGAGCTCGGATGTTACAGTGATTAATCAGCACTGTTCCACTTCTCTAGAATCCCTCTTCATAAACTGTCGTCCATTCTACTCTCCCCGTGAATTCAGCTCTACGATACTCGCGTGTGTTTACATTCCACCTGATGCTGACGTCACCGTAGCACAAGACACACTGGCCGAGCAGATCGTGTGTACTGAACTGAACTATCCTGACAGCCCGGTGATCGTCCTCGGAGATTTTAACAAGGCAAATCTAAGCCGTGCTCTTCCGAGGTACCGGCAGCTTGTCACATGTCCAACACGGGGAGGAAACACTCTGGATCACTGCTATAGCACAATTCGGCGGGCTTACCATTCTGTCTCTCGTGCCGCGCTGGGCAATAGCGATCACGAATTAATCCATCTGATCCCTTGCTACAGGCAGAAATTAAAACTCTGTAAACCTGTAACAAGACGCTTCAAAGTGTGGTCCAGCGAGGCCCGGGAGAAACTCTGCGCCTGGTTGGAGCGTGCGGGCTGCGACCGGGGCTTTGTGGAGTGGGCGGGGCCAGAGGCTGGCAACAACCTGGACGAGTACACAGATACTGTGACGTCATTCGCCAGCTTCTGTGAGGAGGTGTGTGTCCCCTTCCGCTCCAGGAGGATTTTTAACAACGACAAGCCCTGGTTCACGGCCCGCCTCCGGCGGCTGCGGACTGAGAAGGAGGAAGCCAGGCGGAGTGGAGACAACAACAGGGTTAAGGAGGCCAAGTACAACTTTGCAAGAGCAGTGAAGGAGGCGAAACAGCACTTCTCAGAGAAACTGCAGCGGCAGTTCTCTGAGGGGAATTCCTCCTCCGTCTGGAAGGGCCTCAAAATTATCACCAACTACAAACCAAAGTCCCCACAGACGTCTGACAACCTCCTCCTCGCCAATGAGCTCAACGAGTTCTACTGCAGGTTCGAGACAGAGATGTTCCCCCCTGCCCTCTTCCTTCACTCCCCCCGGACACTCCCACGGTCCCCGGCCCCCGGTGGGGACCCTGTCTCCCCTGTTACCCCCCCCCATCCTCTCCCGCCTCCCCTCCCCCCCTCTCCCCTCTCCCCTCCTCCCTCTCTGTCACAGAAAGGGAGGTGAACTGCCTGTTTAGGAATCAAAATCCCCGGAAGGCGGCCGGGCCAGACTCCGTCACACCTGCCATCCTGAAGTACTGTGCCGACCAGCTGTCCCCGGTGTTTACCAACATCTTTAATACCTCACTAGAGCTGTGTCGGGTCCCAGCGTGCTTCAAGGCCTCCACCATCATCCCCGTCCCGAAGAAGGCCAAGGTCACATGCCTCAATGACTACAGACCTGTCGCTCTGACGTCGGTAGTCATGAAGGTCTTTGAGCGCCTTGTCCTGGCCCACCTGAAGTCCATCACAGACCCTCTATTAGACTCCCTGCAGTTTGCGTACAGAGCCAACAGATCCACGGAGGACACCATGAACATGGCTCTGCACTATGTCCTGGAACATCTGGACACTGCAGGGACCTACGCCAGGATCCTGTTTGTGGACTTCAGCTCGGCCTTCAATACCATCCGTCCGCATATCCTGGAGCACCAGCTGTCCCTGCTGCGGGTGCCGAACTCTACCTGCAGGTGGATTACGGACTTCCTCACCAACAGGTCGCAGCGGGTGAAGCTGGGTAAGAACATCTCCAACCCAAAGGCCATCAGCACTGGCTCCCCGCAGGGCTGTGTTCTGTCCCCCCTACTGTTCTCCCTGTACACCAACAGCTGCGTCTCTCTCCACCCGTCGGTCAAGCTCTTGAAGTTTGCAGACGACACCACCCTGGTGGGCCTCATTTCCAAGGGGGATGAGTCTGCCTACAGGAGGGAGATCACGCGGCTGCAGAGCTGGTGCAACTGTAACAACCTGGCCCTGAATGCTCTTAAAACAGTGGAGATGGTAGTGGACTTCAGGCGCAGCGCAGCCCCCCCTCCTCCGATCAACCTGGGAGGCATCCCGGTGGCCTCAGTGGAGTCATGCCGCTTCCTGGGCATGACGATGTCCCGGGACCTGAAATGGGAGCTGAACCTTGACGCTCTCATGAAGAAGGCCCGGAAGAGGATGTTTTTCCTGTTACAGCTGAGGAAGTTCAGGCTGCCAAGGACTATGATGACTCAGTTTTACACCTCCATCATTGAGTCCATCCTCTCCCTCTCCATCATCACCTGGTTCCCTGCGGCTACGGTCAGGGACAAGACCAAGCTGCAGCGGGTGATACGATCAGCGGAGAGGGTCATCGGCTGTGCCCTCCCCTCCCTCAGGTCCCTATATGACACCAGGGCCCTGAGGAGGGCCAGGAAGATCATGGCAGACCCCTCCCACCCGGGTCACAACCTCTTCACCCTGCTTCCCCATGGCAGGCGGCTACGGCTGCCCAAGACTCTGACAACCCGCCACAGACTCAGCTTCTTCCCCTCAGCAGCACGCCTTGTAAATGAGTCAGGTGTTCCCCTGCCCCCTTCTAGGACTGAACTCTGACCTTATTGAATTTCACTAGCCATTGCACTTTATTGTCTTGTTGTTTTTCACTGTTCTGTCTTGTCTGCACTTGTCTATACTTGTGAAAAAATTATGCACTGCACGGTAATGCCAAGACAAGTTCCTATATGTTTTTAACATAAATGGTGAATAAAGAAATCTGAATCTGAATCTGAATCTGAATCCAGCGATCTCGGTCTGAATCCCACATGGGGCAGAACTGTTTCACTTTTGGACAGGTACAATGCCGAGCTACTATTAAACATTGCTGGGAATGTACCAGCAGCCTATTACACATTGGATAAGGTTTAAGATATAGGTTTGATTCATCCAATTACTTCTACTGTATACTATATTCTTCTAGGTTACTGTTTAATATATTTGTGCTAAATACTTAGGTTATGACCCGTATCACATGTCATTCTAAGAATGTAATTTATACGTCACGTGGCGCTGTAATGGCGACATGTAATCCAGCTGTTTCTCGTGTTTGTGTTTGTGTTTGTTAATTTGAATGTGTTTTGTTGTGTCGGTCTTTTGTCTTTGTTTTTTTCATGCGCTGTGTGTCTGTAGTGGGACGGGGAAGTGGGCTGGAGATTTTTCAGGGCACTCCTGCTGCTCGTTTGATAATATTGACGAATTGTCTAGTCGATATAATTTTGTTTGCGGTCGTCACCATGGAGACGCATTCGCAACATATGCTTGGGAATGTCCGTTGGATCTGCAGACTGCAGTAACAAAGTTTACCATCGCTCTTCACCGGAGTTGAGGATTTCGGGACTGATCCAGGAGTGCAGGCAATCTTCAAAAGGCAGCCAGGGAAGAAGAACATAATGCGGGGAAGGAATGAGGAGACGACTGGGAGGATTGATGCAGTGCGGTGCTCCGTTTCGGCGGTGGGCAGAAACCGCTGCACTTTGTATATGGAGGAGAGTCGTGGAGGCGGAGTTCAATCATGGCTGTATTGCACTTTAATTCACTTGATTGATGTAATGATTCTGTTGGATGTCTTTGTTTGATATGTGTTGTGGGTCTGCCCCACTGTCTGTCTTTTTTTGTTGTTGCTGGGGCTACAACTGAAGTTCCCTTGTGGGAAAATAAAAGTTATTCTATTCTATTCTATTCTCTTTTGTCCATGTTCAATTTGATACATAGAAGAAAGGATCTGTCATAGATCGCGCCTTCCTTTCCTTATCGCCGCGTCTAGTATTTCCTTTTTACATTTACCTTCAATCTATCAGATGTTTCTGCGTTCCGCTACGGGTTTTTCTTTCGCCTCTGTGATTAGTGAATTCACCTGTCCTGCATTTCCGCTCACTGAGCAGGTTTACATGCACTAAATAATCCAATAACTGGGAGTAATCCGAACATAGCAATAATTTGATAAATGCGTTTACATGCACTTAAGTAATTAGATAATGGGAAAAATCCAGGTTTACATGATTCAGTCAATATTCCGATTTCTTTCCCTGAACGCGATGTGCAACTCAAACGTAAATTAGAAACATATATTAGCCTAACGTTATATATTATAACTTACATATTTTAACGTTTATACATAAGGTGACTATACTTCCTGTTGGGTTGCTAGAAACAGCACGCGGGTTGGTATGTGTAACCATAAGTTAGTAAACACGTTAACTATAGCCTAACGTTAGTTACATAAGAAAGAACAGTAGCCTATAACGTATAAGAAAGTAACGTTAAACATGGTAACGTTAGACAGGAATGCTCTTATGGGTTTCGTCGTCATATGGCAGATGTTATGGTTGCGGGTGGCAACTAACACTGTCTTTCAAGCGTTCTGTGTTATGAGCAGAAGACGACGAAGAGCTTTAACGTTACAACAAGCGCTGATTATTGGACCCAGAACAGGCCTTCCTCCAGCACTGTTAAGGACCTGGTCGTGCTGGATGCGTGTTAAGAGCAAGGACTGGTGGGAGAGAGTGGTGCTAAATGAATTCACCGATTCAGACCGTAGACTTGTGGACACCAAACTGGTTTGCTATCAGCCTGTACTCCCCGCAGCTACCGAGTTTGTACAGCGCTATTGCGACTCGCATTTGAAAAGGTACAGCTGGACGCACTGTCACTTCGTCAGGGCTCATTATGTTCTGTACCAAACCACAAAGTTTCATAAATGATCTCCGAGCCATACTGAAGTTGCCTCTCCATTCTGAATCGGTGAATTAATTTACCATATGACGACGAAACCCATAAGTGCATTATTGAGTGTATGTAAACGTGCTCATTATTTCCGCGTTTCTAACTTTTTTCCCATCTATGAGATGAAGTATATTCCTCTTTATTATTTCGGATAACATCAGGAGGGTTTCCTCCTCATTCCAGAACTTCTCCCGTTGGTTGACATCTCTCTCTGACCTCTCAACTGTTTTGACGTTAGCGTTACGTTACTAACAATATCCGGAGTAACCATGGCTGTTGCTGTCAAATACGCACATGCGCAGATTTTAAAAAACGAACTACATCGGAATAACCGTTTACATGCAACCAATACAACGAAAAACACGGCAGAAATCCAGGTGTAGTTATCGGATTTCTCATATTCCGATAACTGCTTTTTTCCGAAAAAGCTTTTCGGAATATTGCATTTACATGACAATTTGAATAATCCGATAACAGCCATATTCCGAATATGATCGGATTATTGAGTGCATGTAAACGCACTCACTAATTATGCCCCGCTTCCTCCTTTTCTCGTAGCTTCCATGTTATTTCATGTAACATTCTAGCCGTTAAAGGTATAGGAGTTGTGTGTGCTATCGGCTGCTTTGCTTCTCAACGTGGAACTTGTTAGCAGAACTTTGTTTCTGTTTTTCACCGTGTCGATTCACACACGCTTAACTTGCGATTCGTAAGCAAAACTTCTTCTTCTTCGGTGCTACATAACACGTGTGTGTTCGGCTCATCAGCGCCACTTTTAGAACAAGTGGCCGAAAATGGCACATTATCTTTAATGGTAAATTTTATTAAAACAACCGGGTTTTGAGTTTATTTAGGTTGTAAAGTTAACCCCACGCTAATCTTGCGATGGGAAGTTTTTTAAACAGTCATTGCACAAAACTCCTATCAGATTGCATGTAGCTAGCTAGCTAGATTACATTACAGAGGGGTAGGTCCGTACATTGATAGGAACTAGGAGGTACAACACTATGAGCTAAAATAAGGAGAGCACTCCATGCAATTTGAATTATCATTTTCATTTAGGTGTCTTATCTACTAGCTAGCTCGCTGAACAAATAAAAGATTTCATACGAGACATCGGTATCAGTGAGAATAGCTGTCAAATAAATTTAATTGGCTAGAATAATTCACATGGTTGAGTTTATTTTACTCTCTCTCATGGCAGGCTCACCTCCAGAAGCACAAGCACCCACACATCCCACTCCTCCCCCACCTTCACCTGACGCTAGAGAACCTAAGCTTCAGCTTCGCTGCGGTATAGCGGGAAGTCGGGAAAGTGTCAGGGGTTTTTAACTCAGTGCCAATTTTTTTTAAAACACAGCCCTCATGCTTCTATTCACAAGAGTCCCGGGTAGCATTAATTCTCTCTCTCCTAACCGGGAATGCTCTTGCATGGGCCGACCCACTTATCAGGGCTAATTCACCCATCATGAACCACACAGATGGGCTTATGTTGGAGATGGTGTCAGTTTTCGATCAGGACGGTTCTGGTAAGGAGGCCGCCATGCGTTTGACCCGTCCTTGTCAGGGCTCCAACACCGTGGCCGCCTTTGCGATCACGTTTTGTGCTCTTGCAGGGGTGACAGGATGGGTCGATGAGCCTCTTAGTGCACTGTTTCTCAACGGTTTGTCAGAACCAGTAAAAGACGCTCTCGCGGGTCTTGAACCACCCGCTCGCTACGTTCGGTGCCCTGGTGTCCACCGCCATCCGTTTAGACAACCGCTTTAGAGAGCGAGAAAAAGAGGGTTTCTAAAGGTTAGTTACCCTTCGTCCACCACGCCAGCGCTGTCTCAAACCCCGATCGATCGTTGTCCTTACAAGTGAATTAGAAAGAACTCTTAGCTATAAGAAATTAGCCCTTGGAGGGTTTTTAGGTTTAGCTAGGCTTCTAGTTCGCGTACAGGCCATTTAAGTCATCTTTCATAAAGTGGTAGCAAGTAGGTGTTGTAAGTAAGTAAGTGTTGTGAAAATAGTGTTGTAAAAAACCATACAAGAAGGGGACGGAGGGGACTACATAACCTAATAATGGTACATATTCAAAGAAAATTGTTTTTCACTATGGCCAAGTTATTGATGACAATAGGTGAAATTTCAATGTTAAAAGTTGTCTTTCCTTAGAAACCCTTGTTAATTTTGACAGCTTTTAGATATATTCACAACTTTTTTTTCCAGTGGTGGGAAACATAATTTACCATACTACTAACTGATGTGGATTATTTTTTTTTTACAGTAGAGTAAGTGAATTTTAAGGTGCTTTGTTTTTTTTTTACATTTGTATGTACATTATGTGTGTACCATGAATAATGTCTCACATATTTTATAGGCTTTGCTATTTTAGTCTTGATGGTACACTTGTGCCCTTCAAATACTGCCATCCATGTCTCTACTGTGAGTTGCCACAAAGTTATAAGGGTTATTTAAGAGTATTGCAAACCAGATGGAAATTGCCTTTAAGTGCTTGGGAATATAGGGATAAGTTGGGGGGGAAAACTATTTCTCTATTATTCCCCAACACTTCAGTTTTAGGCCACGCCCATTTTCAGGTTCTATCTGAATACGGATACAGACACAGATAATGTTTGTGGTTGAACAGATACAGATAGTGATCTTGCACACCCCCTAGCACCTATATTAGAAATAATTAACTGCAATGGAAATTATATCATGTGGTGTTCACTTTATGGAGGAGGGCAATAAATTGTTTTGGCTGTGGTGGGGTGAGGTCACTTGAACTGTGGGCAAGGACACAGACTTTAGCCCCTTTCCAGAGTTGAAATTAACCTCCCATATGGTTTCAGATTGATCTGTTTGGCAATTTTTCAGCAGCAGACACCAGCAGGCAGCTAAGCACAGTAGGGGGCAATGGCCCTGGGCTTTTGGGAGAATTGGTAATCTCTGAAGTGCATTACCAAAGTAGAGAGGAATGGTAAATCAAACAAACTTACATAGAAAATAATTCATGGAAATCATTTAGTTATCAGGTCATAAAATTTATATAAGCATAATGCTGTATGATGGCATTCCAGCTTCACTCCAAAATGATGGTATCTGTGTATGATAACATGATAAGGGAGTCTGTTTTTTACCTTTTTGTGTCTCAGAAATGTTTCTGTGTTGTGCATGTCATTTTGAGGTCTAACCACAATGCTTCTATATAATTTTTTTCTAAATAGCTAATTTGACAAGTGTCAATTTGTGACACACTGGTCAAAAATTATTTTTAGAATATCATTTTTAACCTCTTATCCTATAGATATACCTCCATCCTTAGAAGATGTACCTCATTCTTGCTATTCTTAATAAATGGAAAAGCAATAAGCATATTAAAAGTTATACATGTAGAAATTATACAATATATGTAAACAAACAGCAGTGTGGCATAACGAACAGGGAGCCGGTTTAGGAACCACAGGATCACTGGTTAAATCATAGATTAAACAGTTCTGTTATACCCTAAAGCAAGGTACTTAAATAGTTAGCAGAGTACTGAAAGGCGCAATGCAAAATACTCAATGCACATTTAGCAATTACATTACGGAATTACATTACATAAGGAATAATATACGCTAATATGCACATTTGACATGCTAAGAAAGGAAAGTATTATAAAAGCATGATGTGTATTGTGTCAAATATTTTTTTTATTATATATAAATATATAAATAAATAAATAATATCTCAAAATGATTATAACTCAGTGGGTGCATTTGCAAAATAGGCAACAAATTGTTAAAAGGCCTTCTTTTAAAGTTGCTACTCTCAGTGTTTGAAATCAATCAGAATATGTATGTGTGTGGAACAGAGCAATCTGTTCATTTCAGAACGGCGTGCCACGTCACTGGAGAGGAACCACAGCCTTGGCACACTGCGGCTTTTCGAGGAAGAGGAATTTCATACATTTCTTTCTTTATGCCATCTTGCTTTTGTGCCCACATGCATGTGTCGTGCTGCCCTGCATGTAAAAATGCCGCTGGGATGCTGTTTTTAAGTGAAGGAGAAGTGTACCTAAATGGTCAACAAGAGCACTTGCATTTCTGTTTGACTGGCTCCCATAAGTACTCACAAATGCCACAATGAGCATAGAGCACAGGAAGAAATATGTAGGACTAAAAAACGCTGCTGTATTTAGGCAACTTCTAATATCATTCCAAAACACATTGTATATTATATTGTAACTACAGTCCCACAAAGCCAGGATATTGAAGATAAAGTAAATATTGTAATATTGTAATATTGTTTTGGTGATCCGTATTGCCTAAATTTCACCCGATCCCAATTTCTAATGCTTCTTATTTCAATTTATTATAGATTTTCTTTATGGCACAAGCATATAGACAAATCAGCAATCACCATCAATCATTTAGGTTTTTTTAACAGGAGTTGTGGCTTTGTTCAACTGAAGAGTCAAGAGTCATCGTGCCCTGTCTTAATTGTTCCATTGTTTATGACGTTGGAGATCCGTAGTATCACCCTGCGCTATTTAATCATGCCTAATCTGGGTCGTGCGGCCCCGGCTCCAGATGAGAGCCCCTACATTATTGCTGCTATCGTTTTAAAATCGCCCCCACCTTCCCTTCCGAGCGCCGCGAAGGAGGCTGGGTGTGGGAGGGGAACGGTGGAAGCAGCTGTTCTGCTTCTTCTCCTTTTTCGCACCCGGGCATCTTTGGAAAGTTTGGTTCCGAATTTCACAACGATGTGCATCGGAAAACGAGACTTTGTGTTTGAGATTTTTTTTTACTTCCAGCCGCCTTTTCCGCCTGTGGGACCCGCTGCTCGGGCTTTCATCAGCTGCCATTTTCGACGGCATGCAGTAATTTCATGGCTCATTGCAGGCGCTGAAAACCTTTGAAACTGCAAATGTTAACTTTGCCTGGCCTGCAGCCATTTAGGAAGCGATTAATTTAGCAAACAGAAGTGAGCCACTTTCTCCTCCTAGCCTGTGCATAATTTTGAGTTCCTATCTATATTTGTGTTTGAGCGAACAGTGTAATGACAATTTCTGTAATTGTGGCTTTGTAAAAAAAAAAAATTAAAAGGGGGGGAGGGGCTCCCTACCTGCATGCATGGCGATATCACTACATCGTTGCTAAGCTTCTAGCACCTGGGCATTGTACAGATTGAGGGAAGGGGGCAGATTGAAAGAAGTAAGAATCACTGGAAAAGGCTTGCCCATATTTTTCATTGCAGTTTTTTCCCAAGGAATGCGTTCCTCAGGTTATTTATTTAGTAACTGCCCCTCTTGTCTCATGAATAGGAAATGTCCAGTACCCTGAATAAATTTTGCATGAGCCATCAGTTCACATGTTCAGGTGATGGGAAGTTTCATGACATTGCAGCGCACTTTTGGAAACAGCTTAAATAATATCTTGTCAAATCTGTCCCTGAATATGATCCACCATATTTTTCTAATTGTCTGTACATCTGTGATGTCAAATGGTGGGCAGGCATCAGTCTAGAAATTAGATATATGAGGAAGTGATTGCCACAGTCATGTGGTTGTCAGGGGTAGCGTAGAAACGAAGGACCAGACGCGACAGTAGGGGTTCAAAAAGTGCTCGACTGAACACCAAAAAGCGGAGGGGAAAACCCGCAAACAGGGAATGATAATAGTACCATAAAATAATAACTCTCCTCACAAAGAGAGATACCACTACCAACTCAAAGCGACCCGAATAGGGCGAAAAACTCTTAACTAGATATTAAAACAAACAACAAAGAAAAACCCTATAGCTCACAACGAGGGAGCCGAAAAACATAAACAAGAGGTAACAGAGACGGCGAAGACAATCGGTCAAAGACAGGGGACAGAGGTGGAAAAAAAAGAGACAGGATAGAAACGAATAACCAAATCTAAGTTTCTAGCAAACTCTTAAACACACGCAACAAGTCCCGTGGAACCACAACAAGTTGAGGTGATACGGTCGAAGCGAAATGTCCGGAACACAACGTAAATTACCGGCTTTCCTTGTCAAAAAAGATGGCAATATGGAAGCGTCTAACAACGGTGACGCGAGGTTTAAATAATGACAGGAAACACGGAACAGGTGAACACACTTAGCTGAAAACCCAAATACACGAAACGGACAAGGAAAACAAAGAGAAGAGACGCAACATGAGCGCTCCCCAGGGAAGTGGTCAATGAGAGAAGAGCAGGCTGAGAAACCATGACAGTGGTAGTCATCTATTCGTTGTTATGGTGGTCTCTCAAGCACTTGTATTTGTAGCCCCACAAATTTGTATAGATCACCTAGATTCTTCCATCATTTCTTTCTGAAATAAAAAAAAAGACGAACCCAAATCAAAACTGTAAGATACTAATGCCAAAACTATGACATTAATGAGCCTTATGTGCAATTACATTTTTGCTTTAGACTGTATTTATTAATCTATGCATTGCATTTAATTTTCTTTCAGGGTGTGACAAGGGATGAGGACATACAACAATATTAAACAACATAATTTTATGCCCATTCATTTAAAAAAGCAGAACTGTAATCAGTACTGTAATCCGATCTTGAACAACTAAACCTAATGAATATCAGGACTTTTCCAGAATATCAGTTTCCTTGCCGTGACTATTTCCGCCCGCCCGTGTGCCCACTCACATCCTCCATTGTAAGAAAACCAAACCGGGTCATCATGAAAAAATAATTCCTGTAAAATAATTATTCACATACATCTCTCATTCACATTTTTCATTTAATAGTGTGTACAAAGGTACAGTTTGTACAAAAAAACTGAAGGAAATGAAAACTTGAGAAGGAGCATTTTAACAGCTCACAGTTAACCAGCTCATTGCTCTGAAGTATCTGCTGGCCATCTGGAACTGGTGTTTGAAAGAAACCGTAATTACACATTCTCTTATAATACTTGGGCAAATGTGCTGAAATGACATAAATGAATTTCCAAACTTCAAGTACGATTTTGGCTTCAGATACATTTCTTTGAGTCTCTCTATACTTTAAGGCTGCATATCTTTTCATTTTACTCTCTACAAAAGCAATGGAAAACTATGAGAAATACAGTATATATGTTTCATTTATATACACCGGTATATAAATATACAGTAAATATATATTACATTACATTACATTACATTCATTTAGCAGACGCTTTTATCCAAAGCGACGTACAGTAAGTGCATATAGAAAGGTCATCGAAGTAACTACAGAACAGATAAGAAAGCACATTCTTCCCATACAGTAGCAGCTATCCCTAGTAATGAACACAATGCAGTTCACAGTGAACTGGGTAAATCAGCTGTAATACAATTCTATTCTAACTATTATAAAATTGACTATCTTGAGTACACAGTTCAACAAGAACACAAACTATGAGGTCCTAGATAAGTATTAGTCCAGGTGGAGTCTGAAAAGGTGCGTTTTCAGGCCACGACGGAAAGTAGGCAGGGTTGGCATGGAACGTAGGGGAATGGGAAGTTCGTTCCACCAGTGGGGAGCTAGGGTGGAAAAGCTCCGCAGTCGGGACGAGCGAGTACCATTTACACGGAGGGGGGGAAGTGCAAGTCGCCCTGCAGTAGATGAGCGAAGCGGTCGAGCAGGAACATAGTTCTGGATCAAGTCCTGCAGGTAGACAGGGCCTGTCCTATTGGCTGCAGTGTAGGCCATATATATACATATCTACACTGCCTGACCAAAAAAAAAAGTCGCCGTTGCACCCATCATGTATAGTGCCCACTGTATAAGCCTCTGGAGGCAGTGTTATGATCTGGGGTTGCTTCAATTGGTCAGGTCTAGGCTCAGCAATGCTATGCAGCAGTAAAATTAAGTCAGCTGAGGACCTGAATGTACTGAATGACCAGGTTATCAACGGGCATATTCCAGGACGATAATGCCAAGATTCATCAGGCTCAAATTGTGAAAGAGTGGTTCAGGGAGCATGGTGAATCATTTTCACACATGAATTGGCCACCAGAGTCCTGACCTTGAAAGTCGAAAGTCCCAATTAAATTTTTTGGAATGTGCTGGAGAAGACTTTACGGAGTGGTTCGACTCCCGTCGTCAATACAAGATATCTGCAAAAAATTGATTGGCTCGAGGGTGAAAACCAAGGCCCATTAACCACCCTGAAGTGCCATATATTATTGTATATGCACTGGCGTGTAGTGGTTTATATCTCTTATACCATGGCTACAACTAAAATGCGTGAAGAATTTTAATAAAATGATATTTTAAAAACTTTAAATGAAACCATTATGTACACACCCGCCACTTAGCTAAATATAGTAGTTGTTCCAGAGTTGTTATACAGAGTTGTTACTGTTCTTTTCATTAATATTTAGCATAACTTTAAAAAAACCTTAACATGTCCATATAACCATTAATACATTAAGCAAACCAATCAACTAGCCAGCCAATACATTTTGAAAAGACATTTGAAAATGAAAAGCTAAATAACTTACACTTTAGGCTAAGGCCCAACACATACAGTTGTGGTCAAAAGTTTACATACACTTAGGTTCAAGTCATTAAAACAAATTTTTAACCACTCCACAGATTTCATGTTAGCAAACTATAGTGTTGGCAAGTCAGTTAGGACCTATACTTTGTGCATAAAATGACACAAGTCATTTTTCCAACAATTGTTTACAGACAGATTATTTCACTTTTATTCACTATATCACAATTCCAGTGGGTCAGAAGTTTACATACAGTAAGTTGACTCTGCCTTTAAATTTTTTATATTTGGTCGCATATCCTTTGGCTTTGCATGCCATGACTTCAAAAGTCAACATCAAAAGACTCTTGATATCTTATTTTCTGGTACTCTTACAAACGATACTATAACGTCTCTGCATTTGAATGGATCTCTATGGGAATTGGGGGGTGGGACTAGATTTAGATGTAAATTATGCTGGAATGGAACACATGGTTGGCTAAATGGCTGTAAGTCATCAAGGGTCTGACGTATCAAACAAGCCTTAAACCATCCCTCTGCTGCCAGATATGCAGTAGATATGGATGGATCACTTTAAGGGTTGTTTCTTTTTAAGAAAAACGCCTGTCCAACGCACTGCAAACGCAGTAAACGGTTGAACATTCTCAATGTACGCTATGTCCCTCTAGAGGTTATCAAGCAGAGTCCTCAAGGGGGCGATCAAGGACAAATCAGAGCATCTGTATACCGACTACGTGTGCTTTCATTTTCTAACCACAATTGCAATCCCAAATTTTGAAATAGCTATTATTTTAGTTATCCAGCTAACGTTAACTCAGTAATTATGTTTTGTGAAATAGTCTACACCTACGCTCAATCACACAAGACCCCCACCTAACGTTAATGCAAGGTAATGTTACATCCGAATCATCAATGCCACTTCGGAGTGTCAACAATAAGTTAACTCAGTAACGTTAATGCTGCTTTGTGAAATACTCCCGAGGTTGAGGATGCAGAAGCGGAATTAGTGTTATTAGCAATAACGTTACCTAGCGTATATGATAGTATCCAGCTCCAAGTTTTGTTGGTGACAGATGGTGACAAACTGTGTTTTGTGTAGTGTGTTGCATTGCAATAGACCGGTCCTGTTTTGGATTTTTATTTTTTATTTTAGTGTGAGATTAAGCCAATTCACCAAATGGTGAATCTTTTATAACCCTTTTTACTCATCTTTACCAGGGGTGCCAATAATTGTGGAGGGCACTGTATATATACAGGTGCAGCTCAAAAAATTTGAATATCGTGAAAAAGTTCAATATTTTTTGTCACTCATTTCAGAAAGTGAAACTCATGTATTATATAGATTCATTACACATAGAGTGAAATATTTCAAGCCTTTATTTCTTGTAATTTTGATGATTATGGCTTACAGCTAATGAAACCCAAAATTCAGTGTCTCAGAAAATTAGAATATTTTGCTTTAACATATTTTTAAAGTATCATATTTAATATTTGGTCGCATATCCTTTGCATGCTGTTACTTCCTGAAGTCTGTGACCAATCACCATCAAAAGACTCTCAATATCTTATTTTCAGGTACTGTTACAAGCGATACTATAACCTCTCTGCATTTGAACTGATCTCTATGAGAATTGGGGGGTAAGACTAGATTCAGCTGTAAATTACGCTGGTACAGTATGGAACACATGACTGGCGAAATGGCTGTACGTCATCAAGGGTCTAACCATCACTCTGCGGCCAGATATGGAGTAGATGTGGATGGATCCCTTTAAGGGTTGTTTCTCCTGACTTTTTCCCCCATAGAGTTCTATAGGAAAATGAGTCAGGAGAAATAACCCTTGCAGTGATCCATCCACATCTACTCCATATCTGGCAACAGAGTGATGGTTTTGGGCTCTATATAATAATGAATCTATATAATATATGAGTTTCACTTTCTGAAATGAGTGACAAAAAATATTGAACTTTTTCACGATATTCGAATTTTTTGAGCTGCACCTGTATATAGGCACCCTTGATAAAGATGAACAAAACAGATTGTATAAAATAAATAATATCAGTACTGAGCTATATTTTAAAGGGATTGGCAACTGTGCTTAAAACAAGGTTTTCTTTATTTGACATTACTCCTCGTTATTAAAATAATCATCCACCAAGATTTCAGCTACAGCTGACAAAAATGAAGACTGAATAGTGTCACTTTCTGCTGACTATGCAGTTCTCAGGCCTGGGTGAGTGAGGAAAGCTATAATATTCAGGCCACACCATTTGTGCCTGGAGCTCCTGATGCTGCACGTGGTGAGGCTGCACGGGATCACCTCCAACATCATCTCAGACCATGGGCCTCAGTTCTCCTCCCAATTATGGTAGGCATTCTGCAACTCCCTGGAGGCCTCCGCCAGCCTGTCCTTGGGCTACCACCCCCAGACGAATGGGCAGACGGAGAGGGCCAACTAGGACCTGGGAGCAGCCCTGCAGTGCGTGACCTCCTGCAACCCCTCCTCCTGGAGCAAGCTCCTTCCCTGGGTGGAGTACTCAGACAACTCGCTTTCCCCGCTTAAGTGCCTCGTTTTCTCCCCATTATCATCCAGCCAATCACTCGCCTTCCCCCGCTCGCATTCCGCACTCCCTCATTAGCTCATGCACACATTCCTCACACCTTTTGAATTACCCCCAGCGCATTCTCACCTATTAGCTGCTTCCTAATAAATTCACTCCCAACGCAGTTTTGCCTGAGTTCACCTCCGAGTTTTGCTTTTGGGTCCATACCAGTTTCTACATTGTCACATATATTTTTACTAATAACGGGTATTTTTAGGCTGTCTGCAGCGTATTGATTGACCTGTCCCGGCTGAGGTAACGAAGTGTTGGGAAAAGCAGTGTCCATAGATATGTGCCCAAGTCTTTATTAAAAGTAATGATGTTTTCAATCGCTAATGCCACTTTTTCTATTTTCATTTAATAGGTATTGGTAGGCCGGTGCATGCGGCAGTGTTCTGGTTGTTGTACGGCTGAGTTTTAGACTTCCTGGCACGCTGTACATGGTTTGTCACCACAGTGGATAAATTGTTGTGATCAAGGTAAATGAGGCTTATGGTATGGTAGGATTGCCTAATGGTGTCCGAGGTAATTTTAACATCTATAGAGATTTTATTGTAATGTTTTATTTATGATTGTATGTTCTGCTCTTTATAGGTCTGTGTCAGAATGCTCGCTGCTGTTTTTCCTCAAGCAAAACAAGATTTTGCTTATGAGTATACTTGCACATGATTTTCATACGTAGGTTGCTCTTGTCCTTTAATTAGTTTGATACTGTTATTTATTACATTATTGACTTTGTTTGCTGTTCCCTGGTCTCGGTTGGCGTATAGCTACGGACGTGCTAAATGAGCCGGTCCAATCTGGTTACATTGAGTGACGTCGCTGGCAACTCAATGTAACCATAGCGGCCTATTTAAAGGGGGAATTGAGTAAACCAACTGGTATTTACGTAGCTACTAGCTTTGTACTAGTCTTTTAAAAGGGGTAACTACTTTGAGTGAAGTGCCATTCTGGCAGGGGGGTTTAGTCTGCCCTTAGTGGTCATTACCATCGCTGTGTGCATGCGTGAGCGTGACGACATTAATTGCACTGTGGGTCACCTTTATTATTGCACTGCTTGTTGTGTTTCAGAGTGAGTGTGCACTTGGTGGGGTAAGTAAATTGCACAAGTGGATAGCCCTATGGCTGTGAGTATAACGCCCCATCAGTTGGCCTTTAGCTCCGTACTGGTGCCCCCTCTTGGCCAAATTAATTACCGTCAATTGTATTTCATTGTATTGCTGGAAGATCCTATGTTTATATCCACATTGTAATAGTAAAATATACCTTTATATATATATTTATACTACAGAAACCATTCATTGTTAATAAAAAAAACTAACCATTGCTTTCATCTTGTCTTGTCACGTTTCCTTTACAGCAAGTTGCAGCCTTTTCATTATCTAGGTAATTGAGTTTCATAGAATATTTCCAGTCATACTCTTAAATATTTTCAATAAATTGAATCTTGAGTTTGAATCACGTCTCTGTCTTCTTTATATTGTTGAACTTAACGCCGCGTTCTCACAGCGAGCAACTGGTCGCTGGGTCGCTCAAATCAACTAGGCTGGGGGCGGGGCAAGAGCTTTCCGTTGTGTCATCCAAGTCAACTTGTGCAGCTACAATTTTTTGATGAAGAGAAACATACTTACTGTATAACAAAGACATATCTGCGATGCATCCTTTTCTTTATAGTTATATCATGACACTGATAATTATGTGTTCTCGCTAGCTAGCGATCTTTATCTATCTAGATACATGAACGTTTTATTCACACAATAAAATTACAAAAACCTTACCATCGATACCAAAGGCACTGGCAATTGCCCTCCAAGCTTACATTTTTAGGCGTTATCCTGGTATTCTTTTTGGAATACATTGAACAGGACGGGGTAGGCTTGGACCATTATTATTAGCTGCTCCTCCATTGCTGCAATTTCGGTGAAATCGCGCGGAACAATTATTCACAAAATGGTTTTGTGTCGGTTGGAGAAATATGAAGCGTGGAACTCTGATTGGCTGTTGAGGCCGATGGTCGCTAAAACGTTAAACTGCGGGCAACATTTATCGGCCGATTTTTGTCGCTCAGTTGCCTAGTTGCTCAGGTCGGTGACCGTCGCTCAGCTTCATAGAGAATGAATGGACTTCCGGCAACTGGCCCACCGAAGTTGCTCGATGTGAGAACGCAGCGTTAAGGGAACTCATATTTTGTAATTGCAAATTGTCTGAACTATCTCCTTTTCAATCCTATTTCCTTGGGTGTAATCCCCAAGGTGGCGTAGTCTGGCTAAGTGTTGGTTATTCAACAACACTCTTCCTCCTGTTACATATGGTTCAAATCTCACAGACCTACCCCCATTACTGATACACAACCTTCTTTCAACATGAAACCCACCACTGAGTTGGCTTGGCCAAAGAGATGTATTATCATCTCATCTGACCATAACACCTGGCTTCAATCCAAGAATAAATGCCGGTTAGCAAACTCCAGGTGCTTAGTGCTTGATTGCCCTCAATAGAGGCTTTATTCTGGAAAAGCTAGGGCTACACGATTATAATCAAGCAAAAATTATAATCACGATTATTTTAGTCAATATTGAGATCACGATTATTTAATGATAATTAATTGGTTTTCAGGACATAATACTTTTATTGCACTTTTTGAATGAACAGAATAATGCTTATATTTTCTAACCCCAACTCTCTACTTTGAGGGAGGTAAAATATGAGTGCTTTATTTGATATAGAACACCAGAGAAGGTCCAGTTAAGTGGGAGTTTTCATTTGTAAACAGACTGCGCCTTCAAAATCATTATTGTTGTTTAGTAATCATGAAAAGCCAATATTGATCTCACAATTAAAATTCTATTAATTGTGCAGCCCTACTGGAAGCCCTTCCAAATGGCCTATTAGCACAGAGCCTAATTTTAAATTTGAAGACTTGGTCATCCCAAGGCGCAACTAAGTTCTGTAATTATGCAACAGTACCACATCAACTTTTCACCTTATCTGGATGGGGGCAAGTTAAGCTTGCATCCTCTTCTAGGGAAAGTTGACTGGTGTTCCAGTGGTTTTAACTGCTTAATTATTTCTGTAATTGTAGTAAGTAGCATGTTTCATCTTTATTTTTGTGCCCATTGTTGATTTATGTAGGTCAACAAACATTTTTCTTTTTTCATTCTTGAGTTCTTTGCCTTTCCCAATGGTGCTGTATGACAAATTGATTTTATATGTGCTACCTCATCTTTATACCCCAGTGAGAGAGAAAACTATGGAAGACCACAACACAGTTCCTTCAAAGTAATAAATTGTTAATGCAGATAAAATTTTATTTATAACAATCTTTAGGGGCGCTCCTGATTTTTACACCCATATCTTTGGGAATTAAAATGACTGCTTATTAAAATCCTTTCACTGAGCAATTTAAATAGAATGAAAGAATATCATCTATTTATATATTATATATATACTGTCATATATAATATATATTTCTGAGCAATAAATATTGCCCATCACTTGTGTTTATTTAATACAGCATTGTTTTGCTCATCTTTATCAAGGGTGCCAATCATTTTTGAAAAGTTTTTTGCAATCAAAATTAATTTATTTAAGGGATATATTTAAATCCCTATTATCATCTTTCAGGCTGACAAGTCTGAAAGATGATGATGGTGCTTTGAATTCTAGGATCTTGAGGTGTCTCTCTGTCTCTCTCTCCCTTTGTATAATGTGTCTGGTGGGGTGTCCTTAGAAAACCTGAAGTGTCACCACACTCACAACAGCCAATTGCATTGGAACATATCATTGCACTTAAAAAAATCACGGTCTCATATAGACACCCTAGGGTGTTAAATGGACACCACCATTTCTGCTGTGTGGGGGCACAAAGAAGAATTTTTTTTTAGTCGACCCTGAATCATACCTTCAGCGTACTGAACGCACACACAGCAACATCCCAAACACATTCTTTATATTAACATTTCAGAATTTGACCGTTTGGTGTCATCTTCGGTTTGTGCAGTGCGACACCTGAGACACAGAAGGTGGTGGATTGGCCAGCCTACTCTCACAGCTGTCTGTCTCATTTCTGGCACTCAGAAATCCTAAACAGAACAAGAGAACAAATTCTCAGGCCTTTCCCCCCAATTAATTTCCCCTCACTTGGACATGTACATGTTTGACAGTGCAAAATATAGCAGGCTGTGTGCGAAAATCTGGATGTCCTCAAAAAAAAAGAAAACTGAGAATCTCTTCCGACTTGGGAGCTCTGCGGCCACACTCTGCCACTCACCTCTAGAGACTAGTTTAAAACTGAAAAAAAGAGAATCAACAGGAAATTTAAACAGGAAATAGGATTCTATTTACAACTGAATTGTGAGAGCGCACAGGAAAAAAACAATAGATCAACATGAGCAAAAACAAGAAGAGGTAAAGATATGTGTTATGATCAGCCACAATGTTTCTTTTTATTACCACTATTGTGTGTCATACGTGTAAAGCGTGTTAACATGGAGGAAATTGCATCATGTATGTTACGAGCAATGTGCAGTGCTCTCTTTTACTTGCATGTCCCTCATTGCGTCGGATGGTTGCGTGCATGCACTTGACAATATGTGCTAAAAGTAATGAGAGTTCCTGTGAAAGTGTAAATGGTTACTGCTCACCCTCTGTAATGGGTTTCCTGAGGAGTGCAACCTCCTGGGCACGCCAGCGATTAGAGATCCTTTCTTGAACAGTGTTATCTGGCTGGGTGGTGTGGATCTAGCCTGTCTGTTTCTTGCGGGGCCTAAAATACTGGCAAAACCAGTTCTGAGTCAGGATGCTCAGTTTACCCATTCAATAATTTGTCGGTACCGTTAAATGCATTGCCGTGTTTCCAAAAAACAAAAACAAAATCGCAACGCAGATCGTTGAGACGAGGATAATTTATGTTAGTATTGTAAACAGTTCTGGCTGTTTTAATAGGAGGAGATGAGTAATTACCAATGCTTCCGAGTGCCATGTGGGCCTTCATTTCCAGATGCTTTCTGTTGTCCAACACCTCCAAAATCTCCCTGCTGTTTGGAATGAACTGATTGAGTTGGCCAACACTGTGTGCTGCCACGGCTACTAGAGTATGTCACAAACACTTGCAAAAGAATAGTCTGTTGTCTGGGTAATGGAAATCTCCATTACAAAACAATCCACAGTAATTGCTGGATCTGACACATGCAAGAGAGACTGTGAAGGTCCAGTCCCCATTCTAATGGAAATTTGCTGAAACTCCAGGATGTGAATCTGAACTCCAAGTTATCCGGCAATCCAGCACTGTTTGACAGCCATGATTCCTGCAACCAGAGAAAAACAATGCATAAAACCTTTTTTTATCACACACAGAACACTCATAATAAGCCACAATAAGCACCATTTCTTTATCTTTATGATAGAATAAAATGCAATACATGATAGCACCGACATGCTATTAATGACCCAAAACAAAAGATTTATTTTTAATGTTGAAAAAAGTTGAATGTAATTCTAAATTGAGGTTAAATAAAAAACCAGTGGTCACAATTTGCATTATCAGAAGTGATTACAACTTTCCATTGCAGGTGGGCATTTCTCATCAACACTGCAATTTTGAAAAATCATTTGGTTTCAAGATTAAGCAAGATCCTCTTCCCCTTGCAAGCATATATAGAAATGGAAATACATACCTTGATAGAAATATCAGAATGAGCTGTGTACAAATTTCAGTTTGCCAATTCCATCGAAGGGGGGAGTGAGTGCACCTGGAGCCCCCTGCGCTGGGATTCAGAGGGAGTCTGGTGGTAAACAACAGACAGCACCATGGATGATTCATATTACAACTCACCACTCTTCCGTGTTACAGAGGAAACTGCTGTTTCCTTACCTGGATGCCCCACAAGCACATCTGCTTCCTGCTATAACACAGCACGCTTGCCTCCACAATCTCTCTGCGCCCACTACACTATTAATTACATTGAAAGTGCAGGAGGAGCCATCATACAGATACTGGGCAGCAGCAATTGTGCGTTTCCCTCCTTATCATAAAGGTCCCACATGTCTCTGTAATATCCCTAAAATAAAAACGATAATATTGTCTTAATTACATCCCTCGAACAATGATGTTCGACAGCCAAACACATCAAATTTAATTTTGTTTTGGTTCAGCAAAAGTGGAGTCAAGGTCTTATATTTTCAGCGTAGGTACATTGTTAGATAAACGTAAGGGAGAAAACAGTAATTACCGGGGAGTTGCGGGAGGGAGGGGGGGATGTGGAATTACATCAGAAATAAAAAAAAACTGAAAGGACTCATCATGAAATGGGTTTGAGCAGCATATTTTAAAAAGACCATTAACTGCGACAAGACAGGTGTTATCCTCGCTGACCAAAACCAAAAACAAGCAGATACACGAGAGAGAGAGAGAGAGAGAGAGAGAGACAGAGCGAGCGAGAGAGAGAGAGGGAGCGTAATACATGTATATAAATAAAAACTAAATGTACCTTGGAACCGAATGCCCATTAAAACTGTTATCATTCCTTTCACGTTTCTGTATTAATTTGGTGACAAACATTTTTTTTGCTGATAAACATAGCAATCAAATAGAAAATAATGGTAAAGCTAGACAAGATTTCCAGGGCTATTGACCTCTGAGTCTTCACAATGGGTTACATATTTTTATCTTGTCCTTGAGTAAATAGAACTTTGCTTCCATTACATGAACTAATTTCTAGTTTCAATACTTTTCATAATTTAATGGTGTGTGTAGGGGGGTTGGTTGTTTGTTTAGTTGCATGTTGCCTGTTTTGTTTTTCACTCTATATTGAACTCCATGTGGTAAAAGGCTTAGTATTCATTCAAATCTATGTTATATGAGTCAAAATGGATAAAATGTACTCAAACTAAAATGTTTTCAAATCAGTTATCAGAGTTGATTTAACACTGACAATATTCATGTGTAGCCTGGTCCAGACAGTCTCCATCATAAAATCACCTTCTACCTGGCTCAAGTAAAAGCATGTTATTATTCAGCGAGTATTGCATCCTATACAGTTGTGTATGAAAGTCCATCTAGAAGACTGATACATGCTACAAAATATATTTTCTATAGATAAATAAGAAATCACTCTGATTAGCAAAATGCAGTCAAAACCTATACACACATCCTTAAGAACCAGAAGACCCAAAAAATGGCCATGTTATGTTGGATGTGTTGATAAAAGAACTGTCATTCTACCTTTGTGAAATACGTAAAGGGTGACTACATAAAAGCACAATTTAACTTTTTAAATGAAATATCTACAAATAATGATTTCCTTAAACTGTCACACATGGTTAACATGCCTGATTGTGCATAAGTGCCTGCATTGTACAATCGCTGATGGCAAGAAAACTCTGCATATGTCTTTAATCTCCACAGTTTGGTCCATTTCAGAAATAAGACTGCTTTACACAAACCCAGATACTTCTTTAACTGCAGTACAGTGTGCTTCTGTGCTGTGGACACATTCTGATTTAAAGCATTAAAACTGTCCTCTGAGCTAACTCTTGTTAGGTACGTCAGGATATCAAAGCTGACAATATATTCTGCGCTGAGAATTCAAGGCTCATCCCATTCCTTTGGAGGCCATAATTTTATCAGACATGTTTCTGGTCTTTTCATGGGCTGACAGAAATTCACAGGTGATGAGAGAGGTCTGGTCGCTGATAGGAACCTCGGCCAACATGGTGATTGGACAAAATTATATGAAGTTTTTTTTTTTTTTTTTTTTAATCAAAGTTGCTCCAGTCTGATGTCTTCTCTCTGAGCCAGATGTCAAATGTTTTTTCTATTGAAGTCAATGCAGAAGTAATCACAAAAGTCAATCCACTGCTGTGCAACCATTTCATTGCAGCATTACTCTCGCTTCTCTCGCTGCTGAACACCTTTGAGGCATTTAAGATTATTTCTCAAATTTGAAAAACGTGTAATCTCCAGGAAAAAAAACCCTCAACCATAGCATAAAAGTAATTAAGTAAATTATCAAGGTAAAGGTTAATGAGGTGCCTCCAACATTTGCGAGACAGGCGGCTTTGCAAACAGTGGAATGCCTCAGATTTTTTGCCTAAACATGATTACCTTTTTAATGCAATCCTCCAGATGATATTGGCACGCTGCTTCTCACTGTTCGGATTCCAAGATTGATAAAAGATTTATTTAATTTAATTAAGAAAGAATTTGCAGAGTTCAAAACCCCTTCAAAATGCTTTGTTTAAGTATAATGGTCTTATTGTAGATTATTTAACTTTTTTTGTTTATTTCATCCTTCATTTTTGTCCTGAGAAATGGTATATTTTTATACATCTTTGTCAAAAGAATAGATAAAAATAATAATAATAAATAAGTATTTTTTCTGTGTAAACTGCCATTTAGCAACCTTCCTGACATTTCCTTAATGTCAAGAATGAATAATTGCTAAGTGCTCATTTATTTTCATTAATATACAAAAAAGTGCAAGGATATTTTCATTCAATAAAGCTAAAATATATTGTTCTAAATTTAAGGTGCACAGTGTTGGATGGTGGCAAGCCTTATTGAAACCCACATATCCCTTCAATTCATCTTGATACAATATTGGTATGAGTTCATATTGATACCTGTAGGTGGTGTGGCTCCATTCACATTACAGCTAAATACACTTGTCGCTCCTCATTTTAGTGCTTAATACGGTCAAGTTCACAGAAAGTACAGTTATGGATGAGAGTGACAACGAGTCCTGCCTGAAACAGGTAAAAACAACCAAAGTTAACTCTTGTTCCTATGCAAATGAGCTTGGTTGTGAGAGTATGGATGGCAATGGGAGTTGACAACTGGTAGCTGATGCGCAATGATTAACTGGGCAACGCTCCCTGACAACATTCAAAGAAAATTAGAAGGGAGCAAAATAAATAATCAAGTATTTTTATTACTGTCTCAAAAAATGCGGTCTGCTGGGATCAAACAAAGTGACAAGCAGTGCCGCATAAAGCAAAATATGCAAAAAAAAATTAAGATTTATGTTCACAGCAAATATTGCACAATTACAAATGTACTGTTTGTGCTGTAAATACAGGGGCAAGTCCTGTTCATACAGGTAAGCGTTATTGGTCTTCTAAATATGCGTGTGTGTTTGGACACAGAATATGAGCGACTCCAATTAATATGCCCCAAAATGCAAGTATGAACGGGGCCTAAGACATGCTAAACTTTGCAGCTGTGCCACATAAATAATCCTCTCTTTCTCTTTCATTTTGACAGAAAAACGAGAACTGTATAAGCAGGGGTGCAAACTGGTGAGGGCCCAAAAAGGTGAAATTTTTTTCACCTGAAAATGCTAAATATCAGTGTGCGGCACCCTTCCCATGATGCAGGTTACATTTTTCTGTGCGAGTTATGCACAAGCATAGGTGTCATATCTGAGAAAGCCCTTTCTTTCCCCCCCCAATGTCGACACAAATGCATAAAAGCGCCTGTATTACAGCCCATGTACGAGGTTGTGTGCGTTAATCAGTGGGCGGGGCAACAATGTTGCTGCATTTAGCTACATTATTGGGGTCCTTTCATGCGGCACCCGCTGCTTGTCGCAATTGTGTAGACTGTGTAACTGTGTAACAGTAGGTGCAAACGTGGGCGAGGGGCTTAGGTTCTGGAGGCAAAAAACTCCATTCATTTTTGCATTGGCTGTGTAATAAGTATTGGCCTATCATTCGGGGATTTTAAGTACACTACATTTCGAAAATGTTTTGCCTACTTAATGTTCTCATCCAACTATCATACTCAACAGGGGCGGCACCAGAGATTTTGTCTTGCTGGTGCTATGGGGGGATTCAGTGGTGGTGCTCCGGAATTTGTAGTAAATACATGCATACATAAGGTTAGGTTGATTCACATGTACAGTACATAATGGATACATCTATCTAGTATATGCGTGGACTCTGAGCAACATCAACAGGCTAGACATGAGCAATATAAACAAAACAATATAAACATAAACAAACCAACCGAGCATTCGCCCAACACGTACAACATATCACCACCCAGCACGCACCAATGCAGCGTCAAATGCGTGCTTTTCAGCCGAAAAATATACACAACACATTAATACAGTATCCACTAGCATATCATTCACATCACATAAACAGTCCAGACCTAGACATACATTTATTTAAAATATAAAGAGGGGTATACTACGAAGCGGGACTACGTGTGTAGCATCCACATAGCGAAGAAGTTTGCATCTCTGTTAGCAGCAGCAAATATGAGCTAGCTATTAGCTAGATTTTCAATGGGTTCCGAGATAGCTATTTGACTGACTGATTGCTGATAATGTTTGGTAGATAGCAAGAGAGATAAAACTAGGCGTCTGAGGTAATCTTGCCGCGAGCAAGCAATCAAGAGAGCGCACCACAGAACTGAATTAGAACTAGCTTTGAAAGGCTCATTTTCTTCTCAAAAACGGCGCTTTTTCCACAGCCTTTGATTGGCCAGCGTGACATGTTACTATTTTAGCGTAGCAGTTATCGCTAGTTTCTAGTTCTTACAGTTTCTTCTGTGGACAAAACAGGTTGTTGGAAGACTGACTGCGACGCAACGGAAAATGTAAAATGTGTAAACGCTTACTCGCAGATTACTTTGATGAGAAGTAGACACACCCCCCCAGCCCCAAATATTTGTATTGCAGATATGCACGATGCACGTGTATGACCCATTTTGAAATAAAAACGGCAAGTTTCGCCGAAAGGTGACAAGTTTGCACCCCTGAAGAGAAATTATGAGACGAAGTGCGTGGAGGGTTGGACCCGAGAAGCACGACTCAGAACAATGGATGTAATAAATACCCGCAAGGGCTTTATTAAGGAAAGTCCAGTAATCGTTGTCTTAGCACAAGCAAAGGTCATACACAAAAAAATCCAGCCAATAAACAAAAGTACCGAGGGAGAAGGCAGTCTCGTCGTCGGTAAGCCAGGCAGTAGTTCGGAACCAGGAAGGCAATAAGCGTGGCAGAGGTACAAACGGGAGAAGGCAAAAGAATAGTCGAAAAAACAAGCAGGGTCAGACCGGAGTCCTCGCCGCGTGGCAAAAGTACAAAATCAGCAAGCAGGAATCGTGGTCAGGACATGCAGTGAAAACAAAAGGCTGGCAGTAAACAGTGGTCAAAAAAACAGGCTTGGATCAAAACAGGAAATCAGAATACGTAAACTTGACAAATGCTTAAGAGTGCTAGTGAGGCAACAATTTCGCAAGGACATGACATGAACACTGATCTTATATGCAGGTGTAGACAGGTGCAGACACTTAGCTTGAGAGCAGCAGGAAACAACAGCTTGAGAAAATGAGACACGTAACGAGGCAATTAGTAAATCGTTAGTAGTTAACCTATCCTGACCTAGCGTTAGTAAATTAGTAATTAACATGTACGAGAAACGTAAGGTAAACATGAACACATGGTTAGATAGTTAGTATTACCCAATCCTGATCTGATGTTAGTATATTAGTAATTAGACAAGGGAGAATGAAACAATTAGGGAAGCGTGAGTGACAGCAAGAGAAGAAACAGCATGAACGCAAGGCTGCGGAAAAACATGGAAATATGTATGCAAACTAATAAACTATGACAGAACGTGAATACAAATAAGGGCGTGACATAACAATAAACATAAAACATGGCGTGGAACGGTTAGAACCGTAACAGTACCCCCCTCTTAACGACCGACTCCTGGCGGTCCATGGTGCTTATCAGGGTGGTCTCGATGAAAGTCCTTAATGAGGCTGCGGTCCAAGATAAGGCTGGGAGCGATCCAGGAACGCTCCTCTGGACCGTAGCCCTCCCAGTCGACCAGATACTGGAACCCTCGGCCTCGTTTACGAATGTCCAAAAGCTTCTTCACAGTATAAGCAGGGTGGTTATCAATAATACGGGGGGGAGGGGGAGGGGGATCCGGGGGACACAGAGGGTGGGTGGACACAGGCTTAATACAAGAAACATGAAACGTGGGATGAATTTTAAGGGAAGCAGGGAGCAGATCTCGAACGGGGATTTCCCCGTGGAGGCGCAGGGTAATGTGTTGTGCGCATACTCCACCCAGGTGAGCATCTTGCTCCAGACAGACGGGTTCTTGGCGGAGACACAGCGTAATGCAGCTCCGAGGTCTTGGTTAGCCCTCTCCGTCTGGCCATTAGACTGAGGATGGTAGCCTGAGGTGAGGCTTACCGTAGCTCCGAGCGCCGAGCAGAACGCCCTCCAGACCTGGGAGATGAACTGGGGTCCTCGGTCGGAGACGATGTCCGCTGGGATGCCGTGGATCCGGAAGACTTCTTTGACCAGAACGTCAGCGGTCTCTTGGGCGGAGGGCAGTACTGGCAGGGGAATGAAGTGTGCCGCCTTGCTGAAGCGGTCCACAACGGTGAGAATCGTGGTGTTACCCTCGGACGGTGGAAGTCCAGTAACGAAATCCACACCGATGTGGCTCCAAGGTCGGCCGGGCACAGGCAGCGGCTGAAGAAGTCCCGCCGGGGCTTGATGAGAAGCTTTACTCCTGGCGCAGGTGGTACAAGCCTTAACGAACATCCTGGTGTCGAAAGCCATGGAACTCCAACAGAACTTCCGCTTGAGCACTGCCATCATGCGGGTGAAGCCGGGATGACAAGAGAGTGGCGAGGAGTGGGCCCACTGAAGCACCTGAGTCCGAGCAGTAGAGGGGACATACAGGCGATTACCCGGAACGGCTCTGGGGTCGGGCTCGTTGCGTAGCGCCCTCTGTATGACTGCCTCGATCCTCCACGAGACCGAGGCGATGGTGCAGGAGGCAGGCAGAATGTTCTCAGTTCTTTCCTTCTCCAAACATGAGTCGAATTGCCTGGAAAGGGCGTCAGGCTTAATGTTTTTGGAGCCGGGGCGGTAGGTGAGAGAGAAGTTAAATCTCCCAAAAAATAGGGACCACCTGGCCTGGCGAGAGTTGAGTCTTTTAGCAGTCTGGAGGTAGGCTAAGTTCTTGTGGTTCGTCCACACCACAAATGGTACTTCAGCCCCCTCCAGCCAGTGTCTCCACTCCTCCAACGCCAGTTTGACGGCGAGAAGTTCCCGGTTGCCAACATCGTAGTTTCTCTCCGCTGGTGAAAGTTTACGGGAGAAAAACGCACAGGGGTGCAGCCGGTTGTCGGTGGCGGAGACCTGAGAGAGCACCGCTCCCACCCCAGTGTCAGAGGCATCCGCCTCGACCACGAACTGGCGAGTGGGATCAGGGTGAATGAGAATGGGGGCGGAAGCGAACAGTCTCTTAATTTTGCAAAAAGCCCCCTCCGCTTCGGGGCTCCAGCAGAACGGTAAGGCAGTGGACGTGAGCTTGGTGAGGGGTGCGACAACTTGGCTATAGCCCCTGATAAATCTTCTATAAAAGTTGGCGAATCCCAAGAAGCGCTGTAAATGTTTCCGCGTGGCAGGTGTGGGCCAGTCAGTGACCGCCTGAATCTTCTTGGGATCCGCCCTGATCTGTCCCCTCTCTAGAATAAACCCCAGGAACTCCACTGTGTCAGAATGAAAAACACACTTCTCCGCCTTGACAAATAGTTTGTTTTCCAACAGTCTTTGGAGAACTTGTCTGACGTGGACTTCATGTTCCTGAGGGTTCTTAGAGTAGACTAGGATGTCGTCGAGGTAGACAAATACGTGTCGACCCAATAGGTCTCGTAGCACGTCATTGACCAGGGCTTGGAACACCGCAGGGGCGTTGGTGAGTCCGAATGGCATGACCAGGTATTCAAAGTGTCCGAGAGAGGTGTTGAACGCCGTCTTCCACTCGTCCCCCTCTCAAATACGGACCAGGTGGTAAGCATTGCGTAGGTCGAGCTTGGTGAAGATGGTGGCTTCATGGAGAGGATGAAAAGCAGAGTCAATGAGGGGTAAAGGATACTTATTCTTGATCGTGATGTTATTAAGTTCTCTGTAGTCAATGCATGGGCGTAGGGAACCGTCCTTCTTCTGGACGAAGAAGAACCCCGCCCCCACGGGTGAAGAGGACGGACGAATCAGCCCATTGGTGAGACAGTCCCGGATGTATCTCTCCATGGCCTCCCTCTCCGGTCTGGAGACCTTGTAGAGACGACTTGATGGTAGTGGTGTGCCAGGCAACAGCTCAATGGCGCAGTCATAGGGTCTGTGTGGGGGCAGAGTCTGAGCCTGCGTCTTGGAGAAGACTGTCTCCATGTCCAGGTAGACCGCAGGCACTGTCTCCAGTGAAGGCTTGGGGGCTTTGGGTGGAGTGGGTACGTCCACTGCTGGAGCAGGAGCGGATCGCAGGCATTGTTGGTGGCAATCGCGAGTCCAAGCTTGGATCTGACCTGTCTTCCAGTCGATGATGGGGTTGTGTTTCCTGAGCCATGGTAACCCCAAAATGAGCGGATCGTTGGGAGAACGGATGACGTGAAACTGGATTATTTCTTGGTGATTGCCGGAGATAATCAGTAGAATGGGTTCGGTGATGTGGGTCATTTGACAGAATGTCTTTCCATCAAGGGACCGAGCCTCCAAGGGGTGGGGCAATGGAAGGGTGGGAATGTTCATGTCCTTGACCATCACCTCATCAATCAAATCGAGGTCCGCTCCGGAGTCCATCAGTGTTCTGACCTCGATCTCTCTCCCTGGCAACATGATCAAGGCCATGAGGGTCTGGCGAGAGTCATCTCCGCTGGTCTTCTCCGGGTAGGTCAGGGATCCAATCCGAACTGGGGCATCGGCGTCTGACTTCTTGGAGCGAAGTCTGCACTGCTGTAGAGTATGCCCAAGCTTGCCGCAGTAAAAGCATGACCCAGTCTCTTTACGGCGTTTCCGCTCCTCCGACGAGACTCTCACCCCAGTGCGTGAGAGATCCATGAGCTCGGCCTCCTCCACTGGTCCCTCTCTGGGTCGAGGACTTGACCATCGTCTGGGGTAGGGCTGGCTGGCCGGAACTTGCCTCTCGTGGTGGCGTTGTCTGGACCGGTTGTCCAGGCGAATGGCGGCACGAACGAGTTCATCAAGTTGCGTGATGGGTTCTTGATGTGCCAGCTCGTCCTGCAGAGTCTCACTGAGACTGGCTCGGAACAGATCGGCAAGAGCCTCCTTGTTCCAGTGGGTAGCAGCGGCGATGGTGCGGAACTCGATCGAATGATCCGCGGCGCTGTTCTTGCCTTGGCGGAGGGTGATCAGGCATTGAGAGGGTTCTTGATCGCTGGACGCGTGTTGGAACACTTTGCGAATCTCCTGGGAAAATGCCGCGTAGCGAGAGGGAAATGACCCACTGGACCATACAGCTGTGGCCCAGTCCAGAGCTCTCCCCTTCAGCAATCCCATCACGTATCCAATCCGCCGCTCGTCGTCCTGGTAGGTCTGTGGTTGCTGCCGGAACACAAAGTCACACTGGAGGAGGAACGATCTGCATCTCTCTGGTTCTCCGCCGAACCTCTCCGGGGGGGGGTTGTTGTGGCTCCCGGAATTGCCAGGTTCCTGTGGCGTTGAACAGGGGTGATGCAGGCGTGCTGACAGGCTGTTCTGTGGGATGTGGCTGGACAGCAATGATGAGTCTCCTCATCTCCTGGCACAGCTCTCTCATCTCCCGGCGAAGAGAGGAGATCTCCTGGGTGTGCTCCTGCACGATGGCACCTTGTTCCACGAGTGCGTGGTGCATTGCGGATGAGTCGGCAGGGTCCATGTTGGCGAAATTGTTCTGAGACGAAGTGCGTGGAGGGTTGGACCCGAGAAGCACGACTCAGAACAATGGATGTAATAAATACCCGCAAGGGCTTTATTAAGGAAAGTCCAGTAATCGTTGTCTTAGCACAAGCAAAGGTCATACACAAAAAAATCCAGCCAATAAACAAAAGTACCGAGGGAGAAGGCAGTCTCGTCGTCGGTAAGCCAGGCAGTAGTTCGGAACCAGGAAGGCAATCAGCGTGGCAGAGGTACAAAAGGGAGAAGGCAAAAGAATAGTCGAAAAAACAAGCAGGGTCAGACCGGAGTCCTCGCCGCGTGGCAAAAGTACAAAATCAGCAAGCAGGAATCGTGGTCAGGACAGGCAGTGAAAACAAAAGGCTGGCAGTAAACAGTGGTCAAAAAAACAGGCTTGGATCAAAACAGGAAATCAGAATACGTAAACTTGACAAATGCTTAAGAGTGCTAGTGAGGCAACAATTTCGCAAAGACATGACATGAACACTGATCTTATATGCAGGTGTAGACAGGTGCAGACACTTAGCTTGAGAGCAGCAGGAAATTCACAACAGCTTGAGAAAATGAGACACGTAACGAGGCAATTAGTAAATCATTAGTAGTTAACCTATCCTGACCTAGCGTTAGTAAATTAGTAATTAACATGTACGAGAAACGTAAGGTAAACATGAACACATGGTTAGATAGTTAGTATTACCCAATCCTGATCTGATGTTAGTATATTAGTAATTAGACAAGGGAGAATGAAACAATTAGGGAAGCGTGAGTGACAGCAAGAGAAGAAACAGCATGAACACAAGGCTGCGGAAAAACATGGAAATATGTATGCAAACTAATAAACTATGACAGAACGTGAATACAAATAAGGGCGTGACATAACAATAAACATAAAACATGGCGTGAAACGGTTAGAACCGTAACAAATTATATACTACACGGTTACATATCTATAGCCTTGATTTCAATAAGATGGAATAAGTACTGTATAAGCTACATTCTGTGACATTCTGTAATTATTTCATTAGGACAATTAGCCTATGACATTTTATACTTATATATATTTCTATTTTGTTTTAGCATGTTAATTGTGTGAAAGTTCATGAGGAAAATGAGTACATGAATTATCTTGTATGAGTACATGTTTAATAATGAACTATTAACAGATTCTAATCAATACTGAGATTTATCCAAGACACATTGAAAGAGGAATCCAGCCTTACCACCTATACCAAAGCGGAATACAGGAGATAGGGAAATAAGTGCATGGAATTGTATCAAACAGCTTGCAAACTGTTTGCAAGAAACTTTGAAGCAAGAAGAAGAGACAGAGAGCTCATGTTTTTTTAAATGGCATGAAGGTTGAGATGGCTGGAGTCCAAGATCATCACGCCTGAGACCACACAGATGGGGGGGAGATAAAAAGTTCCCGGCGAGTCTCGCACAATGCCTGCCATTTTCTGTACGAGCAGCGGGGCCGCTGGGGGGGAGCCACCTGTGGCCGTGACATCACTTTGGCTGAGGCCCGGCCTAGAGGCACGGCAGGGCCGACGCCTTATCGCGTATCATGTATCACCTGCAGCCCCGTGTCAAGCCCAAAAGAGACAGATTTCATCTGTCATCTCCGAGAGGATCTCAATATAATTCACTCCGCCGATCTGACATCTAGGGGAGAAGAGAGTAGGGTTGCCAAACCTAATCTTACAGATGAGGGGTCTCGTTTTCTGCCCAGTCATGACTTCATATTCATTTGTAAAGGGTATCAAATTCTGCTTGTATGAGAGAGGCCGATCGTCAGGTTAAGTGGCCCATGGTCATTTTATTTTATTAGGACTTTTTCTATGTTTGTATTATGATCTGAATAAATAATAAATACAACTCACATGAATTAATGAATAAATACATATTTTACTAAACATATGGGAATACTCCTCTCAATACTTTCTTGTTATTGTTTGTAAAAAATATTGTATATTTTGAAATTATATTCTTGAGCCACTTGAAGTTAATTTTAGTAGCATTACAAAAAGGAAATTAAGAAATTTTGTAGACATATCAGCATATTAGTAAAATATGTATTCTGCAAGAACATTTGTCACTATATTTGGTGTTTATTGTGTATATATATATAGTGTTAGGACAGTCACACATTGTTTTTGTTGTTTTGGCTCTGTACTCCAGCACATTGGATTTGAAAGGTAACAGTGACTATGAGTTGAAAGTACAGCTTTCAGCTTTAATTTGAGGGTTTTTACATCCATATCGGGTGAACCATGTAGAAATTGTAGCCATTTTCACACATAGTCCCCCCATTTTAGGGCACCAAACTTAAATAAAGTCATATTTCATATTTGGTTGCATATGCATGCCACGACTTCCTGACGCCTGTGACCCAACAACATAAAAAGTATCACCCATGATATCTTATTTTCAGGTACTCTTACAAGCAATACTAACCACTCTGCATTTGAATGGATCTCTATGGGAATTGGGGGGTGGGACTAGATTACGCTGTAAATTACACGGGAATAGTATGGAACACATGGTTGGCTAAATGGCTGTAAGTCATCAAGGGTCTCAAGTATTAAACGAGCCCCAAACCATCACTCTGCTGCCAGACATGCAGTAGATATGTTTCTCCTGACTTATTTTACCATAGAATTCAATAGGAAATAGATCAGGAAAAACAACCCTTAAAGTAATAACCCTCAAATTAAATCTGAAAGTCTGCACTTTAACCTCATAGTCACTGTTCCATTTCAAATCCAATGTGCTGGAGTACAGTACACAAAATGTGTCACTGTCCTAATACATTTGGAGTGCACTGTATGTGTGCATGCATGCATGTGTGTGTGTTATCATTTGAAAAATTATAAAACAAATAATTACACAGTATTTGCATTGCTTTCAGTTGCATATACTGCAGTGTTTCCCACAGGATTTTCTGAAACTGTGGTGGGTGGACCCCGAACTATCTAGGGGGGTTTGCAACGACATGCTCCGACAAGAATTTTTTTTCAATTTCAACAGCTAAATGTATCAATTTGGTGCTTTTTGAGATTAAAATCTAAACACTAGATCCACTATTCTTTGTGATTGGAATGTGGAAAATGGAACACGTGAAATATATTTAATTTTGGTTAGTTTACTTTTCTTTGGCTAAACAGTTAGCTAAGAAAAGTGGTTAGCTAGACCACCATAAATGTGGACTGATGAAAAATATTCAAAAACTTTTTGTCAATAGACAATACAGAAACCATCACAATGCATTTTAACCTGTTCTAGTCCAAAACTGAACCCTTTCTTACGTGGGATTGAAAAGTAGCCAACAATAAAGTTGAATACTTGTTTATTTACAAGAAAGCCTCTGAATCGGATTGGCTTGCTATTAAATCTTACCTTTGTTGATTCTTCCTCTTCGTCTTCTCTCTGTCTTTTCGTAATAAAGTAATTTTAAAAAGTAGATCCTGTTGTATGACATAGACGCCGAACAAGCCGGGCGACGCCAGACAGGGACTGAGAGCCTGTATTTAAGGGAAACTATATTTCGGTGAGAAAAACGGGGAACACAGCAAGTTGCGTTTTGTTACATCGTGCTGATATCTTCCTTGAATAACAGGCTATTATCTTCCACGAGATACAATATACATGAACTAGGGTATATTATTTTGTTTTCATTTTCAGGTTAGCTCGCGAGATAACATTAGTTGTAAAATAACCTTGTTACGTTAGCTGATGATAAATTAATCTAATCTAAAAAATTCTAATTTCAAAAGCCAAGTTCACGCATAGCCTACAGAGCAATGTCTATACGTTCTTAATTCCAAATAGCAAAAACTAGGCCTGCCTTTAAAAGTATTGATATCAAAATGTGGCCAAGTTACAACTAACAATATCGTAGCTCAAACTAAACACACTAGCCCTATCGATCTGTTGGTTTTAGTGACCACAATATTATAGCAATTGCCAGGAAAACTAAAATTCCTAAATGTAAGGTCAACATAATACATAAAAGGATATTCAAGAAATTAATTCCTGGCTGTTTTTTGGCAGATGTTGGTGATATTGACTGGACTGATGTGTATACTGCTGAGGAGCCTGAGTCCTCCTTAAATATCTTTATGGAAAGCTTCATGAAGATTGTTGAAAAGCATGCCCCTATGAGGAAGTGTATTGTAAAAGCTAGACCAGCTCCATGGCTGAATGAGACTCTAAAGAGCCTCATGAAGGAAAGAGATGTAACCAAATCTACATTAGTAAAGTCTGGATTAGTGGAGGACAGATTCAAGTACTGTCAACTGAGAAACCAGGTTTCAAAACTGAATAGATCAATGAAAAAAGAATATTACATACAAAGAATAAATGCTGTAAAGCAAGATGGTAAAGAGCTCTGGAAAACCCTTAATGAAATAATGGGGAGAAAGACAACTGGCGAGGCTTCCTTTGTGGAATCAGAAGGTATGTTTCTGACTAAACCATCAGATATAGCGAATTATTTTAATGATTTCTTCATAAATAGGGTCTATGAACTAAGGCAGAATATGGACAATACTGATTCTGATTATCTAGAGCTCATACAAAATAACATGATGTTAGACAAGAGTTGCACTTTTCAGTTTTATAGTGTAGATGAGCAGGTAGTGAGGAAGTTGTTAAAGTCCCTTCCTGAACACAGCTCAGTAGGTACTGACATGCTAGACAGTAAGGTACTTGGTCTGGCAGCTGACTTTGTTTATGGTCCGATATGTCATATTTTAAATGCATGTTTAATGAAGGGTGTTTATCCCACTATCTGGAAAGAGGGTAAAATTATTCCTTTACCTAAAGATGGCAGACTTGCACTCACTGGGAAGAACAGTAGACCTATCACTATTCTCCCAGTTCTCAGTAAACTGATGGAGAGAATAGTCCACTCACAAATACAGAATTACTTTGACTGTAACAGCTTGAACACAAGTTTTCAACATGCTTACAGACATAACCATTCAACTTGTTCCGCCCTTACAGTAATGACAGATGACTGGCTCAAGGAAATAGATAACTCAAAGATGACTGGTGCAGTACTACTTGATTTTAGCGCAGCATTTGATGTTATAGACCACCATTTGCTCATAGGTAAACTAAAATGCTATGGGTTTTGTTCAACAGCCATCACATTTATGGAGAGTTATCTCACAAGTAGGACACAAAGAGTTTATTACAATGGCAGCTGGTCTCACTCTAAGGTCTTGAACTGTGGGGTCCTGCAAGGGAGCTGCCTGGGACCACTCCTATACGCCATCTTCACAAACGACTTACCATCCGTTTTGTGTAAAGCAACTGTACAAATGTATGCCGATGATTCCACATTGTATTATGCTGCAAAAACTGTCAGTGAACTGGACAATGTTTTATCAGCTGAGTTAAATGTGGTTTTTGATTGGATAAAACGGAATAAGTTGGTACTGAATATCTCTAAAACCAAATCAATTATTTTGGGATCGAGTCATAAGCTGTCATCGACACCAAAAATGAGTTTGAACTTGTTTGGGAAACCCATAGAACAGGTAAATAAAGTAATATTACTGGGTACAATAATTGATAGCCAGCTGTCATGGGCAGAACACATTGATACCTTAGTGAAGAAGATGGGTAGTGGTATCTCCATGGTGAGGAAATGTCTTTCTTATGTCCCTAGATACATTGTGGGACAGGTGGCTAAATCTTTAATTTTATGTCACCTGGATTATTGTGCACCTGTATGGTCCTCTGCATCCAAAGGTCAACTAAAGAAATTGCAAACTGCCCAGAACAGAGCTGCCAGGTTAGTCTTACATTGTTCCATAAGAACAAACACTATCACTATGCACCGTCAACTCTCATGGTTAACGGTAGAGAATAGGCTGGTTCTCAACACGGTTAAGTTTTTCAGGAACATTGTCTTTTCTTCTCAACCTGTTTTTTTATACAATCAAATTGTCAGATGCAGTCAGGCTCATTCTCATTTTACCAGGTCAGCCGATGATGGCCAGATTATGTTACCACGTCCAAAATCAAATGCTTTAAAGAGGACAGTTGTTTATCGTGCCATTAATCATTGGAATAACTGCCCACTGAACATTCGTGAATTAAATAATAAAGTGTCTTTCAAGTACCACCTAAGAATGCACTACTTAAATATGTGAGCAAATACTGTTAAAGTTGTGGAGGGGAAATACCTACTGTATGAATGCAATAATGAAATACTTACCCATGAATGTAATATCTTTTCTGAAAATTATTTGATGTTTATAATAATGTTTACAATGTTTTACTGTTTTTAGATCATCATTGTTTATGTGAATTGTGATTGTCATATGTATCTCATGTATTGTTATGTTTTGTGTTTTGTGTTTTTTTGTGTGGACCCCAGGAAGACTAGCTCGTCACTTTGGTGGCAGCTAATGGGGATCCTTTTAAACAATAAACAATAAACAATAAACAATTCCAAAGCAATAGAATAGAATAGAATAGAATAGAATAGAATAACTTTTATTTCCCGCTAGGGAACTTCAGTTGTAGCCCCAGCAACAACAAAAAAGACATAGACAGTGGGGCAGACCCACAACACACAAACAAACATAGGCTATTAAACAAAGTCATCCAACAGAATCATTACATCAATCAAGTGAATGGCAATATAGCCATGATTAAAAATAGCCCCCGCTGTCCCGAGATGTCCAGTGTCACCAAGTAGTCCAACACACAAACTCCACGACTCTCCTCCATACACGCAGTGCCGCGGTCTCTGTAGTACACCGTAGAAACGGAGCACTGACCTGCGTCAATCTTCCCAGTCGTCTCCTCACTCCTCCCCCGCATTATGTTCTCCCGCCCTGGTTGCCTTTTGAAGATTGCCTGCACTCCAGGCCATTGTTCAAGCCCTACAGTGTAGTATTTTTTCTGTTTAATTTCTAAGTGCAACACATCTGAATCAGAGTATTTCCACTATAAATTATTCTCATTTTGCAGTTTGATGTGGCACATACAGTTTCATTGATCACATTCTCTTGAGATGGTAAGATGAAGAAACACAGGGCCAAGTTGCATTAAATTATTTAGGAAAGTTTGGATAGCATTGGTTTGGAATAGAGCTACTGTATCTAGTGTGAGCTACGATAGACAATATTATTAGTTTTAACTTGGCCACATTTTTATATGAATACTTTTGAAGGCAGGCCTAGTTTTTGCAAGTTGGAATTAAGGCTATGTAGGCTATGCGTGAGTAACTTGTCTTTTTTTTAACTTCGGAGACGTTTTTGATGAGATATCACTTATTTTTGGTAGGTAACTAATGATGAATAATGCAAGATAATGACATTGAGAGACATGCATACAGAATACATGCATTCCAAATGCATACAGACATTCGCGTAACCATAATGCCCTCTACTGACGAGAATGAGAACATTTTTCTATTACCGATAGCCCACAATTACATTAAAAGAGTTTGTAGATGAGCTGCATTTAATGTTTAATGAAATACAATGAACAGCACCAGAGCTATGGATCATGAAGAAGCATGCAAATTAATGAACCAAGTCTATATGGAGACATGCATGCACAATAGGCTAGACGCAAACACATTCTAGCTGAAAGAAAGACATACAGCCTAAATAGTTAGTACAGCCTAAATAGTTTGCAAAGTAAAATATGGAAATACGCGAATACAGTTTTTCTTTTGCCATGACATTTGTGAAAGACAAACCAGAGTGTTGCAGCGAGGGAAGCTATAGCAGGCAACAACAATAAACAACTCCGGTTTGCTTTTCACAAATGTCATGGCAAAAGAAAAACTGTTTGTGTAGCTCGAAGTGTCCACGTCCGCGTATTTGCATGAGGTATGTTTCGGCCCTAACATGGCTAACAAGCTTAATTGGACAACGCATATTTCCCAGGAATCTTAGCCAGAAAGAAAACAATAGATACTACTAAGAAAGTAGCCTACCAGAGATTATTCTTCTTATTATTATACTTAAAAGTGTTTGCAGTAAACTACATTGTCTGCAGATTAGTGTAGACTAGCGGCATGTTCGGAGGCTATTGTAATTTTTTTAAGTGACTAACTATGACACAGATATGTTTGGGGAATTGGAGGTTTATAAATACGATCTCTTCAGGTATTGCAGCTTATAGTAGGCTATCATCAATTCTTAATGTATTATTGTAAATTCTTAATTGTCCTAGTAGTTCACTTTATGGTGACATTGTGTTATGTGTGAAAAGGATAAACTGAACAGAGCTGAAGAGAAGAAATGAATGAAGACATAATAAAGAAATATTGGCCGAGACGAGTGTTGAAGGTTCTGTTTCCACAGTGAGTCAGACATGACCACAAGAGCACAGCAGGCTCCACACAGACAAAATCTTTTGTCTGCATTTGTGTGAGATTAACACATGTAGCCAATGGCACAGTTATTTATATATATGTTTTTTTTACATTAATGCAACAACGCGGTGTTAACCAGATGATATTCTGCGTTAAAACTTTTTTCTTTGCTTGACAAATGGCTATGGGATACCTGTTCCCATAACATAGCTAGCCTGCATTCTGCCATGGTGTCCAGTGACTGAATTGTTTCACGTGATATAGGCTATAGGCCATTTGTCAGTGACTTTCACCATTTCGCTGTAGCACAAGTGAAACATTGAACAGTTAATATTGGAAACGTCTTTTGCCTTTGCAATAGAAATATGTTTGTTAATGTGAAAATAATAACAGTGTAATAAATGAAAAGTATTTAACAGTTGCACATTGTTTTTGTTGAAAACAAATTGTGCCCTGTTGGGCTTGAACCCCCAATCCTCTGTGTGATAGGCAGCAACTGTAACCAGTTGGCCACAGTAGCTTCATGGAATACACATATAGCACTTTTGTCTGTGATTCTGTGATGTGTCGACATTAGTTTGAAGCGTTTTTATTGGGCGAAAAGCTAGGGAGGGCAGGTATGCGATGTTGTTATCCAATGGGGAGAATTATTCTTTAAGGGTACGGAGGCAGGCCGGTAGTGAGGGTATCTGGGTAGGCAGGGAAAATGGGAAGAAGAATGAGGATAAGAAGAAGAAGAGAAGAAGAAAAAACGCAAAATAACCCAAGTTTGGGGCTTTATTGTGTGAAGTTGTATCTGAATGCTGTGTGGTTACATGAGGTCAGAACATACAGAAGTTAATGTTCTTAAGGGCTGAGCATCTGTGGTCATTGTGATTACTTCTGTAGGAAACTCTGAAAAGTGCCAAACTCTCGGTGCTGTATAGCTATGGGGCATGCCCCGCCAAGCCGTAACTTGGCGGATGGCATACCTGCTATCCCAATATCGTAACACAGTCCAGAGCTTGACTAGCTTAATGTTGAAACAATATGTATTCATTATAGTGTACCACAGAGGGTTTAACTTTCGCAAACAATTTTCACAAACAACTCGTGAGGAGATGCAGCCTCTGTTTTCGGCGGGTTTTGTGTGTAAGCAGGGGAGGAGAGGATCTTTCTGAAGCAACGGGGCTACGCTGCACATGTAAGCCTACAATTTCAAAATCAGATTATTTTTTTTGATCAATTTGAAACTGTGGCAGTTTAATGGGAAACACTACTGTATGTGCCTCCACTCTAATATAAAGTTAAAAAATGACCCTTTGAATGAGTGTCTAGTTTACGGGTTGTGCCTGGTTTTCTGAGAAATTACAATAATTAATAACAGGACAGTTGTGCCCTCCAGAAGTACTGAAGTACTGTTTATTGGTACTGAAATGGACATCCCATCAGATCTGTCACTAGAATCAATAATTTCTCCTGGGATTGTAAGAGAATGTTAGACTCTATTAGTAGTGCCAAACAACCAGGTGTTTGCCCTGCCAAAAGGGTCAGGGGAAACTTAATTCTTTCTTAACTGCGTCACCGGGGAATGCATTCAGAGAGAGCGAGAGAAATTGATGTAATCATACCTGCCAATTGCAACTGTTCCCATTCAAAATTATGGTTGATCTTCCTAGTTGCCTAATTGTACATAATTACACGTTAAAAATATATGTGGATAAACAGATTCGGCTTCTGTAAATAAGTGGATGAAATTGGTAGTTTAAAATATTTATTATTTGAATGAATACAAAGGTCCTTGAACAATTACCTCCTTCCCTGGCTCTCCATCATCACCTTGATGAAATTCTTGTTACATTTTTACATTGTGTTTCTGAAAAAGATAAACATAAAAAACTGAATTGTTTCATTTTCTGAGCAGACATTTAAGATATGAACTATGAATCTCTTAAATTATTATTATTTTTTATTTATTTTTGTGTCAGTACAATCTGTTTTTGCTTTTTCCTCCCCAATTTGGAATGGCCAAATGCTTATAATATATACTGCAGATAGTGTTTATGTCCTCTAAATTCACATTATGTTTTAGTTCCAGTATAGGTTTTTCACCATGTAAGTCAATGGCAGCAATGTGGTCAAAATACTCAGTCAATACATTTTTCCCACAAAAAAAAATGTAATTGCAAAAAGTGTCTTTCCTTCATCTAATGCTGATTTAAAAAAATATATTGTGTCGTTTGGACAGGGTATTAACATTTGTTCAGGACCAATCAGAGGGACAGGTTTAGTCCTAGGGTCACTGCTAAAGATCTCACTGCCTTCACTCGGAGGGGCAGAACCAGAAGGGGGAGAAAACAGTCATTGATCTAAAACGCGCCCTGGCGTCTTGGGACCTTTATACAGTCTATGCTTGGGACAGGGAGACACGCTGTAATTCTCAGTGGAAGTCGATGGAGAACATCCCTTAGTAGCCTACCATATACAAGCTGTTGTTTTGCGGACGCAGTTCATAACATAATGAATTGACTGCCTTTTCGCTCATCTTCAACATGTTTGCCATCACGTATTCATTTTGGAGCGAGCTATGATGTGTCTACTAGGGGTGGGACGCATCGATCTGAATGTGTAAATACAACTGCAACGATCTGTAAGATTATAATTGATAAGCATCGATTAATATCGCATTGTAAATTAATGTGCACATGTATTTATTTATTCAAAAAAAATATTCATTTAATTATTTAAAAAATATATTTCTGAGACACGACTACTTTAAAACTGTTTTGACTAGCTTTAATCCATGTTTCTGCTCCAACCCCCACGTAAGCGTGAGTTGAAAGCAGCGACAGGCGGGAATCAAGCGACAATGAGACGGACAGATCTGAGCTAAATGGCTAGCTGCTTGAGTGCGACAAAAGAGACAGAAATTGACAGAATTTGCGATGTTCCAAACAGAAAATCAGTGGTATGGAAGCATTTCGGGTTTAGAAAGAAGGAGGGTGTACTTGACAAAACCACTGCAATATGCAAGATATGCCAAGTTGAAATCAGATACACAGGCAACACCACAAACATGATAAACCATTTGAGCCGACGACACACCATTGATGTGAAGGACAGAAAGCGGGTTAGCAAGCTAAACTCGGGAGTCAAGATTTTCCTGGAGAAATGGCCAAACAGTTCTTTTATTTGTTTTTATTAGTTTTTATACACATACCGTGTCCAGACAGTTAATTGTAAAGTGCTTTCTGATATTTTACTTTAAACCATTTTCTATTCAAAATCAAGTAGACGTTAGAGACAAAAAACAAAAATAGTAAGACTATTTCCAATGTCTTACGTTCAATTAATTATTACTACGTTAACTGTTCGATTCCAAACCTCCCCCCCCTTCCCTTACATATCACACAGACAAAAAATTAAATAAAATTTTAAAAACAGTTCTAAACGGGCAAAAGAGGTGACATCTGCTATAGCCACGTTCATCTGCAAAGACCTTAGACCATACAGTGCGGTAGAAGAAGAGGGATTTAGTCACTTAATGAATGTCGTGGAACCTAGATACACCATACAGAAAACATTTTAGTGAATAAAGGAAAGGTATTAGGGTACCATGTCTGACACTGTTTGAAAAACAATAACCTCAATAGGGCAACTTTAGAAAATACACTGTTAGTCATGTTTATTGTTGCATTATTTGCTGCAGACAGCTGCAAAATGTATGGCATGCCTTAACAATAAACATAATTCTGTGAACTTGGCGTAAGGTTCTAATTGAATATTTAATTACTGCTGACTATCGGTATCAAATCACATTAGCATACCTATTACATTTTTTTAAAGTATCAAAATTAATCAAACCGAATTGTATCGAATCGAATCGTGGTCAAATGTAAGATGTTATGATGCATTGAACCTTTGCCTAAAGAATCGTAACTGAATCGAATCGTTATGGGATTGAATCGTCCCACCCCTAGTGTCTACTATAAAAAAAAAACTGTTTTGTGAGATGAGAGACAGCAGAGGATGTTACAGCTACATTACAGGCCCAGTGTCTCGGAGCAAGCAGCCGAACTGTGGGATAAGTATCTGAAATCCATTGCTCCATTCCTGTATCCTTATCAATTTAGATATTAATTTAGCTATTCCACCCCCTCCCGTACGCAATCGCTGTACTCCCACTTAGCAATGCTGAGATAGCTAGCTAACAAGCTAACGATAGCTCACGGCAAGAGGTTTTAACATTTAGCTAGCAAGCTAACGATAGCTTATGACAAGCCATTTTAATATAGCAGTTATTTGACTTCCTTAAAGTCATCCTTGCTGGCTGGCCATATAAGTTAGCTAGCTAGGCCACATTAAAACTTTAGGAACATTATCAAATGTTTTTTCGGCGGGGAATAGATTCAAAGTTAGCGGGAAGTTTGTACTGACTCAATACGGGGATGTTTAAAATAAAACCGATAATTTATCGGAAAACAATACAGAGTCTGCGTTTGTAAATGTTTGTGATTAGGTTACAGGATGCAGATGAAAGTTAATGCCAGCTACGATGTAATGTAGGCTATTATGCTTTAGCTAGCATGTGAACCCACTAACCTACAATGCCAACTTTATCTGGAACAGTTTTCATAACGGGGTTTAAAATGCTGCAGAAAACTGTGGCAGACGGTGGTGGTTTGCTCATTTAAGACTATGGGGACAGCTTGCTACCTTTCTAGCGGCGCTAGGGATATTTATAATAAAACTGGTCTTGTCAAAATAACATGTGATTGATTGACCGTCAATATAGTTGATGGAAATAGCGTTACCTTATGTTCGTCCGTATGTGGTGATGCAGTGCGTCAAACGTGGCTATCGAGCTCAGCTGGTAGGCTATGCCATCCAGCTAATCAAATTAGCTGATTTAGCTGAATATAAATTGAAGATAACTGAATGAACATTAATTATGTGACGAATAACCACACATTCGATACGAATAAATGACACAGTAAAATTGAGGTTGAAAATTAAATGTTATATTATACATTGTCAGGTCATGAGCTTCTCCCACAGAACAATATAATAGCAGTTGTAATAAGTATACAGTATATAATAACTCCACCCCAAACTGTCAATCATCTGTGCCTGGATCATGAAGACCATATCCGATTGATCCTGCTCCAAACAACGTCACTTCGGCTCCACGGATGCAGTCTGTACCAACAGACAAAAAAGACATCCGGAGCCTCAAAACATTTTACGAGGCCATGGGAAGGCAATGGGTGACGTCACAGTGACTTTGTCCATATTTTTATACAGTCTATGTGTGGGACTCTCGGCCAAAAAGGAGTCCAGTCATCTCTTCTCCCTGGCACAGTAGCTCTGTGACACTGTGGTTCAAGCCCGCAGTGCACTCAGCAGTGGAGGTGGTCAAGCAGGTGACGCTTCAGCTGTGCCTGCTGACTGCCACTGCGAGCTGGGTGCACTGCCATCTTCTCACCACACTGGTAGTGACGACCTGAGCGCCCTCTAATCCTGCTCCAAAGGGAACTGTGTGCTCGCTGACAGTGCCCCACAACCCTTTCCTTTTTTTCCCTGCACAGACTCCGGTTTCAGTGACTATAGTGCCAGACCAACCAAAGTCTCATCAGATGCCTAGGCAGAAGTTTTAGTGATTTAGGCAGTCCGGCTACTTCCACAGGGAGGTGGCAGGACAGGTTTTGCAGTTCGCCAGCTCGGTACAGAATACCGCTAAGGGTACATGAGGGTACACGCCAGGCATTGTTTGATTCTGGGAGCTGACAAACCATGATCCATCAAAGCCTGTTTTAGCCTGAGGCATTAGTGGAAGTATTGAGCATGTCCATAAGGTGTATGCATGGGGATATTCATGATTACCCAGTGGTGCCAGAGGATATTCGACACGAGAAAAATGCATAAAGTAAAGGCTGCGGTTAGCTCCTGCCTGTCACACTCCCTCTTATTAGGCACGGATTAGGCTGGGTTCGCTAAGGAAATTAAGGGATATGTCAGACAGGGACATGTGAGTTGTGTGACGTGTTCAGTAGTGACGCGGGGTCATCCCACACTGCCGAAGGGAGGCAGAGCTGGAAGAGCGTCTTGCGAGAGCTCATCCCGTTCCCGCTCTAGCAATCCTTGAAGACTTTCCACTCAAGCAGTCTAGGGACAATACCCTACGCTTTGCCTTTGATCAAGTAACGAGTATTTATGTGTTGCAGTTGGATCCGATTTGAAACACTCCCTTCCCTTGCTCACTTCCCTCAAGGGAGCTATCTTGTGACGCAATTTGCTACGTGCAGCAAGCAAACTGAACCGCCCTCGCAACATTTTGGAAGTGTAACACCATAGAGTTGAAATGTGACTGCCACATCGTTCTGTGGTGACTGCCCTGTCCATGTGGAGCATTGCATTGTGGGAATCCATTCTTGGTGGAAGCTTGCATTTTATACCTTTGGTGGAAGGGAAAATAAGGGTGTGGCTGCTATATTTCATCCTGGCATTTTGGAGATTCCACCCTTGAAGCAAGGGAAGGAAATGACATGAAGAAAGTATCAATTTCGGATCTGAATTCAGCCCTGGTCAACGAGTGCCCTGGTGCTGCACTCACTCACCCATACTTTGCTTTGATTAGGGACAGATTATACCAAGTGAGACATGACACTCAAACAGGAGAGGAAATCACCCAGTTGTTAGTGCTGAAAAGCCATCACAAAATGCTTTTCCAGGTGGCTCATCATAATCCGATGGTTGGTCACCACACAGATTGTACCAAGTGAGACGTGACACTCACACCCAGTTGTTGATGCCGAAAAGCTGTCAGGGAATACTTTTCCAGGTGGCTCATTATAATCTTATGGCTGGTCACCTCAGAGCTGATAAAACACTGATTAAGCTTATGGCTTGATTCTATTGGCTGGGCATTCAAGGCGAGGTCAGTGGTGGTATGTGTCTTGTCACAAATGTTAACTAGTTAACCCAGAAGGCACTTCAAGAGCCTTTGTGCCTATTACCATTAATGGAGGTCGTTTTTGAGAGACGGGCTAGAGAGAGAGGATGGACCTCATTGGGCTATTAGACCGAAGTGCATAGGGTTAACGTTTCTGAAAACATTTTAGGCGAGAAATAGTCTAGTCTAAATCTTGAGTCATATTTGATCTAAAACGCCTACTTTGTCCAAGTTTCGTGAGCAACGGCGGACACATTAATTTGCCTAACGTAGGTTTGGAATCATCCTATTGAAATTCAGAACCTCTTTTTTCTGTTTTATGGACATTACTTTATATGGGAGCTTCAAATTGGCCATTTAACAACATCCTGTCCATCCTATTAGTAAAAATTAGTAAGCCCTATCCCCACATACCCACCAGTAGTCTCTGCATGTCCCTAAGGTGATATTGTCCTGTTTTTAACTCCATTCACTTCAATGGTCTCGTCTTTCCCAGTTCTTAATGCTAAGGGGTAGTTCTTATTCCTGTTTCCTCCTTTCATGGCCTCCAACAGTTCTTTTACCTCGAAAATCTTATAGGGATTCCCCCTGCAGTGAGAAAACCCCGTCTTGCCCATATTCTCCCAAAACTGTGTACAACTCCACAAGCATACGCTGAGTCACAGTAGATATTAACGGTTTGTCCTGCTGCAGGCTCTTGCTAGGGCTACCAGTCCTGCTTGTTAGACGCTTGTCCCTGGGCTTAGAGCCGTTTTTTTGATCGTTTAATATGTCCATGCCTCTTCTTGTCGTACTATAGCATATCCGGCTCTCTTTTTTCCTGTGTGGGAATCAATGGATGATGAACCGTCCACAAAGAACACGTAGTCCGCAGCCATAAGTGGTTCATCGTGCAGGTCTTGCTCTTGCTTCTGCTTCCACCACTCTTTCACATTCATGTGGTTGTCCTTCTTCTTCTTCTGGAGTCATGATTAATTCCGCTGGGTTCACTGCTTTGCATCTGGCAATGGTCAATCCTAGCTGTGTGAGCCGGATCTCATATTGTGACACTCTCCGGTGAGTTAGGAAAGATTTATTTCTACTGAGTAGTGATTCTACTGCATTTGACACATACAGGGTGACTTCATGCCCTGCCGTTATTGGCGTTGCCTTCTCTACTGCAAAGGCAGCTGCTACCAGTCCTTTCTCACATGTGTGGAGTCCTCTTTCTACTGCATCTAGTCTCGTACTGTAATAGGCAATGGGTTTGTGTCTTTCTTGATCTTTTTGGGTCAGTACTGCTGTGGCAAACCCCTCTTTTTCTGCACAAAATAGGTGGAACCGTTTCTTGTAGTCTGGGAGTCCCAGAGCTAGAGCTGTTTGTAATGCTTGCTTAAGTCCAGTGAAAGCTGATTCTGTCCCTGGGAACTACTCAATTTGTCTTCCTGCTTTATTTAGGCAAAAATCTCTTAGTAGCCGTGCCATTTTCACATAGTCACAAATCCATTGCCTGCAGTATCCTGTCATTCCTAGGAATCTCCGCATCTCTTTCACCGTTCTCGGTCTGGGCACCTTCGTGATTGCTTCACTTTGTTCTGCAGAAATACTTTTGCTCCCTGCACTTATTCTTGGCAAAACTGTAACTTTGACTTGGATACTTTGTGGCCTTTTAGTGCTGCACAACTCACATGTCCCTATGTAGTCATACTTAGGCTGCATAGTAGAAGGTCGTCCACGTACTGGATGAGAGTGCTTCCCCCCTTTGGTGCAAAGTCCATTAGGTCATTTCTGACCATTCGATTGAACAGACTAGGGGATTCTACATATCCCTAAGGCAGTCTTTGATAAGTGTACTGTTGCCCCCTGTATGTGAATGCAAACAAATACTGGGACTCGTGGTGCACAGGAATTCAGTAAAATGCTGAACATAGGTCTATAACTGTGTGGGTTGTATTACTTGGGATGATAGTTAATATAGTTAAGGGATTGGGTACAATTGGGTAGTCATTGAGTGGTCTGAGGTCTTGTACCATCCTCCATTTTCCTACCATTTTCTTAACTGGTAAGATTAGTGTGTTGCATGGGATGGTTGTAGGGTATATTACTCCAGCTTTCAGAAGGTCTTGTATAGTGGTGCTAATTCCTTCCTCTGCGTCCTTGTTCAGGGGGTATTGACGGATCCGGGGTCCCATGTATCTTCATCTATCCAGCTGAACGCATGAGGCCGATGTCATGCCCCCCTTCTGCCCAGAGTTCTTTGGGACATCCCGTAGGTGCTCTAATTATTCTTCTGTGAGCATCATTATTGCTTCCACTTCCAGTGCATGTTTCTCCATGTGTACTGGAGTATTTAGGTCCAATGATGAGAACCAATCTGTGGGGCAGACACCATTCAACAATCCGGGTATGTTAGTAGGAAGGTACTCATTTTTTTACCATTAGTCCAATGCCTGGGTTAACACCCAACGTTACATGGGGAGTTGCTGTGTCCCCCATCATGTACCATTGCTCTGTTAGTAAGTTCTTCTCTCCCAGAGCTATCATAGCCCTGACCCCTTCTTTTCCTATGTAGATGCCTCTTGCATGTAACACTCCCTGTTTTCTGTCTATCTTCTTGAAGTCCTGCATGTACTCTTCATCTTCTCCCATCGAGTCGAAGAATAAGGTCATGTAGAGCTGATCCCTCATTTCTGTCTTACTCATACTTTCTTTCAGTACCAGGCATGTTCTTATCCGTAGCTTCCAATATTCATTCAAATAATTTTATTGTGGTAACTGTCCCCAGTAGACTACTGAGCCTCCCTGTTTCTTGTTTAACATGTCCATCACATATTGTCCAGATGATCCAGGAAAAGTGCAAATCAGCTCATGAGGCGTGTGTGAAATGGTGGCATTGAATTTGCACAGCAGATCCCTTCCTAGCAAGTTTACAGGTACATTAGGGGTATATAGGAGTCTTGCTGCAATTTGTTGCTCCCCCACTATCAGTTTTTGCTTTTTGGTGAATGGAACCGTTTGTGTTATCCCTGAAAATCAGTTTGCTTTAATATGATGTGTTGTGAGTGGCAAGTGTGCTCCATCCAGACTAATACAGGAATGAGTCGCTCCAGTATATATTAAAAAGTTGCATGTTTTCCCTTTTATGAGAATATCAATTTGTGGTTCATCTGTGGCTCCGCTGGATGTTATAGATAAGATTTTCCTTGCCTCACACTCTCCCTCTGTTCCTAGGGGTGTGGGATTCTCAGGGCATCCCTTTTGATTACGGTGGGGAATCCCTCCTGCTACGGCCCATACATGTTTTGCTGTGGGGTCATTGCTATCTGGTTCTCGGGTCCTTGATGTGACCCTTGTGGGGTCATTGCAATCTAGTGCCACCCCCCAGGGTTTACTCCTTGGTTCATGTGGCCTCTTGATTGGAATCTTCCTCTTTCTCTGCCTCTTCTCTGACCTGTCCTACAGTTTCTGGCCCAGTGTCCCATCCTCCCGCATTTCTGGCAGTCTCCTTTCTGCTGCCACTGGCCCTGGTTTGTCCATGGGGACACTGGCTCTTGGAAATTTAGTCCTGTCCATTCAATGGATTGGGCCCTGTCCTCCTTGAACTTGGGGTGAGGGTAGGGGTGCCTGTAACTGTTGGGTTATCACTGCTGCTTGAATTCCTTGTTCTTTTTTCTCCTTTTCGGCTATCTGGAGAAGTAACAGCTTCTTCTTTAGATATTTATTTTGCCCTTCTGAGGTCTTCACATTTTTCCTGTGCAGCCTAACATGGTGGACAAGATGGGCTCTTTGTTTATCCCAATTTTCCTGGGGAAGTCCCACAATCTTGTTTAGGGCTTTTTTCACTGGATTGGGCAATGCTTTACACAACATGTGAAAGATCATTGTCAACGTTCCTGGTGATGCATCAAATGGCTCTTCCATATTTGTGTTCCATGCCTCTTGCATTTTGTTGATGAAATCATAGATATCCACTCCTTCTTTTAGTTCTGCACTCATTATTTCTGCAAGGTTTACTTTATGTGGAAACAACTCTCTCAAAGCAGCCCAAACACCTGGTTTATATTTGTTGAATGATTGATGATCTATCCTGTGGGTGTCCATAGCTCCTTTTAGGCCTGCTAGCTCCATTATTTCCCTGACCTGGTGCCCCACACATTTTGCTAGGAGCTGCTTAACATCCCCCATGCACAGGGGCAGGTGGGTAGTTCTTATCTCTACCTTCGCTATCCATGGCCCTGCTCCCTCTGTTAGTTTTGGTAAATCCTTAACCATGTTCTCCAGGTCCATTAATGACTATGGGGTGTACTTGGTGAGCGGCTGTTGTCTCCCTGGTTGGGGTATGACTTGCAATGGGGCCAGGAAGGTTTCTTCTTAATCCTCTTCCTCTCTTTTTTCCCCTGGGGTGTATCGATCAGGTGCTCTTTTTTTTCTGCCGCTCCTCCTGAGAATTTTACTGGCACTGTTCTGGATATCACTACTGATATCGTAGACCTGCCTTAATTCTTGAACTTGTTGCTGTGAGTACCCTCTTTCAAGCAGGAATGCTTGTTCTGCTTTTTTCACTTCCTTTCAGGTTTGTTTCAGCATTTCCTTTGTCACTTTCTTCTTCCTTGTTGTACTGTCATCTGAGTCTTCACTATCAGAGGAGCTTGATTTATCTCTGGGAAGGACAGTTAACCTTAGTTTCACTTTCCCTTTGATGTCATATTCTCCTCTCCTTGTGTCTCTTTCAGCTCTTATTGATTTTCCTTTCAGTTTTGTTTCTTCTTTCCACATCTCAACACCTTCCTCTGCTTCTTCCATTGCCTGTTGATATCCGGTGGCACATCCTAGCTTGCAGCTCCTTTCAGATTCACGTGCCCCCAGTGACTTGACTGTCTCTTTCTTGCAACTTGTCATTCCCTGATTTTCTGGGCTGCCATGAGGTGTGTGGATGCGTGGGCATAGTGTGCTATTTGCAGGATTTACCTTGTTTCCTCAGCTGTCACTCCGGGCTGTCTCTGGTTCTCTTATTAAAACGGTTTCCAAATTCCCTTGCACTTCCAGGGTCCCTTTCATTTTCACCAACTCTCGCCTCATCCTCACAGTAGTCTCAGGCCCCTGGCTCTTGTTCCCCAATGTTGGTCACTAGGGGATACAGGCCTGCATCCTTAATGACTCCATTTGCAGGCCGCCGTTCGTCTGGCGGTTGCTCTGATGACTCTGGTTGGGGATCCGCCTTCAGCTGGTGCTCCTCCTTCCTCTCCAGAAACACTCTCCATCTGAAAAACTCATTCTTCCATTGATTTATATTTGCTCTGTGAGTTTTCAACTTTCTCTTCTTGCCCTCACAACACTGCTTCCCTATCTGTCCTATCCGCGTAATATAGCTGTGGCAGTATCTTTCGACTGCTTCACTCTATTACCGTTTGTGGTTGACTGTTTGAAGGGAAAGGCATCCCTTTACACACAACCTCTACGTGGCTGACAACCCGGTTATTCTCATTGTTTCAAAGATTTTGGCTAGCTAACTTGGAGCCCTCTTGCTCCCCCACAGTGTTGTCGACCAGCTCTCTGGAAATTAATCATTTGATATATATTTTTAATATATCTGAGCAAACATTTTTAGCACTTACTCTTTTACACTTTTATTTCAAATTTTTCAACCTATTTATTTTCTCCACTCACCTACTGGAGCCCGTCACCCAATGGAGGACCACACTTGGGGCCAACGGAGTATGGGTAATTTCTTTCTTAGACTTTTATGAAAAAGGTGTCTGCCTTACCTCTCACTATGGTTGACCGGTCTCTAACTTGAAGATAAAACACCGCACGCTGATGGTTTCTTCCTGCTGTGTCATCCCCTGGATCATGGACTCCTGGCTGGCTCGCCAAATTTGCGGAGGGAAGTCCTTTACTCTCTCCTCATTAGGTTCAATTTGAGATGGGGTTTTGAGCTGGAAAGTTCTCAAGATAAAGATAAAGGAAATAGCAGTCTTCTTCAATTTAACCTTTTATTAACCGTTGATCAACGGGAAATCCTTTACCCTACGCAGAGGCGTAGGAGTTCCCCGAACAAAAACAAACATTAGATTATATAATATCATAACTCCTACTCTACCTAGCTAATACACCAATAATGTGCGGTGACACCCTTATTTTATCCAATAACAAATTAGGTGAAAATAAACATGTTATATTTCCAGTTCCTACCCTATGCACTTGGGGGCACTTTTGATCTACCAAATAAAGTATAAAATATCAGACCATGTAATTTCCCTTAATTTTTTTTAATTTTTTTAATTTTCCCAATTGTTCGGTCAGCATGATCTACTTTATCTATTGTTATGGTACAACAGCTATGGTAAACAGGAGGGAGACATTCCTGTTTTGACGGGGGGTGTTAGATGCCTTCCTTGTTGATAATGCACCAACATTCCACTAGTCCTTGACTGTATTATTTTATTATTTATATAGAGGCTTCTGCATTTTGGTTTTCTCTAGCCTACAGAACAGCTTCACAAAATGGCTTACTACTACACCTGCGCCTCGTTCCTGTGTCCAGTCCTGTGTACCCGTTCTGTTCTTGTTTCTCAGGGCAACACAGTCATCTTAGTCATACTTGATAGATTTTCGAAGGTGGCGCATTTTGTGGCTCTGGCCAAATTGCCATCTGCACCGGAGACCGCTCAGCTGGTGGTCAATCAAGTTTTCCGAATTCACAGATTGCCCCAGGACGTGGTATCGGACCGTGGTCCTCAAATTTGTTGCCAAATTTTGGCACTCTTTTTGTGTGCAGTTGGGCGCATCCGTTAGTCTGTCCTCCGATTTCCATCTGCAGACTAACGAACGACGGAGCGCACCAATCAGACACTGGAGAACACCCTTTGCTGTTTGGCAGCCTCCAATCCCATTACATGGAGTCATTACCTTCCCTGGTCTGAATATACCCATAACACCCTGCGTAATGCCTCCACAGGTCTTTCTCCATTCGAGGCCCAGGTGGGTTATTTGCCTCCACTTTTTCTGGGGCTGGAGAAGAATGTGGAGGTGCTCTCTGCAGGTTCATTTGTCTGGAGGTGTCGTGCAGTTTGGAAGCGAGTTCGTTCCTCACTTTTGCGAGCTTTGGCTAGTCAGAAGGCTTCCGCCGACAAACATCATTGTTCAGCTCCCTCCTATCGGGTGGGTCAGCGGGTCTGGCTCTTCATGCAGAATTTGCCCCTGCGGGTTGAGTCCTACAAACTCGTTCTGTGCTATGTGGGTCTTTTTAAAATCGTCCAAAAGATTAACCCAGTTACTGTCCGCCTCCAGTTGTCGCGCTCCATGCATGTTCATCCCACCTTTCACATTTCCCGACTCAAGCCAGTGCTCGTCAGCGCTCTGGCCCCTGCGAAGAGATCTCCGCCCCCTCCTCGGGTTGTGGAGGGAGGTCCGGCTTTTACGGTCCGCCGCATTTTGGCGGAGAGATGAGTGGGTAGGGGCTTGGACTGGGAGGGCTATGGCCCTGAGGAGCGATGTTGGGTCCCATAAAGAAACATTTTTGACCCTGAATTGATTAAGGATTTCCATAGGGATAAGCCTGCGACCGTCCCTTAGAGGGGGGGTCCTGTCATGGTTTGTGGCATTCTTCCCTTGTTTGCTACGGTTCTCGTCCTCTCTGTGCCGGTTAGCAATCTATCTGATTTTTTCGCATTCCATCTCGGGGCTTGGCTCTTCCCCGCTAATTATTAATTTCACCCACTCCCCTACCTTTTAGGTATTTAAGCCTCTCTCTTCCGCTTCCGGACGCTTCGTTATCATTTTTTGCCTTCAAAAAGTCAGGGTTAGTTGGGTTAAGTCTTTCTGCTGTTTTAAAGAAGATTATTTTCTTTGGTTTTGCAGTTGAGACATTACTTCAGCCTAGAAGCCTAGGGAATTCGTTTTTCTGTTCCCTTATTTTTCTTCCCTCTCCTTTGCTCCCACTCTTTCGTTTCTGAGAGTGTGAGTTTTATTTTTATTTTGTTTATTTACCAATTAACGGGTGTTATAGTCACGCTCCGAAGGTGTTTTTTGTTTTCTTCTCTCGCTATATTTTTAGCGTTTGCTATTCTGATTTTTTCCTTTGCCCATGTTTACATGGCTAGCCTGTTTCATAGGGGTGTGTTATTGTTTTGGCTACTGCCAGGGACTTTCTATCCCTTTTTTCCTTTGTCGCGTTTGGCTCATCGTTATTCTGCACAAACCCTCACACAATGTCCAATGAAATATGGTGCTCACTGTATATATGGAAATGATTCCTGTGTTTTTAGTGCTTAAAGGATTGATTGGCACAAAGTGCCTATGTAACTGTTTTAAGTATCCTTCGTCTGGAGCTGGGAGGAGCTGGTTACATTTCAGCACAATGTGTAGAGACTAGCACATGGTTTTCAACTTTTTCTCAGTGACACGTGGAGTGTACTGCTGAAGAAAAAATTTATAAATACGGAAAATAATCTTCCGTGCCCTGAGCTAGAACATTAGTGGTATCATCTAAAGCATGGCATAATTAGAAAGACTAATCAACTGTAATGTCTTCTTTTCTGATAACAAGCTGGGACCTGAACCCAACCGCCCAGGCATTTGAGTGAAAACCCAGAATGACATCATTTATGTGAACGCTTCACTCCCCGACATGTGCAGCGACTGAGCTAAGTCTAGATGCGCTTTTGAAAAGGGCCACCCACATAACTTGCTAATTGCAGGTCTTCACCCTCAAGCACCCTTCCAGTCAAAAAGAAAAACAAGAGAATTGTTCATTTTGCTTTGCTGAATATCATTAATAATAAATAATCACACTTTATTTGGCATCCTAAGAAGGGTGACCTATATTTCCACAAGCAGTCAAGAACTGCTTCTACAAGGAGTGTTTTATGGTTTTATTTTAGATTTCTGTAAATATTTCCGTCACATCTCTCATACTTGATTGTCTTTTTTGGTTGCACTGTACTTTGTTGGGGATTAGTAAATATGTATTTAGCTTCCTACAGCATAAGGGGTGTAATAATGTATTTTTTATGAAGCCAAAGCCAATGTCTCCATGGTAGCTCTACCTGAGTGTTATAAGCACTTCCAAGGGAATCCATAACTGCTGTATTTCAGATATTACATTTTTTTGTTGCCAGAACTTGCCACATGGCGTTTCACGTGTGACTGAGCCCTTGAGTCATGCCTCTCATTCTAATGGCCCAGCAAAATTCGTAACCATTAGAAGTATACGACTGGGGTTTAAATTATTATCCTCAAGGTGTCACTGTGAACACTAATGTCAGAAATTAATAGATAAACAGCACAGGTGTGCAACTAATTACACCATCAGCAACCTGCAGTATGTACTTTTCGTATGTCATTTCTTACATGCCTATTTAAAATTAAACTAATTTAGGATCATCATGATTTCATGTGGAATATTTGCACTCAAAAATGCATCCGTCAAATATGGGATGACATTAGTCCGCTGTTCAATTCAGAGTTTTCACTGACAAAGGATTCCCCCTCATTAATTTTGGGCCTTGATTGAAGTTGTCTGGTAATATTTGTCTATTGTTGTTTTGTTGTGTATGGATTAGTTGTAAACTGTGCGACATAAATGGATTTCATGGGTGTGAAGTAGCAGTAGCAGTTTTTACGAATTTACTAACTCGTCAGCAAGGCAAGAGAAAATCCTTGTCTGCTTACATGGATTTTGGGAGTGGGTCAGAAGATACCATAGTTACTAAGATACCATAGCATTGATTATACTCATTCAAATTTACAGTGCATATGTGCTAGATGAATGTAAATTTTTTCTTGGAGTGAGTATGAATGTGTATACTTTATAATGGACAAAACATATTTTATTCATTTTATGACAGGTTTTGGATAGGTGTTTAGACTAGTGATTAATCCTGGTTCCCAGGATCTCTGTATTTCCCATCACAATTTGGGGGCGGCTGTGGCTCAGGAGGTAGAGCGGGGCGTCCGCTGATCGCAGGGTTGGCGGTTCGATCCCCGGCTCCTCCTGTCCACATGTTGAAGTGTCCTTGGGCAAGACACTGAACCCCAAATTGCTCCCAATGAGCAGGCTAGCACCTTGCATGGCAGCTGCCGCCATTGGTGTGTGAACGGGTGAGTGAGAGGCCATTGTAAAGCGCTTTGGATAAAAGGCGCTATATAAGTGCAGTCCATTTACCATTTACAATTTCTTCCTGTTCCCACCCGGGAGTGATGTTGGGAAACCAGGAAATGTAATATGAGCAATGCAGATAAATAACACTTGCATTATATTTGGCCTAATTAAGTACAATAAAATAATCAATATATGAAGTTTATTTCCAAAATGCAGTATCCACCATTTGAAAAAACTGACGCCTACTCATGACTGCTTATTGATACGAGAAAACTCAGTAACTGATTGCAGACGCAAGCACAGGAAATATAAGTTCAATATATCTGCTCTAAATGTGGAGAGCAAAATCATGTCAAGCAACGTGTGGAAAAAATTTGAGGAACTTAATACTAACGAGGCAAAATGTCTGTTTTTTTCAATAGTAAATTAATTTCAGAGAAAAGAATAGGCTACTAATTTTGACGTCAATGACATAGTTTTGTTATGGACATCGGATTCTACAGAAATATAGCCCAGCTATAATTACAAAATGAGCTGGAATTCTTAGAGCAAGTTGTATGTATATTCGATAGGCTATCTTCACTTTTCTTACCAACTCGTAAGAAAAGTATTAAGTTTCTACAGCTAAACGTCCGTCATTTCACAACAGTAGGCTAGCGTATATTTGCTGATTGTATTTATGCCATAGAATGTACTTAATGTGCTATATAATGTAGGCCTATTACTCACATTATCAGTTCTTGCAGAAAAAACCTAATTTTTTATTTAGGTTTCATTTTTTATTGGCTTGTTATAAACGTGAGAAATTTCTGCATAACACACGTTACTTTCATAACCAAATTTCTCTTCTTTTGGGCATTCACTGCCGAAACCCTCTACATTTCAAAAAGAGGGTAAAAATGTGTAGGCATCATTTTTTTGAGGGGGGTTATAGTCCTTTTCCTTAAACACTGGCCGTTTGCCTGTCAACCTAAAGCCTTTTTGTCGTGAACAGTTATAGCCAGTGTTAATACTTCTCATGGTTCAGGTAGGCATAATAGCCTTATAGCCTTTGTTTAGTTCCAAAGCAGCCTGTCATGGTTTTTGGCAGCCTCCATTTATTTCTGTGGTTCGTTCTTTCTTTTAGCGGCGTCAGGGCACTCTATCGGATTTTCCATCTTCCATTCCAGTATTTTGTTCTCGCTTAGCCATTATCCCTCACAGCTGTTTTTGGTTTCCTGCCGGCTATATATAGCCCAGGGTTTCCGCTTTCCGGTGCTTCAATATTGTCATTTATATTTGCCATTGAAGTCAGTAAGGTATAACATCTTGGTCATTATTTTTCTTGTTGTTTCAAATAAGATACGTAGGAAGTCCGGCTAGAGTTAGGAGAAAGGCTTTTCTTTTCTGTTTCACTTTTTATCCTTTATCCTGTTCCTTTTGGTTTCCTTCTGGAGTATTTTTGTTATTTTTACTCCTCTTTTCATTATTTTTTAATTCAGCTCGTACGCACCTAGAGGTAACAGGTTCTATTTTCATTCTCTTTTCTCTCGTTTGTTAATACTGGGTTTCTTTTGTTTATATCTGACCTCCTTTAATTGCTCTTTGTTTGAGAGCATGAGGTTCTTTCGTTGTTTCATACTCGCTATTTTCGAGTCTCGCCCTCGTTTTGGGTTGTTTTTGATTTTGCATACGCCGGGAGTTTTTATTCCCATTCTTTCATTTAATACCCTCTCTTGGGGCCACATGTATAAACAGTGCTGAGCAGAAAAATGCCCTCAGAAAGCCGCGAGGAAGTTTACATGCAGAAATTCAGATGCATAAAATAACATGCAGTGCTGTGAGAATCTGGATATCTCTGCACACGTCGGTCACCATATGTACGCAATGTTTGGCGTCAGTGTGATATGGTGACATAGTGACCAAAAGGTAGAAAAAGCAAAACTTTTTTTAAGCAGATTTACAACTTTCACCCTGAGCGTTCTTTTACGCATTTTTTACGCATAGTTTTATACATGTGGCCCCTGGTGTGGATCTGTCCGCTTTAGTGGTGTATACTACGGTATACACTTTTAGATTCCTTGGCTGTCGCACCTGGTACTCTAAACCTGACACTCCCCCTTACAAGCCACAATTCTTTACAGAAAATATGTTGCTTTTATTAATGAAACGTCTTTGAAAAACAGTTTGTTGTTATTGATATTCAAGAATTTTTGCCGCTAGTACGGTAGTGAACAATACCACCATCTGGTGAAAACCAGATGAGAAACTAACAGATGCCCCCAGCAAGGCACAATAGGGGGGCAAAAACCTGGCTGTAAATTGAGGGCCGCGATCAGAAACTACGTCCAGGGGAATGCCGTGTATCCTAAAAACATGGTCCACCATCAGCTGGGGGGTCTCTGGTGCCGATGGCAGTGCAAAAAAAGTGCGCCGCCTTAGAAAACCTCTACGACCACTAAAATCACCGCATTGCCGTGGAAAACTGGCAGCCCCATAATGAAGTTAAGAGCGATGTGACTCCAAGGGCGACTGGGGGTGGGCAGGGGATGCAAGACCCAAAGGTGGGAGTCATGACCCCTTGTTGTGGGTGCAAACCGGACAGGCGGCAACGAAATCCCGCACATCACTCTCCATTTTAGGCCACCAAAAGCATCAAGACAAAAAGTCCCTGGTACGGTGGACGCCAGGGTGGGCCGCCAGCTGAAAAGAGTGACCCCACTGGAGAACTCGAGATCTAACCCAAAGTGGAACAAACAAACAATGAGACAGACCCCCACCAGGACCCGGATCCGAGCGCAACGCCTTTTGTACAGCTGCCTCGATCTCCAACATGACCAGAGCCACAATCTGGGTGATAGGCACAATGCGTTCAGGACACGATTCTCTGTCAGTGTGGTCATAAATACGTGACAGAGTATCCGGCTTAATATCCCTCGATCCCGGTCGATATGTTAACAGAAACCTAAACCGAACGAAGAATAACGCCCACCGGGCTTGTCGGGAGTTCCACGTCTTAGTCTGTTGGATATACTCCAAATTTTTGTGGTCTGTCCAGACCGTAAAAGGGTGCTCAGCCCCGTCCAACCAATGATGCCACTCCTCCAACGCTAATTTGACCGGGAGCAGCTCCCGATCCCCTACGTCATAATTCCTCTCGTGTTAACGCACGAGAGAAATATGCGCAGGGGTGCATCTTGCGATCGAGAGGGGAGTGCTGGGACAGAATAGTGCCCACTCCCAGCTCTGACGCATCAACCTCTACCACAAAGGGGAGGGAGGGATTGGGAGTGACCAGGATGGGCTCTGACCTTTTTTTTTTAGCTCTGAGAATGCTGCTTCGGCCCTAGTGTTCCACTGGAAATGTGCCGGAGATGTCTTTTTTGGTGAGAGCTATAATGGGAGTGGCTACCATGCTGAAGTTGTGGATAAACCGCTGATAAAAATGAGCAAAACCGAGGAAACACTGTACCTGTTTGACAGATGTTGGAGTGGGCCAGTTTAGTGAGACCGAACAATATCACCTGGTACTCATAGTGCCCGTGGTGGGTGTTAAACACCGTCTTCCACTCATCGCCCTTGCGCACGCACACCAGATTATAAGCATTACGAAGGTCAAGTTTAATAAAAATAGACGCTCCCTGCAGGCGCTCAAAAGCGGAGTTCATCAGAGGAAGAGGGTACCCATTCTTGACAGTGATGTCATTTAATCCTCGATAATCAATGCAAGACCTCCATCTTTCTTCTCGACTAAAGAAAAACCCAGCACCAGCCGGTGAGGTGGAAGGTCTGATAAAGCCATTCACCAGGGATTCCTCAATGTACTGTCTCATAGCTCTCAGGGCCTGATAAGGAGTACAGAAAACACCTAGGTGGAACTGTACCCGGGTACAACTCGATGGAGTAGTCGTAAGACTTATGGGGTGGCAAGGTACTGGCGATTTGTTTGCTGAAAACTTCAGCGAAGTCGGTGTACCTCCTAGGTACATTAGTGGGTAAGCGTAAGTCTGCCACCTCCAAATTTTCAGAATCGCTAAGAAAGTTGGGTTGGGTTCTCATTTGAAAATGGATTCAGAAGAATCCTCCTCCCAAATGCAATTACCATCAGCGAATTAATCCCACTTCAAGTTTTCTTCTTTCTCCCCAATGTGAGCCTCCGGTTTAACCTGAATCGGAGGAATCTCCCCCTCCTCGCTATCACTATCGGGGTAGAGGACTGAGCAGTTGCACTTACCACCTAACAAGGTGTTAATGGGAGAATGACAATGCGCTTTACATTGAATGCCCCGCTAACGAATAACCCCCTTGTCACCGCCCCACTCAATGTGAGGACTGTGAAGAGCCAACCATGAGTGACCCAGAACGAGCGGGTAGGCAGAGGTATCGACTAAAAAAAATTTAATCCTCTCTGTGTGACCCTGGAAAAGAGTGTTCATAGTAAGCGAATCCGTGGATTGCTTAATGGTTCCAGAACCCAGCGGATGGCTATCGACGGCAGTGACAGATAGAGGACGAGTAAAAAGACTTATGGGGATTTTTTACTTCTGGCCCATTTTGCATCGATGAAACATCCGACTGGTCCCGAATCAATAAAGGCATTGATGTTAATGAACCGCTTATTCCAGAGCAGACGAACTGGCAAAATGGTGCGAGAAAGTGTGTCATCTTGGCTCGTTAAGAACCCCAGTTCCCCTAACGAGACCCCCCGTTTCGTTCAGGGCATTTTGTTTTTAGGGCTTTATTGTGTCCCTTTATTGTGTGGCATTTGCAGTGCCTACACAAGTTCTCCCTTGAGCTCTTTATGAATGAGTGGAACGGGGGCAGGGTTAGTAAGTGCTTGTGCAACTGGATCGGCAACTGGGATAGTCAGCGCGCGAAGATTGTCTGTTAATTCTCGCAAACATTCTTCCTAGTGGTGCAGCTGAGCATGCAGAGCCTGCTGGCCAGCCTGGAGGGCACGAATGCCCTTCCCATGAGCTGCTATAGCCGCTCCCTGGCGAACTAATACTTCCTCGATTCCCTTTCTCAAGCTAGTCTTTCCATATTGGCTTTTACCTTCTGTGAGGGTGCAGTAAGGGCGGAAGACCAGACGTGACAGAAAGGGGATCAGAAAGTTATCCCTAATAAGGGATAACCACAAAGTGCGGAGCTAATCCGCAAGGTAGATACAAAAAATTAAAGATGGGGGAAAAAACTCCCGGCTATGCCAAAACAAATCAACCTTAAGAAAGAGGGCGAAAACTTGAAAACTCGAGATAACAAAGCAATAAAACAGAAAGTGAAATACTTTGAAATGTTTTGAAATAGTTGCTTCAGACTCTCAGCAAGAGAAAACCCAAACAAGAAGCAATAACACAAAATAAGAAACTAAGGAACTGTCTCCGAGAGAACAGTAGAAACCAATGCGGAAAAAGCAAAGTGCAAACGAGAAAACTAATTCCAATAAAAAGATTAACGAATGCTCTTGGCAAGTCCCATGTATCTTCAAAATAAGAAGAGAAGTGGTCGCCTATGCACCTATAGTATACCGGCTTCCAGTCAAACTATAAATGACAAGGTAAAAGCACCGAAAGACGGAAACCCTGAGCCGACAGGAAACAAAACACAGGTGCGAGAAATAATAACAGAGCGAGACCAAAATACTGGAACGGAGGATAGAGAAATCCAATAGTGACCTGCAACCGCCAACGAATGCGAAGCCCGCAGAAAACGAACTGGGCTGCCAAAAACCATGACAACTAAGGACAGCAGGGTACATTGCCTATATTTTGCATCATAGATTGCATTGCAAATGACCCTCAGACTCTGCAAATTTGTGGACATTAGTTTTACCTGTTTCACATATGTAGCTCTCAGCATTTCATTGCTAATGAAAGAAAAACTATTTATTTGCATTTGTGGCACTTCATTTTGGCCTAAATTGTGAAAATAAACAAATCAAAAGTTTGTATTGTAAATGGGACAATTGTCTTGTTTCATTTAAGCCATTTTCTGAGTCTCTATGATGCTCACACCTGGACTTATGAAGCCTTAAACAGAACACCCCCTAAATCTGGCATCTGCACAATTAATAAATACAAAATATAAATGCTAAGGCTTAAAACAGTTCTACATAAAGTTTGCTTATTGCCGAGCTTGCCAAAATGTTTTGTGAATACAATAACTAAATCTTGATTTTCATTGTTTCTGTTGTGCATTATTGTTTACACAAATCCATGTTTGAATCTAACAAATATGAAAAGGCAATTCAATTTAACATTTGGCTGTATATGGCAGGAACTAAACAGCATAGAATGATGCTGTTCCTTTAACCAAACTATTGTTATATTTCTGCCTATTTTTGTATCATACATGTGTAATGTTTTATTATTTAGGCTACTTACATTGATATTGTAAGGATCTGAGTAATGCCTGTTATTTGTATCGTTATTTTGTATGTATTGTTTATTCTTAGTTTGTATTCTGGCTTGTATATTTTCCGGTTTTTCCTAGTTGTCCTTTGTCTGCTTGTTTACTTCTGATCTGTCACTCCCTGTTTACGTCTCTGTACCATTCGGGTGATCTCATTGGTGTTCGGGTTCCCTCTTGCTTCACACCTATCTCTGTGCACTTAGATCTACTAATTACCACTAACAGACTAACGATAAGATTAGATCTACTAACTCCACTAACAGACTAATTTGTATATACTTACTAATCATACTAATGGCAGGGGTGTGTGTATAGTTACTAATCTCACTAACATATTAGAGCGCACATTTTTCATGCTGTTCTTTCTCTGCTAATCATTCTCAGCTGCATCTGATCTCCTCTTCCTGTCATCTTACTCTATGCACGATTTCCTGAAACTCCAGGTCATCTGTCATTGTGTATGTTTGGAATCCAGTCCGCGTTTTCCCTAGTTGTCTCTGTGGTTGTTTAATTGTTTCCCAGATGTATTTCATTGTCTCTCGTTTGGAACCCCGCCCCTCACACACCTGATTCCTCTTGTGTCATTAGTTACTTGTGCATTTAAGCCCTTTGTTACTTCCAGTCTGTGTCGGATTGTCGTTTTACTTTTCCTGTGCCTGCTACCTGTGTTTATGCCAGTGATCTGTTTCTGCCTCAACGATACCCTTTTGTTACTACTATTCTTTTGCCTTGCCCTTGTCTGCCCAGTTTGCCGTTCGACTTTGACCACGTTCGTATACCGACTATTCTCCTGCCTGATCCTTTTGCACTGCCTGAAATCTGATTCCCTGGTTTGTCGACTTCCTGGATTGTCCCTCATTGCCCTATCGCCTGTCGTTTGTTTTGTACCTACCTACCTCTGATCACCTGGCTTGACCCCTGAACGGAATAAAGAACTCTTGTGCCTTATCCTGTGGTCTGCGTTTGGGTCCTTAACTCTACCACTACGGAGAACGTAACAGATATTACATTGACTGTATTCTCATAACAACAGTAGATAATCACATTCATCAACTTAAATATTATAACTTTTTATTACAAGAGGGGTGCAGTTTCACAAGGATAAATACTGAAACTAATAATATTATTGAACATTGTCATAATCATCTCTTATTATTATGCATTGGGACCATGTGCTGACTGTGAAAACCATTTGAATACTTTGATCAATTTAGATTTTTATGATTCACAACAGAGAAATCAGACACAGATCCTGACCTGCTGGGATGATGATCTTTTTCTTTGTCTAAGGCCACAACTTATACATTAATCTTAGTTGCTGTCTATAGAAGTACCCAAACTATCCTTTCAACCAGGTCTGTTCTATATTACAAAACGAGTAGACAGCTTGATGTTACAGCTTGCAAGTGACTTTTTATATTCCACATGTGGTACTGCTTTGACTCTAAGGGCTCTATCTTGATGATCTTAGCGCTTGGTCTAAAACGCATGGCGCAAGTCAATTTAGGGTGTGTCGAAGTACACTTTTGCTAGTCAGACAGCACAAGGTGCAAATGGGCTGAACTTAGTCTCTTCATTAATTATAGGTGTGTCTTGGGTATAACATGCAATAAACCAATACAAATTTTAATGGGATATCTGTGTTGTTCGGTATGACTAATAGGCTGATTGAGGCAGGGTAAGTGGTGGCAGCAAAAACCTGCATACACACCGGCCCTCCAGGACTGGAGTTTCCCACCCCTGGCTTAGACCAATGCTGTTATTTTACAAAATATATGCGGTTTAATTTTGTTATAACACCTGCATTATCTGAGAATAAGCTACCAGAACATGGCTTCCCTCTCACCTTAGAAAACTCCAAATTAGCCTGCTTGTTTAATTAATTTCATTTGATTATACAATTCGGCTAGTTCAAGCTTCATCCGAAGTTCATATTACATGTATTCTAATATTGATTACTAACATAATCAGCGTTATTTTGCCTTAGTGATGACACTAAATACACTAAAGCTGTCAGGTTGGGAACCAATAGGTTTATGCATATTTTCCCTTGTTTTATATTGGTCTGCTTATGGAAATATATATATATATATATACATATATCTTAATTTATTTTTACTGGTAGCTTAATGCCTAAAACAAGCACACTTACCGGCGATTCCAGGGACAATGTGCATCTATTTTGGGAGAGAAAATCTTCTACTTTTTGGAAAAATATTTGATATTTTTATGCTTGTTTTAAAGATTGTTCCCCGGGAAGATTGCACTCTCTATTGCCCAATATAGAGTCATAGCTTGATCCAGGATAATTGCGAATACATGTGTAACCTTACACGTAGCATCGCACATCACCTGGATGTTGATGGTGTGCCCCCTTTCGTTTCACATAGTATATAGTGATCTCTGCCAAAGCAGAACCCCAGGAAAGCCAAAGTTTGCCGTGAACTGCTGTTTTACCCGTTCTTGGCTGACAGGTGTGATGGGGACTTGAATGTATTGGTTGCATATAGGAGTGCGTAGGGACAGTACAGCAGGCACTCGTCTCCAGCTCAGCTGCCAGGAGATGATAGAAGTTTATTAAAATCTGGCGGGATTAAAGCAATTTAAGGCACCATTCCCCTTCTCTGAGGGACAGGTATGTGGGCTTTGACCGATGGACCCTTTTATTATTATGCACTTTTTGATATAGTTTACACAATAATAATATTTCACATTGTGATCTTGATATTTTTAGTCATGCTTGTGCACGCCCCTGTGTGTAACAGACAGGAGGGTGTACGCGCGTTATGCACACACACAGTTATATGCGCCGTTAAAATAACAGGTAAACAACTGCGACATGACTTTAGACAATAGACTGTATAAAAATATGGACAAAGTCACTGTGACGTCACCCATTGCCTTTCCACGGCCTCTTTTTAGCCGCCGGTTTGAACAAACTGCGTCTGCTCCATGGAGCTGAAGTGACGTTGTCGGGAGCAGGGCCAACCAGATATGATCCAGGCTAGGGATGTGAATCGTTAGATTTTATTGATACCGATGCCATTATCGATTCTGCTTATCGATCCGATTCCTTAAATATTATTTGCTCCCAGGTTATTAGAGAACCAACTATTACTATTACTATTGGGTGGTCATCTAAAATTGAATCAATTACATAATATTTATAAAGTATAAAGCATTTGTCATATCATGGAAAATATTTATCTGCTATATTTATGCCTGCATAAGTGGCAGAGCATCCAATAAAACAGTCGGAATTGTATAATTCTGTAAATTATAAATGTAATTGGCTTGATCAATACGAGAGCTTAAATTATCAGACATGAAAGAAAATAAGACACTGGAAAATAATGAAAAAGGATGTGAGAAGAGAGGATAAATTATCAGTTGAACGTTATGTCAAAAAAGATGACTAAAATATTGTTGTTTAACCGCTGCTCTGTGATTGGGAGTTTCATTCTGTAACGAAGATCGCAAACTTTACTTATGAGTTAGTTACACTCCTAGGCGTGTTTCATAAAGCTGCGCCATAACGCTTGCGTTGGTTTCTGTATCAGAACAGTTTCAACTGTCACCATTCTCCCCCTATCTCATTTAGCCTATACATTTACATGGAAGAAAGACGAGATCTTTAACGTTACCTGGCCATTTTTTAGGAGGCAAGCTGGCTCCTCTTATTAGCTGAAGATGACAAAGATTGAAGATGATCAATTAGCTAATTTAGGTTAGTTATTCGCTTTCCAAATCTAGGATAGATATGTGCGTGACCAAGCAGGCAATCGTCGTCAGTTTAGTCTACCGCCAATCAAAACACTAGTTTTACGGTTGGTTATAGCTGAGACGAAGTGCGTGGAGGGTTGGACCCGAGAAGCACGACTCAGAACAATGGATGTAATAAATACCCGCAAGGGCTTTATTAAGGAAAGTTCCGTAATCGTTGTCTTAGCACAAGCAAAGGTCATACACAAAAAGATCCAGCCAATAAACAAAAGTACAGAGGGAGAAGGCAGTCTCGTCGTCGGTAAGCCAGGCAGTAGTTTGGAACCAGGAAGGCAATCAGCGTGGCAGAGGTACAAACGGGAGAAGGCAAAAGAATAGTCGAAAAAACAAGCAGGGTCAGACCGGAGTCCTCGCCGCGTGGCAAAAGTACAAAATCAGCAAACAGGAATCGTGGTCAGGACAGGCAGTGAAAACAAAAGGCTGGCAGTAAACAGTGGTCAAAAAACAGGCTTGGATCAAAACAGGAAATCAGAAAACGTAGACTTGACAAATGCTTAAGAGTGCTAGTGAGGCAACAATTTTGCAAGGACATGACATGAACACTGATCTTATATGCAGGTGCAGACACTTAGCTTGAGCAGCAGGAAATTCACAACAGCTTGAGAAAATGAGACACGTAATGAGGCAATTAGTAAATCGTTAGTAGTTAACCTATCCTGACCTAACGTTAGTAAATTAGTAATTAGACAAGGGAGAATGAAACAATTAGGGAAGCGTGAGTGACAGCAAGAGAAGAAACAGCATGAACGCAAGGCTGCGGAAAAACATGGAAATATGTATGCAAACTAATAAACTATGACAGAACATGAATACAAATAAGGGCGTGACATAACAATAAACATAAAACATGGCGTGGAACGGTTAGAACCTTAACAGTACCCCCCTCTTAACGACCGACTCCTGGCGGTCCATGGTGCTTATCAGGGTGGTCTCGATGAAAGTCCTTAATGAGGCTACGGTCCAAGATAAGGCTGGGAGCGATCCAGGAACGCTCCTCTGGACCGTAGCCCTCCCAGTCGACCAGATACTGGAACCCCCGGCCTCGTTTACGAATGTCCAAAAGTTTTTTCACAGTATAAGCAGGGTGGTTATCAATAATACGGGGGGGAGGGGGATCCGGGGGACACAGAGGGTGGGTGGACACAGGCTTAATACAAGAAACATGAAACGTGGGATGAATTTTAAAGAAAGCAGGGAGTGACAATCTAACAGCAGAGGGGTTGATGATGGAGTCAATCTTGAAGGGGCCAATGAATCGGGGTTGGAGCTTGCGTGACGTGGATTGAAGGGGAATGTCCTTTGTGGAAAGCCACACAGAGTCGCCAGGCTTGTAAGCGGGTGCAGGTGTGCGGTGGCGATCAGCGACACGCCGGTTGCGGTCAGCCGTGCGCAAAAGCGCGGCCCTGGTGTCCTTCCATAGCTTGAGGCACCGGCGCATGTGGGTGGCAAGGGAAGGGACAGCAATCTCGGCCTCTTGGTCGGGAAACAGAGGTGGGAGGTAGCCTAGGGAGATCTCGAACGGGGATTTCCCCGTGGAGGCGCAGGGCAATGCGTTGTGCGCATATTCCACCCAGGTGAGCATCTTGCTCCAGACAGACGGGTTCTTGGCGGAGACACAGCGTAATGCAGCTCCGAGGTCTTGGTTAGCCCTCTCCATCTGGCCATTAGACTGAGGGTGGTAGCCTGAGGTGAGGCTTACCATAGCTCCGAGCACCGAGCAGAACGCCCTCCAGACCTGGGAGATGAACTGGGGTCCTCGGTCGGAGACGATGTCCGCTGGGATGCCGTGGATCCGGAAGACTTCTTTGACCAGAACGTCAGCGGTCTCTTGGGCGGAGGGCAGTCCTGGCAGGGGAATGAAGTGTGCCGCCTTGCTGAAGCGGTCCACAACGGTGAGAATCGTGGTGTTACCCTCGGACGGTGGAAGTCCAGTAACGAAATCCACACCGATGTGGCTCCAAGGTCGGCCAGGCACAGGCAGCGGCTGAAGAAGTCCCGCCGGGGCTTGATGAGAAGCTTTACTCCTGGCGCAGGTGGTACAAGCCTTAACGAACATCCTGGTGTCGGAAGCCATGGAACTCCACCAGAACTTCCGCTTGAGCACTGCCATCGTGCGGGTGAAGCCGGGATGACGAGAGTGGTGAGTGGGCCCACTGAAGCACCTGAGTCTGAGCAGTAGAGGGGACATACAGGCGATTACCCGGAACGGCTCTGGGATCGGGCTCGTTGCGTAGCGCCCTCTGTATGACTGCCTCGATCCTCCACGAGACCGAGGCGATGGTGCAGGAGGCGGGCAGAATGTTCTCAGTTCTCTCCTTCTCCAAACATGAGTCGAATTGCCTGGAAAGGGCGTCAGGCTTAATGTTTTTGGAGCCGGGGCGGTAGGTGAGAGAGAAGTTAAATCTCCCAAAAAATAGGGACCACCTGGCCTGGCGAGAGTTGAGTCTCTTAGCAGTCTGGAGGTAGGCTAAGTTCTTGTGGTCCGTCCACACCACAAATGGTACGTCGGCCCCCTCCAGCCAGTGTCTCCACTCCTCCAACGCCAGTTTGACGGTGAGAAGTTCCCGGTTCCAACATCGTAGTTTTTCTCCGCTGGTGAAAGTTTGCGGGAGAAAAACGCACAGGGGTGCAGCCGGTTGTCGGTGGCGGAGACCTGAGAGAGCACCGCTCCCACCCCAGTGTCAGAGGCATCTGCCTCGACCATGAACTGGCGAGTGGGATCAGGGTGAATGAGAATGGGGGCGGAAGCGAACAGTCTCTTAATTTTGCAAAAAGCCCCCTCCGCTTCGGGGCTCCAGCGGAACGGTAAGGCAGTGGACGTGAGCTTGGTGAGGGGTGCGACAACTTGGCTATAGCCCCTGATAAATCTTCTATAAAAGTTGGCGAATCCCAAGAAGCGCTGTAAATGTTTCCGCGTGGCAGGCGTGGGCCAGTCAGTGACCGCCTGAATCTTCTTGGGATCCGCCCTGATCTGTCCCCTCTCTAGAATAAACCCCAGGAACTCCACTGTGTCAGAATGAAAAACACACTTCTCCGCCTTGACAAATAGTTTGTTTTCCAACAGTCTTTGGAGAACTTGTCTGACGTGGACTTCATGTTCCTGAGGGTTCTTAGACTAGACCAGGATGTCGTTGAGGTAGACAAATACGTGTCGACCGAATAGGTCTCATAGCACGTCATTGACCAGGGCTTGGAACACCGCAGGGGCGTTGGTGAGTCCGAATGACATGACCAGGTATTCAAAGTGTCCGAGAGAGGTGTTGAACGCCGTCTTCCACTCGTCCCCCTCTCGAATACGGACCAGGTGGTAAGCGTTGCGGAGGTCGAGCTTGGTGAAGATGGTGGCTTCATGGAGAGGATGAAAAGCAGAGTCAATGAGGGGTAAAGGATACTTATTCTTGATCGTGATGTTATTAAGTTCTCTGTAGTCAATGCATGGGCGTAGGGAACCGTCCTTCATCTGGACGAAGAAGAACCCCGCCCCCACGGGTGAAGAGGATGGACGAATCAGCCCATTGGTGAGACAGTCCCGGATGTATCTCTCCATGGCCTCCCTCTCCGGTCTGGAGACCTTGTTGAGACGACTTGATGGTAGTGGTGTGCCGGGCAACAGCTCAATGGCGCAGTCATAGGGTCTGTGTGGGGGCAGAGTCTGAGCCTGCGTCTTGGAGAAGACTGTCTCTATGTCCAGGTAGACCGCAGGCACCGTCTCCAGTGAAGGCTTGGGGGCTTTGGGTGGAGTGGGTACGTCCTCTGCTGGAGCAGGAGCGGATCGCAGGCATTGTTGGTGGCAATCGCGAGTCCAAGCTTGGATCTGACCTGTCTTCCAGTCGATGATGGGGTTGTGTTTCCTGAGCCATGGTAACCCCAAAATGAGCGGATCGTTGGGAGAGCGTATGACGTGAAACTGGATTATTTCTTGGTGATTGCCGGAGATAATCCGTAGAATGGGTTCGGTGATGTGGGTCATTTGACAGAACATTTGGCAGGACTGTTTTGAAAACACCAACTGGGACATTTTCAAACACCAGGACCTGGAGGATTACACCTCAACTGTACTGTGTTACATCAAACACTGTGTTGACACTGTCACAGTGGATAAGCGTATCTGCGTGTACCCTAACCAGAAGCCCTGGATGACTAAAGAAGTCAAAGTGCTGCTAAAGGAGAGGAACAGCGCTTTCAGGTCTGGGGATAGGGCACAGTACAGGGCTGCCAGAGCCAACCTGAGGAAAGGCATCAGGGAGGCCAAGACAGCACATAAGGGGATGATTGAGGACCACTTCAGCAGCAACAACATACGGCAGGTGTGGCAAGGCGTCCAACACATCACCAACTACAAGTCCAGCAACTTAACTGCAGCCGACGGTGACGCCTCAATGGCTGAGAAGTTAAACCTCTTCTTTGCCCGTTTTGAGGTTGAGACACCGGAGGTGGCCATGCTACATCCACCAGCCCCCAGTGGCCACATCCTCACAGTGCAGGTACAGGAGGTAAGGCGCATTCTGCGGGCAGTGAACCCACGAAAAGCTGCTGGACCAGACGGTGTGACGGGGAGGGTGCTGAGGGACTGTGCAGACCAACTGGCTGGCGTCTTCACCAACATATTTAACCAGTCTCTATCCCAGTGCTTGATCCCACCATGCCTGAAGTCCTCCACAATCATTCCACTACCAAAAAAGACCACCAGCAGCAGCCCCAACGACTGTTTGTTTGTTTGCCAGTGGCACTTACACCCATCATCATGAAGTGCTTTGAGAAACTGGTCCGGAGTCACATCACAACAAGCCTGCCACCGACATTAGATCCCCACCAGTTTGCATACAGAGCAAACAGGTCTACGGAAGATGCCATTGCCGCAGCTCTCCACACCACACTAACACATGTGGAACAGTGAGGGAGCTACGCCAGGCTGCTCTTCATTGATTTTAGCTATGCTTTTAACACCATCATACCAAGCAGACTGGTCACCAAACTGCTGGAATTAGGACTTTCACAACACACCTGCCACTGGATCAAAAACTTTCTGACAGACCGCTCAAAGAGGGTTAGAGTAGGATCCCATCCCCATGCAGCCACTTTTCATTAACGGGGACAGTGTGGAGAGGGTCTCAGACTTCAGGTTCCTGGGCTCTCACATCAAGGAGGACCTGTCCTGGGCAACAAACACCAATGCACTGCTGAAAAAGGCACAACAGAGGCTGTATTTCCTAAGGATACTCAGGAAGTACAGCTTAACAGAGAACCTGTTAGTGTCCTTTTATCGGGGCTCCATCGAGTCAGTGCTGAGCTACGGCATCTCGCTGTGGTTCACCAGCTGCACTGCAGCTGAAAGGAAGGCGCTCCAGAGGGTTATTAACACTGCCCAGAAAGTAATTGGCTGCCCCCTAACATCTCTTGAGGACATTTATAAAACGCGCTGCCTCAGGAGAGCCCACAGTATCCTCAGAGACCCATCCCACCCCGGTCACCACCTTTTTGAACTGTTGCCCTCAGGGAGGCGTTTCAGGACCATCAGAGCAAGAACAAACAGACTGAAAAACAGCTTTTACCCCAGAGCTGTTATTGCACTTAACACTGCACAGACCTGAATACCTCTGAACTTTTAAATACATGTATGTGCAATATACGGCTGTTCGTGCAATATCCCTGTGAATGTTTTTCTGTTGTGCAATATGTCTTGGGTTTTATTGTGGTTGTTTGTTTGTTTTTATCTTAGCATAGAGTATCTATTTATTAGTGTAGAACTGTATAGTTTTATTTATATTTATTTGTATAGTTTTATTTATAAATTGCACTGAGTCTGAGAGCTGCTACCTCAATTTCATTGTACTTGTGCAATGACAATAAAGTGATTCTATTCTATTCTATTCTATAGAATGTCTTTCCATCAAGGGACCGAGCCTCCAAGGGGTAGGGCAATGGAAGGGTGGGAATGTTCATGTCCTTGACCATCACCTCATCAATCAAATCAAGGTCCGCTCCGGAGTCCATCAGCGTTCTGACCTCGATCTCTCTCCCTGGCAACATGATCAAGGCCATGAGGGTCTGGCGAGAGTCATCTCTGCTGGTCTTCTCCGGGTAGGTCAGGGATCCAATCCGAACTGGGGCATCGGCGTCTGACTTCTTGGAGTGAAGTCTGCACTGCTGTAGAGTATGCCCAAGCTTGCCGCAGTAGAAGCATGACCCAGTCTCTTTACGGCGTTTCCGCTCCTCCGACGAGACTCTCACCCTAGTGCGTGAGAGATCCATGAGCTCGGCCTCCTCCACTGATCCCTCTCTGGGTCGAGGACTTGACCATCGTCTAGGGTAGGGCTGGCCGGCCGGAACTTGCCTCTCGTGGTGGCGTTGTCTGGAGCGGTTGTCCAGGCGGATGGCGGCACGAACGAGTTCATGAAGTTGCGTGATGGGTTCTTGATGTGCCAGCTTGTCCTGCAGAGTCTCACTGAGACTGGCTCGAAACAGATTGGCAAGAGCCTCCTCGTTCCAGTGGGTCGCAGCGGCGATGGTGCGGAACTCGATCGAATGATCCGCGGCGCTGTTCTTGCCTTGGCGGAGGGTGATCAGGCGTTGAGAGGGTTCTTGATCACTGGATGCGTGTTGGAACACTTTGCGAATCTCCTGGGAAAATGCCGCGTAGCGAGAGGGAAGTGACCCACCGGACCATACAGCTGTGGCTCAGTCCAGAGCTCTCCCCTTCAGCAATCCCATCACGTATCCAATCCGCCGCTCGTCGTCCTGGTAGGTCTGTGGTTGCTGCCGGAACACAAAGTCACACTGGAGGAGGAACGATCTGCATCTCTCCGGTTCTCCGCCGAACCTCTCCGGGGGGGGTTGTTGTGGCTCCCGGAATTGCCAGGTTCCCGTGGCGTTGAACAGGGGTGATGCAGGCGTGCTGACAGGCTGTTCTGTGGGACGTGGCTGGACAGCAATGACGAGTCTCCTCATCTCCTGGCACAGCTCTCTCATCTCCCGGCGAAGAGAGGAGATCTCCTGGGTGTGCTCCTGCACGATGGCACCTTGTTCCACGAGTGCGTGGTGCATTGCGGATGAGTCGGCAGGGTCCATGTTGGCGAAATTGTTCTGAGACGAAGTGCGTGGAGGGTTGGACCCGAGAAGCACGACTCAGAACAATGGATGTAATAAATACCCGCAAGGGCTTTATTAAGGAAAGTTCCGTAATCGTTGTCTTAGCACAAGCAAAGGTCAGACACAAAAAGATCCAGCCAATAAACAAAAGTACCGAGGGAGAAGGCAGTCTCGTCGTCGGTAAGCCAGGCAGTAGTTTGGAACCAGGAAGGCAATCAGCGTGGCAGAGGTACAAACGGGAGAAGGCAAAAGAATAGTCGAAAAAACAAGCAGGGTCAGACCGGAGTCCTCGCCGCGTGGCAAAAGTACAAAATCAGCAAACAGGAATCGTGGTCAGGACAGGCAGTGAAAACAAAAGGCTGGCAGTAAACAGTGGTCAAAAAACAGGCTTGGATCAAAACAGGAAATCAGAAAACGTAGACTTGACAAATGCTTAAGAGTGCTAGTGAGGCAACAATTTTGCAAGGACATGACATGAACACTGATCTTATATGCAGGTGCAGACACTTAGCTTGAGAGCAGCAGGAAATTCACAACAGCTTGAGAAAATGAGACACGTAATGAGGCAATTAGTAAATCGTTAGTAGTTAACCTATCCTGACCTAGCGTTAGTAAATTAGTAATTAGACAAGGGAGAATGAAACAATTAGGGAAGCGTGAGTGACAGCAAGAGAAGAAACAGCATGAACGCAAGGCTGTGGAAAAACATGGAAATATGTATGCAAACTAATAAACTATGACAGAACGTGAATACAAATAAGGGCATGACATAACAATAAACATAAAACATGGCGTGGAATGGTTAGAACCGTAACAATAGCCTTATAGGCTCCCGAGGGAAGTCCACACACTAACGGATAACAAAATGGAGAGCTTACGCGAACACATGTTCTATTGATTTTTAAATGATAGTAGCTTAAATTACTTTTTTACATTACGTTTACATTTAATATTTTTAGACTTTGCCTGCCGACTTTTTTTTGTTGCTATGCGTAGCTGTCGGGAATACATGCTCGAATCGATAAGAGAATTGATAAGCTTGAAGGCGATTCCGAGGAATCGGACAAGGTGGAACCTGTTCCTAACGGAAACCGGTTCTCAATTCCCACCCCTAGTCCAGGCACAGTATGATTGACAGTTCATGGGTGGAGAAGCCACAGAACTATAAAGCCCATGACCGAACCAAACCTACCATTTTGCAAAACGAACTTGCGGTAAACTTCTAGTTGCTAATGTTTTATAATATAACATTTAATATTCATCCTCGATTTTACTGTGTCATTTATTTGCATTGAATGTGTGTGTCACATAATTAATGTTCATTCAGTTATCTTCAATTTATATTCAGCTAACATCAGCTAATTTGATTAGCTAAATAGCATACCAGCTGTGCTCGGTAGCCAAGCTTGACGCACTGCATCACCACACTCGGACGAACATAGGTTAACGCTATTGCCATGAACTATATTGACGGTCAATCAATCACATATGTTATTTTGACAAGACTTATTATAAATGCCCCTAGCGCCGCTAGAAAGGTAGCAAGCTGTCCCTATAGAGTACTCAAGTGACTATGTCACGCTGGTTTCGGAAGCAAATTCCCCATTCATTTAGAGCGTAGACATTAAAGCTTACTTTTAAACCATTTCTACTGATTATGTCTTACTGTCAGTTTCCCGGATTGTTCAATATAACGCCCGTTCGCAAACTATGTCATTTTTCTGGACCAGCTTCGAGTATATTTTACGTTGTAGTATTTTTTTTTGTGAACATACCAGCGCTGGTACTGTTTAAAAACTCCGCATCCCAGAATTCCCTCCGAATGAGCAGCCTTGTTTCCAGCCGTTGTCATATAACGTTAGCCAGCAGTAGCACACAGCTCCATTTATAAACACTTTTTTCTAAGGTTAGCTAGCTAAGTTGAAGGACTAAAAGCTAGAATTGCTTTATGTGGTTAACTGTAGCATAGTTTCTGACCTTGTCAGGCGGGCTAGGGATACTTAGCAAACTAACGTTAGCTTGTCTTCAGTGGCAGTAACCTACTCCCATCTGCCACAAAGCAGACAGATGAGATGATGATATCTTATTGGTCGAGAACCACCCGTGCGTTGCAGTACTGGATATGCAGTCCATTAAAGTGGACTACAAGTCAAACTACAATCATTAATGCATTACTTAAAAAAATTTAAATTGGAACATGCGATATATGGTCTATATCCTTGTACCACAGAGGCTAATCCAGGAACATTTCGCTTCATTCTATAAATCAGATTTCAAGAAATAGTTGCTAGTCTATGAGGTCCATTCTATCTCCCATAAGGAATTTACTTCCGAAACCAGACTCCGCCCATGACTGATGCTTGAATATTCTATAGTTTTAAATGAGAAAACCACCACTGTCTTTTTGGCTAACCGCTAATTAGGCTGTGACAGAGCAGTCTGTCACGGTTTTCTGCAGCATGAAACCCCATTCTGAAAACTGTTCCAGATAAATTCCGCATTGTAGGTTAGTGGGTTCACACGCTAGCTAAGGGCCCTGTCACACTATTGCGTATCGTACTAGCGTATACCAGCGTTTGAAAAATATCACTCATACGCTGATATACGCTGACATACGCTAGGGGTACGTTAGGCATAGGTTGTATACGTTTCAAGCACGGTCGCATTCGGTGGCATACGCTGGCATACGGAGAGGCACAAAAAGTTTTTTAAGCATGCTTAAAAATTTTGTGCGTGTTCGGACGTATGGTTTATACGCTAAGCATACGCTAGGCATACGCTGAATACGCTAGAATTATGTTAGAGGTACGTTACTCATAGGTCGAGTAGGCTGGTCATACGCTGACATACGCTGACATGAAGGTGTACCGTACAGCTAGCGTATTGATAGCGCATTGATAGCACATGAGTAACGTACTTCTAACGTATGTCTGATGTATCTGCAACGTATATAGACATCTTGGCGTATGCCTGACGATTGAAAGAAGCACTGGGCCAACTCAGGTGCAGGTGCAGTTCCATGGCAAGACAGGATGATTTAGAACAATTGTATAGTTTAAAGTCAAGTGTAAAGTGCAGTTTATTATTCTAGGGGTCAGGGGTACTTATAAATTACATATCATTTGATGTATTATAAAAGTATGAAAAACACCAGAAGTAAGTTTAAAAAACGTTTATTCATATGATCAACTGATCATTAATAATGGCACATGGTAATAATGGTACATAGTAGGGATGCAAATTTTAAGGAATTTCCTTAATCGATAGTTGTTAACCTTAACAAACAATCGTCGATTAATTGATAACATAAAAGCTAAATATAGCTTATGATAGACAGAATACAAAATGCATGTTATATTTCTCAATCAAAGATGTATTGTAACATTTGAGAAACAGGCATTATTGTAGCATAACAAAAATAGAATATGAAGGCGTGTATAGGCTACTTTAACAGAAAAGAAATTGCGCTCCGTCTCATCTGTTGCAAGCGAAACCGTTGCACCGCTAGGCACTTGCAGCATGAACATAATCGCTCTTGAAATTGAAAGGCGACAGTTAAACTAGTAGACCTAGCCTAGACAGTCAACTTAAAACATAGGCTATTATGGTTTGAATAGGCTCCTCATATGCATACTAGATAGACCTACTTATTTTTATTCAAGAACATTTAAGCATATCTACGTGGTCGGGAGTGAGTCGTGTGCGCAGCCTGTTTATTAGCTCTCGAAACCCCTCACCGTCAACGGTGCTTATTGCCATCATGTCCTTTTCAACCATGTTGCATACCCTCTGAGTAATAGCCTACAGTCATTAAAGAGTCAATACTTCTTTCCTGGTTGTGGTGGTGTGTTGCGTTCCCCAACCTGAGAACCGAGAATGTGGAAAGGCCGACGGTTATATAGGCACTTTGTCACGTGATAGCGGTACGCTGGACATGCGCAGTTCATACGCTAGCCATACGCACATTACGCTAGCCATACGCTGGCGATCCGCTACTCATACGCTACTCATAGGTTCGATATGGTAAGTATCCGAAAAAGTCTGTATTTTCAACGGCTTTTTGTGCGTATGAAAATTATTTTATGAATTTACATACGCAACTCATACGTTTCTCTCATACGTTATAGTGTGACAGGGCCCTAAAGCATAGTAGCCTACATTACATCATAGCTGGCATTAACTTTCATCTGCATCCTGCAACCTAATCACAAACATTGCAAGCATTTACAAACGCAGACTCCGTATTCTTTTCTGATAAATGATTGGTTTTATTTTAAACATCCCGTATTGAGTCAATACAAACATACCGCGAACACTATGGCTCTATTCCCCCGACATTTTCTTCATTTATCCAGGTGTAGAAATGTCCGGTTAGGGTTCTAGTTGGAGCAGCTGGCTAACGTTAGTGACGCTACAAGCCAGCTCCACCAATAGCATTGCGTTGCATCACCATCAGCGTTGCGTCAACGTCACGTTCTACCATAGAGGGTAGTTGGATCAAGAGGTCCAACTTCGGTGCTGGAACCAAAGATTTTACATATATGAGAAGATGCGCAACTGGCGCTTTTCCCCATTGGATTTTTTGTCCACGCAAGCGGACATGATCAGGCATGCGCAGTAGTGTTTTCAGTTAGCTTAGCAACTAAAGTTACATAACCTATGCTTAGAGTGGCACGCATCTGACCGGCGCTAGCCAGATTTAAAGTTGGTTTTTGTTGGATAGTCAAAACCATAACGGGTTGCAAGTAGTAGTACTGGGTTCTGACAACCAAGGCATACATTTGGAAACATTTGATTTTGTCTGTCTGATTAATTAATTTAATAACCTATGTGAATTTAATTTCATGACGTGAATGAATGGCCTACACCAGAAAACAACCAATATACAATTTATCTCATTATTTTAATGCACTAGATGTGAGGGGACGCATGCGCATGGCAATGCAACGTAGGCAGTGGAGCACCTTTCATTGATTACAAAAGCAACATTCCCTGGCTGATGGCAATTGCTGATGCAACTAGAGATGGGAGGTTCGACTCTTTTTACTAACTCGAGTTCGTATGAGTCACTCACCAAAGAGAGTCGGGTTTTGGAGTCACTCGAGTCATCAAATCAGTCTAACTTCTGGTTGAGCCCTCCTGAATGGGATAAAATAATTTAATAGTGCGGCTCTTCGAGACTTTGCAAATGTTATCGGAACGCATGGATCAAATTCTGATAGTGAAACGAGTTATTTCGCGGCGGTTGTGTCGCTCCTTTTCCCATGATTGTGTGCGAGAAAACTGCTTTTCAGACCTGGAAGTTGTAATTACATGGTTTGACCACTAAATCAAATTGGCTTCAAAGTCCGGCGCTGTTCTGGGGGCTTGCTCAGTACTCTCACTCACGAGTTAGCGAATCAGTGAGTGTGAATCAGAGCGGCTCATTCAGCTCAGGGCAGGGGGTGGGTTCCGGGGTTGGGAGAGCGAGTACTGGGTCACTGAGTGAGTGAGTTTTTCATGCAACCCGAGTCAGACAGCTCCGGGCGGGCTGGGAGAGCAAGAGAGTGAGTGATTCGTGCAGCCAGACCTTCAGCTCAGGGCAGGGAGAGCGACAAAATGGTTGCTTTCTCATAGGGCTAGGTTAATACAGTGATTTACATTTCCACAAATACAGTTAATATAAGAGTTGCACAATAGTGTGAGTAACATGCTGTCTCGCCTCGTCTTCACATTAGCAAGTAGCAGGTAGGAGGGGTGAGTCAGTGAATGAGTTAGTGGAGGAGAGGGCTTGTCACTCCTGAGTCAGTAAAAAGAGTTGTTCGTTTCGAATGATTCGTTCAAACTTGCACATCACTAGACACAACGCATATTCAACGCAACGCTAGATGGCCCCAGTGGAGCTTGGGAGTTAGCTAGGCAATCACGGTAGCTAGCCAACTTATATGGCCAGCCAGCAAGGATGACTTTAAGGAAGTCGAATAACTGTTAAATTAAAAGGGCGTGCCATAAGCTATCGTTAGCTTGCTAGCTAAATGTTAAAACGACTTGCCGTTAGCTATAATTAGCATGCTAGATAGATAACCCAGCATTGCTAAGCAATGGTAACGTTCACGGTGATTGCGTACGGGAGGGGGTGGAATAGCTAAATTAATACCTAAATTTCAGCCCGGTATCACACAATTTTGTATTATATGAAATCGTGTTGGGTGACCGGAATGCACTATAAAGTCATACAAACATATACTGTAGGTATGTCACACACCCCCTGATTTTTGTGAGTTTGTGATTCCCATACCCCACCCCACCTCCTAAACATAACCTCACACGAGTTTCCGTAATTCGGGCTCATGCTCGAACTGTTAAGATAGTGGGGTTCCACGGGGTTGTATGCATGTTCAATAAATCAAACAGTTATTAATGGTTTGAACATTTATTAACTTTGTACATAGTTTCAACATTTCAACAATAAGCTTGTTCAGTAATTGAGCATGGGCGCCTGGCCAATCGCTTGAATGCTACGCATAGGAATCCATTGGATACAAATTTGTGGTGGCAGACACGATAATTTTATGGATACAAATTTGTGTTGGTGGACACGATAATTTCACTGAAATTGTGTCACCCACCACGATTTCATATATCACGAAATCGTGACTATGACACAAAATTGCGTGATACCGGGTTTGCTAAATTGATAAGGTTATACAGGTATGGAGCAATAGATAGGCTACTTAACCCACAGTTTGGCTGCTTGCTCCGAGACGCTGGGCCTGTAATGTAGCTGCAAAATCCCCTGCTGTCTCTCATCTCACAAAATAGTATTTTTTTCGTAGTAGATCATAGCTCGCTCCAAAATTTATATTTGATGACAAACATGTTGAAGATGAGCGACAAGGCTGTCAATTAGGTGTCATTTTTATTGTGAGGTTTGTGTTCTTTTATTAAATTTTTTCTCCACTACGGATCATTGTCCGTCCCAGTGGTGTTCTTTGGAACACTTTAAGATTTCCCAGCTATCGCATCTGGACCTCCAATATTCCCTCCGTGTCTCTGACATAGAGATCCCTTACAGAACATGGAAGCCACAGGGGAGGTTCCAGCGATAGTTGCTAATCTTAAAGTGGTCATAGCCACTCAGGAGGCAGCCCTGGTGGACCAGAGAGAGAGTATTCGTGCCCTGCAACATTCACAGCAAGCCTTACATGAGCAGATGCACCTACAAGCAGTAGCTCTGCGAGATCTGTCCGAGAATATCCAAACTCTCTCTCTCAGGGCAGATCTCCCTCCAGTTGCACAAGCACCTACACAGTCCACCCCCCGCCATTTCCACCTGACGCTAGGGAGCCAAAACTCCAGCTCCCGTTGCGGTATAACGGGGAGTCGGGAAAGTGTCAGGGGTTTCTAACACAGTGCTTAATTTTTTTTAAAATACAGCCCTCACGGTTCCATGCACAGGAATCCAGAGTAGCCTTCATCCTCTCTCTCTTAACCGGTAATGCTCTCGCATGGGCCGACCCACTTATCAGGGCTAATTCACCCATCGTAAGTAACACAGAGCGGCTTATGGCGGAGATGGTGTCAGTGTTCGATCAAGACGTTTCTGGCAAGGAAGCTGCCATGCGTTTGACCCGTCTTCATCAGGGCACTGACACCGTGGCTGCCTTCGCGATTACTTTCCGTGCTCTTGCGGGGGTGACAGCGTGGGCCGATGAGCCTCTTTGTGCACTGTTCCTGAACGCCCTATAGGAACCTATAAAAGACGCCATTGCAGGTATCGAACCACCCGCTACATTCGGGGCTCTGGTATCTACGGCCATTCGTTTGGAGAACCGGTTTAGAGCGAGAGAGAAGGAGAGGGCTTATAAGGGTTTTAAACATCACCCACCTCCCATCACCCACCTCCCACATGTCAGCGCCGGCTCACATTCCGTTTGTAGCTCCCATTGAGCAGGAGGAGTCCATGCAGGTCGATAGTTCCTTCTTGCGCGAAACAGGGGATGCTAAGTCTCGTGAGTGGTGGTGTAGTTATTGCAAAAGGAGGGGCCGTTTAAAGGACCACTGTCCCAAACTTTTGGGAAAAGAAGGGTCTCGCTAGGGGAACCGAGTCGCCTAGTGGGACTAGATTTAAATTACCCTCAGACCTTCCTGTCGGTTTATTTACGTTGGAACGACCGCCAGATTCACTGCAATGCGTTCATTGATTCCGAGGCAGTCGAGTGCCTTGTCGATTCCAACTGGGTTAAATCCCACAAGATCCCCACCCACCCTCTTTCTCTTCCTCGCCTGGTTACGGCTTTGGACGGCTGGCCCTTAGGCACTGGCACTATCTCCCGGGTTACCGCCGCCATACGCATGTGCGTTCCGTATCATAATCATACGGAGGAGATTCAGTTTTTTATAGTGGAGTCCCCAGCTTATCCGCTGGTTTTGGGTCATTCCTGGCTTACTCGCCATAACCCACACATTAATTGGGGGGGGACGGGGGACGGGTTCCGTTATTCATAAATGGGGTCCCAAATGCAAACGCCACTGTTATGTCGCCAGTCCTTTTCTGTTGGGAGAAGGGGGTGAGGATTATGCCGAGTCTGACTCAGAGAGTGAGGAGAATTGTTCATTTAAACAGCAGTCCTCTCATGTTCCCTCCGAGAATGGAGAAGAGAGTTTAGACTGGGATCACTCTGCTGAGCAACCTCCTGCGGGAGTGGGAGGGGCACTCGAATTCCAGCTGCCCGCTAATGTCCCCAAACAGTACGCCGATCTTGCGGAGACATTTAGCAAACAACGTTCCACTTCACTTCCACCTCACAGACTAATATGACTGCGCTATAGAGCTATACCCGGGGACTACCCCCTCTAGAGGGTCTCTTTATTCGTTATCTAGCCCTGCTATCTGTTATCTAGAGCGCAGCTATGCATAAGTACATTGAGGAGGCTTTGGTTAATGGGTTCATTAGACCTTCCACCTCGCCTGCAGGGGCGGGTATTTTTTGTTAAAAAGAAAGACGGAGGTCTCAGACCCTGTATTGATTACCGGTCCCTAAATGACATAACTGTGAAGAACAGGTACCCCCTTCCTCTTATGAACTCCGCCTTTGAGCGTCTTCAGGGGGCGTCTGTTTTCACGAAGCTGGACCTACGTAACACTTATAACCTCGTTCGCAATCGCGAAGGCGACGAATGGAAGACCGCTTTTAACACGCACAGCAGCCACTACGAATATCTCGTTATGACATTCGGGCTCACTAGCGCCCCCTCTGTGTTTCAGGCGTTAATTAATGATGTGCTGAGGGAGATGCTGGAGAGATTCTTCTTCGTTTATCTTGACGATATTTTAATATTTTCGCCCGATCTTACCACACATGTCGGTCACGTTCGTCAGGTTCTTGCTGCTCTTCTCAAAGCCTAATTATTTGTAAAAGCAGAGAAGTGCGTCTTTCACACTGGCTCTGTTTAATTTTTGGGTTTCATTGTAAGAGAGGGTAAGGTACAGATGGATCCGGAAAAGGTCTCTGCTGTAAAAAACTGGCCCACGCCATCTTCCGTAAAACAGGTACAACGTTTTTTAGGTTTTGGAAATTTTTATCGCGATTTATTCGCAATTTTAGTGCCGTAGCAGCGCCCATTACTGCACTTACGAAGAAAAACCTAGGTGGCCAGTTCCAATGGAATTCCAAGGCGGGGGCAGCATTCTCGGAATTAAAGAGAAGATTCACTTCCGAACCCATCCTGGTTACACCCAACCGCTCCCTTCCCTTCGTGGTAGAGATGGACGCCTCCGAGCTAGGCGCCGGTGCCATTCTGTCCCAATGTTCGGCACTTGACCACAAGATGCACCCCTGCGCATATTTCTCTCGCGCCCTAACATCGGCAGAGAGGAATTATGACGTAGGGGATCGAGAATTGCTTGCGGTCAAGTTGGCTTTGGAGGAGTGGCGCCATTGGCTCGAAGGTATGTTCAGCTGGCTAAGAGGCGTAACTCATGGCAAGCTAGGTGGGCGCTGTTCTTTTTAAGATTAAATTTTATTATCACATATCGCCCCGGGTCTAAAAACGTAAAACCTGACGCTCTCTCGCGGATTTACGACCGCTCTGAGACAGACTCTGTTCCCGAGCCTATTATTGCCACTGACCTCATTGTTGCCCCGGTTATATGGGAGGTTGAGGCAGCGGTGTAGAGAGCCTTGCACTCGGACCCAGGTCCAGGTGGGGCACCAGCTAACTGTCTTTTCGTGCCTCCTCGTCTTAGGTCTCGGGTTCTCCAATGGGGCCATGCCTCCCAACTCACCGGTTCATCGAACTAGGGACTTTTTATCCTGACATTTCTGGTGGCCTAGTATGGAGAGAGACGTACGCTCATTTGTCGCGGCTTGTCCGGTTTGCGCTCGCAGCAAGGCCTCTCACCTTCCTCCCTCGGGTTTTCTTCGTCCCCTACCTATTCCCACCCGCCCCTGGAGTCATATTTCCCTGGACTTCGTCACAGGGTTGCCGTTATCTTCAGGCAATACTATCCTTTTAGTGGTGGTCGACCGGTTTTCCAAAGCGGCTCATTTAATTGCGCTGCTTAAGCTGCCTTCGGCACCTGAGACAGCGCAACTCATGATTGACTATGTGTTTCGGCCGCATGGCCTTAAGTCGGATGTGGTGTACGATCGCGGTTCTCAGTTCGCTGCCGAGTTTTGGCGGGCGTTTTGCTCTCTGCTGGGGGCTTCGGTTCGTTTGTCTTCCGGGTTTCACCCGGAGACTAACGGCCAGACAGAGCGCACTAATCAAACTCTAGAGAGTACTCTTCGCTGCCTTGCCGCGTCCAAGCCTACCTGCTGGAGCCGTCACCTTGCCTGGGCGGAGTACGCTCATAACACGCTGCGTAACGCCTCCACCGGCCTCTCCACCTTCGAAGCTCAGCTGGGTTATCAACCACCTATTTTTCCTGAGCTTGAGAGGGAGGTGGAGGTGCCCTCCGCAGGATCTTTCGTTCGGCGGTGTCGGTCGGTTTGGAGACAAGTGCGTTCGTCTCTTATACGGGCTTCGGCTAAACTAAAAGCCACGGCTGATAGGCATCGTCGAGCTGCACCATCCTATAGAGTTGGACAGCGGGTTTGGCTTACTACTCGTGACCTTCCGCTGCGGGTCGAGTCCCGCAAACTCGCCCCTCGTTTTGTGGGTCCTTTCAAGATTATAAGAAAAGTCAACCCAGTCACATTTCGACTGCAACTGCCGCGCACGATGCGCATCCACCCCACGTTTCACGTCTCCCGTCTGAAACCGGTACTCGTCAGCCCCCTCGCCCCGGTTGAGAGACCACCTCCGCCTACCCGACTCATAGAAGGGGGTCCGGCTTATACCGTTCGCCGCATTGTGGCCGAGAGACTTGTGGGCAGAGGGTGGCAGTTCCTTGTAGACTGGGAGGGCTACGGTCCGGAGGAACGTTGCTGGGTTCCATCGAGAAACATCCTTGACCCTCAGTTAATCACCGACTTCCGCAGAGATAAGGTTGTGGAAGCGTCCGGTGCCGTTCCTTAGAGGGGGGGGGTCCTGTCATGGATCTTGCCTTTCTTCCCTTATCTCCGCGTCTCTTTATTCCTTTTTGTCGTTTGCCGGCAATCTATCGGATTTTCCAGTGTTCCGCTACGGGTTTTGCTTTCGCCTCGTCATTAGTGAGTTCACCTGTCATTTATTTCCACTCACTATTTATACTCCGCTTCCTGCCTCTCTCGTTGCTTCCATGTTATTTCACGTAACATTCGAGCTGGTAAAAAAGGTATAGGAAGTTGTGCTGCTATCGACCGCTTTGCTTATCAACGCAGGACTTGTTAGCAGTACAACCTTAGAAAGAAAGCAAGTTCTATTTAAACGCTCTTATTTCAGAGCAGAGGTTTTCGTTTTCTTTTGTTTTCTACTCGAACCTACGAGTGCCTCACCCAAAGGCTTTGGGGTCTTTTCAGTTCTCTGTTTCTTTTGTTTCGCTCCACAAACAGGAGTTAGATAAGCGTTATTGCTTATTTCTTTGTTTTGCTCGGAGATCGAGCTCCTCGTTTTTATTGCGAGGTTTGTGTTCTTTTATTTTATTTTTTCTCCACTACGGATCATTGTCCGTCCCAGTGGTGTTCTTTGGAACACTTTAAGATTTCCCAGCTATCGCATCTGGACCTCCAATATTCCCTCCGTGTCTCTGACATAGAGATCCCTTACATTAGGATGTTAGGAACTGCGTCCACAAAACGACAGCTTGTTCACGGTAGGCTACTAAGGGATGTTCTCCATCGACTTCCACTCAAAAATACAGCGTGTCTCCCTGTCCCAAGCATAGACTATATAAAGGACCCAAGACTCCAGGGCACATTTTAGACCAATGATTGTTGTCTCCCCTTTCTGGTTCTGCCCCTCTGAGTGAGGGCAGTGAGAACCCTATAGAGTCTATCTTTGGCAATGACCCCAGGACTCAACCTGTCCCTCTGATTGGTCCTGAACAAATGTTAATACCCTGTCCAAACGACACAATATTTAAAAAAATCAGCACATGCACAGACATTAGATGAAGGAAAGGCACCTATTGCAATTACATTTTGTTGTGGGAAAAATGTATTGACTGAGTATTTTGACCACATTGACTGCAGTGGCGCTAGTGAGCAACGGCATAATGGCCGCTCCCTGCCCAACCAGAAAGTGAGCTTCGAAAACGAAAAGCCCTGTCTTGGCCCCTTGCTTTAGACCAGGTTAGTGGTGGTTTTAGAGCAAGCGCTTTCTGCTGGCTCAAGATAGCAATACGCCAAAAATTATCATGGCCACACCTCATCTAAAGACCAACCCGCCCAGTTCACCTACTATGGGCGCAAGATCACTTGGTATTTCAAAGACGTGAGCACTGGTCACTAAAATGACGCCTGCGCCGGTCTGAAACTGGCAAAGACACTAAGAGCTACATTGCGTTTGGGTTAGAGCCGGGTGTAAGATAGGGCCCTATGTGCATTTCACTGTTAATACTGGTGATGATTTCAATGATGATGGTGATGATGATGATGATGATATCATTTAAATCATAACTATTAATACTGTCACTACAATTCATTGTGATTCATTTTGGTGGGTGGGTCAATCTTTGTTTTAAAACCATTCATACTATTTGTCATTGTAATGATAAAAATTACTTTGCTGATTGAAGATGATCATACTTTGAAGATGATTACTTGACAGTCTAATTTAAGGCAACTTCTAACTACCTAAAAAGCCTTTGAAGAAAGAGTACTGGTTTCTAGAATCCTAATAAATGTACTACATGTCTTAAACATCATAAAAACTTGAATTCACCACTCTGTATGTTGATTGTAGTAGCTTCAATTAGGCTGGCCAGCTTTAATCAGTTGGACTTTTAAGAAAAATTCTGAAAATAATTGAAAGAGCTGTACATTAGGTGCATTCAAAAACAGTTTTCACCTGCTACCAATCTAGGTAGCAGCAGAAAAGGGGACATTGTCATGTGTAAGCTACTATCTATGAAATTATATATTTTGTGCATTTTAACAAAACCTTTAGTGTTGTAGGACAAAAAAAGGATATATAAATAATAGAAGCTGTAAATAAAACCGAGTTCTAATGATGGGAGAGGGAAATATCCCTCTTCCCCATTTCTCAAAGAATTGATTTGACAAGCCGTTTCCAAGGACATTAAACTCCGATGCACTTCTCACCCCATCCCAAGAAAGAAGGTGAAGCATTTTCTCTTATAATCAGCATTAAAATTCACCAAAGAAGCGCTCGAGTTATTCAATCATTTTTAAACACCTCCTTTTCCTTGGACTCCAAACCATGGCACTGTTCAAGGGTAACCAACCACTGTCTTATAACTTTATTATATTTTTCTTAATCGGTTTTTAAATATTTATGAATTGCCAAAGCCACCCTGTCCGGAAGCTAGAACGGAGGCGGTGCTGAAATGCTTTCTGAGGCTGGCCATGGCTCTGTAAGAGAGATAGTGCAGGCAGGAGATTTGTGACAGAGGAGAGCATGAAACCCATCTGTTGATGAGAGGAAATCCCTGGTTTCTAATTAATAGAGGTACACAGGGCCAGGGGATGAGGGGGGATCAGGGAAATGAAATCAGGAAAAAGATACCATCACTCATTTCTGGGGCCCATTGTCACACTTCAGAATCTGCTGTAATGAATCACTCAAGCATTCTGCAGACACATTTAAATGGTGAAGAAAATTCATTGTCCGGTGGAGAGCACTCGATAAGGATCTGTCTTCTCCCTCTTCTCCTTCTTTGTCAGAGGGCCCCTCTGATCAAAAAACGAAATCAAGGCCCAGCAACAGGTGCGCTCTTCTGTAAAGCTGCAAGAATCTTGCAAATGAACTGAAAAGATGACACTTTATTTCTCAAATTCAGTTTCCAATCTTCGGCAAGGGGGGAAAGAAAGAAGCAGCCGGAAATGTTTCTGGGGGAAGCTTAAGATCAGAGGATTTGCCGTGCTGGAAATTCTTCTGGGGTCAAGTGAAAGCATCAAGGTTCGGGGGAAATAAAATAATACTCATCCTGTCAATTTACAAGAGCAGCCTGCTACTGCTTTTCTCCAGCACTGCAGACAAGCGCTGGCAGAAAGCTGAGCCGTGCAAGTAAGGCCTTTCCCGCTCTCAGTAAGACAGCTTTATAAAAACGTGCCTTAATGAGGGGAGGCTGGGGTTTGTTATTCTCACGGTCAATTTAAAGTTAGTTTCAAGTTGATGTTTATTTTTTCTGTGGATAGTGGCACCACCACAAAATACAAAATGGACAGGATGTGATTATCAAAGCAGAATGACGCAGTTTGAGAAGAGAATTTTGCTTGCATATTGATGCATATGCATATTCATTGCATATTTCATACTATATAAATTAAACTTCAAAATAGTTTTAAGTGTTAATTTGATTAATTGTTAGTTTATAGTATAAGGTATATATACCTTATCTAGAGTATATTAACCTAAGCAGTTTATATTCCTCAATATGTTTAACCAGAGGACACAGCGGCATCATCCCTCGTCATTTTCTCATTTAACATACTAGTAAGACAACATTGTATATAAAACATTTTTTTATATTTAAATTAGTTACATAGCTCAATGATAATAATATGTAAGCATCTCAGCCATGGTTAGCAGGGACCCAATTAAAAATGTTTTTGCCAAATTAGTGCGGTAACTTGTGACAGTTCTCTGGACACTTGGCACCATTAGAATCAGCTTTAGCTTGCTAACTACAGGCTGGCCAAACATTGGACTTAGCCAGAAGTGCACACCATGGCAAGTCAACGATGGTCACACACAGTGGCAGCACCAGTTAAACATGGATACAGTATATGTGTGGAGCATAGAACCGTGTGAACAAACAACACAGGCAGTAGGACAACATTAGAAAACAGCCATATTCACATTTAAGAATATAGCCCTTTTCTGTTTTCATTCAATTAATATCAGCTGGGATAAAACACTTAGTTAATAAGGCCTCTGACTCAAAGTTTATTTTTTCAAAATAGTGGTTCAGAGGGTGTTAGATATCAGATGTCATGAGGTGGGCTTTGTATCAGATAGCCTTAATATTAAGCTCAGAAATGGGAGTCTGATGATTTTCACACCTTGGGTGTTTTTTTAACACTTCAGAGAGCAGGGAACATAACAGATCACCACTAGTATGTAGGGAATCTGTTATACTGTGGCATAGCGATAGGAGCAGATTTGCTTATAAGTACAAACCGTACTTGTTAGCTGATCTTCTGAACCTTTTTTGTACACTGAAAAAAAGAGGCTTGAAGGGTAAGTTTACACAAATCTCATTTTCATATTTTTTTCATCAACCCCACGATATGTGTGGAAAAAACATGATATTCACCATTTTCTCGAGATATCAGAAAGTTTCTGATTTAAAAAATAAATGTATCAGCACTATCCTGCACACGAGCAAAGACAGGGATTAAATAGGTGATTACCTTCTCTCTAGTAAGTTTGGGCTTCATGGCAAGTGTGCATGGTTATCCAGGATTCATATGGTCATTGTAATGAAAATAGAACTTATTTGATATAGTGTACACAAGATGGACATTGATCCATGGTTTTCTTTTAACCTCTGCTTCATTATCTCAGATTGTAATGTTTTATTTCAGACAGAAAAGAAAGAAATGTATTATGGGAGCCTATACAGTGAGCTTAGAAAGAAGGTTTGCAGAAAAATCTTCTCTTTCTTATTTTCCATAATTCTTATCTGAGAAAAATAACACATTGTCTTGCATTATTAATATTTAAGAAGAAAGGACGTTGAAAATTGAGTATGGTATAATTATTTTAAATCAATAGAAACAATGGACTCAGACACAATGAGCATGTTTTTATTTACAGTAGGTGAACTACTGCTCTAAGACTTTCTTTCTTGTGTGTGAAAACCCTGGACAGACCGACAAAAACCAGACACTTTCACAAAACTCAGGCACTGAACATGTAGTTTAAAAACAAAAAAATGTATTTTGGAATCAGATGCATGATGTCATGGTCTTCAGGAACAAATGGTGGTACATGGAAGGTGGAAGAACACTGATGTGCTCCACAGTCTGGAATAAAATCTTGTCAATTATGCTGCCTGTGGCTGGGAGTCCCAGGGGATACTATACAAATGTACACAGTTAGCCAGAGCATCACCCAGGGAGGGAGGGTTGCAGTAAGCAGGGCCTTTCCCACTTCATCTCTAATTTATTCCAATTGTTCATGGCTGTGTCCGAATCAGCACTCTTCCACACTGTTGAGTAGCCTTGGTGAGTAGATAGGGCGAGAAAGTCATAGAGTATGCAAATTTTTTTCAAATTGCAGTATACTTCGAACAATCAGATGACACACTTACTTCCGGGGTTTCGCTGAGTACATTCGGGAGCACGCTTTTCAAGAAGTACACAAATATTTTGGTCACATAAATATGACGTGAAGCTTCGTTTTAAAAAAATGAGGCGCAGCTTTGCTGACGTTTTTCTTCAAATACAACAAAAACAACATTGTGACATAGCAGCGCAAGAGTGGGGCACAGGGTTGCCAGATCTTGTAAGACTTTCCAGCCAAATGACGACTCAAAACTAGCCTAAATTATAGGCTATTTTTAACCGAAACCAATGTATTTTAAATAGAAATCATGTTATTAGTTTTTAAAACAAATTTTGTGACTTTTCATTTTTACCCGTGACTGCACTTTGAATCCAAATTTAGCTGTAAAACCGCGGACATGGCAACACTGGTGGGATGTCTTCTGACCGGCTTACGACACTTCCGCAGTGTGGTTAGAAAATAGTATGGCGTATTTTTTTCGCAGACTGCTAAACAGTGCACATTAAACAGCACACTTCTGCCAGTGCACTGTACGCAGGAGTCAGGGCGCAGTAGATAGGGCTCTGATTTGGACACAGCCCATCAGTCACCTGTGATCTGCCTGCGCCAGCTGTGCAAGCAGGCCTCCGGACCAATGCCTGCTTAACTTTGCTGATGGAATGAGTTACAGAAAGGACAGGCTTGCTAGTTTGTGGTTCTCATGCATTCTTTCGAATTGATGGACAACTGTTTTTTACGGTGTGCACCCAGGTGAAAAAATATTATACTTGAAATATACTTTTAAAAAATATATATTTTTTGTTTTTGAACTAATTATGTACTTTATGCTAAATTGGCAGTGCTTTAAGTATACTAAATGCACTAAAGTTGCTCAAAAGTAGAACTTAAGTCGTACTTAAGTGTACTTCAAGTGCAGTGTGTATGTTAAAATTAGACTATTTTTTGTATACTTAAGTATATTTAAGTGCACTAACAAAAAGTATGATTTGTTGGTATCTTAAATACAATTTCATTATGTCACGAGTGCGTTTGAAACAAATTTTAAAAATGTACGGTGTGTTTGAGACTACTTGAAGTACACTTTGTTAAAGTACATTTTAAACATACTTGAAATTAAGTACAAAAAGGAAAAGTATATTTGTAATAACCTTTGTATACTTAAATTATATTTGTATTACACTAAAGTATACTAGTTTTTCACCTGGGCATGCTGGCTATAGTTCTAGCTCTTCAATGCAGTATGGGACTACGAATACTACTCCCCATCCCACATTGTGAGAAAGGTAAAATAATGGTTAAAAAGTATTTTAAATAATGAAGAATTTTGTTTTTCCTGATGCTACAAATGTACTCATACAATTAAAATCTCAGCAGAGATTGTGGCTTGACCTAATTATTACATAGGAAGCCAGCATGCTAACTGGGTGAGTCAAGGGTAAATTAATGTTCATTTAATGTTTGAATATTACATTTTACATTAAGAACAAGAGGTTCCCAACCTTATAAATATAGGAGTCAATTATTATGTTGTCTGGGGAATTTTATAATATTTACTATATCTATAAGCTATCTTGGATAATTGATTACATTTATAAGCTAACATAATTCATTGGTAAATGTGGCTCATTTGGTAATGCACCAGCTTTCATTTCTGCATTTATTGTGTATAGCAAACGTAACAAAACCAAATATGTACAGTATATTATAGCATGTTAAAGTACTTAGAGCTAAGTTATTAATAGTACTGCAGTATGTAATATCTGGCTACCTGACAATGACATCACACCTAAACGGAACCTCGTTGTAACCATTTTAACATTCCATTACTGGTAATATGTATTACTGTTTTTATGCCTGACTACTATCTTTTCAGAAAACTCATTTTGAATCTCAACATATTGTAAAGTTCAGAATTATAATATAAAAATACATTTGGTTTCACTTTATGATGTCCCCAAATAAACATTTAGAAGGGAATGCTACTTTGTTACAGAACATGTAATGAAACAGTACATAGCAAAAACCCTCCATTACATGAGAGGTTATGTGATTGCCTATGTCTGTGAGGCTGCTGACAGGATGACTAAGTCATGGATGGAATTGGATGACACTTGGTGATATGGTAGGACATGGGATACATGATTCAATTTCTAAGCTGATATAATGTTTAAGACACTACAGAGTACCTTTCTGTGTTAATAATGTTTATTCATGTTATCTACATGCTGAATAAAGTGGTGTCAAATGGCAACTTTGGATGGGGATATGTTGGACTGGAACCTCTTCAGAGGAAAGGACATGGTTTGTAATCTTCTGTAAAATAACGGAATCTGTTTAAAATTGCAATTCATTTTATATAAATGTAAATGTAGTAAGTTACCAAATGCAGCATTAGGTAATGCTTTGTTTGTCAGATTCAACCTATGACTGTTTCACTTAACTGTGAACTGTGGGATTGTTTTGAGGTTAGTATCCTGCTCATACTTAACAGACACAGGCATACTACAATGGGGTGTCACTCTATTATTTACATAACCAACTGGGCTTGAATAATCTATTATTTTCCTAATGCCTCTGCAAAACTGTGAAAAGTAGACCAAACTAAATGTAAAAAAGAATAGCAATACCTACACAGAAAATGCCCAGCAAACTGGACCAAGGCAGTCCACGATTTTTCTTCTTATTGAGTAAAGTTTAATGAACAAAGCGCCCCATATTTTTGTGAACCAAGCTTTGTTTATGAAAACATTTAAAACTGGCCTTGAAAAAAGGATAGAAAAAAGGATATATAAAGAAATATCTGACTTCATTCATTCTGCCCTAATGTGGTTATATCAGAAAGGAAAAAAACATATACTCCTGTATCATGCAGTACCTGCCTGCTGGGGATTTACTATATTACTGATGGATGTTTCTCTCAAAATCTCATTTGTAAATGTATATGCACTGGAGTATATGTTTCAGAGACATCTCTCTCCCCTCAAATACACATTTCTGCATTTACTTCTCGGCTCTGCCTTTCTTTTTTGCTTTTTAAAAAAAGGTAATTTAAGTTTTTTAGTAGCTCAATGCGCAATAGTTCAATCCATCCCAGGGGACCTATACCCCGGTTAAACAAGGTTTTTACTGTTCTTTTTCCCCCCTCAACCCTTATATCCCAATGCAATTATTTAATATACACCCACTCGTAGTCTGCATATGAGATATGAATATAATTGTATGTTACTTTTTAATTACAGGAAGAATCTAACTTGTAAGATGATGGGCTGGAAGGTGCCGTTGCATTGTTATTTTTTTTTCATCCTCGTTTTCTGATTATGTGAGCTGGGCTCCTTTGCTAAGCGATGATAAGCGGAATTTCCATGTTCTCTGCATAATTAATCCATCTTTGCCTCTCTTCATGCCAACTCTCCCGTTATCGCCTGCACATGCCTGAATTGCAAAAGAATCCTCTCTTCAATTGGAACTTATTGATATTCTAAAAAAAAAAAAAAAATGGAAATCCTTAAATTTAAGCCACAGATTGTTAAATGGATTAATTTCGCGGCAATCGCAAGCATCTAACGCGGGAAGACAGGCAAAGCAAATTGAAAGTGTCTCCTGCTTGTGGAGTTTTAGTCCCAAATGATAGGGTTTATTGGCATGTTTTTTTCTCCATAGTCAAAAATTACCATTCATTTGCATCGCATAAAATACTTTTATATGGTTGAAAATTCAGAGGAATTTCTTTCAATGCCTGTCTTTGCCTGCATGATAACAACTTCAGCTTCCCACATCTGGACGCTTTTGATACTGGGTGAAAGGAATGTCTGAATATTTAATATTTTTATCTGTTTTCATCAATGGTTTCACCATTAAGGATGGCTCTGCTATTTGCATGGAGCCTGGCAGATGTAGATTTATTTTCTCAGACGGCGTTCTGCTCTTGTGTGAATATATTGGTGCATTTTCCCTCCTATTCTATGTGTTGCTGTCACTGTGTTTGTAATAAACTGCATTTCTCACCATAAGTGTAATAAACAGCATTTCTATAGCACCTTGTATTAAGTGTTGCTGATTAATTGCCTTCTTTGTACATCCAATGCATTTCAAAATGAATGTTAAGTCACATTGAATATTTTTGGCCATGTCAGAATGTGTTCTCGGACATCTTTTACATCATTTTTTAATATGTGAATTTTAGTGAGGCAACTGTGTATGCTCATTAAATGAGTTATAGAAACAATCACATTTAAATTGAAATGGAAGAGTGTTTTTTGTACCATACTGGGGATTAAATAAAGGGATTTCAGATGAACTGGTAGCCATGGCAAGGATAGGATACAAACCTATTATTGTTACATCTGTCATGTTTAGGAAGACTGATTGCAAATATATAATTAACCAAGCCTGTTCTGGACAATGCATGGGCCTTTATAATCTAATAATTATAGATTAATCAACTCGATATTCTGTATACATTCTTGGCAGTTCCAGTTAAGATGTTGCATAAATTGGATGCAGCTGTAATTCTGGGCAATTAATCTGTCAAAATGTAGAGCCAGAACGCCATGCATTTTGCATCCATATGGCATTTCTTTCTGATACCGATCATATATTATTCTTACAAAGTCAATCTGAAAGAGGCTTCCAAATACTGCTGCCCTGCATACATAATTTATTGAATATATTATATGTGACACAGATAAAATAAAAATAAAAACTTATATTTTCCCTCAAATGGTCAGAATCTGGTTCCTTAAGGTGGCCGTTTAATGCTTGCGCCGTTTAATGTTTGGCCTTTTAATGTTTGACAAGGTTGTCTTTTCTGTACCTTCAATAACATGGTGTAGAAAACCTCAGAATGTCCAACCAGAAAATATACACTGTCTTATATATCTTAAATACATTTATTATAAAAAAGTATTATATTATAATATATATATTATAATTAAACATTTTTTTGGGAATGATTTACACAACTCATAAAGGAGACTTTATAAATAGTTTTGCATAGTGGCTAGTCAAGTGTTTCCAACCTCAAGTTTATTACAGCACAGTTTTAATAATAAAGTAATAAACCACAAGTTTATTGCTAATACTCAGCATTAATTACAGAGTAACACGTGAACCTTATGAGTAGAAGCTACAAGTAACTGTGAACTGTATGATTAGGAACCCTTGTGTTGGCTTCATATTATGTATGCACCCCATGTTCACAGGGTCAAAAATGACCCACACTCACCGGACCAAATGTATTTTTCACTGAATTTTAAAACCTAAATCTTCAAGTAGAAACAGCCTGTCATTCATCAATAAATTGGTGAATAACTGTGCTTTCCTACTTCACAGTCTGGACAGACTGTATATTGTCCAAATAACTGATTTTATTACAAAACACATCACAATTAATTTCTTTGCTGTTATAGATTTGTGGCACTGCTGAGTTAAAAAAAGACTCATAAGACAATATTTGTATCTTGATGTTATACTGCTTTTATTGAAATGTTTCAAGGTTTTTTTGCAAAGGTAGGGTTTCATGCAGAAAAAAATATATTTAGGGGTTTTTCAATGCTGTTAAACATGTTTGACCCTGAGGGCAATAGGAGGGTTAAGGATCACTTTAGCTGCAGTGTGTAATTTCAATTTGCATTCCATGAGTGCAATTAAAATAATCAACTCAGTAATAATTCAGTAAACACTAAAAATTTCAGGAAATAATCTTATTGCTTAAGAATACCATGATAAATATGACAAGGTACAGCAGGGTGAATGGAAAAATTCCCATTATCGGAACTCTTTATTTGGTGCGCTTCCATAACCATGTTGTTACATTGGTGCTGTCCAGCAGAAAGCCCAATGTTGCAGAGTCAGCCAAACTGGCCGGCTATTTCAGATGGTTTACCAGTTTTAATCTTGTACTCATTCCAATTTCAAAATCAGCCTTGACATTAGTAGCTTGCAGTCAGTACATGCAATGCATAGTCATGCACTGTAGTAGCATTTAACATAATGTGCAAATGTCTAACACATAGTCTATGTATAATTGTGACAAGTGGCATTATTATGCCAATAAATATAGTTAAATCGCTACAGTGACACGTTTTATTTCCTTTTACTACCCGTTTTTGATACTTTGTCTTGCAAATGCAGCTTCACTTAGAATAAGCTGTACTTGAACAGTGACTTGTTTCAGCTACTAACGTTCAAATCGATTTGTCTATTGCTACCACAAATTGTCAACAATGAGAGCAATTATCACTGAGTATCATGGATAACATGACTGCATGACTTTGATCGTGGTCCTAGTTAATCAGATGAGCAGTTCTGGGGGGGGGGGGGGGGGGGCAGGGGGGGTCATGTGGATTTTGCCAGTAAATGGTAGAGCATCCATACAGCAGTCAGAATTGTATCATTTTGTAAATTGAAATGGCATTATAAATGTAATTTGGCTTCATCATTACGAGTGCTTAAAACTATGAAACATCAAATAAAATAAGGCCCCCGGAAAATAATGAAAAAGGACATGAGAAGAGATGTTAAATTATCAGTTTAGATGGCTAAAATATCATTGTTTAAACGCTGCTTTGTGATTTAGGAGTTTCATTATCTAACAAAGATCGCAAACTTTACTTATGCGTTAGTTACGCTCCTAGGCATGTTTCATAAACTGCACCGTAGCGTTTGCGTTGGTTTCTGTATTATCAGAACAGCTTCCACTGTCACCATTCTTGTCATTTACATGGAAGAACGGGATCTTTAACGTTACCTCACCATTTTTTGGAGGCAAGCTCCTCTTATTAGCTGAAGATGACGAAGATTGAAGATTGTCATTTAGCTAATTTAGGTTAGTTATTCTCTTTCCAAATCTTCTCATCTGTGCGTGGCCAAGCTACCAATATTTGCGACATTAGTCTACCACCAATCAAAACACTGTAGTTTTACTTGGGAGTTGGTTATAGGCTACCGAGAGAAGTCCACACTCTCCACAAATCTGTTGAATTGTTGATAACTTCTGAAGACCAATCACAAAATGGAGAGCTTACGCAAATTTTCCATTTAATATTTTTTGACGTGGCGGCAAACTCTGTAGGCCTGATGTATTGTAGGCTTTGGGAAACACTGGTTAGTTAGCTAACGTTAGAAATCAGTTTACGTTATTTGGTCATTTGCGTGAGCTCCCTACACACACACCCCCACACCCGTACATCATAGCGTAGGCTCCACACGCTGCGTAACCAGGGTGAATACAATATATCTAAAATTGTTGGTGAATATCAGAAAGGGATTAGAATTGTTGATTTACGTTTATATATTTCCTTATTATAATTATTAAAATGTTATTAAAATGCCTGGGGGGGCTAAACTGGGGCTAAGAAGATTTGTGACGGGGCTATAGCCCACCCTTGCCCCGGTGTCGTGCTGTCCATGAGCAGTAATACTTACATATCGAGGAGGAAAATGTCCCTCATGCATATCCTTCAGGCATATTCTGTGACAGAAATCCCAAAATCAATGCTATGGTATCTTGGTAACTATCTTCTTCTGACCCACTCCCAAAATCCATGGAAGTAAGTGAGTATTTTCTCTATCCATGCTGAGAGTTAGTAAATTAGTAAAAACTTGCAAAAATAACAGGAAGCAACTATTATGCCTCGGTGAGCGAATGTACATTCTAAGTTGTTTGTGTAAAACTAGGCTAATAAAACTATAAATGCTGTTAGGCCCGGATGTAATTTATCAGTCAAATCATCCAATAAGGCATTGCAAACACCGTTACTAAGATTATAATGTCCTATATTGGATAAAAAGAGTTGTCAATGAAACCATATTTAACTGGAATAAACAATACAGGTTTGCAGAGCATGATGGGTATTATGTGTCAACGTTTTAGATATTGTAATAGCATTATAAAGTGCTGTGTATTTCTCAAACGGATTGTCCCAGACCATAAATGAGCACTGACTTTTGAAAGGGGCATCTCGATGTGTAAAACCAATGGTAGGATTGGATATTTTTTTCATATTTAGTAGCAGATATTGATAATAGAACGACATGGTATAATTACACAAGAATTTCACGTTTATTTAGCATTTGAGTTAGCAGGGCTTTTCACGGCTGTTTTGCCATACAATCGGCATACTATTGTTGACTTTATCTTTGATGCCTATCGGCCGACGCCTTCTGCTTAGCCATAGCACGCAACAGAGACACATGAACCCGCCTCCAAACCGCTCTACACATCCGGATAAAAGAACCTGCGGAGGGTACCCCACATACCTCCACCTCCAGCTCTGGGAACAATGGAGGTAGATAGCCCAACTGCGCCTTGAATGGGGAAAGACCAGTGGAAGCGTTGCGCAGGGTATTGTGGGCGTATTCTGCCCATGCGATGGTGATAGCTCCACAATGTGGGATTGGAGGCCACTAAGCAACGGAGAGTATTCTCCAATGTTTGGTTCGTACACTCTATTTGTCTGTTAGCCTGTCCTCTGGGTTTCACCCGGAGACTAACGGACACCCCCAACTGGGCGCAGAAGGAACGCCAGAACCTGGCTATAAACTACGGTCCACGATCCAAAACAACGTCTTTAGAGAGCCTATGTACCCTAAAAACATTGTCTACCACCAGCTGAGCGGTCTCCAGTGCTGATGGCAGCTTGGGCAGAGGGATGAAATGTGCCGCCTTGGAGAACCACCACCAGGATGGCCGTGTTGTCCTGAGACGCCGGCAACCCAGTATAAAATCCAGGGCGATATGGCTCCAAGGTCAGCTGGGGATGGGCAAGGAACGTAAAAGGCCAGAGGGTGGGAGTTGGGACCCCTTGTTGCGGGCGCAAACGGCGCAAGCGGCAACAAATTTCTGCACATCCCTCTCCATTCTAAGCCACAAAAAGCATCTAGCAAGGAACTCTCTAGTCCGGTGAACACCCGGGTGAGCCACCAGCTGAGATGAATGACCCCATAGCAGTACCCGAGGCCTTAAGCTGGGTGGAATGAAAAACTGATTGGCAGGAGCCCCACCTGGACCAGGATCAAGGCGCAACACCTTTCGAACTGCCACCTCTATATCCCATAAAACTGGGGCTAGAATCTGAGCGGCGGGTACGATAGGCTCAGAAGTGGGGTTCCTGTCAAACCAATCAAAAACCTGACAGAGCATCTGACTTTACCTTCTTTGAACCCGGGTGGTAGGTCAACAAAAAGTTGAAGCAGGTGGAGAACAGCGCCCAGACCTGCCAGGAATTACGTGTTTTTGCCTGTTGGATGTATTCCAGGTTTTTATAGTCGATCCATACCGTGAATGGATACTCCACTCCCTCAAACCAATGACGCCATTTCTCCAACGCCAGTTTCATGGCCAACAGCTCCTGATCTCTCACGTCATAATTCCTCTCGGCAGGTGTTAGTGCATGAGAGAAGTATGCGCATGGGTGCATCTTCCGATGGATCAGAGAATGATGTGAATGAATGGCCCCCACTTCTAACTCAGAGGCATCAACCTCTACGACAAAGGGGAGGGAGGGATTGGGAGTGATGAGGATGGGCTCATTAACCAATGCCTGGAAGACAAAGGGGGCGCTAGTGAGCCCGAACGGCATCAGTGTTGAAAGCTGTTTTCCATTCATCACCTTCACGCACACGCACCATGTTATAGGCACTTGGTTAAAAATGCCCGACATTTGCCCGCCTGTCCGTCATACCGGAGGGGCAGTTGGAGCTTAGGCTCCCTCTCAGTATGGAGGACGTGGGCTGGGAGAGGAGTGGCTTGAAGAACCGGTGCTTATGCTTGGGGAGTAACTATTAACCGGCGAACACTCTCTGCCAGCTCGCAGAACCAACCCTCCTGGACCCGCAGCAAGGTTAATAACTGGCCCTGCTGTGTGGCTAGAGATTGCTGTTGAGCGTGAAGGAATCATGAGCGCTCAGAGCAGTAGGTTGTCCTATATCAGACTGATCCCCTGTGGTGAGAGTCGCTTGTTCATCCCTGCTGGCTTTGATGTACTGTGAGGGTTCGGGTTAGGGAGAACCAGACGCGAAAGGACGGGGGATCAAACAAGCCGCCCACTTAAGTGGGGTCCACTAAAAGGAGAGAGAAATCCTTGAATGGACTAGCACAAAACCAAAAGTAAACGGTGGGAATAAAAACCTCCCGGCGTAAAGCTAAATAAGAATATATACTATATACTATAGTATACTAGCAGAAATCTCCCCAGGCTCATAAAATAGAGCCAGCGGACGGGAAACAGAGAAACAGAATCAAACACCTCCGGCACGTAATACAAACGGCTAAAATAAGAAGGTGAAAGGAAGAACAGAAAGATAAAGAAGCTCTCACTCTCGTTACAAAGAGAGTATACCAACAGAGAGGTAAGGGATAGAAAGAAACAGACTCTCTCAGGGGAAACAGCACAGAAAAGGACAGAGGAAAGAAAAGTGCAAAAGACACAAACAAAGTCCTATAATGGAGCTCTAACGCAACTAAAAGCAAGTCCCACGTGAAATTAAAGCAAAGCTTTAAAATAAAGTGGTCGCTCTTTTCCTATACCAGTACCTACCTGGCTTATTGTACACGCAAAATGACAACAAAGCACCGGAAGAGGGAAGAGTGTCATGGTTTGTGGGTTTTTATTTTCCGTTGCGGTTCTTGTCTGATTTTTTCCACGTTCTGGGGTTTGCTTTCCCTCAATTGTTTTCACCTGTGCCTCTATCTGTGGGGTATTTAAGTTCCTCACTTTCGCTTACCCGGTGCTTCTTTGTCATTCGACATTGCATTGAGCCAGGTATAGCCAGGTACTAGCGACCTCGTGATATTAAACGCTGTTTATGTTCACGGGGACTTGCTATTAGCTTTTAGTTCAGGTATAAGTATTATTCCTCCTGTTAGCGTTCTGTGCTATTTATTTTATTCTTTGCTGTTCTCTCTGAGACAGTTTGCTTTGTTTGATTCGTATGTTTTACACTCTTCCAGCCGTCCAAGCTTATATGTGCCGAAGGTGTTTTTTTCTTTGCTAAGTTTCCCATTTTAGCTCCAGTATTCAGCTCAGGAGATTTAGTTTGTGTTTCACTCGTTATTCGAGTTCGCCCTATTTTAGTGGGTTGTTTTTCGTTTAGCTGTTTAGCCACAAGCAATTCGTTTCCTGTCTTTTCTTTCTTTGCATTTATTTTGTTATTCCCTTTATTGGTCCTCACTCATGAGTGACTTGTTTCTGATCCCCCTACCTTCGCGTTTGATTATCCGCCACTAAAATCCATTACAGTCCAAAGAAGCCAAATCATGGATAAATCAGCAAGGTCTTCCAAGGGAGATCAGCCGGGGGATAAGAACCCCGAGGAATATGTTAGGGGATTGGAGGCCCAACAATCCTCTCCCCCAGTAGTTAAACCCTGTTTATCTAGTACTAAGGAGTCCATACAGGTAGATAGGGCAGTTTGTCCACCTGCTGGAAACACCGCTTCCAAAATTGAGTGGTGTCATTACTGCAGGAGGAAGGGGCACATTCTTAATCAGTGTCTGAAATGTATGAGAAAAGGGGGGTCTCGTTAGAGGAACCAAGGCTTCTAGTGAGACTTCAGGGTACTGCACCTCGGACACTATTACCTGTTTGCCTTTCTTGGGGAGAGCACTTGCTTCAGGTCGAGGCTTTTATTGATTCTGGGGCCGTGGAATGTTTTATTGATGCACAGTGAGCTAGAAAAAATAAAAGTCTGGTCCAGCGTCTGGACCAATCCCGGTTGATTACCACTCTCGATAGTCATCCATTGGGGTCAAGCACCATTAAGGAAGTTACGTCTTCTCAACATGTTAACTCTTCAATAGAAACACATTGAGAGCATTCAGTTTCTGTTAGTCGATTCCCCTGCTTATCCCTTGGTGTTGGGTCACATTTAGCTAATTATGCACGATCCCCATATTAAGTGGGGAGGGGATAAGTTAGTTATTCGTCAATGGAGTTCCGTGTGTACCATGCAGGGTCACCTCGCTCCTTCCAGTTTGTCCGGGGAACGTGTTGACATTTCTGATTCCGAGTGAGCTGGAGGAGGTTACCTCTCAGCCCAATCACGGAGAGTCTGTCTCAGGTTCTGAGGCTGGTGACGAGTTTTGAGTGGGACTCCCTGGCTGACGGATGTTCTAATTGGAGGGAGATTTCTTCTGAGGAGCTATCCGACTCTGAGATTCAGTGATCTCCTCTCCCTGGGTCCCCTACTCAAAGAGGAGTTACTGAGATTGCAGGAACACTTGAATTTACTTTGCCTTCCAACATCCCAGCTGAATATGCCGAATTAGCAGAGGTTTTTATTTTGGGCAACCACCCATCCTCCCCACCGGCCTTATAATTGCGACATACCGGGTACTACCCCTACTAGAGAGAGTCTATATTCCTTATCGGCTCTTGAGAGTGCGGCTATGAAGGAATATATTGAGGAGGCGTTGGCTAATGGGATTATAAGGCCATCTACTTCGCCTGCTGGCGCAGGTTTCTTTTTTTTGTTAAAAAGAAGGATGGAACATTAAGGCCATGTATCGATTATCGCTTTCTAAATGCCATTACCATTAAGAATAGTTATCCACTTCCCCTGAGGAATTCGGTGTTCGAACATCTCCAGGGGGCCACTATTTCTTCCAAATTAGACCTCCGCAACACCTATAACCTGGTGCGCATGCATGAATGGTAAATGGACTGCACTTATATAGCGCCTTTATCCAAAGCGCTTTACAATGGCCTCTCACCCGTTCACATACACATTCACACACCAATGGCGGCAGCCACCATGCAAGGCGCTAGCCTGCTCATTGGGAGCAATTTGGGGTTCAGTGTCCTGCCCATGGACACGTCGACATGTGGACAGGAGGAGCCGGGGATCAAACCGCCAACCCTGCAATCAGCGGACGACCCGCTCTACCTCCTGAGCCAAGGCGATGAACGGAAAACCGCTTTTAACACCCACAATGGCCACTATGAGTATTTGTTCATTCCGTTCGGGCACACTAGTGCCCCCTCTGTGTTTCAGGCATTAGTAAATGATGTACTAAGGGAGATGTTGGAGAAATTTGTTCTCTTCCGATTTACAAGCTCATATCGGTCATGTTAAACAGGTGTTGAAAGCCCTGTTGGAGGCCAAATTATTTGTGAAAGCAGAGAAGTGCTCGTTTCACGCTAGCACGGTTTCTTTTTTGGGATTCATAGTATCAGAGGGCAAGGTCTGTATGGATCCCAAGAAAGTCTCTGTACTAAATTGGCCTACTCCCAATTCTGGTAAGCAGGTCCAGCATTTTCTTGGGTTTGCAAATTTTTATAGTTGTTTTATTCGCAATTTTAGTGCACTCGCTGCACCCGTTACTGCCCTTACTAAATGAATATCGGCTACTCAATTTTGGTGGAATCCGAGGGCTGACTCTGCTTTTGAGGAACTTAAGAAGAGGTTCAGTTCTGAGCCTATTCTCGTTACGCCCAATCTCTCCCTCTCTTTTGTGTTAGAGGTTTATGCTTCCGAGTTGGGCGTAGGTGCTATTTTATCTCAGCACTCACCCATTGATAGCAAAATGCACCCGTGTGCATATTTCTCTTGAGCCCTTACTTCGGCCGAGAGGAATTATGATGTAGGTGATCGGGAGCTACTGGCAGTCAAATTGGCTCTGGAAGAGTGGCGCCATTAGCTGGAGAGAGCGGAGCACCCTTTTACTGTATGGACCGACCACAGTACGTACATCTTGGCGTAGCTTTCTGGACAGCTGACCGGCAGTTCCATAGTCCATCCACCACTGAGAGTTCCTTATAAGAGGACAGGGGTGGGAAGACCAGGTAAGCCGGGCTGTGCCTGCGGTGGTTGGACCTCCTCGGGCGAGGCATAGAGCACAGAGGAATGGGGGTTTTACACATGGTAGGTGGTTAAAAAAGAGGTTAGAGTCCTAGTGAAGATCAGAACAAACAAACAAACAAGTCGGGTAAATTGACGATGAAGCTGCCGTACTGCTTTAGCTTTAAACAGTTACTTAATTGCACTCAGCTGCTTGCTGGGCTAATACACACAGGTGAAACTGCTTCTAACTAGTTCTAATTAGCAACACAAAAGACAGGTAGTTGGCTCAATTACAGCAAGCAAGCTACCGATTGACTGCAAACTATTCTAAATAAACAAAGCTACAGAGTGACTCCAATCTGTTCAATTAACTAACAACAGCTGAAAGGTAATAATTGATAGACATGCCAGTTGGGAATTTATATTTTTAAAGGCAGCTCCAGTTTCAAGCAGAGATTAGGGTGTTACTACTGATCTTGTTGCATGAATGTAATGTTTGGCCTGAAATGTAATATTTTGCCTAGTTTGGTCGTGTTAAGAATGGGAGCTGCTTATTGTGATTTACAGGGGTCTATGTCATGTCCCGTGCCTCTGTGTCATGATTTCCTGGTTTCCCCGTTTCTATGCGTTTTATGTGTTTGTATTACCGTTTCACGTTTTCCCTTTTTCCCATTTCGTGTCTCCGCCTCCCGCACCTGATATGTGTTTCCTCATGTTGTATCATCTCACTTGTTTCTCTGTTCTGTTCCAGATCTTCTTGTGCCATGCCTTGTGCTTGTCACAATTCTTTCCAGCCTTTTGACATGTGTAAGATGTCAAGCAACAACAGAGGGCCATAGGGTGCAACTGAAAAACACAATACGTTTTGATATGGGAAACGATGTTCAGCTGCGTAAGTCATTCAATTAGTTTTTTTTAGTTGAGAAGGTATTGAAAGTCTTATTTGATTTGGATCTGGAGACAGTTTATTGTTTACAAGATTTTTCAGGAAGAGGGTTTTTAAAAAATAAAAAAAAGTCACTTTTTTCTCTGAAATGTTTTAATTTTTATGCATGCTATATGGAACGCAAGAAAGTGCAGGGATTAGTGGGTGTGCGAGTGGAGTTGCTATACTCAAAGGTGCTCCGCCCGCTCACTATCCACTAGGGCTGGGTATCATTTCAAAAATTACGATACCAGTACCAATACCAGTACCCTTAAAGTGATACCGATACCAATTGAATACTTCAATCGATACTTTGAATTTATTTTTAGCATTTTTTTCATTCCATAACCATCATGTGAATGGAAGCATTCAGTTGTGTAAAATGCCATCAACCCTCCCACATTCAAATAATTTTTTACAAGAAAGTGTTTGAGTATCAAATTGCATTTATTACAATAAACAATAAATAATAATTTTTTCTGGCCAGACAGTCCTTAACAGTTCTTTTTAAGAAAAATGACCATGTCAGCCTTATCTGGAGCAAGGCATGCTCTTTCCTGGCTGATTGTGTCTCCAGCAGTTGAGAATATTCGCTCTGCTGGAGTGGATGATGCCTGGACACATATATATTGAGACGCCAGGTTAAACAAGACGGGGAAGGTCCCTCTCCTCTCCCACCACCACTCAGCAGGATTGATGGAGGTCAGCTCTGCAGGTAGATCTCTGTAGAGGTCAAGCTCCTTCCGTGCCTTCTCTGCTCGGTCAACGAGTGGCATTGCCATGATGGTTTTGAGGGCCTCCTTGTCCTCGTCAGCAAACAGCTCTCCCAGTGCGGGGCACCTGGAGCCTCCTGCAGCCTATAAAGAAAAAAGTGGTCACTTGACTAACCCAGAGGAAGGCACTAAAGCACTGAGATCATTTTAATGCCAAGTGCTTAGGTTAGACAATTTAAAGGATGAGTAAGTAATGCATGTATTATGGAAAGCTTACATGTGTGGTGCTCTCCATAGGTGCAACCTCTTCATCCTCTTCCTCCTTCATACTCTCGTGTAGTTGGTCCTCTTCTTCATCAATGTCATCCATTGCATGCTGTGTTAATACAGTTCTCTCACTTTTCTGTGTGGCATTTCAATAGTCAATAATACTTAACCTATATCCTATAAAGTAACAATTATCAAAATGAAGCAAACCTGTTCAGAGTCTTCAACGCACGCCTTCTCCTCCAGCCTAGACCAAACAGCAGGAGCCAGGATTTTGGTCTTAAACCTGGGGTCCAGTGATGTGGCCTCTTCCAGGAACATCCTGCTGTTTTCATCCTGGAAGAGAACAATAATTTGCCAGTATTAGAGTTAGACCCCTTAATAATGTAAATGTCATCTATCTCTGCATTGTTCGTGATTAACAACCAAAATACATACTGTGTAACGTTTTGAGAGGTCATCCCACACCCTCTTCTTGATTGCTGCAGTAAATGTGGAGTCTGCATCTTGAACCTGGAAATGGCCCTCAAGCTTCTGCAGGATGGGCAGGATTTGGCCAGAAGTTGGAGTCCTTTCTGAAGACACACAGAGTGTTGAGGTGTAGAGGATTTTCATCACTGTCACAAACTCCTCTGCATGCCTCAAGTCCTGGTCTGTGATTCTCTCCAGCCTGAAAAAAAGACAACAGCCACAACCAACCACACAGTTTTACAAAAATATATCAAATGAATGAGATAACATACTTGGGATAATGTCATGCACGTCAAATCTTACTTGTCCCTTTCCATCGACCTCCTCAGTCTGTGGTCCAAAGAGGCTGCCTGAATGGCAGGGTACTGCTCTACGAACCGATCAATCATGAGATAGAGTGTATTCCATCTCGTTCTGACATCAAGCACCATTGCATGCTGTGGGAGATCTTAAAACATATGAAACAATGCACATGCATTTAGTTAACATGTTAAGATTTTTGGAAATAATTATGCTGCCAACAATAGAGGAATACACATACTTAAGAGGTGTTGTTTCTCTTTCATTACTGGCTTGGCCAAGCTTGCCTTCCTTAGCCACACAACCACCGCCCGGATTCTTGCTGCCCACTTTGACACTGTTGGCTCATTGTACACCTTCTGGGCAGCAAGGTTAAGACAGTGTGCAAAGCAGCCCAACTTGACCACCTTCAACATCCTGACAGCTACACTCATGTTTGCAGCATTATCCACGGTTACTGCTACTACCTTTCCCTGGATATGAAACTCTGCCATTATGTGACGTATCTCTTCTGCCACAAACTCTCCTGTCTGGGCCTCATAGACAGCTTTTGTGTGGAGAACCCTCTCTTGCACCTGACCTTCCTTAGTGAAGTGGACAGTGACTGTAATGAAGTGGTCTTGGGCTACACTGGTCCACCCATCACAGGTCAGTGCCACATGCTCAGCCTGCTTCAACTCAGCCTGCACTCGCTCCCTCTCCACGCCATACCACGCGGGTATCAGTGTGTTAGAGATCATGTCTCTTGATGGCGGCTGATACCGTGGGTTAAGGGCAGAAGTCATCTCCCTAATAGTAGAACACAGGACACAGAGCATCTTAAACATCTAATCTCAAAGCACTGGTTGCATCCCATTGTTTCAGAATACTTCCATTTGCTGAGCATAATAAAGTTTACAACCATCTATGCTGGCTGGCTTACCTAAACCAAGGTGACTCCACTGTAGAAAATGGCTGAAGCCCCTTAACAATAAATGCTGTGACTGCCCTGTGGCATTCCTCCTTCCTCTCCCTAGTCATCTGTGACCTTGCAGCTAATGTGAACGGTGTGTCAAGGGCGGCAACATCAGCAGTAGCAGTTGTGGTGGCAGTAGGCCTAGGGGGGTCTTAACATTAAGCATAAATTAGTTAGTAACATTAGCCAAAACACATTTCGCTGCTACAGAAGTTAAAACTACCACTAAGTAACCAATGCACTAAGCAATACATTACTGTAGGGTTGCTAGCTAGGTAATGGGAGTAAAACATTTAAATTCGACCGTTTCTTTAAATGCTTTCGGAGGCGCAATAAAACGTTCTAAACCCGACGTGTAATTCACGGACTTTTTCCACAGAACTCTCAGCATTCAAACTCACCATCAGTACTGTTACCCACCGCATTACTTTGGCTAGTAGCCATTGCTATCATTCACCCATTAACTAGGCTACTGCTATTTTAATCTGAACCGCTATTTTAATCAAGTAGCCTACTGACGAACAAAAAAAGTTCGCTTTTCAGGTGGTAGGCTACATTAACTTCGTGTGTAGGCTCAACTTCACGGCTTACACTAGGCTGAATTTGGCGCCTTCGCGTGGAGACCTTAAACCATGATTACGTTTCACACAGAAACAAGACCGCAAATTATTCAGTTAATTGTTTCATTTGAAATCTTTTCGATTAAATTCTTATTAGCAATTAATCGATAGTCGATTAACTGTTAACATCCCTAGTTCTAACTACTAACTATTTATCTTACCTGAGGTAACCGACAGTTGTGGCGCTGCAGGTGTCGAACGTTTGAAAACGGTGCAGTTCTCCACCCTGAAGTTTTCGCCATGCGTGATAAGATGCTTGATCATATTGCTCGTATTCCCAGTTGCTCCTGAGATTATCTTTCCACATTTTTGGCATTTATTTTTCCCATACGCCATAGGCGTGTAGTGTAGCCACACCTTCGAGCGTTTTGGTGGCATTACTTTAGCCTGCTAAACGCACGTCGACAACTAGCAGTTGCAGTCGATTCCAGACGGATTGTAGCAGTCTGCCGTAATGCGTCGCATTAAATTTTAGAACGCTTGCGGTGATTGGACCATATTACAACGTCTTTTTTTCCCTAGATCTCAATACAAAAAGGATCGAATGAAGTACTGGTTTGACTGAAGACGTTTCGATGCTACTTGGTATCGGTTTGTTTCGATCCAGTACTACAAGGTATCGAGTACCGATACCCAGCCCTACTATCCACATATACAACCCGTTTGTAAGAGAGGCGGACATTTTGTGTTGTTTATCATGGTATTGCGCCAAAGTTAAGGAGGGCATGAAGCTTCGCAACCAGTATGGCTTCCGGAATGGGAAGCGCAGACACAATGTCCATTTCTGCCAGGACCCGCAGGGGGTGGGTGGGTTTGCTCACCCTCTGGGGAGTTTCTCAATTGGGCCGGACAGAGCCTATCTCTTTTACCCAGGGCAGCCAGAGTATTGCAGGAGATGTGGATCGTTTGGCCATGTCAAGGAGGTGTGTGTGTCCGACAGGTCTAGACATTGCTTGTCGGCGCAGCACAAAACAAAGGACTGCACAGCTCCAAAGGCATGCAGCCCTTGTGGGTCGTCAGAGCACCTGTTCTGCACCTGCCCTGAATGAGTGAAGACATTTGCAGAGCTGTTCCAGTGGGAGCCTGGGAAGGACAGTGGTTACCTGGGGCTTCCTGGGGGAGCGGCTCCCCCTGGTGGCTTGGAGGTGTTTGTGGCAGGTACTGCATCTACATACAACTCCTGTTCCTGAGGCGGCTTTGGAGGAAGCTGCTGTTCCAGTTTGTGTTGGGAAGATCCAGGGAGCAGAGGCCTCTGCCATGATTGCGGGTGTTTTGGGGGCAGCCTGTGATCCAGGGGCTGTGTCTTCTGTTCCGAGGCCCAGTGACGTTTCTGATCCGCCAGTGCTTCTGGTTCCTCCCTCGCTTGCGAGGTAATGTATCAGCATGGTTGTACGGCGAGTGCATTGTGCCCGAGGGGGTGTGGGGAACTGGAGACGGTACTACATGCCTTATGGGATTGCCAGTTTGCGAGGGGTTACTGGGCCTTTGTGCTGAGCCTTCTGAGGTGGGCGGGACCCAGTTTTGTGCTGACCAGGAAAGGGCTACTGTATCAGAAGGGGTTGGGTGTGTCTTCTGGGGTCTTGTGGGATGTCCTGGGGTATTCAAAATTGATACTCTGGGAGGATATGATGGAGGTGGTGGGGAGGAGGGAACGGATTTTAACCCCTAGCCAGCTCTATTATAGGTTTCGGGGGAGAGTGGCAAAGCGTGTGAAGGTGGATGGGGTGGTGAGGGGACATGATTAGGTTCAGAATCGCTGGGGGGGGGGGGGTTTGGGGGGTCTGGCAAGGGTCTTCCATTTTTTATTGTATTTTTGATTTAGATTTTTCTTTTAATAAATTTTTTTATTTACTTACTTTTTGTGTGGGTATGTTTGATTTCTCAGGCTTGGTTCATAATTGGAGCAGTTGTTCTGAATTGTTTGTAAGTAGCTGGTAAATATGTGGTGAATTATTTTGGTTATTTGTGGGAGTTCATTGGAAATATAACCTGTGATTTTGTGACTTCTGTAATTCAATTTTATAGCTGTGGGGCTGTTGTGGGTGGGAAAAAAATAAAATTGGAATGAATGATGCTTATCTTGGTTGACTTGAGTTGTTGGTGTAGTGATTGGAATAATTAAGGTGGCTTTATGTTTATGTTTGTGACCTGTGATATATAAGCGCCATGGTTTTCTAATAAATAAAAAAAATTACTTTCCCGCGTTTATTCCTGCCTGCTTCTTGCCTGTTCCGAGTTCTTGTTTCCAGTCCTGTGTCATCCTGTCTTGCTCCTATTCTCCTGCATGCCTCGCCTGTCCCCGTCCAGTCCTGCTTCAGCCCTCCTACCCTTCTTCGTCCAAGCCCTACTCCAGCCCTTTACCATCCTGCTCTCCAGCCCCCACTGATCGATTTCCCGGTTCCGACCCCTGCCTGTTCTGGGACTTAGCCCTGCCTTCTCTGAATTCTGTTTACTTGGACTCCGACCCCTGCCTGGACTTGACTACAATTCTGCCTATCCTGTATTGCACTGTTTGCTGGACTTTGACCCGTTTCTGTCGACTCCGACTAAAGCCTGTCATTACTGCATCTTGGTGTCTGCGTGTGGTTACAATTGGTTCCCTAACGTGTCTGCTTCAGTAAGTTCGCTCCCACCTGTGGCGCTGCACCTTGAAAGAACATAGTCCCGCAATAATAAGGAATGCACAATAAAGAGCCAAGAATGTTTCCCTTTACAATAACCTGTTTGTTAGGCATGGCAAAAAAGGCAAGAGGGATGCATCTTGCAACGTCGAGACAAGAAGGCCTCCAATTATCGGTTTCTTTCTGACCGTTGCATGCATAGCATTTGGCCGTGCTGCCGATAAAGCCTTGAACACTGTGGAAGAATGGAAAACGAACCATAGGCTATATAGGCTTCAGAAATAATGTAAAAATGGTAGACCATTTATTGTAATACCTATAAAATACACATTATGTGATGGTTTCCAGTGGTGGGAAATGGGAAATGGGGATCAGAACAAGTCACTCACAAACCGTGAGGACCACAAATAGATCAAACCCCAAAAGGGTGGAAAAGAAAAGGAATAATCCTAGAAGCTAAAACAGCCAAATAATAATCAGCCCAGCAAAAACAGGGCGAACTCGAAACACGAGTAGAAACACAAAACTAAGTCTCCCGAGCTCAATACTAGAGCTAACACCGGAAACTGAAAAAGAAAAGAACACCTTCGGCACATTCACCTTCTTCTGGCCGTGTTAGGTTTAACAAAAGTGAAACCTCCAAAAAAAACAACAGTGAAGCTTACAGGAGTGGATAAACCTATACCTGAAAAGATTAAGCTATGAAGCAAGTCCCTTGTGAACATAAAACATTTAATTTAATATCATGAGGTCGCTTGTACCTGGATATACCTGGCTCAATGTAGTACGAAATGACAAAGAAGCACCAGGGAAGCGGAATGTAGTGTTATGTTCTGAGATTCTGTCTGTCTGTTTTGTATTTTTTACTTGTTTATTTATTCAGATTATGTATTTATGTTTCTGATTATTTGTGGTTTCACTGTTCTGTGTTTTGTATTACTGTCACTCCCTGTCTTCGTCACACTTTTCAGGAGTCTGTGGGGATTTAGGTTTTCTCTGTATTTCCTCTGTCATGCGCTTCCTTCATTACTAATTACTTCATTGTAAATAACACTAATTAACTAACAACCACTAACATCTTAGAATTACGCTGCGTTCTCACAGCGAGCAACTGGTCGCTGAGTCAGTCAATTCTACTAGGATGGGGGTGGGGCAAGAGCTTCCCGTTGTGTCATCCAAGTCAGTTCGTGCAGCTACAATTTTTTGATGAAGAGGAACAACGGCAGTAGCCTACATATAACAAAGACATATTTGCGATCCATCCTATTTTTTATAGTTATGTCATGACACTGATAATTATGTGTTCTCACTAGCTAGCAATAGGCTAGCCTATATCTATCTTCGTCGCGAGCTAGCGATCTTTATCTATCTATCTATCTAGATACTGTCAGGAAATGTATTTTCTTCTCAGCGTGTTTGTTCAAGGTGGTGGTGAAGACAGGACTCTTGAAACCAAATTCAAAGTATAAGTATTTAATGAGACAAATAGCAAGTAAAGTCGATACAGCAGACAGCTCAGCAAACTCTCAAACAGATGTGCACAGGTGTCGACCGGAGAGCGCTCTGCTCTCCCAACGTGGGCTTCAGTTCTTGTTTGACCTCGCTGGTTCCTGATTGATTACTCGGTGTTGTAGTTGGGCAACCAATCAGCCGTCCGTGCACCATCTCAGTCCTCCAATCAGAAGGCCTCACACCCCAACAACCCCCCGAAATCACATGATCTCTCGTAACTTTAAGACAGTTTCGTAACTTAAAAGGGGCCTAGGTGACCGTTGGCACCCCCCTGCAAGTTCCTGTTGTCTCAGCACAGTTTCCTGATTTTTTAAGCTTGTGTTTAGCACCATCTGGTTAAACTTCCTTCAGCAGTTTGCAAGTGTTGCAAGATTGGGGCCCTCAGCTCTACAAGTATACAAGTCAGAGTTAAGCTATAATTTTTAAAATATTTCCACAAGTCCCTCCTTTGCTCACATTTATGAGAGCAATAATACAAGACTTGACACGGGACTTTCATGCTTAAATTGCAGGTTACATATGGGCCCTTGATTAACGTAGTCCTTTAACTTCCCCCACTCTCCTGGACATTCTACTTTTACACAATACTATCAAAATGGGCCTCTGAATAAGCGCTCTAGCACAGCGTAGCCATGTTACCCCGCAGGCTCTACACGGTCGCTGGGAAAACCCCAAATGGGGCAAAACAACACTGACCTGGCTTGGCAGTACTGCCAGCGAGAGTGACTCAGGTTGCACTCAGCATCCGCTCCGAGCGAAACCTGCCGGGCATTTACAGCGAACCAGTCCCCGCATAATTACATTTACCTGTCGTTTGCATACTAGATGCAACTATCAAGGGGCTTGGTCTAGCACATGAGCAATATTAAGCAAAGCACCAAATTTTACAGTTCTGCAATTGTCCTGACCCTTCTAGCACTTAAAGCTTATATTTTAGCTTAAAAATTTAATAAAAACATACTAGAAAAGGAATAGAAAAATATGTATTTGAAATAAAACTTCACACCCTGAAAAAATTCAATTTTATTGATCTGCTTTACGGTGTTCCCCACTGCTCGAACATCGCCTGGGTCTCCTCAGGGAGTGGGTCAATTCCCAGCACATCAGTATAGTATTTGGCTGCGAAGTCAGGATCGGTCCGGAGTCTTCTGCTCAGATTCTCCATTTCAGGGCGGTAGATCTCAGCCCACCTCCAGCACTGCCAACCAGCTCCAGTTTGTACCACTGGGCTGGTGGCCCTGTTTTCAGAAATTCTGTTGTAGTCCACTTAGATCCTTCGAGCCTCCCTCTCTCTGGGGCGCAGCTCCAGGCTAGATCCCTTTCCGCTGAATTCCTTTACCCAGACTCCTCTGAGTGAAAGGACATTTCAGCCTTTCTGCTTCCCAATGCTTTCTTTTCAAAAACACTGATCACAGAAAGCACTACTCGCTTACTAACTCATTCGGTTTCAGCTTATAGTGGCCTGACTGTACATTGAGCCGGATGCGGTGGCCATCTCTCATGGTCTTATTGCCCTCTGCGATCCAACCGGCCGGTGACCCAGTCGATAGCAATCCCTAGTCCTGTATCTAATCAGGACCCCGTAGTAGCTGTTAACCACCCGTTTAGGAACCGACGGTCTGATCCCTACCCCACCTTGCTATGGGTATTGAAACTTTGACCGTTTCCACCAGCCTTGCCTGTTCACAGAGGTCGTCTCTTACGCCCCTCTGCTAGGTGTGGACTGTCATCCACGTACCACGTACTGCCTGCACACTTACATGCGACAGCCACGCCGACTAGACGGTACCACGGCAGTATGTCCATTCATACTTCATCAGACACGGGGGCCTTCAGTCTTCTCCCCAGCACTATAGTATGTTTTTAACGTGCCCTCGGAACTTTGCAATTCCGCCGCCGCCTGTTTTGGACTAGGTTCGGGGTGCCTAATCCCCTGCCTAGTCCAATCTACAAATGTTTCACACTCTATTGTTGAATTACCCACAGTTCCTGGTTCCTGTGTAATTAACAACTTGTCATATACGTCTTTTATTTGGTTCCTATTTCTCAACACGCGGCTCAGTGTTCGTTTGATACCCTGAGATTAGTGAGGGTAAACTGTTTTTATTTCGTTCCAATTTATTATTTGTATACTGTCACATAAAACTTCGGATGCTTCTGATCCACTTAAATTATCGGTGGCGTCCCACCAGTGAGTATGGAGATCTCCGAGGGGGTGAGATAATTTTGGTGCACCGGTGTTTATACTTTTATACATTTATTTTTAAATTGTCCGCTCCATATTTATATTTTATAATATTTATTTTATAATATTATAATTATAATATTATTATATTATTATATTTATAATATTCTCGAGATTATCTTTGTTGTATTTTGTTCAATTATATTTATTTGCGTTCTTTATTATTTTATTATTTATGACAATATCTTTCAGCGTCGTGTAGAGAACACAATAAATCCCCACAGTCCTGTACACAGGGTGTCCGAAATGAACCGTATAAAGCCGTGTTCACTTCTTCTCACCAAATAGGAGGAATCATTGATCACTGGGTGTGTATCGTGTCAATGATACCACCTCCGTGCACAGAATGCTATTCCCTTTTAGCCTAATTACCACAAACGGATTTACACAGAATATAACAATTATATCAATGTAGTTTCCAATACACAATGCCTAAGCTAATCACGCGGCCGTATTTTCCCTTTACTCCGCGGCGAACAGACTTCCCTGTTCGGTTTGAGATGAACTGACAATTTTTATTTCTTTATTTTTATTAATTTTTATTTTTTCTTACAAAAGTTATTGTCAGTCGATACCGGTATCTAGGCACTTCCCAGCCTTTTAGCCTCTCTCGGGCTTAACACTTTATCTTATAGACAATACGTATTTCTCCTGGCTTCTTGAGCCGTATCGCAAAGAACCATAATCCGGCAATACCACTAGCTGACGTCCGTCTAATGAGCGTAAACCGCACCGTAAATCCCCATACTTAAGCTTCAACTCACGCCCGCATGTCTTTCCCTAACTATTTATTAAACTAATGTGCATTGGAAACTACAATTACTCACCAGTTGTCTCTTATGGTATGTTATAAAATCACCTATATCAATTTAGACCTTAGTCACCAATCCTCAGACACTTCACTGTCCTATTCTATGCAGATTTTATGAAAAAGGTTCTGTTTGTTTTGGGCGCCCTGTAAGTGTCTGCCGACTGGTTCCCAGGTGGATTCTTTTCCCGGTTCCCGGCCGGGAAGTCCTCTGTCACTCTCCCTCCTCCACGCTCGGGGTCACCAGATTTGTCAGGAAATGTATTTTCTTCTCAGCGTGTTTGTTCAAGGTGGTGGTGAAGACAGGACTCTTGAAACCAAATTCAAAGTATAAGTATTTAATGAGACAAATAGCAAGTAAAGTCGATACAGCAGACAGCTCAGCAAACTCTCAAACAGATGTGCACAGGTGTCGACCGGAGAGCGCTCTGCTCTCCCAACGTGGGCTTCAGTTCTTGTTTGACCTCGCTGGTTCCTGATTAGTTACTCAGTGTTGTAGTTGGGCAACCAATCAGCCGTTCGTGCACCATCTCAGTCCTCCAATCAGAAGGCCTCACACCCCAACAACCCCCCGAAATCACATGATCTCTCGTAACTTTAAGACAGATAGTTTCGTAACTTAAAAGGGGCCTAGGTGACCGTTGGCACCCCCCTAGGAATTAGAGAAGCACTTGCGCATCCTGGCTTGGGTTTTCCGGCCGGGGTTAGCAGTGTAGAAATAAGAATTAGAGAAGAACTTGCGCATCCTGGCGAAAGTTGAATGATGGCGGCGAGTAGTAGTGGAGAGATTTCAGAGGACATTGAGGATGACATGGATGTTGAGGAACGGAGTAGAGTAGCTAGCAGGAGAGGACGGGGTAGAGGGAAAGTGAGGATAGAAGAGCAGGTGAGGAAACCAGGCGATAAAAGTAAAAAACGGAGTTTGGAGGAAAGTAGCTCTGATAGTGAAGGATCAAGATCAGTTTGTAAGAAATTGGTGGGAGAAGAATTTAAAATAATACTGAAATTTAGGCGGGAAGATGAAAATGAAAATACCAACTTAAGTCTGATGGCTTTGACCAGGGAGTTGAAAAAGAAAGTAGGAGAAATTGAAATGGCTAAAATACTTCGAGATGGAAGTTTGTTTTTAAAATGCAAAAATGAAGAACAGAAAAATAAGGCGTTGCAGATTGAAAATATCGGCAGGAAAACGGTGATTGAAAAAAAAGTATTGGGCGAGGATAGAGTTAAATGGGGAGTGATAACAGGCATACCGATAGAAGAAGATATGAATAAGATTGGAGAGGTTATCGAAGGAGGAGAAGTGAGTAGAATTAAAAGACTGTTTAGAACAGTGAATGGAAGGAAGGAAAAAAGCTTATCAGTCCTATTGGAGTTTCAGGGTTCAATTTTACCTGAAAGAGTAAAAATTGGATATATGAGCTTTAGGGTAAGGGCTTATGTACCACCACCGCTACGTTGCTACAAATGCCAGAGATACGGGCACATTGCCGCAGTTTGTAGGGGGAAACAACGATGTCCTAAATGTGGAGGAGATCATAAGTATGGCGAGTGTGGGGATAATGTGCAAGCTAAATGCTGCAACTGTGGAGGTGGTCATAGCGTGGCATATGGCGGATGTGAAGTTAAAAAAAGAGCAATAAAAATTCAGCAAATCAAAACACAAAATAACATAACATATGCAGAGGCAGTAAAGAAAGTGCAAGGAGAAAGCAGAGTAGAAAAATCGGAGAGAAATGACCAACCTTCTAGATTTGAAGTGCACGGAGAAAGAAGAGTAGAGGATTCTGAGATAACAGTTGTTAACCAAAATTCTAGAGTTGGGATCGAACAGTGTAGGCAAACTAAAGGGTTAAGTACTGAAAAATTGGTTTTATTCATTGCCTATGTCCTCAATTGTTCAGATCAAGCTAAAAGCAAAACCGAGAAAATAAGAATCATAGTTAAGGGAGCGGAAAAGTTCTTGGAGGTGAAAGGTCTTTGTTGGGAACAAATTCAAAAAGAATTGAGTCTGAATCAAAGTCAGGAAACAGGTTCTAAAGGACCTATGTAGGCATTCAAATCGAGATGAAGAGATTCAAATATGATTTAAGAGACGTATAATAGTTTGTTTGGTATAATTTTAGGTTTTATTTAGTATTTTTTTTATTTTATTTTTTTTATTTTTTATTTTTTATTTTATATAGATACAGACCTAAGATAAATTAAATTTAATGAATCCAGATCTACACTCCAATCCGGTTGGTGGCGGTAATGTACAATTTAATTGTCTACAAACCGCCATAAAACACCAAAGAAGAAGAAGAAGAAGTTGGCACCCCCCTGCAAGTTCCTGTTGTCTCAGCACAGTTTCCTGATTTTTTAAGCTTGTGTTTAGCACCATCTGGTTAAACTTCCTTCAGCAGTTTGCAAGTGTTGCAAGATTGGGGCCCTCAGCTCTACAAGTATACAAGTCAGAGTCAAGCTATAATTTTTAAAATATTTCCACAATACATAGATAGATTTATGTATAAAACTCAACATGTAGTTTGGACTCTATGTGATATTGGTAGAACAGCCAATTTCCTTTAAGGTTATGTTATACATTGAACAGGATGGGGTAGGCTTGGACCATTATTATTAGCTGCTCCTCCATTGCTGCAATTTGAGTGAAATCGGGCGGAATAATTATTCACGAAATGGTTTCTTGTCGGTTGGAGAAATATGAAGCGTGTAACTCTGATTAGCTGTTACGGCCGATGGTCGTTCAAAAGTTAAATTCGGCCTGTTCTATCACTAATTATCTTTATTTGGTTCCTCTTAACTACAGCTGCCTCTCATTTTCACTTTCCTATCCCTTATTGTATGCACTTGTCTTATTGGAGTCCATGTCATGTTGTCTCTGTGTATCTGTTTCCAGTTTGTGTCTTACGTTCTCCCTTGTTATTTAATTATCAGTTTCATTACGTGCACCTGTCTGTCATTTGCCCTTCCTGGTTCCTCACACCTGATCCTCATTGTTTCTTGTCTCCTTCAGTGTATTTATACTCTGTGCTTTCAGTCCTTTGTTTATTCTAGCCTTTTTGAGAAATCTTCAGAGTTAGCCGTTAGTGTCATTCTGTTTCTGTTCCTGAGTTTTTTGTTATCCCTCGTTCTTTTCCCTGTTGGTTTTTTGTTGCTGTCTTCTTTTTGTTTTCTCTTGTTTCCCGTTACGCCTCCCTGGTTTTGACTCCTACCTGTGTTCTTGCGACCCTGATTTTGGACTCTGTTTTGTACCTCCGCTGTACCTTCTTGGTTCTGACCTCTGCCTGTTCTCTGACCACTCCTTGGACTTGGTTTTTGTACTGTTGCCCTGTCTCTCCAGTGTTCGACCCTGCCTGTTTCATTACGGATTGCTGCCCTGTCCCTCATTAAACTTCTGTTTTTTGTACTCCCTGCCTGCTACTGGGTCCCTATTTCCACACAACCAAACATGTAGGCTATTTAATAGATAACTGTGAGAAGTTATTGCTCCAAATTTTAATGATGGGCTAACATTCATTTTCAATATTTCTTTGTAGAAATACTGTAGAAACACTTCAATACTTGCACTGTGGCAGGTTGTATCAATGCAATTAATAAATAAGGTGGGGGAGAGCGCAAAATAATAATTGAATAAAAATCTTTCAATACACCCGGACGCGCATGTTTAAACATCCCGCACTGATGGGATCTTATAAATACGCCACTAGCCCAATGCCACACGTACGTTGTCCTACCTATATTTTGCTTTTGTGAAGACAATTCACGAAATGTGAATAACTTTGGGGCGCATTCCACTATCCAGAATTTTCTACTTTCCAGCACCACTGATTCCCCAAGGGTGTCAGATAGTACTATTGTTTGCCAACAAAAACGGAGATGTTGCTTATGGGGGCGGGGCGATAGTGTTGTATATCACAATGTTTCACATGACAGTATTGTGACATTATTTTTAATAAAAGACATTCCATTCAATCAACCAGTGAGGGGTGCTTCTAGCTTGTAGAAAGTGTGTTGTCTAGCTAATAAGGTTTGTCGTGATACATTTAATCTCAACCTTCCCAAGTTGTTAGCAAGAAGAAAGAGTGGAAGAATGAGCTATATAGCATGAATTCAGATAGAGCCACCATCGTCACTGTCAGCAGGTGCAACAGAAGCTGCAGAAAACTACCAGCAAGGTAAGCTAACTAACATTCGCTGATAATGTTAGCTACAAGGCTAGGTAGCCAGCCAATTCGTAGTAAACAAGCTGTTATCAGGACAAATAGTTAGAAATCTAGTTTACATCCTTCATTAAGGCAGGTTTCACACTTGCAGTGTTTGGTATGATTTAATCAAACACTGGAACATTTAGCCCTTTAGTTCTGTTCGAACTCGAGTGCGCACCAAACAACAATCACCTATGAGAGGTGGTCTCGGGCTGCATCCAAGTGAACCCTGGAGTGGTTTGATTGAAGTGAGAACAGAATGGCTGGACTCCTTTTGAGAGATCAAATGGGAGGTCTCCTGGCCATGAACAAATCGTTTCGCATAAAAAGCGGTTGCCGCTAATGATGCATGCTGCCGATTAGGGCACCCATTTATACTCGACTCGCCACGTGATGCAGGATAGCTCGAAACAAGTCCATCCATTTCGACGCAATTGCAGGAAGTGATACAAACCAAAAATGTACTCTGGATTCATCAAACCGTGCAGGACAGCCAGATATGTTCATAATTTGCTTGTATGTTGATATATTCTAATTCATCATAAAAGACAGGCGCGTGTACCTTATTTTTAAATTAGCATAATCCACGACATGAATTGGCTGCACGATATGGGTAAAATGTGCGATGCGTGATTAACATGTTGGATATTGAAGATAAATATTTAAGTGTACCATTTCGATGTGCCACAAATGTAGACCCTGAAAATTAAAAATGTCTGCTGTGTAATAAAATTTTATTATGTAATTTAATCCTCATATTATGTTCTGGGTTCAATTTGACCTGATCAAATGTTTGATGTCTCTTAAAAACCAGTTATCTTTATTTTTTCATCTTGACACGATGGGCTCTATCTTGACGATCTTAGTACATGGTCTAAAACGCATAGCGCAAGTGCATTTAGGGTGTGTCCAACTCCACCTTTGCTAGTTAGAGGGTGCATATTTTGAGTGCAAAGTAAGGCACAAGGTTCAAATGGGCTGAACTTAGCCTCTTCATTAATTATAGGTGTGTCTTGGGCATAACATGCAATAAACCAATCAGAGTGTTATCTCCCATTCCCTTTAAAAGCTACCTGCATTTGCACCTCAGCAGATTGCTAATATAATGGTGGATTTAATAAGACTGCAAAAAGAGCGATTTACAGCTGGGGTAACAGACCTGCTCATGCACAAGGTTAAAGTGCGCGAGCAAGGAATATATGGATCAATATAATATTATTCTGACTAACCATTATGATGTATCACAACAATAATCTTAAACGTTAGGGTTTAACACCAGCACGGGTTCACTGCAGCCAAAAGGTCAGGCCCCTCCTACCTACAGGAGTTGATCCAGAACTACGCTCCTGCTCGACCACTTCGCTCTGCTGCTGCGACTTGCACTTTCCTCCCTCCGTGTTAACGGCTCTCGCTCGTCCCGACTGCGGAGCTTCTCCACCCTAGCTCCCCAGTGGAGGAACGAACTCCCCACTCCGCTGCGCTCAGCTGAAACACTGTTCCGTTGTGGTCTTACCTTGACTTACTACCTATATAGGGCCAATTATATAGTACGTACTTCCTGTTTATCTTTTATTTTCTATTTGTGTTTTTTGCTATTTTAATAGTTAAAAACGTATAGCCGACTGTATTCTATGTTCATTACTAGGGATAGCTCCTACGTTGTGAGAAAGTTGTGCTTTGTCGGATTTGCTTTGTAGTTGCGTAAATGATGCACTTATACCTTATACCTTCAATATGCACTTATTGTACGTCGCTTTGGATAAAAGCATCTGCCAAATATGTAATGTAATGTAATTCCCGACCTAACTATTTTCCATTTCCCAGAAATATAATAATGGGAAAACAGTAAAATATTTTCCATTAGCTTACACCAGTGCTGTTGTTTTAGAAAATATATGTGGTTTACTTTTGTTAAAATCACCTGCAACAGCTGAGAATAAGCTACCAGAATATGGCTTCCATCTCACCTTAGAAAACGCCAAATTAGCGTTTCAACTTGCTTAACAAATTTATTGTGATTATACAATACATGAAGTATTGTCAAGCATCAATTCCATGAGGCTGTTCTCATGAAATTCTCGAAGTTCAAGCTTCATCCGAAGTTCATATATATTTATTGATTAAAAACATAAATAGTGTTATTTTGCCTTAATGATGACACTAATTAATTTTTTTAATTTGTTACAGATTTTTTTTCCCATTTTACTTCCAATTTGGTAGCTGATTGCACCCCTATGAAATTCCAATCCCCGTGTACCAACCACTTGAGACTTTTACAACCCCGTCAGCCAGTAGTAGGAAGGAGGGCACCACGTCCTCTTCAGGGCACAACTCCTCCAAGCCCGACGCCAAAAATTATCTTTGTGATTTAGTGCTCAATCGCAATTTCGGCCAGTCCATTCAAACGGTCCTGTGACATAGTTGATCACAAGTAATTTTTCATGAGTTTGAGTCCAGAAAAGCTCCTCTCTCCAGAAGCCACTGTTACTGGTACAGTCAGCAATATGCGCATGGCAACACTAAGATTTGGGTAGAGATCCAAGATGTTTTCCTGGTAAATGTAATTTAGTACATCAAAGGGTGAATCAGGCAAGCCACTGGGATAGCTCTTGACTGCTATACCTATCTCAAGGCTCAGATCATCAGCTTCAATGGCTCCTATTTCTTCCTCAAAATGTTGGCACCTGTCACGCAGTATGTTCTTTTCGATTGCTGTTGGCATGTTTTTTTTGCTTTAGAGAAATCCCAAAAAATCTGAGAAAACATCCAGCTGTTTACATTAGACTGGTTAAAGCTACATCAACCAGGGGCAGAAAAAAACCTCGCTTGTAGCTCTCCTCAGGTGTCATTGCTACGCCATCATCTGGACTTTCATAGGCAAACATTGCTCTTTTCTTTCACACCAACCTAGTCGGTGATTTCTTGTGCGTCTGTTCAAGCAGCCACAAAACCGTTCTCTCTGAAATCTTGCAAAAAGTCAAGCACAGCGCAGATTTCATTTATGAGGGTCTCCATACCTACTGAGGGACTCTGGAGTATTTTGCTTCCACGATTAATATGAAACAAAATGTTGTACAACATAACAATGCACATGATAAAAGGCCCTGATGAAATATCTTGAGCCAGGCTTCTGGCATCTGCCACTGTTGTGCTATCTCGTTTCCTGACTGAATGATCCACCAATGCTTCCAGTGCACAATGCACTTCTTCAGAGATTACATGGCACTGTAATGGCGACATGTAGTCCAGCTGTCTCTCGTGTTCGTGTTTGTTAATTTGAATGTGTTTGTTAATTTGAATGTGTTTTGTTGTGTCTGGCTTTTGTCTTTGCTTTTTTTCATGCGTCTGTGTCTGTAGTGGGACGGGGAAGTGGGCTGGAGATTTTTCAGGGCACTCCTGCTGCTCGTTTTGATAATATTGACGAATGGTCTAGTCGATATAATTTTGTTTGTGGTCGTCACGATGGAGACGCATTTGCAACATATGCTCGGGAATGTCCATTGGATCTGGAGACTGCAGCAACAAAGTTACCATCGCTCTTCAGCGGAGTTGAAGATGTCGGGACTGATCCGGGAGTGCAGGCAATCTTTAAAAAGCAACCAGGGAAGGAGAACATAATGCGGGGGTGGAGTGAGAAGACGACTGGGAAGATTGATGCAGTTCGCCGCTCCGTTTTTGACATCTCGGGACAGCGGGGGGTATTTTTAATTTGCTGTATTGCACTTTAATTCACTTAATTCACTTGATTGATGTAATGATTCTGTTGGTCTATGTTTGATATGTTTGTTTGTGTGTTGTGGGTCTGCCCCACTGTCTATGTCTTTTTTGTTGTTGCTGGGGCTACAACTGAAGTTCTCTAGCAGGAAATAAAAGTTATTCTATTCTATTCCAAGTGATATCGTAACACTTTAACGCTGTCGATACAGGAGTCCCAGCGCGTTTCTGAGAGGGGTTTGACTGTCAGCCCAACAACATTCTCTTTAAGTACAGACCAGCGAGAAGTTGAAGAGCCAAAGATGACAAAAATGTTCTGTAGCACTCCAAAAAAGGTTACAGATTGCACAGAGGACTTTGCAGCATAAGAAACAACCAAGTTTAAGCTGTGACTGCCACATGGCATGAAGATAGCTTTTTTCTTTAGATCAAAGACTTGTTTTTGAACTCCCTGTTTCTTGCCTTTCATGTTACTCCCATTGTTGTAACTTTGTCCTCTGCAGTCATTAATGTTGAGGCCCAGATATTTGAGGTGGCGTAAGAAAGTGTCACATAGTGCTTCGCCTGTTGTGGACTCAACTGGGAGAAATCCAGTAAAGTGTTGTGCGATCAAAATAGCAGCAGGGTTGTGGCAATTCACAATATGTAAAATAACTGACATTTGTTCAACATGACTAACGTCAGGCATACAGTCCATAATCACGGCGTAGTATTTTGCATTATGAACTTTTTCAGTAATGGCCTGAACAATCATCTCTTCTATCCTTATAATTAGTTCATTCTGAATATCCTTGCTTAGGTAGTGAGTTGTTGCATCACGTCTCTCAATTTGTCTTAAATGTTCGCTCATTACTGGGTCATATTTCGCTAGCAGCTCCACCTGCCCAATTCCCATTGGAGGGATCAAACAGTTTATCTGATGTCCCACGAAAGGCCAAGTTACGTTCCGCTAGATGACAGATAATGCTGATTATTCTGGTTAGCACTGCCCTCCAGTGATTTCGCTCACTCTCAATTAGCTCCATGTTACAACTGTCCACAGTTCTTATACCGACCATTCCAGCCTTAAGAGTGTGCCATGTCTCCATACTACGAATGTGTGTTTGTGAGCACTCGTGGGTATTTAGACATTCACCAATGTGTTTCCGGTTATTACTTCCATCTTTTGACAGACTGATTTCACGTTTCCAGAATAACACGCAACAAAAGCAGAAAATCCTGTCGCCAGATTCCAAGTACAATAACCACGATCGCTTAATTTTTTCTCTGTTTTTAAGTGTGATGTAATAGTTGTCCTTGCAAAATCTCTGAGGAGGCAAGTCTTAAAATTTTGTTAGGCCATAATGCAGGGTCGTCAGATATCTGAAACACTAAAAGGAGCGCAGCCGACCCAGCTTGACGCTGTCTCTTCGTCAGTGGGCATAGCAGCCTATCGTGGCGGTTCCGTTTCGCCGGTAAAGAAGACCAACCTGATACCTTTTATCTAACTTCTTTAAAGGTGCACTATGCAGGATTTTTAGCCTTGCTGTGGTCCAGTGTTTACAATCAAATAAGTATCTTCCTCCGTCCTGAACCTGGCCCACTCACCTCTGTTGAGGGCAAGAAACACACTTGAGGCAGCGCAACAAGCAAAATAATAATACCTTGTATTTATATAGCGCCTTTCTCGACACTCAAAGCGCTTTACAGTGATGAGGGGGAAACTCGTCTCTACCACCACCAATGTGTAGCACCCACCTGGGTGATGCAACGGCAGCCATTTTGCGCCAGAATGCTCACCACACATCAGCTGAGGTGGAGAGGGAGAGAATGATTTTTAGCCAATTAAACTGGGGGATGATTAGGTGGCAGATTGAAAGAGCCAGGTTGGGAATTTAGCCAGGACACCGGGGAAACCCCTACTCTTTACGATAAGTGTCATGGGATCTTTAATGACCACAGTGAGTCAGGACCTCGGTTTAACGTCTCATCCGAAAGACGGCATCTCCTACAGCACAGTGTCCCCATCACTGCACTGGGGCATTGGGATTTTTATTTGACCAGAGGGAAGATTGCCCCCTACTGGTCCACCAACACCACTTCCAGCAACAACTTAGTTTTTCCCAGGAGGTCTCCCATCCAAGTACTAACCAAGCCCACACCTGCTTAGCTTCAGCCATTCAGCAGGAGCAGAGTGCATGGTGGTATGGCTGCTGGCGAAGATAAAATGTCAAGCGAAGATAAAATGAAAATAACATTTTTAGCAACATGCATTGTTCTATATGGATAACTTTAATTAGGCAGTGTTATAACAATGAATAATAAACACTTTTGAAATTGTTTTGAAGTTCTTAAATCCCCTACCACATGATGGACCCTTTGCTTCTTCCTCATCGTCTTCCTTTCTGGCTTTTCAGATGAACGCAGTTGTAATTGGGGATTATATTGTTCCCAACCTAAATGTTGCCAGTGGTTTTAAGGATTTTATCATGTACCGGTTTTCTGGTGTGAGAGTGGATATCATAAAACATCAAGCCAGGTTGAGAAAATCGGTACAGAACAATTTTATTTCATTATATAACTGTATAAAACGTTTGTGATCTCAGGCCCCTTTCCTGTTTTAAAGAACCCCTCCACTCAAAAACTTAACTTTTCTTGGAAGCATGACTTCACTTTAACTTATATAGATTGATATTTGTGTAGAAATGTATTTTATTTATTTGATATATATTTATTGGATTCACGTGGATGTGCGTGATCGCATAGAGTGAATCAGTGTTTGTAGCACACATTTAACAGATGACTGCTTCCAGAAACTAATGCAAAAGTCAATGGGTTTTGCAAAAATCCTGATTTTGAATCCGGATGCCGTGCCACTGCAGCCAGCGGTAATAGTTATCCATTTTATGGACCGATGTCTGAAAAGTCAGCAACATTCGCTATCTACACTTTTCATAGGTAGCCTATCTATTGTAGCTCATTGATAAATAAGTTGTTGGTGCTGGTTGGTTGAATCAGTCGGTCTGTATTTAGAATAGTACGGAGATCTGTAACAATGAAAGCACTTGCTAAATGTAATTTAGGTCACGGTTGTACAGACCGGAATTCCGACATCCAATCACATCAGGCAAGATTTAAGTTCACATTTGCAAGTAGGCTATTGTACTTCTGTTTCGGTGGAGAGGAGGGTATGGGTTTAAACGTGGACCACTTGCATTATCAACTCGATTGTACTTCACAACACCTAGTTTACAACTTCCAGTTGCACTACAGCTGATCATACTAGCAGTTGCTTGAGAATGGTTCATAGCGTAATCTTTATAAACAAAGTTGACACCAGTTTACACAGACTAGCTAGCTAGTGATCCAATTTTTGTGGATGATATTTGAATATGTCTTGTAGCAGTGATGACTATACTGAAGATCACTTAAACTTTTCAAGTGGTGTTCAGGGGTTACATGTTTGAACCCAAATATACAGACAATATGGCGAGGACAAGGGCAGAAAGAGAGGGAGCGCAACTCACTGATGCTGTATCATCAGCTGAGAGTGAGACGAGGCAAAAGGGTTAACGACAATTGGCGGTGCACCAGTGTGTTTTGAGTGTAATTCTGTTAGCTACTTAGTTTTGGATTTTCAAATTAAACAGACACGCCCCTCTTTCTCGAACTGAGACTCATTCAGGCTCCGCAGTGAGAACTAACAGCAAATAGGCAAAATAAAATAAGTAACAGGACTTGTTTTTTATATGAATTGACAGGATCTGCCTTGTCTAACGTTATATGTTAGAAGCTGATTTTGAAATGTGTTTTGGAATGCATTGAGTGAATGGAGACTGTTTTCGCTTGCTACTGTTGTCCATTTTGATTTGCTGCGACTTGAAAAAACAGTAAGTAATGTTAGCCGACTCAGTTTCTCAATTAACGTTACTTGCCTCATCCATAACTTGCACTCTTTGGATGCTGATATACTGTAGGTGTGGGACGGCATTGGGTTTCAGATGAGATCTCATGGTTTTCGTCCTTGGTATTATACAATCTTCCTTGTCGAAGTGATTAAGTTACTGCAGAGCCTTAGGTTCAGGAGGTGTGTTTACATACATTTTTAATGATACTAGCCTAGCTAGTTAACCATAAGCATAACTGCTCTCGGTTTTTTAATGGAAAGTGGAAGCTATAGGGTAGCTAACCGATGACGCACTTAGTTTTTTCACACCGAGTATATACAATTGCTTAGCATTATAGTCTACCTGCAGTTATTTAAAAACACCAGTAGTCATACAGTTTTGCTTACATCTAGTAGTGAAGCCAAGGAAGTAGCTGAGAAGTAGCACTGCCGTAAATGCTTTCAGCAAGAGTATATTTTTCGTTGATAAGGCAAGTCGTCCAAAACAAAGTAATTATACAGTTTTTTGGCTATATTGGCACATTTTGATTACAAGGTATGTATTTATGCAAGCAATGTTATTGGGCAAACAAAGCTAATTGCTAACAGATTGAGCTATGCGTACTCCAGACAGGAGGGCTTGAGCCCAATATGTTCCCAAATTGATCACATAATTTGTGGTGAGTAGCTCAGCAGACCTGTGTGGGGGGATCTCTGTGTCAGAGACACAGAAGGAATATTGGAAGTCCAGATGCGATAGCTGAGCAAACTGAAAATGTTCGAAAGAACACCACCGACGGACAATAATCTGTAGTGGAATAGAGGAAAATAACAAAACACAAATAACCTCGCGATAAGAACGAGGAACTCGATCTCCGAGCGAAAACAAAGAAATAAGCTATACGCTTATCTAACTCCTGTTAGTGGAGCGAAACAAAAAGGAAAACACAGAGAGCTCAACAGAACCCCAAACGTTTTGGGTAAGAGCACTCTTAGATAAGAAAGGAAAACCAAAAGAAACGAAAAGCCTCTGCTCTGAACACAGAGCGAAAAAAGAGAACTTACTTTCTAAACTTCCTAACCTTTCTTTTTAAACTAGCTTTTTCTAACTAACCTCCTATACCTCTTGTACCGGCTCGAATGTTACGTAGAACAACATGGAAGCAACGAGAGAGGCAGGAAGCGGAGTATAAATAGTCAACGGAAATTAATCACAGGTGAACTTACTAATGACGAGGCGAAAGCAAAACCCCGTCGCAGAACAAAGGAAAATCCGATAGATTACCGGTAACGACAAAAAAGAATAAAAAGGACGCGGAGATAAGAGAAGGAAGGCAAGATCCATGACAGGACCCCCCCTCTAAGGAACGGCACCGGACGTTTCCACAACCTTATCTCTGCGGAAGTCGGTGATTAACTGAGGGTCCAGGATGTTTCTTGATGGAACCCAGCAACGTTCTTCTGGACCGTAGCCCTCCCAGTCTACGAGGAACTGCCACCCTCTGCCCACACGTCTCTCGGCCACAATGCGCCGAACGGTATAAGCCGGACCCCCTTAATGAGTCGGGGAGGCGGAGGTGGTCTCTCCACCGGGGCGAGGGGACTGACGAGCACTGGTTTTAAACGGGAGACGTGAAACGCATTGAGCGCGGCAGTTGCAGTCGAAAAGTGACTGGATTGATCTTCTTTATGATCTTGAAGGGTCCCACAAAACGAGGGGCGAGTTTGCGGGACTCGACCCGCAACGGAAGGTCACGTGTAGAAAGCCAAACCCGCTGACCAACTCTATAGGGTGGTGCGGCTCGACGATGCCTATCAGCCGTGGCTTTTTGTTTAGCCGATGCCCTTATGAGAGACAAACGCACTTGTCTCCAGGTCGACCGACACCTCCGAACGAAAAATCCTGCGGAGGGCACGTCCACCTCCTTCTCCAGCTCAGGAAAAAGAGGTGGTTGATAACCCAGCTGAGCTTCGAAGGGTGAGAGGCCGGTGGAGGCGTTACGCAGCGTGTTATGAGCGTACTCAGCCCAGGCGAGGTGACGACTCCAGGAGGTGGGCTTGGACGCGGCAAGGCAGCGAAGAGTACTCTCCAGAGTCTGATTCGTACGCTCTGTCTGGCCGTTAGTCTCCGGGTGAAAACCGGAAGACAGACTAACCGAAGCCCCTAGCAAAGAGCAAAACGCCCGCCAAAACTTGGCGGCGAACTGAGGGCCGCGATCGGACACCACATCCGACGGAAGACCGTGCGGCCGAAACACATGGTCAATCATAAGTTGCGCTGTCTCAGGTGCAGAAGGCAGCTTGGGCAGCGCAATGAAGTGAGCCGCTTTAGAAAAACGGTCGACCACCACTAAAATGGTGGTATTGCCTGCGGATAACGGCAACCCTGTGACGAAGTCCAGGGAAATATGACTCCAGGGACGGGTGGGAATAGGTAGGGGACGAAGAAGACCCGAAGGGGGAAGGTGAGAGGCCTTGCTGCGAGCGCAGACTGGACAAGCCGTGACAAATGAGCGTACGTCCCTCTCCAGACTAGGCCACCAAAAACGCCGGGATAAAAAATCCCTAGTACGATGAACACTGGGGTGAACGGTGAGTTGGGAGGCGTGACCCCATTGGAGCACCCGAGACCTAAGACGAGGAGGCACGAAAAGACAGTTGGCCGGTGCCCCACCTGGACCTGGGTCTTTGCACCGCTGCCTCAACCTCCCATATAACCGGGGCAACAACGAGGTCAGTGGCGATAATCGGCTCAGGAACAGAGTCAGTCTCAGAGCGGTCGTAAATCCGCGAGAGAGCATCAGGTTTTACGTTCTTGGACCCGGGGCGATATGTAATGATAAAATTGAATCTTAAAAAGAACAGCGCCCACCGCGCTTGCCGTGAATTGCGCCTCTTAGCCAGCTGAACATACTCCAGATTTTTATGGTCGGTCCAAACCGTAAACGGATGTTCCGCTCCTTCGAGCCAATGGCGCCACTCCTCCAAAGCCAACTTGACCGCAAGCAATTCTCGATCCCCTACGTCGTAATTCCTCTCCGCCGATGTTAGGACATGAGAGAAATACGCGCAGGGGTGCATCTTGTGGTCAAGTGGCGAGCATTGGGACAGAATGGCCCCGGCGCCTAGCTCGGAGGCGTCCACCTCTACCACAAAGGGAAGGGAGGGGTTGGGTGTGACCAGGATGGGTTCGGAAGTGAATCTTCTCTTCAATTCCGTGAAAGCTGCCCCTGCCTTGGAATTCCATTGGAACTGACCGCCGCGATTTTTTTTTGTAAGTGCAGTAATAGGCGCTGCTACCGCACTAAAATTGCGAATAAATCGCCGATAAAAATTTGCAAACCCTAAAAAACGTTGTATCTGTTTTATGGAAGACGGCGTGGGCCAGTTTTTTACCGCGGAAACTTTCTCCGGATCCATCAGTACCTTCCCCTCCTTTACAATGAAACCCAAAAATGACACAGAGCCAGTGTGAAAGACGCACTTCTCTGCTTTTACAAACAATTGGGCCTTGAGAAGAGCCGAAAGAACCTGACGAACGTGACCGACGTGTGGTAAGATCGGGCGAAAATATCAAAATATCGTCAAGATAAACAAAGACGAATCTCTCCAGCATCTCCCTCAGCACATCGTTAACTAACGCCTGAAACACCGAGGGGGCGCTAGTGAGCCCGAACGGCATAACGAGATATTCGTAGTGGCCGCTGTGCGTGTTAAAAGCGGTCTTCCATTCGTCGCCTTCACGAATTCGAACGAGGTTATAGGCGTTACGTAAGTCCAGTTTCGTGAAGACAGACGCCCCCTGAAGACGCTCGAAGGCGGAGTTCATAAGAGGAAGGGGGTACCTGTTCTTCACCGTTATGTCGTTAAGGGACCTGTAGTCAATACAGGGTCTGAGACATCCATCTTTTTTTTTAACAAAAAAAAAACCCGCCCCTGCAGGCGAGGTGGAAGGTCTAATGAACCCATTAGCCAAGGCCTCCTCAATATATTGACGCATAGATGTGCTCTCCGGAATGGATAAGGAGTAAAGAGAACCTCTAGAGGGGGTAGTGCCCGGGTATAGCTCTATGGCGCAGTCATAAGGTCTGTGAGGTGGAAGTGAAGTGGACCGTTGTTTGCTGAATGTCTCTGCAAGATCGGCGTATAGTTTAGGGACATTAGCGGGAAGCTGAAATTCGAGCGCCCCTCCCACTTCAAACTCCTCTGTGTCCGAGACAGAGTGAATCTCCCAGTCGATCTCTGATTCAGACCTCAACTCCTGCCACGCATGAGGTTGCTCTCCAGAGTGATCCCAATCTAAACTCTCCTCTCCATTCTCGGAGGGAGCATAAAATAACTCCTGTTTAACGGAGTCATCACTCTCTGAGTCAGACTCAGCACAATCATCACCCCTTCTTCCCGACAGAAACGGCCTGGAGGCAGAACAGTGGCGTTTACATCCGGGCCCCCATTGACGAATAACGGGCCCCGCCCCCCCCAATTAATATGTGGGTTATGGCGAGTAAGCCAGGAATGACCCAAAACCAGCGGATAAGCTGGGGACTCCACTAAAAAAATGTTTACCTCCTCCGTATGCTCTCGATACGGAACGCGCATGCGTATGGCGGCGGTAACCCGGGAAATAGTGCCTGTGCCTAGCGGGCGGCCGTCCAACGCCGTAACAAGGCGAAGAAGAGAAAGAGGGTGGGTGGGAATCTTGTGGGATTTAACCCAGTCGGAATCGACGAGGCACTCAACCGCCCCGGAATCAATAAACGCTTTGCAGTGAATCCGCCGGTCATTCCAGCGTAATTCAATCGGGAGGAAGGTCCGAGGGTAATTTAAATTTTGTCCCGCTAGGCGACTCGGTTCCCCTAGCGAGACCCCTCTTTTCCCGAAAGTTTGGGACAGTGGTCCTTTAAATGACCCCTCCTCTTACAGTACATACACAACCACTCGCGAGACTTAGCATCCCCTGTTTCACGCATGGAGGAGCCATCGACCTGCATGGACTCCTCCTGCTTAGTGGGAGCTAAAAACGGAAAGCGAGACAGCGCTGGCGTGGGAGAGGAAGAGTAACGGGCTGGGCGATGTTTAAAACCCTTATCAGCCCTCTCCTTCTCTCTCTCTCTAAACCGGTTGTCTAACCGAATAGCTGCAGATACCAGAGCCCCGAATGTAGCGGGTGGTTCGATACCCGCAATGGCGTCTTTTATGGGTTCTGATAGTGCATTCAGGAACAGTGCACAAAGAGGCTCATCGGCCCATCCTGTCACCCCCGCGAGAGCACGGAAAGTAATTGCAAAGGCCGCCACGGTGTCGGTGCCCTGACGAAGACGGGTCAAACGCATGGCAGCTTCCTTGCCAGAAACGTCTTGATCAAAAACTGACACCATCTCCGCCATAAGCCCCTCTGTGTTACTCATGATTGGTGAATCTGCCCTAATCAGTGGGTCAGCCCATGCGAGAGCATTTCCAGTTAAAAGAGACAGAATAAAAGCGACTTTTGATTCCTGTGCACAAAACCGCGAGGGCTGTATTTTAAAAAAAATTAAGCACTGCGTCAAAAAACCCTGACACTTTCCTGATTCCCCGCTATATCGCAATGGGAGTTCGAGTCTCGGCTCCCTAGCGTTAGGTGGAAATGACGGGGGAGTGGCCAGTGTATGTGCTTGTGCAACTGGGGGCGGATCTGCCCTGAGAGAGAGAGTCCGGATACTCTCTGACAATTCTCGCAGAGCTATTGCCTGCAGTTGCATCTGCTCGTGCAACGCTTGCTGCGAATATTGCAGAGAACGAACACTCTCTCTCTGTTCCGCCAGGGCTGCCTCCTGAGTAGCTATAACTCCTTTCATATTTGCAACTATCGCTGGAACTTCCCCTGTGGCTTCCATGTTCTGTGGGGGGATCTCTGTGTCAGAGACACAGAGGGAATATTGGAAGTCCAGATGCGATAGCTGAGCAAACTGAAAATGTTCGAAAGAACACCACCGACGGACAATAATCCGTAGTGGAATAGAGGAAAATAACAAAACACAAATAACCTCGCGATAAGAATGAGGAACTCGATCTCCGAGCGAAAACAAAGAAATAAGCTATACGCTTATCTAACTCCTGTTAGTGGAGCGAAACAAAAAGGAAAACACAGAGAGCTCAACAGAACCCCAAACGTTTTGGGTAAGAGCACTCTTAGATAAGAAAGGAAAACCAAAAGAAACGAAAAGCCTCTGCTCTGAACACAGAGCGAAAAAAGAGAACTTACTTTCTAAACTTCCTAACCTTTCTTTTTAAACTAGCTTTTTCTAACTAACCTCCTATACCTCTTGTACCGGCTCGAATGTTACGTAGAACAACATGGAAGCAACGAGAGAGGCAGGAAGCGGAGTATAAATAGTCAACGGAAATTAATCACAGGTGAACTTACTAATGACGAGGCGAAAGCAAAACCCCGTCGCAGAACAAAGGAAAATCCGATAGATTACCGGTAACGACAAAAAAGAATAAAAAGGACGCGGAGATAAGAGAAGGAAGGCAAGATCCATGACAACCTGGGTCTAAAAAATGTGAACTATCACTTAAAATAACCAAATAACCAAAAACCATGAGATATTCTTAGTCATGATGGGGCCCTGACACCCCCATAAATGGCCTTGTGTTCTTCAGAGATAATTAAATGTTCCAGGAGACATGACACCCTTTGTATACTGAGAGGTGCACCTCAATTCAGGTAAAAGTGGACGTGTTCCCTCCCATTATTAACCAAAATCTATTGGCTTTGTGGTACAAATTGTTATGCTTTACTCATCTGTCAGTTTTCCCTGAATGGTTTCTGATGGAAAGAGCCAGCATGACAAGCTAGTTTGGATGCACGCCGGTACCCAACCGACATACGGATTCCTTCCAATCTATCTTACTAAAAATCTGATACTTACACCTGATTGTGTTACTAGTTACTAGCTAATCACAAACGAGGTTTTCATGTTGTCAGGATGCAACATGCCTAACCAACATGCCTTTGGACTGTGGGAGGAAACCAGTGTACCCGGAAGAAACCCACACGGATACGGGAAGAACATGCAAACTCCACACAGAAAGGGTAGGATTCGTACTGAATGCCTTCTTGCTGTGAGGCGACAGTGCTAGCCACTGCACCACTGTGTCCCCCAAGACAGTTTTCTCCCAGTCAAATGAAAAATGTCTGTGAAGATGAAACATGTAAGTGTTGTCACAGTTCAGTTAGGTACTTGCAACCTTATTTTTTATTTAACTTTGTCTCTGTATTTTGTCAGGTTAGCTAGCTTTCTAACAACTAGGGATATGACTGTAGGCTACACTCAACTAATGGCACGATTTGTACAACGATTCAGTGCCGGGCGGTGGCGGGTTATTGGGTTATTAAAAATATGTCTTAAATGTGGTGGCTCTGAAGTGCAAAACACAAAAACAAAACGAAAAACACAAAAACAAATACTTTTGGCTCTGAAGTGCAGATAGAGCCGCTGAAGTTCAAAACGCAAAAACAAAAAGAAAACTCAAAAACAAAAACTTGCAGCTCTGAAGTGCAACACGCAAACATACAAAAAGAAAAAACGCAAAAACAAAAACTTGCAGCTTTGAAGTGCAAATTAATGAAATCACAAGCATAAGTAAACGAGAGCGCCTCTGAAGGGCAATATTATGATCCCTGCCCCCTGTCCTCAGACCTCTGTCCGCTCACTTTTTAAGCAGTGTGCAAAATAAATTCTTCAAACTAGTGAGGAAGTAGTTCGTAATATTTTATTTTATTTTATTGAGAATATCAATCAGTTTACATATGACAATGGTGTTACGCACCGTGTTTTCTGTAGGTGCAGATCAGATGACCCGATAGATGGTGCGCACCTGCGGTGACCTGACGGCCAAATCGCTGTGCAGATTCTGGCTCCCATGTTTTCTCGCTGGCTCGTTTTCTGCATTCATTGGCTGCTGTGTTTTGTCGCTAGATTATGTTGTCTTGTCGGTGTATATTAACATTCGTTTAAGTGCTAAAAGTGTGCTTTTGAGACATGTTTCACCATGCAATGCTAATGCTCATTCTTTGTTAGCCGGTTGCTGACCACTGGAGCAAGTCATGGATGTGAGCTTGAATATTACGACTCATATCGGGGCCAGGTAGCTATACGACATTATGTTCTAACAAAGTTTAGTATGCCTTTAAAAAGCATTAGGCTACCTGTCCTCTCCCTGTGCTGTGACCTTGTCGTGGTGGAGAGGCTTCCGTGCTTCTAAGACCCTGAGAGCTATGCTGGGGGGAGCCTCTGGCTCCTGGTAGGTTTAACCTTACCAGATTGGTCTTGGGCGAGGAGCCAGACGAAAGCCAGCACACTGGCCCTCCAGGTTGGGGGTTGGGCGTGGCGCCAACAACGCCACCCTGTGAAAAAAACTACCGTTACAGAAACTAAAATGAGCAAAACTATTGACATCAGGCCCATAGTAGACCCCAGCCACCCAAACTACTTGAGTGGCAGCATGACCACTCCCGATGAAAGCCGAAAGGAAGTCAGGAGTGCGAAAGAAGGTCTACTAGGGCCAAAAAACAAGATCTGCATTGGAGCATGGAATGTTCGAACCATGTATGAGACTTCCAAGACGGCACAAGTCCTCAGTGAAATGAAGAGGTACCATCTGGACATCCTGGGGATAAGTGAAAGTCACTGGACTGGCTCCGGACGTCAAGTGCTGCATGATGGATCTGTTATCCTGCATTCAGGCCACGAGAACAACCATACACACGGAGTAGCCATCATAATTTCAAAGGAGAAAGCCAAAACTTTGCTGGAATGGGAACCAGTAAGTGAGAGGCTGATCAGAGTGCGCCTCAACTCAAAGTTCTGCAAACTCACCATCTTGCAGTGCTATGCACCAACAAATGAGGCTGAAGAGGAGGATAAAGAGGATTGGTACGAACAACTACAAATGGTGGTTTCTAAGGTACCCCAACACGACATGCTTCTGATAACTGGCGACATGAATGCCAAAGTGGGTACCGACAATTCCAACATTGAGAGGGCAATGGGCACCCACGGATGTGGTGAAAGAAACAACAATGGTGAACACCTTGTTGGTTTCTGCATGAACAACAACCTGGTCATTGGCGGAACCATCTTTCCACACAAGAACATCCACAAGCTCACATGGAAGTCACCTGATGGTAGGACTATCAACCAAATAGACCACATTATCATTAATGGTAAGTGGCGCAGGTCACTACAAGATGTTAGAGCATACCGGGGTGCAGATGCCTATAGCGACCACTACCTAATCGCTGCCACCATCAAGCTCAAGTTGAAAAAGTCTGTCCCACAAGGCCAGCGACAGAAGAAACTGGACATTGCAAAACTCCAGTATCCTAAGAAAAACAAGGAGTTTGTGTTGGAGCTCAGAAACCGCTTCAGCACACTAGATGCTGCCTCTGAAATTGAAAAAGAACCCACCATAAACCGCAAATGGGATGCTATCAAGACCATATACTCCGAAACAGCACAAAAAGTCCTGGGCTTCAAACAGAAAAGGGCTAAAGAATGGATATCAGCTAACACTTGGCAGAAAATTGAAGAGAGGAAACAGCTGAAGGCAAAGACACTGAACACCAAGTCCCAACGACTCCTTGAGAAAGCCAAGACGTCCTACAAAAACAAGGACAGAGAGGTGAAGAGGAGTGCCAGGAGAGACAAGCGGGTTTTTGTTGAAAACCTGGCAAGTGAAGCCGAGAAGGCTGCAGCCTATGGAAATCTGGGCACGGTGTATAAGATCACCAAGCGACTCTGCGGCAAATATACAAGCCAAACTACCCATGTTAGGGACAAAAATGGCAACATCTGTACATTAGAGCGCGAGCAAACAGCCAGATGGGTTCAACACTTCCAGGAAGTGCTCAACCTCCCTGAGCCAGAACAACCAGCCAACATCACAACAACAGACGATATCCTGGAAATCAACATCAACCCCCCTGACCCTGCTGAGGTTAGAACCGCCATCCTAACCCTAAGGGGTGACAAGGCATGTGGTATAGACGCTATTCATGCTGAGATGCTGAAGGCCGATATTCCCACATCAACACAAGTTCTGACGGACCTCTTCCAAAACATCTGGAACAGCGACACCATCCCTGAAGACTGGTCCAAAGGTCTCATTGTCAAAATCCCTAAGAAAGGCGACACCAAGAACTGCGACAACTGGCGAGGAATCACCCTTCTATCTATTCCAAGCAAGGTGTTCTGCAGAGTCCTTCTCAACAGGATGGAGACAGCCATTGACACCAGGCTTAGACAGGAGCAAGCAGGCTTCAGGAAGGGAAGAGGTTGTATGGACCAGATCTTCGCTCTGCGTAATATCATAGAGCAGTGCTTAGAATGGAACACACCCCTCTACATCAACTTCGTAGACTTCAGGAAGGCCTTTGACAGTGTTCATCGAAACACTCTCTGGAAGATACTACACTCCTATGGAATTCCACCAAAGATCATTACAATCATAAAAACATTCTATGAACATTTTGAGTGCAGTGTCATCATGGGCAATACCCTCTCAGAGTGGTTTTCCGTGCAGTCCGGAGTGAGACAGGGGTGCATCATCTCTCCTATCCTCTTCCTCGTTACCATAGACTGGATCACAACCAACACCACAGCCGACAGACCTAGAGGCATCCAGTGGACCCTGTTCTCCCAGCTGGAAGATCTTGACTTCGCTGATGATCTCGCTCTCCTTTCAACCAACCACTCCAACATGCAGGCTAAAACTGACAGGCTCAACAACTTTGCCAGACAGGCTGGACTCAGCATAAACACCTCCAAAACGCAAGTGATGTATGTAAACTCCACCCATACAGTACCCATCCTTGTGAATGGGGAACCACTTGAGTTTGTGGAAGACTTCATCTACCTGGGCAGCCTCATCAGCAAGGACAGTGGGGCCCAAAAAGACATCAAAGCAAGGCTGGGAAAGGCCCAGGGTGCCTTCTCCCAACTCCGTTCCATCTGGAGGTCCAAGCAATACAGCCTTAAAACAAAGATGCTCTTGTATAACAGCAATGTCAAGTCTGTCCTGCTGTATGGTTCAGAGAGCTGGCGAGTGGTCAAAACAGACATGAGGAGAGTGGAAGCTTTTCACAACGGATGCCTCAGACGAATATGCCAGATATTTTGGCCAAATAAAATCTCCAACCATCAACTGTACAAGAAAACAGGTAGCCGGAGCATCACCAAGGACATTACACACAGACGTTTGAGATGGCTAGGACATGTGTTGAGAATGGAGCAGGACCGGATCACAAAAGTTGCCTTAAGATGGACACCACCAGGCAGAAGAAATCCTGGGAGGCCCAAAACCACCTGGCGCAGAACTGTGACACAGGAACTGGAAAAGATGAACCTGTCATGGGGAGAGGCGCAACATGCTGCCAAGGACCGAACGAAATGGAGAAAGCTCATTGAAGCCTTATGTCCCATAGGGGATGAAGAGGAGTAAAAAAAAAAAAAGGCTACCTGAGGCATTTTTACACCCAACAATGTGGTGCGTTGTATTTTGTGATTACTCTACTGATGTAATGGGTTTTAATGGTTCGGAGATTCAAACGCGAAGGTGGGGGAGTCAGAACAAGTCGCTCACAAGCGTGAGGACCAATAAAAGGGAGAGAAAATAATAAAAGAAAAGACAGAAACTAATTTCTTGAGGCTAACAGCCAAAAACAAAACTCAACACACAAAAACGGGTGAACTAGTAAACTAGTGAAATACCAGCTAAATCTCCCAAACTCAAATAATGAGCAAGAACGGGAAACCTAGCAAACAAAAGGACACATTCTGCTACCTTAGCTCAGAGCCGGAAGAGTGTAAAACCAAAAACAAAAGTACAAAGAAAAACAGTCTCCTAGAGAACAGCAATGTACAAAATAAATAGTGCAGAATGCCAACAGGAGGAAAACAATCCTATACCTGACTAATAGCTAAATAGAAAATCCCTCCTGAACATAAACAAAGTTTAAAATAGAATAGAATAACTTTTATTTTTCCGCAAGGGAACTTCATTTATAGCCACAGCAACAATAGAAAAGACATAGACAGTGGAGCAGACCCACAACACGCAAACAAAGATCAAACAATGACATCCAACATCAATTACATCAATCAAGTGAATTAAATTGCAATACAGCCATGATTAAAAATAGCCCCCGCTGTCCCGAGATGTTCAGTGTCACCAAGCAGTCCAACACACAAACTCCGCCTCCACGATTCTCCTTCATACACGCAGCGACACGATCTCTGTACACCCCCGAAACGGAGCACCGAACTGCGTCAATCTTTCCAGTCGTCTCCTCACTCCTCCCCCGCATTATGTTCTCCTTCCCTGGTTCCCTTTTGAAGATTGCCTGCACTCCCGGATCAGTCCCGACATCTTCAACTCCGCTGAAGAGCGATGGTAACTTTGTTGCTACAGTCTGTAGATCCAACGGACATTCCCGAGCATATGTTGTGAATGTGCCTCCATGGTGACAAACAAAATTATCCTGAATATACAATTAGTCAATATTATAAAAACAAGCAGCAGGAGACCCCCAACAAATCTCCAGCCCCCTTCCCCATCCAACAATAGACACACATGAAAAAAAACAAAAGAAAAAAGCCAGACACAACAAAATACATTCAAATTAACAAACACGAACACGAGAAACAGCTGGACTACGTCGCCATTAGGGATGCACCGAAAATTCGGCCACCGAAAATTCGGCCGAAAGACCTAAATCACCGAAACAACACGGCCGAAACAGAATTGTAATGACGCAAACAAAAAGCGCAGCCAGCACACGGTTATCTGGATAAGAGCCAGCATGTCGGCGGTGTGGAGTTATTTCAATATCTGTTTTCCACTTTGCACATCCACAATTCTTGGTGCATTTGTTGTTGTTAAGGGCCTACAGGCTATGGCAATCTTTGTTTTGATACACTGTTATGTTGTAGGCCTACAGAGAAAATATTGTTATATCTTTCAGCAGTTGCACTTGTTCTGAATGCACTTTGTTGTAGTAGTCCTACAGAGAAAAATTTAAAAGGCACTTGACTTAAATGCACTTTGTGTTTTTATGAGAGAACATATTTAATTTTACAATCTTTCAGCAGGCCAGTCAGTTATAGGCCTGTACATTATTATTTAATGTACACATGAGCGGGGTCAAGTTAAACATTTTGTTTTGAATTTTAATTTATATTGTGCATTGCTGTAATGTCAGTGCTAAATAAATATTTTCATACTTTTGTAATTGATTTATTCTTGAATTGCAATGCTTTGATTTTAGTGAGGTTAGTACACAGTCATAGCCATAAATGCAATGGTTCTAATAATTGACAATCATTTCTTTCGGTGTTTCGGTTTTCGGTTTTCGGCCTTGGTTTCTCATTTTTGGTTTTCGGTTTCGGCCAAGAATTTTCATTTCGGTGCATCCCTAGTCGCCATTACAGTTAACTTATTATTATTATTATTAGATTAATATCAGGAGGTCGCTAGTACCTGGATATGCCTGGCTCGAATGCAATGTTGAAAGACAAACAAGCACCGGAGAAGCGGAAGTGAGGAACATAAATACCCTGCACGTAGAAGCCCAGTGAAAACAATAAGGAGGACTGCAAACCACAAAATGAAACAAGGAAAAAATCTGATTGATTCATAATCGTGAAACTAGAACGAGAACCGCAAAAGAAAAGAAAACAACAGCCACGAACCACTACAGGACCCTCTAATGGATGACCCCAGACAATCCCTCAGGCCGACTACTGCGGAAGTTCCTAATTAAATTTGGATCTAAAATATCTCTGGCCGGAACCCAACACCGCTCCTCTGGACCATAACCTTCCCAGTCGACTAAAAACTGCCACCTCCTACCCACCTGTCTCTCCGCCAAAATGCGACGGACGGTATACAGAGGACCTCTATCCACGAACCGAGGAGGAGGAGGGGGTTTCTCAGCAGGAGACAACAGACTGGTTTTAGCCGTGAAACATGGAACATGTGGTGAATCCGCATGGTGTGTGGCAACTGCAAACGGACTGTCACTGGGTTTATCCTCTGGATAATTTTAAAAGGTCCAATGTAGCGTGGAGCAAGTTTCCGTGACTCAACCCTCAAGGGCAAATCATGCGACTCACTGACCGATCCGATAAGAGGGAGCTGTCTGGTGATGTGTATCGGCCGAAACCTTTTGGAACACCGACGCTCGCAATAGCGATGAGCGAACTCATTTCCACACTGAGCGACACCTCTGAACAAAATAACCTCTCTAGTTCCGGAAATAATGGAGGAAGATAACCTACTTGAGCCTCAAAGGGAGATAGGCCAGTGGAGGTGTTGCGCAGAGTATTATGTGCATACTCAGCCCAAGGAAGATAACGACTCCACAACATAGCATTAGCCGCCGCCAAGCAGCGAAGGGTGTTCTCCATTGTCTGGTTAGTTCTCTCTGTCTGCCCGTTAGTTTGCGGTTGAAACCCAGAAGAAAGACTAACCAATGCACCCAACTGGGCGCAAAAAGAATGCCAGAACCTGGCGACAAACTGAGGAACCCGGTCGGACAACAATATTTTGAGGTAACCCGTGAACTCGGAACACTAACGCGCAATGACTAACTGAGGGCTGATGGTAATATTGCCAAGGCGAGAAAATGTGCAGCCTTGGAAAATCAAACAATTACCAGGATCACCATATTACCCTTTGAGTCGGGTAATCCAGTGACGAAATCTAATGCTATATCACTCCAAGGTCACTTGGGTACGGGTAGGGGCTGCAACAACCCCGAAGGTGAGAGTCAAGAACTCTTACTCCGAGTGCAAACAGCACACGCAGCGACAAACTCGCGCACATCTTTCTCAATGCCTGGCCACCATAATCGTCTGGATAAACATTCCTTTGTCCGATGGACACCAGGATGCGCCGCGAACTGAGAGGAATTACCCCACTGTAAAACTCGAGACCTGACCTGAAGAGGAACAAAAAAGGCGCCCAACAGGACCCCAACCCGGACCAGGGGTACGCAGCAACGCCTGCTGAACCGCCACCTCAATGTCCCACAACACCGGAGCCACTATCTGGGAAACAGGCACAATGTGCTGCAGAACCGCAGGACCATCCGCTCGCTCAAAAACCCACGACAGAGCATCAGGCTTAACATTCTTTGTACCAGGACGATACGTTAAAAGAAAGTTAAAACGTGTAAAAAACAGTGCCCAACGCGCCTGTCTAGGATTACGTGTCTTAGCCTGCTGGACGTACTCCAGGTTCCTATGATCGGTTCATACCGTAAAATGGTGCTCTGCTCCCTCCAGCCAATGACGCCACTCTTCTAGAGCCAATTTGACCGCTAGTAACTTTCTATCACCTACATCATAATTCCTCTCGGCTGCAGTAAGGGCACGAGAGAAATATGCACATGGATGCTTTTTGCGGTCAATGGGTGAATGCTGAGACAAAATGGCGCCTGCGCCCAACTCGGAAGCATCAACCTCAACCACAAAAAGGAAGGAGGGATTGGGCGTGATGAAAATGGGCTCAGAACCTCATTTTAAGTTCATCAAATGCAGAATCGGCCCTCTGATTCCACACAAATTGCGTAGCCAATGTTTTCTTGGTAAAGGCAGTAATGGGTGCGGCGAGCGCACTAAAATTTGCGAATAAAACATTTATAGAAATTTGCAAAACCCAAGAAAACGCTGGATGCTTGGAAGTAGGCCAATTAAGTACAGCAGAGACTTTCTCGGGATCCATAGAGACCCTGCCCTCTGAAATGAATCCCAGAAACGAAACCGTGCTAGCATGAAATGAGCACTTCTCCGCTTTGACAAATAATTTGGCTTCCAACTGGGCTTTCAACACTTGTTTAACATGCCCAATATGGGTCTGTAAATTAGCAGAAAAAATGTAAACGTCATCCAAGTAAACAAAAACAAATTTTTCCAACATCTCCCGTAATACGTCATTGACTAATGCCTGAAAAACCGAGGGGTCACTAGTGAGTCCGAACGTCATGACCCGATATCCGTAGTTGACGTTATGGGTATTAAAAGCGGTTTTTCATTCATCACCCTCACGCATGCGCACCAGGTTATAAGCATTATGGAGATCTAATTTGGAAAAAACAGTAGCTCCTCTGAGACGTTTAAACACCAAATTCATAAGGGGAAGTGGGTATCGGTTCTTTATAGTTATGGCGTTTAACGCGCGATAATCGATACATGGTCTTAAAGTGCCATCCTTCTTTTTAACGAAAAAGAACCCCGCGCCAGCGGGCGAGGTCCAACCATTAGCTAACGCCTTATCGATATAATCCTTCATAGCCGCACTCTTGGGAGCTGACAAGGAATAAAGACTCCCTCTCATAGGAGGAGTACCCGGATACAGCTCAATAGCGCAATCAAAAGGGTGGTGGGGCAGAACAATGGTTGCCCTCTGTTTGCTCAACAGACTCTCGTCACCAATCTCAGATTCAGAAACAGACTCTCTGCGATTAGGCGGAGAAGTAACCTCCCCCAGCTCAGAATCGGAATCCGAAGTGTCAAAACATTCCCCTGACAAACGAATGGGCGATGTGACCTTGCGAAGTACATGCGGAACCCCATTGACGGATGACCCTCTTATCCTCTCCCCACTGAATATGGGGTTCATGCTTAACTAGCCACCTATGACCTAAAACAAGGGGATGAGTGGGAGACTCGATAAAAAAAAACGGAATCTTTTCAGTATGGGTATCCTGACGAACAGACATAGTAAGCAGAGCCGTAGTCTCCTTAATAGAGGACATGCTCTCCTCATGAGAGGACCAAGCAGAACACTGGGCGGTCAGAATTCGTTTAACTCCTGACTGATCGCCCTGGGACAACCTTGCAGAATTATCCATGATGGCTTGTTTGTTCTGTAATGGGTTTTAATGGTTTGGAGATTCAAACGTGAAGGTGGGGGAGTCAGAAAAAGTCACTCACAATCATGAGGACTAATAACAGGGAGCATATCTTCAATGGTGCACCGGTGGAAGGTCGCACTAACAATGGCTCCGCATTCAACTAGTAGCTTATTGTTTATTATTATTTGTATTGTTTTTATTTTTGTACGTACTGCACTGTCGCTCATACAGTATGATCGACAAGCACTTTTGGAAGTTTGTTCGTCACTGGACACTGACTTTTTCTCAACTTACCGGAGTACGTGCTGTGATTCCTTTGTCCTGCCGCCGTTGTGTTTACCAATACGCCGACGGAGGAGAAAGAGAAGAGGCAAACGTGCCGTTATCCTATGCAGATCATGGACAAGATACTGCAAACCGCTGTTACTGAGCATTTTACTGGCAAATGTTCAATCCCTGGACAATAAAATGGACGAACTACACGCACAGATTAACTTCCAGCGGGACATTGCGAACTGCTGTGTGCTGGCGTTTACTGAGACTTGGCTAGACCCGACGGTACCTGACTCGGCCGCTACCCCGGCTGGATTTTCCATCTACCGGCAGGACAGAACTACGGAGTCAGGCAAACGCAGAGGCGGTGGGGTCTGCATTATGGTTAACTCTCGCTGGGGTTCGGATGTAACAGTACTTACAAAACACTGCTCACCAGACCTGGAGCTCTTAACTATAAAAGTCCTTCCCTTCTACCTCCCTCAGGAATTCAGCTCCGCTATAATCACAGTAGTTTACATTCCCCCGCAGGCGGATAAAACACGCGCACTAGAGGACCTTTACGGAGTAATTAATGAACTAGAGAACGCTCACCCTGAGGCAGTTTCTATTGGTGTTCGCGACTTCAACAGGGCTAATATGAAGAAAGTATTGCCTAAATATCACCAGCATATTAACTTTCCTACCTGTGGTGATCAGACTCTTGACCATTGTTATTCTCAACTACGGGACAGCTATAAACCCCTCCCCCGCCATGCCTTTGGTAAGGCGGATCACACCTCCATTCTTCTCCTCCCAACCTACAGAAAACGTCTAAAACAGGAAAAACCGGTTTTTCGAGCAGTTCAACGCTGGAGTGAGGAATCCATTGCCACTCTGCAGGACTGTTTTGAAACCACAGACTGGCAGATGTTCTGTGTTGCAGCTGATATGGGGACATTGATGAATACACAGACTCTGTCTCAGCCTACATCTCCAAGTGCATAGATGACGTTGTCCCAAGAGTCAATGTTAGGACTTTCCCCAGCCAAAAGCCATGGGTTAATGGTGATGTCCTTGCTAAGCTCAGAGCACGGTCTTCTGCCTATAGATCTGGGGACCTGGAGGTCTTGAGGAAGTCCAGATGCCAAAAGAGCCTACAGGGACAAGTTGGAGTCTAACTACCACAGTTCCGACCCCAGACGCATGTGGTGTGGACTGCGCTCCATCACAGACTACAAAGGGGGAAATAGCAGTGATTCCCAGCCCGCCGCCTCTCTTCCCGACGAGCTCAACACCTTTTACGCACAGTTTGAGGCGAGCAACACCATCCCTATTGTAAGACTAGCTGAGGACCAGGATGACTGCACTCTGTATCTATCTATGGCTGACGTGAGGAGAGCTTTTAAAAGAGTAAACCCTCAGAAGTCACCAGGGCCAGATGGTATTCCAGGTCGTGTCCTCAGAGCGTGCGCCAACCAGCTAGCGGAGGTATTCACCTCTATATTCAACCTCTCCCTGAAACAGTCTGCAGTCCCCACCTGCTTCAAACAGACAACCATTGTCCCCATACCAAAGAAACCTTCCATCACCTGCCTGAATGACTACCGCCCTGTAGCACTGACCTCCATCATCATGAAGTGCTTTGAGCGGTTAATCAGAACCCACATTTGCTCCTCCCTTCCTGACACCTTGGACCCCCTTCAATTCGCATACCGTCCCAACAGATCTACGGATGACGCCATCACCCTGACAGTGCACACCGCCCTCTCCCACCTGGATAAGGGTAACACATACGTGAGGATGCTGTTTATAGACTACAGCTCAGCATTCAACACAATTGTGCCCGCTAAGCTCATTCCCAAGCTCAGGATCCTGGATCTTAACACCTCCCTTTGCAACTGGATCCTGGACATGTCTGCCAAAACTCTCACTAACTTCTACAGGTGCACCATTGAGAGCATTCTCACTGGCTGCATTACTACCTGGTACGGCAGCTGCTCCGCTGCTGATCGCAAGGCCCTTCAGAGGGTGGTGAAAACAGCGGAGCGCATAATTGGCTGCCACCTCCCCTCTGTGCAAGACATCTACCACACACGATGCCTGAAGAAAGCGCAGAAAATCATAAAAGACTACAGCCACCCAGGCTATGGACTGTTCTCGCTGCTGCCGTCTGGTAGACGTTACCGGAGCATATGGGCATGGACTACCAGACTCACAAACAGTTTTTTGTCACCCCGATATGCTGTCCACTGCAATGTTGGACAGCCTGGATTGTCTGCTTTACCCTCAACAGTCAGAGACTGAGAAGGGGCAGCGTCTGACCAGGAGTATTCCTCTTCATCCGGGCCCCCAGCCCTGAATTTCTCTGACCGGGCTGTGATTTTCAGGGCGGCTGAGCATGCTCGCCTTTCCCCCTTAAGGACCCCATCTTTCTCGATCATGGCCCCCAGTGCTTCAAGAAAAGGTTTACCACTTCCTCCTGACTTCATAATTGAGTTACAATCATTCTGGCAGCCTCCTGGAACCTTTGCACCCTGCAGGGCCCAGCTGGCCAGTGCTGCATCCTATGGGGTGGCTGTTTTGTCTCAGGTAATGGACCTACAGTTGTGATGCTTGCAGGGGCTGCTTACACTACTGATGTGATTGCCAGCATCTCAATAACTGCTGCCGGGCTACTGTTAGCCACCTGTGCAAGACCTACCAGGCATCTGCTTTGTTAGCTTGGCTAGCCAACACTAACACGCTACTGTTAGTGTACTGGAGGGATTGCTGCAGTACGTGTCCTCCACTGCCTCCAGTGACTCATTGGGGGAGATGTTGTGACTGGTGACACCATAATGCATGGGGCTAGTGCTCAAGCCCTAGGGCATTCCATGATTTCAGTCATTCACGCACATGAGTCTGGCAGAGTAGGACTGCATGCGGTCCTTCCGGCTCTGGTGATCCCTGGGGAGGCGTTTAGGTGATTTTCCCTTGCGAGGCAAAAAAAAGTGGATTGTAGATTTAAAAATATGCCTTGTTTCATGAAAAACAGCACCACCCTTATACTTTTAAAAACATCAGTGAGGCAAAGTTTTTGTCTGCTTCACTCGACCATTGCAAATCAATGGATGACTTTATAAGAAATGATTGGACAGTTGTGGATTATGATGTGTTTTTGAGCCCACCCGTGAAGCAGAGCCTCACTAAAGTATCTCAAATCATGCATGTTCTTGTGCGCGTTCTCATCCTGATGTTTAACATGTCTAACCATCCAGCAACGAGTTCAGCTGTCCGGCAAGATATAATCATTTTTACCGTCAATTTACTGCGACTCTGTATTGGAGAGAGAGAGAAAAGGAGCGAAAATGTATTAAATTACTATACTATAAACTCTGCATTTGAACTGATCTCTATGGGAATTGGGGGGTGAGACTAGATTCAGCTGTAAATTACACTGGCACAGTATGGAACACATGGCTGGCTAAATGGCTGTAAGTCATCAAGAGTCTGAGCTATCGAACGAGCCCCAAACCATCACTCTGTTGCCAGATATGGAGTAGATGTGGATGGATCCCTGCAAGGGTTATTTCTCCTGACTCATTTTCCTATAGAACTCTATGGGGAAAAAAGTCAGGAGAAACAACCCTTAAAGGTATCCATCCACATCTACTCCATATCTGGCCGCAGAGTGATGGTTTGGTGCTCGTTTGATACCTTAGACCCTTGATGACGTACAGCCATTTCGCCAGTCATGTGTTCCATACTGTACTAGCGTGATTTACAGCTGAATCTAGTCTTACCCCCCAATTCCCATAGAGATCAGTTCAAATGCAGAGAGGTTATAGTATCGCTTGTAACAGTACCTGAAAATAAGATATCGAGAGTCTTTTGATGTTGATTGGTCACATACTTCAGGAAGTAACAGCATGCAAAGGATATGCGACCAAATATTAAATATGATACTTCAAAAATATGTTAAAGCAAAATATTCTAATTTTCTGAGACACTGAATTTTGGGTTTCATTAGCTGTAAGCCATAATCATCAAAATTACAAGAAATAAAGGCTTGAAATATTTCACTATGTGTAATGAATCTATATAATATATGAGTTTCACTTTCTGAAATGAGTGACAAAAAATATTGAACTTTTTCACGATATTCTAACTTTTTGAGCTGCACCTGTACTTCAGTCAGACCTGGTACAAGGTGAGGTGGTGATTGGGGTACGGCCTTCGCTGCCCATTGCTGGAGTTTCTGTGCCGGTGTACCTGTCTGGCGTGATGTTTCTCCACCTTTGATAGTTACCCCAACGCCATGTTTTTTTGGGGTACCTGATGAATGTGGTCTGAGTTACCCAGAGGTGTTTACCGCTTGTGCGGTGACGCGTGCTCAGAGCCGTGCAACATGTGAAACTACTGATGTTAATCTAGAACCTAAATTCTATGAGGCTAAGGGAAGTGTTACAGATTAGGCATCCCCACTCTCTTCTTTCTGGCCTGAAATTCGCGAAGGAACAACAGGCAGATTCTACTCTAAAAGAGTTATTCAATTAAGTCCTTCTTGTTGATTAGTTAACAGTACTGCTCGTGGTTACTTCCTTCAGGATGGGTTGTTGGTGAGGAAATGGGTGCCTCACGGTGACTGTTTTGTGGGTAATGTAATCCTTCAGATTGTGGTTCCTCTTAAATTTTGTGATTTGGTTTTGCAGACATCCCATGATGTGGTTGGACATTTGGGCATCCGGAAAACGTACGATCGCATTTTGCATCATTTCTTTTGGCCATGTGTTAAAAGGGACATTTCTGCTTATATTAAAACATGTCATACATGTCAATTGACTGGGAAGCCCAATCAGATGGTGAAGCCTGCTCCATTGTATCCTATACTAGTTATGGATCAGCCATTTGAATATTTGATCATTGATTGTGTCGGTCCTCTGCCTACATCAAAAGCTGGCAGTAATTATTTATTAACCATTATGTGTCAAGCGACCAGATATCCTGCTGCCTATCCTTTGCGTACAATTACAACAAAATCTGTGGTAAAAGCCTTGTCTCAGTTTATTTCTATTTTTGGTATACCCAAGGTTATTCAGAGCGATCAGGGATCTAATTTTAATTCTCATATGTTTGCACAGATTTTACAGCAGCTTCACATTAAACATAACCAAGCGAGTGCTTATCAGGGAGCTTTGGAGCGTTTCCATCAAACATTAAAATCCTTGTTACGAGCTTATTGTACTGAAATGGACCGAGATTGGGAAGAAGGCTTGCTTTGGCTAATGTTGGCCTCAAGAGAGGTGTCGCAGGAGAGTACTGGGTTTAGCCCTAATGATCTTGTGTTTGGGCACAACTTTTGGCAGTGTTGCAGGATGATTGGAAGACGGTAGAACCTCCTAAAAATGCTTTGCATTACGTTAATGATTTCCGACGTCGGGTTTACGCCACTTGTGAGATGGCAAAGACGAGACTTTCATCTGCTCAGGATTGAATGAAACGACTGTTTACAGACACTAAGCCGGTACTTTGGCAGCTGCTGATGGCCCCACAGTTTCCTCTATTTTCATGGTGGCATCATGTAGTGAAGAAGATATTGAGGCACTTGATGATTGTGTTTAGCGAGGCCGGTTGAAAAACTTTTCGGCGTGCTAATTTGATTACTTTAATTGATGAGTATCTTTGTTTGCTGATATCCCTTCTTGCACTAGTGTAGTCGAACACGATATAGACGTTGGGAATGCAGATCCCATCTGCCAGCGTTTCTATCGCGTTTCCATTGATAAACGGTTAGATTCTGAGATGAAGTATATGCTTGATAATGACATTGCAAAACCTTCGTTTTCCAGTTGGGCTTCTCCATGTATCCCAGCACTCGTTAGCGACTTCCGCAGGGATAGGGCAGAGGGTTTTTCGGCAGTCATTTTTCCCTTTGCGGCCATTCATTGCCAGAGCAGCGTGGGGCAGTGTTGTAGGTCTCGAGACCACTTTTTCCAGGTCTCGGTCTTGGTCTCGGTCTTGGCTCTCTACGGTCTCGGTCTTGTCTCGGTCTCGGAGGTTTGCGGTCTCGAATATGCCGGTCTCGACCATCGAGACCGGTAAAAAATATATATGATATCTTGGTGTAAATTGAGACAAAATGTGCTGACGTTTGTCATTTAAAATACGCAGTTGAAACTGTTTTTCATGGGTGCTGACATATCGCGTTATCAAGTAAATGCGCAATGCAGCAAGCAATGAACTTATATACCTTATATACCCGCAACTGCCTCCCATAAAACACGTCGCACGCAGCTCACAGCATTATTTCGGCGTTCAAATTCCGTTGATCGCGTAGGGATTATTGTGAGTCTATTATATTTCAGTACAATAGTACAAGTTCGTACACCCCTACGATTTGTGTATACGCGTGCGTGTGTGTGCACACCACGTAACTCTATGGTGCACACGTCACTCGCAAGAAAAGCGTCCAATCCCAAACACGTGAATACAATACAGTACCTGGCCGAGATAGCGTGCATGTAACTTATAAGTACGTTTTGCAGATCCCGCACAACTTACCACTACGTTTCTGTCACGTCAGCGTTCGAACTTTGAAGAATTCTGTGCTGGGTACGACGGGTATCTTGGAATTTTCACATCTATTCTAAGAAATTCCTGCTGAAATTAACATGTCCAGCAGATCTGCTGTTATCAAATTTGGTTACAGAGATTTGCTTATGTTTTTGAAATGTAATGAACATGTCCTAAACTGAATATTAATAACACACCAAAGGAAACTTTTTTATTGTTCTGTTTAACTGGCTGTTTCATTAAAATAAAACATTGTCCACATGGGCTATACAAAATGAAATCTGCAAAAGTCTTAGGAGTATGACAAGTTAACATTGTTTTTTTTTTTTCTTCAAATAACTGAACAATGTGCCTTTATCTTTAGGCTTAAAATAAGATCCTTTGCATTTTCACTTAAATAATGTACTTATAAATGTTCTTACATTACATACATAGGAGTGGTAATTTTGTGGATAAGACACTGGATACCCTTTGTTGTACTTGTGATTTAAAAGTTAGTACATCAGGCATCTTGATTTGTAATAAGATATTTATGAAAGCGGGCATACTACCTTTTAAAATATTTTTTTCCCCCAGAATAATTCTTAATTTCTGTTGAGCATATTTCATCTGTCTTCACAAGTAATTGAATGCATGGTTGTTTTACAGTTGCATAGTACACGTTGCTACAAAAGAAAGATATGTTGCATATGCATACACATTACATTTACTTTGGTGCAGTGTGCCGTTTGAGTAATGTTGCTATCAGTTCATACGAAATAGTGTTGAATATTCATCATGAACTTATTTTTCCTCATTTGAAATTGGATTTATTTTATGGAGTGAAACTTAAGGTTGGATAATATATTATGAAGCAGTGTGCAATAAGCCAATAAATGTTTATTACCATTGCATTTCGATATTGGTCACTTTTGTTTATTTGTGCCATATTAGACGTATATTAAATGTAAGTGCACACGGTCTCGAGGTCTCGTCTTGGTCTCGGACCATTCAGGTCTCGGTCTTGGTCTCGGACCATGGGTCTTGGTCTCGGTCTTGGTCTCGGACCATGAGTCTCGGTCTTGGTCTTGGTCTTGGTCTCGGGCATGGTGGTCTCGACTACAACACTGGCGTGGGGGCGCTCTCAGCTTGTTTATCATTCCTTTCCGGGTTTTCGCTCAGTCTGGTACGCAGCAGTCTCACCTGTGTTGAGTTACCTGCCAGCTATTTAAGCATCGTGATTCCTGCTTCCGATGCTTCTGTATTGTCATTATGCATTGGTACGAAGCCGGTATCAGGGTTAAGGGGTCTGTCTTTTTGTGTAGGTCTCGTTGAGACCTCGTCTTTCCCATTTTCTCTCCTCTTGAATAAAAGGGCCGCTACCCAGTAACTTCCCCATTCAGCCACTGTAGGCGCTGTTCCAAACTTAAGCCTATTTCAGTGATGACACTATTTTTTTTAATGACTCCTTGATCTGACCTTGTCTAATGTAGAACACTTGATGATAGCTTCACTTAAACTCTTTTGCTGCTAGTCTAATCAGGCTGTTAGACTAGCAGCAAAGGAGTTTAAGTGAGGCTATCATCGAGTGTGATGAAACAGCTCAGCCATGAAACGCATCCGTCCTAGTGGCTATGAAACGAGAAAAAAACAAATATCTAACGTTAGACAATCTTATGAAAATGACACGTTTCTTTGGAGCAGCAAGTACAGTTACAAATACGAATTTGACAAGCAATACGCTTGCGGCACCGTCGCTAGACTCGCTAATAGAAAATGTTGCTAGCCAAACTGCTTTAGGCCTACCTGAAGGGACCGTGCTTTCTCTCCCTTTTGCTCTAGAGACCTGACTCTGACTATGGTGCTGTGCAGAAGGGCACATTTCGAGGGAAATCAGGAACAAAAAACATTTCTTAACATATAGGCTGTTTGTTCGTGTTCACATTGCGTTGATGCAGCATTTGTTGGAGTTATATCCCAATTATTGTTTTTAATAATTAGTTTTAAAGGAAATGTGGTAACACTTTACATGAAGTTGCACCTATACATAGTTAAATGTAACTCATTTGGTAACAAGAGGTTATTACTGAGTAACTCCAACGTAGGTAACAAAAAAACAGTTAGCGGTATTCTTAATTACACGTGAATATTTAGAAATATTTTATTTACACTCATAGGCCACGTCTTTATGATACACAACAAATAAACCTTGTCTGTTAATTTCACAACCTGTCTTCGGGTGGTTCTTTGCCTCAACGTCGTGCGGTTAAAACCGTGTAATCCACACCTCGTCGTGGATTATTGCTTACATATCGGAACAAACATTTTTGTAGTGTGTAGAAACGGTACATTTTATGCATGTTATTGTCTGACTGTGGCAAGATGGTTGTAAACGGGTTTTGTATGCACAAGCGGCAACCCTAGCAATCCTGCATTTGAATTTTGAGGGTTTAAAGTTGTTTACAATTTCTGAGAAATATGAATAGTAGGGGTGGGACGATTCAATCCCATAACGATTCGATTCGATTACGATTCTTTAGGCAAAGGTTCGATGCATCATAACATCTTACGTTTGACCACGATTCGATTCGATAAGATTCGGTTCGATTAATTTAGATAATTATGCTAATGTGATTTGATACCGATACATTCAGCAGTAATTAAATATTCAATTAGAACCTTACGCCAAGTTCACAGCATTATGTTTATTGTTAAGGCATGCCATACATTTTGCAGCTGCCTGCAGCAAATAATGCAGCAATAAACATGACTAACAGTGTATTTTCTAAAGTTGCCCTATTTAGGTTATTGTTTTTCAAACAGTGTCTGACATGGTACCCTAATACATTTCCTTTATTTATAAACTGAAAATGGCAAAATGTATAACAATTATTAAACTGGGCCAAGAAAAATGAAATAGGCTAGTGTCATGCATAGTACTTTCCTAAATCTTAGTACGATCTAGACCTTTGGTGGAGCAAGATGCCCATCCATCCGTAGTTAAAGCTACTCTCGTAGCGTTTTGCAAGGACAGTCGAACAGTTTTCTTCACCTCTTCATACAGAGCAGGTATACATTTTTCACTCAAATGATTTCTGCATGGTATGGTGTATCTAGGTTCCACGACATTCATTAAGTGAATCGGACAGTTAACGTAGTAATAATTAATTGAACGTAAGACATTGGAAATAGTCTTACTATTTTTGTTTTTTGTCTAACGTCTACTTGATTTTGAATAGAAAATGGTTTAAATTTAAATATCGGAAAGCACTTTACAATTAACTGTCTGGACACGGTATGTGTATAAAAACTAATAAAAACAATTATACAAAAAAATAGAACTGTTTGGCCATTTCTCCAGGAAACTCAGGGGAAGTGTCAATGACTCCCGAGTTTAGCTTGCTAACCCGCTTGCTGTCCTTCACGTCAATTGTGTATCGTTGGCTCAAATGGTTTATCATGTTTGTGGTGTTGCCTGTGTATCTGATTTCTACTTGGCAGATCTTGCATATTGCAGCGGTTTTGTCAAGTACACCCTCATTCTTTCTAAACCCAAAATGCTTGTAATTCAGCTAATCCGCGCTCCTGTTCGCATTGTCTTTCACGTTTCTCACGTTGTAGCAGTAGCAGCTCCTTTTGTTGTTCAAAAGTAAGACTTGAAATCACAAGGGAAGGGGTCAAAACAGATGGATTAAGAGGAGGGGGTTCCCCTTCTCCAACAGTAAAACTTCCATTTCACTCAAACTGACTTTAAGAAAGCTCTTGATATTTTCTTTATATTGTTTATCACCAATGTTGATGTCATAATGCTCTGCAATTTTCAATAACTGGTCTTTAGTGCACAAATCTAAAAATTCTTTGGACGGGGCCTTTACAAAGTCACTCACAGTGGTAGCCGTAACCAATCAAAAAATGTTACTTACAGCCAGGCGATTTAAATATGCAAAAAGGACTACACTTTAGTCCTTATTGAGCCAACGAAACCGAATAAACACGGTGCAAAACAGGAGAGATGTAAAAACAAACCTGTGCGTGGAGCGGACCAGCGAGCAAGTAAGCCAGAATAGAATCGAATAACTTATTTTCCCGATAGAGAACTTCAGTTGTAGCCACCAGCAACAAACAAAAGAAACATAGACAGTGGGGCAGACCCACAACACACAAACATATAAAATAATACAGCCAAACGTCATTATTAAAATAGCCCCCGCTATCCAGAGATGTCCAATGTCATGCCAACCAGTCCAACACACAAACTCTGTCTCCACGACTTTCCTCCATAGGCTAACATGCAGTGTTGTGGTCTCTGTCCACTGTCGAAATGGAGCCCAGCCTTCCCAGTCGCCGCCTCACTCCTCCCCCACATTATCTTCTCCTTCCCTGGTGGCCTTTTGAAGATTGCCTGCAGTCCTGGATCAGTCCCGACATATTCAACTCCGGTGAACAGCGATAGTAAACTTTGTGGCTGCAGATCCAACGGACATTACTGAGCATAATGCGAATGCGTCTCCATGGTGACGACCACAAACAAAATTATCCCGGCTAGACAATTCGTCAATATTATAAAAACAAGCAGTAGGAGTGCCCTGAAAAATCTCCAGCCCGCTTCCCCATCCCACAATAGACACACAGCATAAAAAAGACAAAAGCCCAACACAACAAAATACATTCAAATGAACAAACATAAACACGAGAGATAGCTGGACTACATTTCGCCGTCCAGCGCCACGTGACATATATGTCTACAAAAACTAATTTAGAAAGTTGAGGTAATAGCATGAAGTAATAGCATCTATTCATTTATCTTTTGAATCTTGGTTTACAAGAAGGTAGTGCATGCTACTCAAGTTCAACTCTCAGCAATGTGACATATTAATCAGTCGATTCCCATTTTCAACAGCTGCCCACTTTCTTGTTACAGAGCCAGGAACAGATAATGATAAGGAGGCTGACTATGTTACTATGTTTACAATGCCAATAGACTTTCCTCCTTTGGATCCTATGGTACACTGAAAGCATAGAGCCTTTAGCTTAGCTTTTCTCTGTTAGATGTCTCTGTTACATTTTATCTCCCCTGCCCTACACTGGCAACCCCAGATATTTACCTGAGGGTTAGATTCTAGGGTCGGGCCCATGAATTGAGCGCCTGAGAGGATCTTTCTTCGACATGCACGGGGTATGTTCCAGTGCTGTTAACAGAGGATGCTTATATTTGAAGGTTATGGCTAGTTGAATTTTAAGATGCACATTTCTTGGTGCAAATGTTAAGGGCCCAAAAGCAGAAGATGAAGAGCTGCAGTTTCCCATTTGGAAAAGCGATCAGTATTCTCACTCATGTTTTATTCATGAAGAATTTGCACAGGCTCTTTAAATGCATCACCCTGCAAGTGTGCTTCACTGTATTTTCTCATACAATAGTGATATATCAGAGTGTGCTTCTGCACTTCCAAAATTCATGGAGGTCCAAGGTAACAGCTCTGTTGACTGACATGGTGGATTTAAAAAATAAAATATATATATTTTTTTTTAAGGGCGGCAGTGTAGTATAATGGTTTAGGAACCGGACTTGTAACCGAAAGGTTGCAGGTTCGATTCCCAAGTAGGACACTACCATTGTACCCTTGAGCAAGGTACTTAACCTGAATTGCTTCAGTATATATCCAGCTGTAGGAATGGATAAATGTAATAGGATGTAATAAGAAGTTGTGTAAGTCGCTCTGGATAAGAGCGTCTGCTAAATGCCTGTAATGTAATGTAATGTCATTTTAGAAAAGAGACTGAAAGAGAGAGGGGACATAATGTGACCAGGAAGGTTAAAGTTGACTTGGGTTGGGCATGAACCAAGGTACTTTAGTTTGTTATGTCATATCCTTCAAAGGTAGCAACATGTTAGCTTGTTATGACAACATTAAACATGGACACATGTTGACCAGACGGATCATTAACGCAGTGTAGGATGATACTCATAATGTACTAATACTTACTGTATGTGCATCATTGGATTACTTGTGCTGATGTAGTTTGCGCCTTATACTACAACCAAGCAAAAAAGGTAGAGCCCAGTGAAGCTGTACATAAATTATTCATTTTATCCAGTTTGACCAAGTAATATAATTAAATTTAGGCACATTTTTAAGACATGAATAGATTTGTTCATTATTAAAGAAATTACACCATCAGATTCACTGTGCTTACTTTGCATGGCATTATGTATGTTGTTTGCATGTGTGCTTCTGCCTTGGAATGACAGTTAAATATAGATTTAAGATTCTTTGCCATGCAGTGGTGTGCAGTGAACAGATATGTAATTATCTTCTCAACTCTGAACTGTTTTTATACTGTACCTGGAAGGATGCCCTAAACAGCATTGTGCCTCAATTATGTACATATAATATGCATCATTTTTAATTATGTACATATTATGTACATAATTAAGGTATTGCAGAGTGATTAAATAATTACTGAAGGATAGTTGCATCTTCAGTACTACTTGAATGGTAGTACTCATTATACACAATGGTAACGTTATTTTAGAATGCAAGCATGCATAGATCTACCGCACATGTTACATTGCCTAAAATGCAACTCAGAGCCTTCACTATATAGAAAGAAATTCTTAAAATTGTATGTAAATACTCTCAGAGACATGTAGTGACCATAGTGAGGTCTTTATCATCTTTGTAAATTCTAGTTTTACACTATAGTGGATACCCCTTGTACATACAACACAGAAATGTGCTGCAACAAATGAAACAAAACATTTTTTAAAAGCTTGGAATGAAAGCATCACTGGATGCCATGATAATAAGAATGAGAAAAAAGATTTTTTTAAAAGAACAGTTAAAGTCTGTCAAGAGAGTAATTTTAGGGGGATTTTACGGTAGCCCCTCTTTGAACTTATTTTGTTTTATGACACGCTACAAGTCCCTAAACTACAATAAATCTGATTGCTTTGGCTTGCTAGTAAATCACCAGTGGAGAGAAAATAAGGCTTTTGGAGTGGTGTAGCATCACATTAGCTATAAGCTATGTTGCCCACATCTTAACAGTTTGAAGTAAAAAAATAAAAGAAAAGCCGTAGCAAATCCTATCTTTGCATTCTATTACACTGTAAGAGCATGACAACAAGAGTTAACATGCGAGGCTGCAATCTGGGACTTTAAAAATATTTTTTTTAAACATTCAGATTTAAAATAAGAGTTTACTGAGAGATGGTACCATCCCATGCCATCTTCCCTTTCTTTAACAGAAAAAGCCTTTCCTTTCCGATTTAGTCTGTCCCGAAGGAAAGGGCATAGTCTGCTCTATGTTTTCCGAACACTTATCTCTTTCATTATTTCCCTTATGCAAATTCAGATTAATCGGACAACGCTTTTGGTTTGTGTTGCATTTTCTCTTTTTTTTTTTGCTTTGTTGTAAACAAAACGACCACCATAAGACCCCTTCGAATGTATCATCCCGACAAACATCACAGTCTGGATGGGCGGCGCGGAAAGCGTGGCATCTCTGGACATTGTTGGCCGCGTCCTCCAGGGCCGGGGGTGGTTTTGGCAGGAAGGGGGGAGCGGAATGGGCACTCTCTCAGACATCTGTTTGCTCGCTGCTGCTGGAACTGCCAGCTCAAAAGAGCCCACAGCCACAACCAGCGGGAGTGACAGGGTGTAAAAATGCTTCTCGCTCAAGCCATCTAGTTGACACTAGACTAAAAGCCTTAAAAACCACCACATAGCTGTATTTTCAGCTATTAATACCACGTACAGTACCGAAATTTGGAGGTTATTTTAAGCCACAGGCAATGCCTTAATAAAGAAAAATAAATCATATATATTTACCAGTAATATGATATTTATATAATATGACATGCCTCAATTATTTTGTTCCTCTTTGCACTTAAATCCATAATCACAGCGTACTATGCCACAACATATTGCTCTAAATCTACATCAAGTATTTTCATTACAACCCGGCACATGAGTCCTTCATTCCCACTGGAGCCAGACGGCCAGGCGTGGCCAGCCTCAATACTGCCCCCTCCTTCAGCTGTCTCCCTTACCCACACACACACACACCTCACTTGGCCTAGACACCAGCCAATTCACTCACTGCCAGCGTGCCCACCAGCCACCACGGCAACCACAGACCAGCGATCATCAAGCCGCAGCGGCTTCCCGCTTGGATGGAACCTCCCGGTAGAGTGTGTACCAGGTGGACTTTTACAACGGGCAGCGTCGGCAAAACACCAAATGACTGGGACAGGATCATTTCCCCCTTTTCCTGGATTTTATAAAAGAATCCACACTAACATCTCCTGTATCTATATATATAATATACATATACAGTAGATGCACCACACTGTTTTAAGGCAGTGATCTTCAACCTTCTTTCAGACAAAGCTTTCGTGAGATTGGTACTTACTTAGATGTACCAATCAGTACACACTCTGTTGTTCAAATATTTCAACAGGACCACTTCAATAACTGTCTTCTAATTTGAATGAGACCCTCCTATTCTTTCAAAATCTCATCCATTGTGGTCGAGTAGAATAAAAAATATGCATATTTCAACATATATTTCAGAAGGTGATGTATTACACTGAATCTAATATTCTCATTATTTTATGTTCTCGTAAAGAAATGTGTAAAAGTACCAAGTGCCGAGATGTTTTTCAGTGGGACAGTGGGTTCCCTTTCCTATCAAAAGATAAAAAAACATGTTCACACTTGCATCATGGGATATACTATTCATTGGATTTTGATGGCACGATGCATAACATACTGAGAGCAACCTGTGCAAGAGAAAAACAATCAAGGCTTGCATTTTGACTTTTAGCCTTCTCGCTAATTGCAGTGAAAAAAGAAGTTGTTTTAAATATGTGTTGTAAAAATACAAACATAAACCTGAATGCAAAACCGACGTGATTAAAGGGTTTCATTTCTGGGGTCTTGGTTTGGAAGACTTTGAAGTATATCACTCAGATTATGACAAGGGTACCCCAATCTGGTATCTCACCTCAGGAATTGATGGCTTAGACACTGCCAGATGTGTTTGCGCAACCATGCAACTGTCATGTGTTCTGCTGTTATGTTCTAGGAATATTGTTGGGAGTGGCATTCATCTGTGCTTGAAATCCTGTTTATTTTTTGGAAAGGATTCAACTAGCACACACTGCATCCAGATGATGATACAGATCGGCTTTCTTATATTGTTTTGGCCTCTATAGAATATGTATTTTCACTCATATGCAAATCACGAAGCACCTGTCACAGAGATTTGTTTGATGCCTATACTTTTAACAACCAGAATGATGGAAGTAATGGCATCGTGCCTGTGAAACAGATGTAACACATCCTTAGTTCCTCAGTTGCACTCAAATTGGGCATAATTACATTGCATTTTCTTTAAATATCATTGAGTGGTCATTTGATGGGTCACTTAATTTAATTCTAACCTTTGCATTCTTCCTTCCAACGATACCTGTCTATGACCAAGGCAAATGTCTGATGTTCCTTCTCCACAGTGCATTTAGGTTGATATTCTGAGACCTTTAGGTGTTACATAAGTGGTTTTGACTGGCAAGGTAATGCTACCCCATAATTTTTGAAACACCTGCTTTGGTCTCATCCTGCTTTAACAATATTTAGATTTTCTCATAGCATGCACACATTACCTATTGTGCAGCAAATACAACGTTAAAATGATTTGGCTGTACATCAGAGTAGCAGGCCTATATATGGTACATTGTTTAAGAGGATATGGGCATGTAGTGATCTTAATAAATTAGCACACACACGCATGCGCAAACACTCACACACACAATACACATATACACACAGATCGCACATGCATACACATAAAAACACAGCCACACTCATACCTGTATGCTTGTTCCCACCACACACACATTCAAAGATGATCAGGTTGCAGTGTGACGCTGGACAGCAGTAAGGCGTGTGAAGTGGTTACAACATAGCTTAGGATTGCAATGGTGCAGATGCTATGCATGTGTTTGTTTTATGGTAGTTTGTTTCAGTGAGTATATCTGTTTGGCACACCCACTGTACCATGTATATTTCTGAATGTTGTGAGGAAAAACCAGCTTTCTGTTCAATAACACATGGCCTACAAAAACCTGAATATAGGTGTGAAGTATTTCAGTATTAGTATTTGGCCTTCACAGACGTGTTAAAAATAATAATAACAAGAGCAAACAGGTCAGCAACAAACATTCCTTAAATGTATTTGTTATATATTGGTTTGTTTGCTCATGAAAAATTAGGTATCTGGAATTCAGAATTCATAGGCAAGTTTAAGACAGATATGAAATTAATTATAAAGAAAGTGTGTCCTTGCGTAGTGTACAGTCTGTTTTCTGACTGTGAACGATGTTTCTCAAATGCAACCTGACATTTTTAATCAAATGATTTAGCATCATGCTGGATCAGCCGCTCCCTCAAATCAAATTATGAGTGTACTGTAATATATCTCCATATATACTTTAACCTATTAATGTGGTGAACCTCTTGTCTTTGATTTCCCTTGTGACAGAAACAGCATCGTGTTAATTATCGCTACCATCTGGTCCAAGCCATTGAAAAAGCATCATCTTCCTCTCACAGATTTGTACCTGTCAGTCAAATTCAGCTTCAAACAGGCCACTGCAGTTCAGAAACACAGCCAAATAACCTTTCAGCCACAGGGGATTTAAGAGTGGCGTTAAATTAATCTTTAGATGGCAATTTGACTCCCTCACAATGCAATTGCTTCCGCAAAGATCACAAATGATTTTGGCAAATGTGAACTTTACTCCACTAAATAAATCTTTTGCATCTGTGACAGTATAAAATACAGTAGATATGCGTGGTGTATGATCCTCATACCAAAATGCCCAAAAATCTAATTATGTTTTTTGCAGTTTTAGTCAAAAGTTGAGTGTTGATGTTGTGAAAGACAAATGTATTTTGACAGAAGGAACCTGTGAGCACTATAATATCTGTATAATAAACTTTCAATAAAATAAATGGTTCTAAAATAATTTTTTAAGTAAATATAATGTATAATGGCAATTCAATTACACTATGATACAAAATATATACACTTCATCAATAGAGCAAAATGCGTGGCTACATGCCAAAATAACTTTTTGATAAATTCACATTCAGCCTACTTTCTGTTATATTTGCTGTTATGCACGCTTGTTATATCAGCTTATTCCCAATATGTCCTGTTTTAAACCCTTGTAAAATACTATAAATCAATATTTAATCAGCAAATATATCCCAATAGATACAGTGCACCGATTTAGACCTGGCTATAAAATGTCTTATTTTCTTTTGAATTCCCTTAAAAAGTGGGAACCACTGAGACCTTGTTAACAAACTGTTTATTATCCATTTTTCACCTGGAACATTGCAATGTCTGACAATGCATTGGGATTAATTTAATCTTCCCCTGGAACAAAATGCAGAGCAGTTTGAAATATCTTGCCTGCTCTTTTTTTCTAGATTATCCTGGATAATGCAACATCTCTATTTTGCATAAGGTGCCTTCTTTAAATGTAACAATTATATCTCCTGAAGCCAAAAAAAAAAGATTCAATTATTGATTGGTTAAAAGGGGCTGTAATTCCTAGCAAACGTATTTCAAAGGAAAACTGCGCAGCTTTTCCGTCTATATTTTAATCTAACCCAAAGTCAAACAAAAAAGGCCTAAGGTTTGACTAGTTCCCCGGAGCCAATTAATTAACTCCGAAGCACAGGTTCCTACAGTCACATGACTGGGTCAGCTCTGATGGCAGGGTGCAGACATTGAAGACCTACGCTTTGGAGACACAACCACGCCTCTCAGACATCAAGGTCATTATGGTTCCTGTACTCTGTTGGAATTTGGGCATCCTGGGTTATTCCAAACCAAACTAAATTCAACAGAGTTATTCCATGTTCTAATATTAGTATAATTAGTAGAATATCCAAAAATGAGTATGAATAATATTCCCTCAATAGCCATCCAAGGCGCTGACTGGAAGCGTATTGTTTTTGCATGCACATTTAAGCCATTATAGAAAATGTGTTCGGTAGCACCATTGACCAAATGCAGTTGAATAGTCTGTATATTATGCCATTCAGGCATAGCCTGATGATGCACACAGAATTTATTATTTATTTGTTGTGCAGGAAGCAGCCAATTCTTTGGCAGATTCCGTACAAGCACCATCAGATTTTTTTTTACTCAAAAGTGTGCTTGTCAAATCAAAAACACTGCAGGAGCTTCAAATTGGCTGTGAATCAGTTACAGGTTATAGGCTTATGCAATTTTGAATCATTAGCTCCTATGTCATTCAATATGGGCTCCATTCTTTGTGCCGAATGCTAGCATGCCTTCCAATCTGGTTATGAACCCTCCACATGTAATGTACTGCACTTGGACATTTAGGATGGATTTTGTGATTCTGAATTGTGCTTGAAGCTGAAACTGTTTTTGTTTAATGGTTAATAATAGCTCATTTGTTTTTTTCCCACTTGTGCCTTCAAAGCTCACCCTGAGTAAGGATTTCTACCAAATATTAATAATAATAATAGCCATGAGTCATTCCTTCATGTATTATCGGATAATATACTGTTATCAATACATATTATTATAATTAACTTGAAACTGCATAAATGAGCAAGGAGCTTGCATCACCAATATTTAAAAGCATAGTAACAGAATACATTTGCATTTTAGAAAGAAATATTGCATGCAAAATATCAGTGAAGGGCTGGACCAACTTGCACACAATGTCGAGTGGGTGTTTCCTTTAAAATCACTTTGCTCCAGTGAACATACTTTTACATAAATTTTCATTTTCCTTTATTTTAAAAAGGATGACTGCAGCATATAAGAAAACAAGATAAAAAGAGCCCTTTCTTCAGTTTGGCTTTAGATTGAGGACTATTGGAATATAGGCCCGTGTGTCACTTCCCTCTGTACTGTATCAGTGTTAGGCTGTTTCTGATATAGGAGGAACTACCTTTTTCCTACTTCGCCCCATGGTCTTGGTACTGTCTTCAAAACAACCTCAAATCCTCATTGAAATGATCGTCCTGCTGAATAGACTTCAAAACCCATATTCAGGACATTGCCACTGAAAAGTGCATTTGTTTTAAATAACCAATGATCTCTATGATTTGCTATGCTGCTTGTTGTATGTGTGTCAAACTGTGAATTTTGTCTTGCTTAGTTCTTGGCCTGGTCACCCTTGGAAAAGAGACTTTACGGGGCTTTCTGGTTAAATAAAGGTTAATTAATTAAACAAATAGAAATTAGAACAGGCTTGCAACCTCTAAATATTATTTCATATTGTGCTTTGTGGACTTTAGGATGTCTGGCATTTTTCAGACCAGAAATATTCATATAAAGTAACTTTCAAAATAAATTGACATTTATTAGAAATATGGCGTACAGATGGCTTTCCCCAATGGAGTTCCAATGGAGGCACAATGGCCTTTCTAACTGAAAGATTTATATTAGCTTTCTGAAAATGTGATAGATTAAGAAATGGAGTTACACAGCAAAATGCTCAGTGTTGCATCAACTCTAACTCTGGTTTATATGAGTCCAAAAATAACCAAATATACTCTGTTTGACTTAAAAATACTCTATCAGGTTCGATTTTACACTAAACATTTTGCTGAGTAGGACACTATTCATGGTAAAATTTGGTCCAATTAGAAAACCTCAGAAGACAAGAAAAACCAGTAAAACATGTGCGAATGAGTGGGCCATGCTATATTTTAATGTTCGAAGTTTTGAGCAAGTCTTACAGTTTGCTTTCCGCCTGAGCAGACCGTCGATGCGCCACCTCCATTTGGGGCCCCATGTTTCAGAAGAGCATTTAACAATTTTGCCAGAGCAGGTTATCAAGACCGCTAATTTTGATTCAGAGGGGCTTCCATTAGGCTACTGTCCCACGTCTCTTAGTGTTTTTCTAGCTGTTGTCCACTTGCTAAACTGGTGTATTTTGTCTGCTGATTTATTGAAAGACACTAGCAGGATCAAGCAGACCAAGGGCAATATGAGCAGCAGAAGAGCAAAGTTAAATGGTAAGTGGAAGTGGAGGAGAACTGCAGGGAGGAAGATAAACATTTCCTCGAGAGGCACAAGGTGCAGCATCGCTGACTTGTTAACCCCTTGAAATTATGCTGTAGTTTCAGACATTCCAAAGTCCTGAAATTGGGTTACATGATAATTTCACAGGCGACTTGCTTGTCTTACTTGGCAGTTCAACTGGCTAATTGAAGAAGGCGATTTCCCGTCTCTGTGACTGTTTAAGAAATGATACTTAAAATGTGAGTAATGACGATAAAAAAAGGTTTCTTATGATGGAGCAAGGTGTCGAGCGTTTGTCGCTCCTTTTGAGAACCTTTTTTAAAGGGCAAGTTCACTTACTGGGATTTACAACTTTGGGAATTCTGCTCACTTGCTGGGATTTACAACTTTGGGAATTCTGTTCACTTGCTGGGATTTACAACTTTGGGAATTCTGTTCACTTGCGGAAAGTTCTATCTATAAACTATAAAAAACAGCCCTATTTTTTACTTTGCGGGTTTGAATCCCAGGTATGGCATTGCTGCTGTCGCCCTTGAGCAAAGTGCTGTAGTTAACTGGAATTGTTTTGGCTGTAGTATAAATGTAGAATTTAAGAGTTAAAGGAATAATATTGATCATGATAATCATCACCACCATCATCATGAGCATCACCATCATCATCCTTGCCACTATAATGTACCCAGGAATGGACTTGTTGTCCTTAACCAGCTGCCATGTATAAATTCTCAAGAGGCAATGGACAGCCAATTAAATGTTTTGCAAAATATGTTCTCTCACACTAGACAGATTTTTCTAGCTGTTTGGTTGAATTATGTACCTGGATTGTCAACCTGCTCTACCCTGCTCCTATCTTTGTTGTTTACGTTACTGGTTGTTGACTGTGTGCTGTACGGTGCTGCATAATGCATCTGTATTGTTTGCTTCCTGCCCTGGTCATCATTACAATTGAGACCTACTTCTCAGCTGACCTACCAATGTAAATTAGTTTAAATAGGAGACATAAAAATAAATGTAAAGTATCAACTCGCTATTCTGATCTGTTTTGCTAGTCTGGTTATTTTTGCTTGTCTGCTTCTCACTGAACAATGCTGGCCCACAAAAAAGTCAAAACAACCTATAGTCAGGATGGCCAATGATCAGTGCTTGAAATGTGGTCCTAAGGACTTCCTGACCACAGAACAGTCAAAGTCAATTTGATCGTGAACGCCTTTTGCAATCAGAGAACAAAAACACAGCCTGAACTCAAGCATGTTGCCTACTTAGTTAGAGCAATGATTCCAGAAATGTTTGAAAAAAGTTTAAAGCGTCTAGACTTTCAAGTGCCATATCCTGATAAAAGTGCTATATCTTACTGCCATGATACACTCCACAGTCCAGAATCAAATCATCAATGTGCTACTGCTGACAGTGGCTGCGAGTCCCACAAGGTTCCATAATTGGCCCTATTGTCAACCCAATAGGGATGGGTTCAGTATGCAAGGTATTTCCCACCTCATAGCACAGTTGTGACTTGTCTGTTCATTTGGGTGCCTTCTGTCTGCCTGTACCAGCTGTATAAGTTCTGCAGCCTTCCAGTGCAATAACCTTGCAGCTCAGAAGATGGATGACACAGTCAAGAAGAATTGACAAGGGACAGTACGATATGAAGGGCCAACAACAGTGACTGGGTATTCAAAATGTGGGAATATAGAAAAATGACAACAACAAGCAGTTTCAAGCATTCGATTAGCCAAATAATCTTAAATAACGAATGTTTGGCACAAAATAATAAAGTCTGGTAAACCCAAGCAAGACCAAAGCTATCGTTGTTTCTGATCTGAGACACTGTTGAAACAAGTTGTCCCAGGATTTCAAGTTATAAAACTTTTTATTTAATACTGTAGCTATGAATACAAATTAGTATTTTGTTGGCATTTTAGTACATGAAACGGTGTTCAACTTCGCACAACAGAACAACTTTGTCTGTAAACGTCATGCGCAGCTGACAGAGATGGGCTGCAGGCCCCTACTTTTGCAGTGGAGTCAATCTTGTATTAAGTGACAGAGACGACCCTGGTAATTGTAACCTTCGATCCCAAGGCGCCACTATGGCCAATTATGCAGCAGCCTGTGGGATACTGATCGCAGCCAACACAGCGATGGCCATGCAGGATTCAAACCAATTTTTTAGCAAACCTAGCCACCCTACAGCCCAATCTCCTCCTCCCTCGCCTGCACACCACTCGTCTAAATTGAAGTGGAAGTGTCTGTTACCATCATAACATGAAAGGAGTGAACTGCACTGTTGCACTGTGATCATTTACTAACTCATTATCCTTCTGCTGTTACCTTTCAGCACCAAGGCACTCAATACATCAAATGTATTATTGATACTAATATTGATGATAATATGGGTGCATTATTCTCTCCATACATACTATATTTTTCCAGTTTCTGATTTTGATATTGTGAAAAATACAAAATATTGCCTGTTTACATGTAGGTTTGTCTTGATGTGACTGAATACAAGGTGGCTCTTTGAACAAAATTCTGAAGTGGACTTAGTAGAATAGTTCTAAACATAACTGCCCAAGGGCATAGACAATTTTGTATAGCACCTTATATATGTATAGAACTGTTTAAACACCAATGTTATGGGAATTAAAACAATAGTGTATGTTGACTAATGAATGTAGCTCCATGTAAAAAAAGGTCTTGATGATGTCCCCAGTATCCAGTGTTAGTTCCTGGGTCTCCAAAATAGAACTACTGGTTACATCCAGCTCTGCTTCACACTGGGAATTTTTAATCCCATAGTCAAATCAGTAAGTTTTACTACTTAATAAAGGGGACTCATTGTGGTTACTGTAAATTGTATAGCTAATAAATTCTGTATTTCACAAATGCAAAGTTTGATCACAGATGATTTAATTTATTTATATTATGTAGAGACATTTACCAACTCGTGGTATCTGAAAAATTAACTTTTTATATGCTGATATGCAACCAAAAAGCTATTTGCAGTTAACTGCACTACACTATTACACTGTACATTAACCTGTTTGTCTAAAACACTCTGCTCAAGTGTACATATCATGGGGGGGGGTATGCACACACAACTTACACCTATGCATGCCACACTAATTAAACCTATAAATCACAAATAAAGATGACTGTTTAACCTGTATATTCTCTTACACAGTGGCCTAAAAACTACTGCTGGATGTGAACCCCGATGTATAAAAGAAAAAAAGCGAGAGATTATCAGTCTCATAGAGGACGCTCAGGGCCTGAAGTGGCTGCCTACTCTTTCCATAGCATTCCAGAAAATTATTTTAATGTGTCCTTACAATTTGCGTGTGTGGCAGTGACCCGCTGAGACTGACGGTGATTCCGATTTGTGATAGGCTACATACTAAGTCTAACTTTCAAGTCTAACGTGAAATTCCCTGCAATGGCGCCTTATAACAAACAGATGAGAGGCCGAGAGGGTGATGGAAGAGGAATTCACTTGAGTTGAGTGAAGATTTATACATTTCAAATCAAATGCTACATAAGTTATTTTAATTTCTTCTGCAGTTTTCAATGACGTTTTTGCAAACCGCACCATAATCAGTGCAGTCATATTGTACCAATGAATACAAAGCAAGGTCTCACAACCACGATTTTAGTTTGCTGAGATTAAATGTAATTAAATACTATTTTGATTGATCAAAGTGTATAAATTGCGTGTATCCGAATGTAGGCTACTGTGGAGATTGAAGAACAAAACGTGATCGTATAAGAATTAAAACTAGCCTACCGAATGGATTCTGAAATAGGTTCAAGTGAATTATCCCCATTAATAGCCTACATTAGCCTACACTTTTGTAGAACATGCGTGATCTGACCATTTTTAGAACCAATAACTAAAGATTTGATTATTTATTTTAAAGTGGTGGCGTTGTCGTAACAATGAATCTCCGCTATAATAAACTTGTCATTTGTTTGATTTACCCGTGTTCTTCACTTGTTTAGGCTTGAGCAACTTTTAAGACTGAAAGATTTCCTATCAAAACGTGGCACATATTCATAACAACTGTTGTTATCAGCAGACGTATTGCCACATAGATAATTTGAAAATATTTTCAATAATTTAGTTATGCGGACAATATAGGAATAGGAAACATTTTGCATTACGAGTTAATATTGTCTTTCACCTTGAATTGTAAAACAGACAGCTAAACAGAAAATAAACATTTACACTACGTTGGAAATGTCTAGCCTAAACAAAATTTCGAGGTTATATTGGACCAGTAAATTATGAAAATAATGTTAATAAAACTGAAATAGTTTCAATTTATTAGTTTGACAGATTTGTGGAAGAACAGACCTAAAATTTGAACTGTGAGTTGAAAGCATACTGACCACTTGGGAGAAGGTCATTTCAGGAATCCTCCAATTGACACCATTGATTCAACTGACTCGTAAAAAAAAAAAAGTTGAAAAATCCCTATCGCTAGCTATTAATAAATCCACAGAGAAACAAATGCAACATATAAAAAACTTATACCAATTCAGAAAACGCACAGAATAAATTGCAATTAAGTTAGACATACTTCTTAAAATTATGAACAAGGTTTCACACTTCTGTGCACATATATATACTTCATTAACGGGGAAAAAAGACCCACAAAAACCAGGAAAATTAATTCTCATTGGCTGACATTTTTTTTAAAAATACTCCCCGAGTCATCGTTTGTATTTAATTAAGAAAACGCGTCAAATAATATCCATATCCCTTCCCACACCATCGCTTTAAATCATAATTATCATAACAATAGATAATAATACAAATTTATATCATAGGCTACAAGCACTGACGCACGTGTGCACGCGCCCTTGTAGCTAAAGCCATAATGAGTGCATTATGGCATAATTTGACTGTCTATACAGTGCTCCCTCCTTCATAGGCTGGTATTTGCTAGTTGGTGTCTTAATACTGCATTTCTCTACTCGTTGTGATGCAAGCTATCTCATCATTCAGGAGCCGGTCATTCAGTTTATCAATGGAATAAATTACATAATAATAGCAGAACAAAAATATGCATCCACTAACTTATCGTGTTTAATTTAATAACAAACATTTGTTAAAATTATGTCAATAAAAAGTTGTAGATTACATTGTACAGTTTGCTTGATTAAGTAAAATAATCTAGGCTATGTGCCATGCTAAATGTTAGGCTATTTGCGTTGACTCGAATTCATTTATTTTTCTCATATCTCAGAAGTAGCCTACATGAAGCTGTCATAATTCTGCAATCTAACAGTTAACCAAGTACATTATGTTATTATGTCATTAGTGGTAGTAGGCCTGATAAACAGCGGTAACTTGATCTCCTTTAGATTTGTGGTGGAATCATTTGACACTTTTTCTGCCACAAACATCGATAATGACTGGGGCCACAGAAAGATAGAAGAAGCCGACACCATAAGCAGCACATGGTCATTCAAGTTCAGTGGCTCTGGGTACGGAACCCGGGGAGGCACAAACCTTATCTTCAAACAAAAGCGCGAAACGCTTTCACCTCTTCAGTCAGTCCGTGCGGATCGCAGCTCAGTGCAGCTTCATCTCGGAGAACACCAGAGAGAAAGAAAGAGTGAGTAAGAGGGAACGCGCCAGAGAAGAAGGAGAGAGGAAAGAGACGGAGCGAGAGACAGTGAACAAGAGTGATCAGAAATCGTTCCCTTTTCGTTTCAATTTCATCTTAAACCCCAGACATTGGTCGGCGCTTGGATGAACCAAAACCTATCGATCAGTCAGTGTTACACCTGGATCCACTGACCAGCTCAGAGCAGGCATGTCCCGACGGAAGCAGAGTAACCCAAGGCAAATCAAACGTAAGTTTTTCAGCGTTGCTATGCTATTACTGTCTAATTAAGGTTGTTGGAAAAGTTAGAAGAGATTAACGAAGGTTGCTTGAGCACCAAGGCCGTATTACTGTGAATGATACCTGAGAATTTTTTTACAAACAGTTACCGTACTGTTTATGTATTGACTTTGTACTATTGAAAAATACGTACTTATCTCATATTTTCACGTTTTCTTTTTTATGATTTGTATGATTTATACACGGGCCCTCATAAATAATTTACGATGTGTTTTGTGAAATTTCGCTTTGAAAAAGTATGACAATTCACTTTATAAGTTCGCCTTGAACTACTGATGGACGCAAATAAAATAAGTTACTTTGGATACTATAATACTTACATAAAATTAAGTTCAAATTAAATATAATGCATTTATTGTCGACTATTGCCTTTGCCAAATATACCGATTAACTGTTTTAATATGTATGACAAGTATTAGTAATTAGTGGCATCATTGTCAACAGAAATTGTAGTTTCTGATTGTAGCTGTTTAGTTTAGAGTGGACAAAATAACATGTTTTAATGCAAGGGTGAAATGTAATGTTTGTTCAAAAACATACCCATGCACTTACACAATTAGAGATTTTTTAAAGTGTTGTTTCACTACTGCTATTACTACAAAAACAATAACAACAACAACTGTTATGACTACTGCTGCTGCTACTACTACTACTACTACTATTACTACTAGCAATAATAATAATAATAATAATAATAATAATGTTACCATGTTTAAATTAATCTTATATAGGACCAGCAGTGTTATTCACAGACCGCATCAGTTTAGGTATTACTAATATAATTTACTTTGCATTCGAACAGTTGCAAGTCTAAAGCAAGTATCAATGCAGCTTAATTGTTAACAAATAGCATGGGCTGTATTTAGTTTTAATATGCGAGGTACTTGTTAAAGACTGCTTACATTCTGAGGGTTATAGCTTTCATAACTTTTGTTGCTTTGAATAGTTGTAAACTGCTAATCAGAAACTAAGGATTACTTTAACTACACTAAGATACATTTAAAAATATACAATGTCTTGTAAAATCCATTTATATAAATCAATTTCTATCATTTATATTTGTCCAGTTGTTGGCAACACACAGTTGCAAAGGCCTAACATTTTCTACAGTCCATGTGTTTCTTTCTCAACAGAATTATGCTTGCTAGTTTTATTTTTATTGTTTTAGTATGATGAACTGATTACATTCTATGTGGCACAATTTATTGAATCCATCCAGTGCAGTGCGAATTTCTCAAAATGTCTGCATACATGCTCTCTATTATCTGTGTCCCTGCATATCGTGCACCTGGATGTGTGCAGGCTTTTTGGTCATTGTGTTGTATTTGGTCAGTGTGAAAATGTCTCTTTTAGATTTGCTGACTGAATTGTGTGCAGAACTGGGACAGGCATCGTGTAGAGCGTCTGACTTCACTTGGGATTTGTTTCTAAAACCAGGAACCAGTTTAGAGATTGTTCAGTGTTTTTGTTGGTTGAATGTTGAGAAGGGAAATAGACACACATGTCTTAAACTTGTTCTGTTCAACTCCGTAAATAAGTTGCTCGGTGCTACTGTAGGCTACATCACACATTCTGTCCGATGCATCCCACAGTAGCACTGAGAAACCTATTTTCTTTTTTTAACTTTTCTTTTTTTAGGAATATTTTTAAAAAACAAGAAACGGAAAAATAACTTGACTTTGTGCACGTATGTGTCTGCAGGTGTGCAGGAGTGTGTATGTGTGTGTGTGTCTGTGTGTGTGTGTGTGTGTTGTGCAAGTGTGCGTGTGTGCACGCATGTGTGTGTGTGTGTGTGTGTGTGTTGTGTGTGTGGAGGGGTCTTGCACTTATGCCGTTGACTATGTTTTACATGATACAATAATGGATTTGGGCTATGGTGAATAATAGTGCTCCTAAAACGGTAATACATAATTAAACTGTTGTTTAATTGTCTATTAATTCACGTTATATTGTTTAAATGTAATTGATTATTCAGAACATTTTTGCCTCAATTATTGACACTGTGAATAAGACAAATAAAAAACATTCATTATTATTGAAGATATGCAAATTCTTAAAATGATCACATACCTAGGTTTTCATAAACTTATGGCTACCTGAAACCTTCCAATGATACCAAGCAATCAAGACTGAGTTGTAGTACATTAAGTTCTTATTTAGTCATGGCCATACATTGTGTGTTTTCAGAGTCTCAACTACCGGTAGTTATTCATTAAAATTAGGTGTTTTTTTCCCATTTTAAAGGAAAAAATGAAGCAGTTTTTTAATGCATGTTCTTAATGTGCAATGCTGAAAAATACATTTAGGCCTAAGCAGTCTCTAAGGAAAAAACGGAATTCATTCACCTGAAATGAAAGTCATTATGCAGTATGTTGTCATATTTAATTTTTTTTATTAGCGTGGAAAACTTTGTTGCAGTGTGGGAGTATGTCGCAGAACAGAATGCCTGTCAAAATTGAGCTGTTTACCTGAAATTCTTAGCATTTGTGAGCCTGGGTGAAGGTCCACAGTGAGTGTTTGGGAGTTGCAGGCATGTGTCTGCTAACCTCCATGCTATTTTGACCGCACAAAATAAGTGTGCACAAAACAATAAGGGGAGACGGTCTGCGAGTGGGCCAATCACGAGGCGGCTTTTCTGAGTTTTGGGGGTCACACGCGAGGGGGGCAAAGCACTGACACTGGCATTTGCTCGCAGAGACCTACAATGGTGTGTATGTATGTCATGTGTGTGATCTCGTCAATGTAGCGCCGGCCTGCGGTGCTGGGAAAAAAAGCCTCGGTTTTGAAACAGAAAGGTCACGTTGAGCCTGGATCTTTTCTACCCCAGGAATTCTGGAAAGGCCGAGGAGGCACAAGGCGGAAAGTCAGCACAGACAGTCATTCTAAAGGACAAAAAGGTTGTTGGGCACAGCCCCACCAGCCCCCCACCCACTGCATACATTGCCCTGTTATCTAAAATTGTGATTTATGCAGTATTTTAATATTTTGCTTATTCTTTCCCCTTGGGTGCTCTCCGAGCGGTGATAAAAGGCGATGTGAAAGAGCACCATTAATTTGCTCCGATGACTGGGGAGATAAGGCCAGATAATGGGAAAGATAAGCGGGGAAGATATACCATCAGAAACCCGATTATTACCATTAAAATTCCAACCCAGCAATCTGCAGCAGGCTGATAATTCCTTCTCCGTTTCCACCACTTTGGATGATAAGGCAAAAAATAGTCACTCAGTGCTCCTTGATTAGACTGCCTGGATATCCTGATAATGCGGTGATAAATTATGTATTTTTCCCCTTGTTTTTTTCCCCCCGTGAAACGTTACATCTGATTTTTTTCATTTTCTTTTTTTTCTTTCTGTATTTGTGGTCTTTCCTCTGAGCCCCCCCCCCCCCTTCCCCTTACCCCGCTAACAAAATGAAAAACCCTGTACACTTTTATTGTAATAAGAGTTTGATAAAAAGCCCAGATTGCAGAGGTGTTTTGTATGGGAGCACATATCAATGTTATCAGCCCATCTCTCTGAGCCAGCTGCTAGCTGCTGTTGTTTTTAGCCTTATCACCCCCTGCCAATATGCCAATAAATTGCCCAGATTGTTAGCCGTTCCGAGGCGGTCAGCTAAATTTATGACAGAAATGATGAAAATATAGCCGATGCTCTGCGGATTGCGATTAGCGGGAATATGATGTGTGCATTACCCCCCCCCCCCCACCACCACTTCCATCCTCCACTCCCCAATGCTGGTTTGTGGTGTCCATACCTCTACTCATACTGAGGGGTGAACATATTGTGATGTTTAATAGGAAGGAAAGATATGAGGTGGCTGAATTGAAACTGGGGCCTTTCAGTGTAATTTTTCTGTAAAATTGCTCTCAAAGTTTTGCAGTGAAGGGGAATGTGTATGATGTAGGGGCTACCTCTGTCTACTGTTTATTGAATGCGTGTTGAGCCCAATTGCAGTGTGCAGACATTTGAAGTCAAATATGCTTGTTAAATTGAGCAATTGCTTTACGGCACCTTCTGCATTCACTGCTGTTAACAACTGCAATTTCTGTACATTACTTTTATAGCTTGGCTTATTTTAAAAAAACATTTAGTTCCTCTGTCAAGCATTACAGTCAGTCCTATTGAAATGATAACAACAAATATGGATACATGCAGTATAACATGTTCAGGTTTGCTGTACACATTGGACATAATTTGCTTACATTCAAAATATTTCCGTGTGTATGTTTATGCTTGATGACTCCTAAAACATGTAGGAGTTATTGCATGCTTATAATAATGTTTAACACAATAATGTGTGTTTCAAAGGTTGGTATTATGTGACAGTTACATGTCTTTGCTGCTTTGCAGCTTGTTATTTGAATATTTGCAAATTATTATATTTTGGAGTTTGGGTTACAGATACTCGTTCTTCTAAGGTCTCAGTGGCAACTGTTTTTACTTTTCCAGATAAATACTGAATACAAAATGTGTAATGAGTCACAATCTGTCTTGTTTTAAACTGATAACAAGGAAATGTGGGTATATACAGATAAAACAGCACTACTCATAAGGGAAATTGCTTGCTGCAAACAGTTATTGCAAGGCAATATGTATATGTTCAAAATGCATATTTTGATATCTGTGGGCTAGTCTGCTGAATGTGGATTAACATCTTGCACTGGGCACATTCTGGGGCAGTGAGGCTGTAATCAATTTGTTGATTTCCTGTGGTATTTATTTATACGCCCCATATTTAACCAATCCGGTGAATTAACCCCTGCACTTCCACAGTGTCATTTTGAAGAAAAGGTGGGGCAGGGACACAGGCAGGGGTAGGGCTTACATGCAACTTAAATAAGCACAGATAGTCCACTCCCTGACTGATGTTTTAAACATTTACATTTATTTCCTTATATAGAGCATTATTTCAATACAGAATTTCCACCATTTTTTCTTCCTTAGTTTCAATACAGGTTCTGTAGTTGCAATGTATTTGTGCAGTAAAATTGTCATACAGTAAACTCTGTCAGGTCACATTTATTTGCTAGTTTGATCCCTGGCTGACTTGGTTTCTAAATCATAACGAGTAGTCTGTTTTTTTTCAATATCGCTCACGTGTAACTTGTGCAGCTTTTTTGGAAGCCATTCAGTCACATTTTAAGGACTTGCCCCTTGCCGTCTGATGATCAAGACGTTTCTGTTGCGTTCTTCATAGATTCATGTCGCACGAAGGCTGGTTATCGCATGCCAAATTTCTCTCTAACATCTGTTCCTTGCCAATAACAGCTTCTGTTGTACAGTTGCCTTGCCTACACTGAAGAGTACCGTTAGCCTTCACAGTATATCTTTGTGAAGTATTGTACAGTTGCCTTGCCTACACTGAAGACTACCATTAGCCTTCACAGTATATCTTTGTGAAGTATTGCTATTCCTCACGTGTTTATGCAGACTGAGACATGCCCAGGTTTTATTCTGAAACATATTTGTGTTAGTTACCCACCTCTTTTGTGAGCACTATTGTTTTTCTCCTTAATTAATGTTTCACCGTGCTGTACTGTGGAAAAGTGACAGGCAAACGGAAAGAAAACTTCAGAATCTCAACATTTCCTCTCGGAGAATGCGACGTGACATCAGTCTCACGTTTCCTGTGGAATCAAATGAAATGTGTCAATGTCGGTTTCCTTTGTTGAAAGCTGTGCCAGCTGATCCGTTTTTGCCTGGTAGAGGCCAGCCAGCGTAGCTACTGCAGAACGCGCAGTCGCTGTGTTCTCAGTTTCTTTTCAGAGCGTCGGGAAACAGAATGAAAGGTAGGCAGGGTTTGTCAAGGTGGAGGTCACTTCCTGACATGGCTTCCTCTTTATCTTTCCTTTTCCCCGGAATTGTTGTGCAATCATTCCAGTAACTGCTTTAGGCAAGAGTGTATCATTTTGCCATTTGTTTATTATGCATATCATTCGAAAGTGATATTGCCTGAGCTGTGAAAGACATGTCAGAAAACAGATTACTGTAATGTGAGAAAGAGAGGCCCAAGTGCTGAAAAGGTTATGTTAGTACCACGTTATGAATTATCAGGAATATTTTGTGTGATTTTTGGCTATGCCGTTTGTGTTTGTTTGTTTTTGTACTAATAGACACCAAAGCAGTGAATTAACATTTTCTGCAAGGTCAAAGTTTTCAGTCAAATTTGATCTGCTTAGCTCTTTAACTGAGGAAATATGTTTAATGTTACTTCAGCTATTTATTTTCAGTTTATACGGATTTAATATCAGTGATGTCTATTGAGCCCCAGGTAACAATTGACTTTCAGGCTTTGAGTTAATAGCCTTGTCTCTGGCTTGTAAGATCAATATTGGTATTAATTAATCACCATTATCAGGAACAGGATCTAGTTCTATTTGTTGTTACATCAGCTAAATATCAATATAGAAAGTGGACTCCCTGATCGTCATGGCAACTTCATCTCTTAGGTCAAAGAAAGTTTATCTTATCTTGCTGCTGAGAGTGGCAAACTGCTTAGGAATCTAGTTTAGACTCTAAGATCATCGATTTAAGCTTTTTTGTTGTTGTTTCGAAAAAAAGAGGGCTGAATTCTAATCACAACAGAGATGTAAGATTTAAATATTGATGTCCAAAGGCCATTATGGGAGAGGGCCTCTGATTCCTCTCTTGTTCAAGTACGTCCTTTTAAGACCCAGAGAAAGCTTTGATTATAGGACTGTCACATTCTAGTATGTCTGTATAGCTAGAAGCTTGTGACTGCTACGAAGGCCTTCTCGCTCTGTCAGGACGATGGCAAACATGCCTTTTTTATTTTTTTTATTTGTTTCTAGTTTTCTTAACAGATCACTGTCAGGTAAGACCTGTTTCGCAGAATGGAACCATAGGTTGTAAACATGAAATAGATATACTGTTACATCTTGGTGAGATAGGCTTTTCAAACACAGTTGTTGATGAACGTCATGACTAATATGAAGCTTTGCAAAATTTGAGGCATAAAACATTTGTTTTGGGAATGAAAAAGTGATGTTAAAATACAAGTGGCAATGTGCAGTGGAGATTGAGCCATGGCTTAGAGCAGAAGGCTTGTTCACGCACGGTACCCTCTGCATCGGATAGAAGACAGCTTGCATGGCTGCAACACCACAGTGTTTTATGTTTTTGATGTAATTATTATTTTTTTTCTGAGCCAAGTATTTTACACCTACGTTTTAGTGATATTCCAGTTTATTTATGATAGCCTAAGGACAAGGGGTTGGTTCAGCATAATTTACTTAATTGTTTATAATGGTTAAGCCTTACATTACTGTAAATTGGAAAAGGTAGCTAAGATCTTGAATCTTTTCTTAAATGATCAAGATAGGATCATACATGATCTTTATTCATGGTTGGGCCCTCTCAGTATTGGAGGATTTCAAAACATACCATCATGTGCACAGAAACTCTATGAACCTAAGTATGATTCAATTATTTTCAATCCAGTCCAGTGAGAAGTATAAAGGGCTTTTGCAACCACTGCAGCCTAAGTTTCAGAAATTTATCAAATTTACATAATTGAGTTAAATAGTCCAGTTGACATCATGCCCAATTATTCGATCAGGGACGTAGCGGACATCACAATGCTGAAACTTGGTCTTATTTCTTTGTCTTGAGGAAAGTTAGTGCTGGTTCACTCTCCTGTTTGATTCCGCCGCAGTTACTGTGCATATCACACCAAGTCTTGAATTTTCTTCGGGGAAGCTGCCCAACCAAACTTTATTTATTTATGTATTTATTTAACTCCCTGGGGACACAATTGCCTCATTTTGCTTTCTCTAGTGTTTACCCCTTCTCAAGACAGGAAATAGCATGAATAAGAGTGAGCAAGCGTCCCTTAATTCCTATATTCAAATAGTAAATTCCTGTTCACCTTGTGACTACATTGTCTTTGTTGAGCAAACATCACTCATTTTAAGTGTTTCCTTAGATATTTTTAAATCAAAAAATGTACCCTTTAGTCTATGTATAACCAACAGTAGACTTCAGTCACTCATCACTGATATAAGGATATAGCCGTCTACGGATGGCCACGGATGTGGAGTTCACCATGTTGTAGAACACTTATTCATCTATACTCCGTGCAACAGATAGGGTATCTCTGGAGGATGCATATTGGAATGCCTTCATTCCTTCCCTTTGTAGAGAGTTACTCCAAGGAGAGGAGCAACACAACCATCACTGTCTCAGTGAAAATGTGATTAATGGAACATGCGATTCACAACTTCAGTCTATCCCATCAAGAGTAGACCAACGACCAAGAAATAATGTGTCCACCGCCCCCCCTCCAATAACCGCAAAGAATGCTGGGAATTATCTCATCAGAACAGTTACTGAAATGTTCTTGTTCTGGGGAGGTGATATCCATGCAGTCATTGTGCACTTACAGAAAAAGACACAGGAAATGTCATCCAGCCTTGATTCAGCTCCTTCCCAATGCCAGTAAAATTTACAAAAAAAGGAAGGGATTAGTGTAATAACGTTATTGATCGAGAGACACAGGTTCCCAAGAGAGTAATGTCTCAAATTCTCCTATAGTATTTAGGCTAAACGCTCAGCAGGAATTATTTGTAGATTGAGGGTGTACAGTGAAAGCAGCACTTTGGATTTTTGGGCATCAGCATTTCCTTGGCTGAACAGCGCAAAAACAGAGACGACCTCATAAGGGTTCAGTGGAAAATTGCTAATGACAGAACCGTAGAATCTAAATTATTAATTTATGTAGAAGGACAAATTCTGCAAATAAAACAAACTTGAAAACATGTTGACACTTTAAGGAGGCTGTGGTTGATTCCACAACTGCAAAGCTGCTCATACTGATGACAGCAGAGCTTACATTTTTAAATCACTTGATTTTACTGATGCGTGTACAAATGTGGCATTATATGTGTATAGCAATGGCATGGGCATGTGGTGGGTTTAGAGATGGGTCATGCTATACCGCAATGCAGATAGATATATTTTAGGACAATCCACCTTAAATAATTCATCCTGGTGTCTTCTGGGAGGATATTATGCATGTATCTATTAAATAAGGCATCCACTATTAAATAAATTATATTTGCTTATTGTTAAATGGATTGTTAATAGATTTACATGACATCACAAAATGCTTGACACACACACACACACACAAAACACTCCTACTGCTGAGGATCAAGGAAGCAGAGGAACCAGACTGAACAGAATATTCCCATCTGACGTAACAGAAAGGTAGTGAAGTGAACACTTAACACAGAAACTTAAGTGTTGATTTGAACATAATGGACAAGCATTCAAAATGCTTCCTATTTCAGCACATAAATGGCACAGCTGAGGTGAGTCAGGTGGGCACAATGCAGATGCAGAACACCATGAACGCCGCCCACAGCCACCTTTTGATTATCAGATATCATTAACAATAGCATAAATTGGTGTAACAATTTGAATCTCATAACCTTATCCGTCTAAGGGTTATGAGATGTGGTTTATTACCCCAATTTGTGCTATAATCACACAAATAAGTTAATAAATATCTAGTAATGAAAAGGTGGCTGTGGGCGGTGGGCAGGGTATTCTGCCCTGTGCTCACCTGACTGATAATGGAGTCTGATGGACTAAAACATTTGCGCTTGTTTTTTCAGTATGTGAGCTTAAAGCTTCAGTAGGCAAGATTATTTTGCTATAATTTCGGCTAAATTATTTACTCATTACATTCCTGCAGCTATCAATAAATCAAGTGTTCTGTGAACAAAATCCGGTTTCTGTGAGTGTCCTGGGTTCTGTATTAGGCTGTCAAAAAATCTCACCACAGTTTTACGAAAACCAGCCAATCAGGACAACTACGTAGCTACCAATCAGGGCAATTATTTACAAGCAAAAGATCCTCTCCATAGAATAAGAACCCCTGCCTGTCTCCGCGCGTGCACAGCCTTTTTTTTTTTTTGCAGCAGCAGCAGCACTTGGAGCAGATATGGCTGGATAGCTTGCTAACGTTAGCTGGCTAGCTACCAAGTGTGTGCACAAACGAACATCCAATTCTACCTTTACCAACAACGGCGTACACTGCCAAGCATACTAAGAAATAGAAGACCACAGCGGAGAGGAAAGAAGTCGAATGGAAAGTGCCTGACTTAGCTGCTGGTGCTGCCGTGGAAAACACAAACAAACTTCCAATTGATATGTCTTACAACACATAAGCTATTACATTATCACTATCAAAGCTCGCTAGCTTTGTTCTAAACAGTCTAGTCTGGCATTAGCTTTTACTGTAAGCATTGAAACAATGTAGATTTATATTGTGCTATTCTTTCACATTTGTATGTTCAATGGTCACGCTTATTATGGTCAGTGTTGTTTCTCACCTGTGAATCAAACATGGCTGACTAGCAAGCTAGCTAGAATGGACTCCATTGGCTGGCAGCGCAGCGGTGCCTGCTTCTGCTCCATAGATATAAAAACTCTGCACATGCTCAGTACCGTGTATGTTAGGAGCATGTGCATTCGCCTGTGCATGTCTGGAGCGTCATTCGTGGGAGGGGCTTAGGAGGAAGATAGGAGGGAGCAGGGGGAAGTCTTTTTTCCTTGTATCTTTTCAAATTATTGTTGGTTCATTGGCATTTCCTGCAGACTTACCTACTGCAGCTTTAAGTAAACTGATGTTGATTCAATGAAGACTGAAATTTTTGCAGTGTGTGGTTAGCTTTTCTATTTTAATTTATGGCTCTATGCACCTCTATGCATCATAAGATTATGGCTCTATGAACCTGTGCGCCTTTGAATGTTTTTTTTTTTTTTTTGACTGAGCGCTTGGCTTCCATAATAGCATATACAGGGCCCTCCACAATTATTGGCACTTCTGGTAAAGATGAGTAAAAAGGGTTATAAAAAAAAAACACTGAAAAAATGAGAAAAATCCCTTTAATTGAAGTACATTTATTCGGAGGAAAAAAAATCCCTCATCAAGAAATAATTATTTTTAACAATTATTGGCACCCTTGCATTTAATACTTTGTACAACCTCCCTTTGCCAATAAAACAGAGAGTCTTCTCCCGTAGCATCGAATAAGGTTGGAGAATACAGAATAAGAAATTGGAGACCATTCCTCTTTACAGAATCTCTCCAGATCATCCAGAGTCTTAGGTCCTCTCTTGTGCACTCTCTTCTTCAGCTCAGCCCACAGGTTTTTAATGGGGTTTAGGTCAGGGGACTGAGATGGCCATGGCAGAAGCTTGATTTTGTGTTCAGTTAACCATGTTTGTGTCGATTTGGATTTATGTTTTGGATCATTGTCCTGCTGGAAGATCCAACGACGACCCAGTTTTAGTTTCCTGGCAGAGGCAGCCAGATTCAGATATAAAATGTCCTGGTATTTCATGGAGTGCATGATGCCATGTACCCTAACAAGTTTCTCAGGGCCTTTGGAGGAAAAACATCCCCACAACATCACAGAACCTCCACCATACTTAACAGTGGGGATCAGGCTATTTTCGGTATAGCCATCCTTCTTTTTACGCCAAACCCACCTTGAGTGTTGGTTGCCGAAAAGCTCAATTTTCGTTTCATCTGACCATAGAACACGGTTCCAGTCAAAGTTCCAGTAGCGTTTAGCAAACTCCTGGCGCTTACGTTTGTGGTGAAATGACAGGAAAGGCTTTTTTCTGGCATGCCTTCCAAATAATTTGTTGGCATGGAGGTGACGTCTAATGGTAGTTTTGGAGACTTGATGACCCCAAGATGCTACTTTCCTCTATAATTCTCCAACAGTGATCCTTGGGGATTTTTTTGCCTCTCTTACCATCCTCCTCACGGTGTGTAGGGGCAAAATAAACTTGTGTCCTCTTCCAGGCAAGTTTGTAACAGTTCCAGATGCTTTGAACTTTTTAAGTATTGCCCTAACGGTAGATATGGGCATTTTCAGGTGAGTAGCTAGTTTTTTATAGCCATTCCCTGACTTATGAAGCTCAACACACTTTTCCCTAATTTGATGTGTGTGTTTTCTTATCTTTCCAATGTTGATGTATGAATAAGGGAATATGGCCTCATATTTATACCCCAGTGAAACAGGAAGTCATGGATTACTGCTTGAAAGTTTCTAAACACTCTGATCAACTTTAAAAAGTAAAATATAAATGGAAAAAATGCTTCAGTTACATTTTGTTCATAAGAATTTCTAGGGGAGCCAATAATTGTGGCACACATGGTTTTATTAAAAATAATTATTCCTTGATGAGGGATTTTTTTTTCTCTGAATAAATTTACTTCCATTAAAGGTTGGATTTGGATTGTGATTGGATGGGTTGTGATTGTGCTTCTATTTTGAGCTGTGGCTATGGTCTACTGGAGGCTGAGTCTACATTAAAAGAAGACACTAACATGAAAAAAAACTTCCTTTACATAAAAATATTGTTAAAAAAATTGTATACTTGTTTCTCACACAACTACTAGTGAAAATATAGTATATATTATGTATCACTACAATCTACTTCCACCCGTTACAAATGGTTTAGTTATCTACCTTTATTTTTTTATTTGCTGAGCAACATAAAATTGACAAATTTTCTGGAAATATTCGCTAACTGACCATCCATCATTATACTGTTTGCTTATACACTTGCACTTTCATTACTAGGGATAGCTGCTACGTTATGAGAAGGATGTGCTTTGTCTGCTCTGTTTTGTAGTCATTGACCTTCGGTATGCACTTATTGTACGTCGCTTTGGAAAAAATGTCTACCAAATGATTGTAATGTAATGTAATGCTTAAACGAATAGCTGTCTGTCAATCCAACTAGGACTGACATCTTTGTATGGGATTTATAGGACTTACATCTACAATAAGTTGCTACTAGCTCCCAGATTAGCTAACATTACAACTTTGCTTGTGAACGTGGATAACTGCACTGAGTAAAACCCGGAACAGCTCTTTTTACTTCAATCCAACGTTCCAGATTTTGTAGGGTTCTGGGTTTTACTCAGTGCAGTTATCCAGCTAACTCAGAAATCCTGCTTTGTATAGTATACCCCCCTGCTAGTATTAATGTGTTGTGTATATTTATTTTACTCTTATCAAAAGCATACAGTTGCTGCTGCTTGTTGGGTTGGTGCACGCTGGGTGGTGATATGTTGCACGTGTTGGGTTGTTGTTCGAATGCTTGGTTGGTTTGTTTATGTTTGTATTGCTCTGTGTGTAGCCTGTTGATGCGTGCTCAGAGTCCATGTGTATAGGCTAGTAGATGTATCTATTATGTGTGGCCTACATATGAATCAGCAGAAGTATTTGTAGTATAGCATGTATTTACTACAAATTCTGGAGCACCACCGCTGAGTAATGAAGCCCCCCCCCCCGTAGCACCAGGAAGACATAAATCTCTGGTGCTGCCCCTTTGTGAGTTTTTTTTATTACTGACCAACAATCCAGAAACAGCTTATTTTACCCCGTAATTAAATGGGAGCTTTAATGTCAGAGAGCAGAGGTGGCGAGGTGTCCAAACTACTGAAACCATGGGGCCAATCATTTTGATTCCTATCATTTTGGGAATTTAAATTATGATTGCATTACTTGGTACTTGTTTATGTTACTTATGATTACTATTATTACAGTGCCCATATGCAGTACCCAGGTTTTCTTGCTCATCTTTAATCAAGGATATATAATCAATAGTATATACATAAGGATGTACAGTATATATATATAAATATATATAAATATATATAAAATCATGCACACTGATCACTGCTGAAAAGATTGCTGATTTGTGACTTATACAGGGGTTTAACCATTTTTTGCTATTCGTTGCTAATGAATTGTAGGACCATGTCTGTGGTTCATTTCTCAGGGATGGTGCCACACCACCCATATCCTGTAATTTACTGAAAATGTATATTTGAGATCTTACAGTGCATTGCTGTTTCTGATGTTTCACAAATCTGTAATGGTCGTTTTCTCCTCCTCTTCCAGTAATAACAGTTTTCCCAAGTTCCTCTAAGATACCTCGTCTTGAATTACATCAGTTTAAACTGCATGTAGCGTTATCCACTGTATACTGCCAGCCAACCGTCAAGCTTGCGTGAACCCTTAATGCATTATTAACTGATGGTATAATTATCAACTTTTGACTTTCATTTTTAGCTTTGCCTTAAGCAAATCTCAGTTGATTTTGCTGGTGTGGAAGCAGGGGTTTGCGTACATTCAGCGGCAATGCTTGGCTGAGGCGTCGTCTTCCGTTCTGTGTGGACCAGCAATTCCCTTTGTGCCGTGCATGCCTGAGATTTGCCCAGACACACATTTGACCATCATCAAGTTTCTTAAGCTTCTGAAACAGGATAACGACTGGGTCAGATGATAAGGGGAGCAAAACAGGGAAAAAAAGAGACCCTCTGATAAAAACTGATTGATTGATGTCTGGCCTCGCCACCATCACAAGCAGTTGACAGTTAGTTTGGGATCAGATGATTCCACTCTTCAGATTGAAGTGAGGGGATGCTAGGCAAATCTGAAGGACAAAAAGGTCATTGGCTTCTCTCTCTCTCTCTCTCTCTCTCTCTCTCTTTCTCTTTCGCTCTCTCTCTCTCTCCCTCTCTCTCTCTCTCTTTCTCTTTCGCTCTCTCTCTATTCCTCTCACTCTTTCTCTCCCTTCTTGCACCTTATTTCTCCTTTTGTTCCTCTGTCAATCATTTTCTTTGTTTCTTTCTTTTCCTTTCTCCTTCTCTTTTTCTCCTTACTCTACTTTGCTTTTTTGTTCCTCATTTGTTCTTTCTTCCCTCTCTCCCTTTACTTCTCTCTCTGTTTCACTCCCCACTTCTCCCTCTCTCCCCATCTCTCTCTCTCTCTCTCTCTTTGGAAAGCATGGAGTGGAATGCATATTCCTCTGCAGTTGCTTATTTTCCATTCTTGAAGTGGGTAGGGACTGGATAAATAGGGTCTAAAAATATCATGGGTTGATAAATACTGCAGATGGGAATTTAAATGGCTATAAGTAAGGCCACACATTCTTATTTACTGCTGGCTCCTATAACCAATATCTCCACCCACGTTCACTTTGAACACTAAATTGTCAGTCAAGTGTGGGAGCGAAATAATAAAACTGGCATAATATTGAAAATAAGATATTACTGCCTCACCGTGGTTGCTGATATATTGTTAGGAATTAGTTGTGACAGTGTTGGTTTGCATACACATCCACGGGCAGTCTCTGGAATTTTTAATTTTTTTCTAATGTCTGGATTACCGGAGACTGCATACACTGTTGTGCCTCCTAAGGAAGAGTGTAAACTCTCAGTTTATATTATCACTTTTTTACCAAAGGGTGATTTTTTGGGGGGGGATGTGTTGAGAGGGATTGGCATGGGAGTGGTCTCTCTCAGCATCTACTGCTCGAAGCATCTGGAAGATCAGTTTCTGGAAGATCAGTTGCGATCAGTCCTGTTAAATTTCATAAAAATCTTTTGCAATGTGGTTTCCTGCGTCGACAGGTAGCTATATTTCCAGAAACGTCTGCACACTTCCAGGCCATGTCTGTGATCGGGGATTTCTGGACTCGGATATTCCCGATTAGGAGACGAGGATGGCAATGTCTGGTAATTTATGGAAAATTTCTGGACGCAAACACATCTGTGCACAAGATTATATCTGTTTCTCACGGTAGACATGCATTCGCAAATGGCCAGATACAGTCCATTTTCGGTTTTGTGCACCGTAGTGCCCACCTGGTAAATTCAGCTTTTCGAGCAGTGCAGTTCGTTGCTGCATTAAGTGTGGGCCTGCAGGCTGCAGAAAGTGGGCTGTGACTACCCAAAGGGCCAACGAGCTGACGAGAATGATATTTTATGCGATCATATGGGTGTGTTCAATGAACCGGGCTGAATTTCACTGGGTTAGAATAAGTATGCCACACCTGCTCCACAAATAGATGAAAAATCATCTCAGGTTGAACCTCTTGGATAATATTTGGGAGATATGTGCCTTCACAGGAGTGATAAGAAAAGACAACTTGACCGAGTTTTACCTGAGGTTCCTCAGTTATTCACAGGAATTATAGTCACCTGTTATACAACAGAAGTGGAAATAGCCCTCGTATTGCGCATCAATTTGAGCCATTCCTTGTCTTTCTAGAGGCAGGTGAGTGTACCGAGTGGTAGCTGCCTGTTGGTGGTCTGCCAACCTTGTAAGATCTGGAATGGCTCAAACCACAATGGCTCAAATTGGAAGTGGATGGGCTATTTCCATCCCTTTGCAAAGTTGAAATGTGAACAAATTATATAAGTTTCTCAAGTCAATAGTATCCATTCCCCTACACCATAAGGACTGTACAATAGGCACTATGGCCATTTTGTATTTACTCCAGGGTTTTTGCCTAGGTGGACATTGATGGGACCAGACCGTTGAAGGAGCCAATCACTCTTTATCAAATGAGACTGGAATGTACTCAGGGCATCCACGAGCGGGGTGAAGGGTCACCTCGACGATACATCAACATATTTCAGCCCCACAGATTTTTCTTTCCTGCTGCTTTGATGATCAAGGATGTTCTCTGGATGAAGGGGTTCTTCAGACAGGAGCTGCAATTCTTTATGCAGTGTCATCCACTAGATATTCCAAGGCAACCATACACATTTTCCAAGATGGAAATAAAGGAAGCCTGAGGAGAATGTTAAGCGGGAAAACCTAAACGCTTATTGTTGCGGTTCAAAGTAAAATGACTGCCTTTTTTGTCGAGCTTCAAGGAAAATGAAAGGGAACAGTAATTACCATAATTACCTCTTAAGCTTTTGACCTAATGGTGGCGGCAGTATTTCTTGTTTATACCACAAATCTGCTATAGCGTCTCTTGCAATGCAGTTCCAAGTAATACTGGCAAATGGTAAAACACGCAAACATTTAAAGTATATAAATATGAAAAACTGATCTGTTAACTGTGGTAAAGGCAATGTTATGGCATAGTGACGTGCAGTCACTTGAAGTAAAGCCATTCGGTGGGATGAAATTCAGAGCAGTACTTTTATCTGTGCAGTTGCTTATAAAAATGTTCCCTGCAATATGATTTAGACCAACGTGGCCTCCCTGTTTAAACAAGCAGGTGGGATTTATTTATCAAATGAGCCATTGGTTTTGTATAAATACATCGTGTTCTGTAGTTCTCCGTGGTGCCACCTTATCACTGCGCATTTCTGTGCCTTTTCCTGCCATTTCTTTATTGCTCTTTTTTTAAACTTCCCTGCATTTATATCTTTAGCTCTCCAACTCATTCTTGGAATTCCGCTGATTGTTTTTTTCCCCTTAAGTTCAAAGGCTGTAAGATTCCTATAAACTTTTTCTTTGAGAAAAAAATTAAATTATGTGAAAACAGCCTCGGTTTGTGCTGCAGTGAACCTGATGTTTAAAGACGTGGTGGTGACCATCCGGTCGTACAAAATGACTCACAGTTAGTGGGGGGGGGGGGGGGCGGGTGGTGCAGCAGCCAGAGAAGGTAAGCAGGAGTGGTGCCAGACCATGTCCCTGTGTGTGTACAGTACCGCAGTCGTTTTAGTCTTTGTTTGCCTCCTATCAACATATCTGCACTATCTCTCCAACTCGCTTGTATAATGTGCCATTTATGGCTTTTGCGCTGGGAGATGTCGCTCGACCAGTGGAATGGCTTCAGGCCTTCCCCCGAGCAAGTGGATTAGAGTGGCCCGCTTCAGCAGGGGCTCGGTGACGGTGTGAAATCAGCCGGCTTCATTGCGGCACTCTCCACTTCCACAGTCCCGCCATCCGCCCATGCGCTGGGAAAAAAGCCTTCCCCAACCATCTGTGAAATCCGGAAAGTCTGTGTCTAAGTTGAGTTCAGATCCCAGCCTTCTTAAAGCAGGGGCCCAGAAAAGTGGACAGGGGTGCCCAATTGGCGGCCGGGATCAGCCCACTGATGTGGCGCTGTGTGCAGAGCGACCCCCGCCGGCTCCCCGCAGGGCGAATCGGAGGTCTCTGCCTTGGCGCGGGCTGAAAGATCTCTGGTTCCTGCTTGCCCGATCCAAATCCTCTTCTCCAGCCGAGAGTGTGGAATCGGTGATGTCGCTCTGCCCGTCCGTTTGAAGATAAGATTTTGATACGGGGCCCTTTAGGTACATCAGTTCTGGTACCAACTGTGCTTCGGCTGTGGGCCCGCGGCTGTAAGCCGGAATCACAAGAATGTTTCAGAACTTTAATCAATTACGATATGAATCGCAGGCATCCATCTATATAAGACAATTAGGATGTTAATCACAGGCATACAACTTGGAGAAACAATTAAGGATTTGGTTGTCTATTTTCTGGTTTATCTATTTTCCATTTTCAATTGTGTGAGGCTTTTGTGTTCCGTGATCTGACACGTGATAATCAATATTATGATGTGACACTTGATCATTTTTGAGTACTTCTTTGCTTTTTCTGTGGTTTTTCAAGTTTACCTCACGGAGAGCTAATTTTTGTAAAAGAGTTGCCGCAGAGCCCACATGCTGCAGATATGACACAGAGAAGACATTTATCACAAGGATTTTATTTTTCTGGAAGCTTTTTCGCCACTTTTGGGGCCATTGTGGTCTACAGTGCGTGGCAGGTTTTTTCCCGCAGTGACATTTGTGAGTTTTTTTATTTTTATAATGTGATCACGTCTTTTTTTTAACAGCTGCATCTAAAATGAAAAGGCTCCTATCATAATCAGGTTTTTTGCATTCTGAACTCAATATTCCCTTGATTTTTTCCCTGTGGCTTTTTTGGAGTTCAGATCCGCGCATAATGCCTTGTGATTGCACAGCATTACCAAGGGTTTGAGATGCAGACTTGGAGTCCAGCATCACATAGTGTTTCCGTACACAATGTGAATCATTCTGTCTCAGAGCTCATCATGGATGGAGCGTTGATTGCTTTTTGATACCCCTCCAACATGGACCTCGTCCTGCATACATCAGCCAATTAGATAGAGCTTGCAGTGTGTGCCTGCACAGACCCGACACTCATCAGAAAATCATGTCTCCGAGTGTTCCAACCGTACTTGCAAAGTCTGTTTGTAATCCATCTCGTGCTGCACTTCAGAGCACAGAAAAATTTTATATTGAAGATTTACATTTTTTAAAAATAGATTTTGCTTAGAAAAACCTTGTTTTTGGGGAATAATTCCTCAGTAGGATCGCACATAGCTGGAAAACCCCTCATATGCATACATATGCTATGCATGTAAAACTTTTTCTCGCTAGCGCGAGATATGTGTGCTTGTTTGGCTGTGTGCCCTGATTGTCTGGTTTGCTGATGGTTTGACATGGTTTTAGTAGTATGGCGTAGATGTTTATCTTGCATCTGACATCTGACATCACTTGCCTTATGGCGCTTCATATTCAAATGCAAAAATGGCAATGTAAAATATATTTAGCAAGAACCTGCTGAAAAAGAAAAATAATTATTACACTTCTATGTTTTACTACCTAACCATAGCATGTACGGAAATCTAAGATGGTTGTACGGGGACTGTAAGGGAAAAGTGCTTGAAGGGAAACTCCTGCATCTGCAAGCAGAGCTCCTCTCCCTGATTTTTTGCTTAAAAAACGGTATATTTAATATAGTTCACCAGAGGATCCAAGGGAGGTTGCGATCCTCAAATGTTCCCCTCATTTTGCTGTGTCATTGCTACTTATGTTTGACATGCACTAACGGACATGAAATTCCCTCCCACACCAAACTTCACTGAAACACTTGGGTACACTTCATGAGAAGCAAGGTAGGTACTACTAAGTCAGAATGCAAATTAGCCTTTAATTAAAGCAGGGCGTAGCAGAATGGAGGTGACTAACTTAATTAGGCAGCACAAATTAGTGAATAATATCACTGGGCACACTTTAATTACATCATTATAGTGTTTCCACTCTGGATGTGTGACTTTGGATAAAAACCTAAAATGTCCTGTCATCCTAAACCATAATGTTCATGGGACGGATTTATTTTAAGACTCAAATCAGGGTTTCAAGGATGACTGATTAGCATTCTTCAGTATTACTCGCAGACAGGTTCAAGCAGGAGAGGCACTAAACATTGTGCACTGTTCAAAGTAATAACCTGTTACAAGTGCCCAGTGGATCTCCAGCATACAGAATTATCAGGTGTTGAACATACATCTACAGTCAAGGAAAAAGGCGACCTACACAAAAGATCACGCCACCGTATCTTCAAGTAATCTGGCCGTAGATCTTAATTCCAATAAAGTGTTACATTTGAGAACAAGACAGATGCAAACAACACTCCACGAGAATTTCTCCAGCCACACTTTATTGAATATCATTTTAGATAAGAAATGTAATCCTTTCAGTGAGATGATGTATATTGACCAGCTTCTATTTTTATCAATAATAGCACATGGGGCTTGAGATGCAAAAAAGAGGGAATAATGATTTGTGTGCTGTGATCAGTCAAAGAGAGTCGTGTCCGGGATTAGCCCATGGTAAAATGCAAAACTTTCCTCTGTGAAAAAGAGAACCAAAGTGGAGCGTCAAATCTTTAAGCAACAGAACTTCAAAGAAGAATCAGCTCTTGGACTTTTGTTTTTAAAAAATTTTTTTGTAAAGGTAAAGGCAATACAGAACTTTATAGAATGAAGAATATGCTTTTTGACAAAGGGAATTAACTGGATTGCATAATATACAGTACATACAAAATAGTATGTATTTGTATGTGACCCTGGGGTAATTTTGCAGTAAAAAAATAAGCATTATAATTAAACCAATGGTTATTCAGAGATCTTGGTTCACAGTGCTTGTTAAATAGTTTCTGTCAGATGTGATCCTTGTTGGCCTTGTATTCTGATTGATTATTTTTTGGTCAAGCTGACACTGCTTGCTTTGTGGTATTCTGCACTCAAGATAAAAAATGGAATATTGCAGATGTTAACAGTCATAACATTACAGTATAACCATTCTCACCGTAAACCAGTGGACAGAGGTTTGAATTTGATTGGAAACAGTGTGTTGTGTAAAACTAGAAAGAGGGGCAGAGTTTGTTATCTCATCTCAGTTTGTATTTCTCTTTCAGTATTAATCCACTGAGAGAAGGAGAGAGAAAAAAAGATTTTAGCTTTTCATTTAGCATTTAAGAAAAAACTTCATTACTTTTACCTCAATTATACTTTAATCGGTTTTCTTTAACTGTTTCATAATTTGACTTGAAATAGCATGCAAATGACATATAGCGTAAAAGAGATTAGAGGCAGTGAGTTAATTTCTCTGTGGGTGACTGGGCATCTGTATGGTGCAGCGTTTGGCAGGGAAAGTTGATTTCCATCCACTGGCATGGCCTGTAAGTGGTGTAGCAGCATCTGAGCTCAGTTGGATTTATAGCCACTGTGGGTGTTGCACATACATAATCATATTGTAAGACTTCCACCATTTTATGGTTTAATGGTCAGACTTGGATGTAATAAAGGTATAAGTACTTTAACCCATTAGTCATTAACAAAATGCCTGGAGTTTACTGAAAATGAAATATATAAAAAACTATATTCAGAACAATATTCATTTTTCTTATGAAAAAGACTGGTAAATTGTTTTGTTGAAAATTGCAGGATTGTTTTCAAACTTAAAAAGTAATTCAAATATGTGGCTGGTAGAGGTCTGGGTTTAAAGACCCCAAAATATGGGTATATCCACACATATATGTATGTATATACAGTATGTACGTGTATATTTGTGTGTATATATATGTGAATTGGGATGGCAAGTATGCCATCCGCCAAGTTACGTCTTGGCCCATGCCTACACAGCACAGGCTTTTCAGGGTTTCCAACAGAAATAATCCCAATGAACACAGACTCTCAGCCCTTAAACACATTAACTTCTGTACTTTCTGATGTCATGTAACCACACATAATTCAGATACAACATCCGCACAATAAAGCCCCATTTTTCTTTTCTTTTTTCTTTTTCTCCTTTTTCCTGCCGATTTCAAGAATAATTCTTCCCATTGGATAACAGCATCTGATCTGCCAATCAAATCTGATCAAAGTAGTCTCATGAAAATACACAATCTAAATGCTTAAGAGGCTGCCTAACTCCCCACAAAGTGGTGGTTACAGCAACGGACTATCATGCTGAAGACTCGGTTTCGAGCGCCGCCATGTTCCTTTCAGTTAAAAACACTGTGCACGTTATGCTTTTCATATATAGGGACGTCTTTTTTATTGCAAAGGTTAAGAAATTGAACAATATGAACTGTTAACTTTAAATTATACTTAAAAGTTTCATATCCCATTCCACTTAACTATATATTGTTTATCTGAAAGTGACTAAAATATAGCTCCGTTATAGCGTTCTGGTTAGCGTGGCGGGCTCTTCCGCCTCAACACAAATTTTATATAATTTTTTACTCATTTATTTTCTACAAAAATGATGTGCACATGTTATGCTTTTCACACGTAAGAATGTGACCATGTGAAAACCTCTGACATAATTTCTTACTGTTAACATTACTCTTTAACCAAGACATGGTGTAGCCAGCTAGCAACATTGTACATTCAACTGGCTGGCTACCTGCCTCACTCTTCATTCAGCTCTGTTCAGTTAAAATTAAAAATGAAACTACATAAATGTTGCTGACTAGCCAGCAATGCCATATGTGGGATCAATGATAATCATTCTCGTTAGCTGGATGGCTAGCAGAAGTCATACAGTAATATAGCTAACTGTAATAATGATTACATTTATTAGGGAACACAAGCGCATATGCCAGCCTTGTCTTTTCGCAACAACGTACAACATACACGATCAAGCATGATGGTCCATTTCACTATTCATGGCCATTTAAGTAAGTGTTTATAACTTTTCCTTATGCAATATTGATATTCAAATGATATCACAATCTGTTTAGGAAATGTCACAAAGGGGGCCATATGGATTTCATGATGGTAGATTTATTGATTTTCTTAGTGACAACGACCACTGCTGTTAACTAACATTACTTTAACTAGTCTACTGTAGCTACCTTGCAAATACATTGCAACGTTTTTATTTAGCTATGCTTATATCATCTACCGATATACAAACCATTAGTAGTCTACTGTGTATACAACCCTTTAAAACATGTACCGTCATCCATTTAAAAATATTGCAAACACTTTCACTTATTTCTAGTTCATGGTAAAGGACAGAATCCACGCCTATGTCTTTCTCTGAACTAGAATGTATGTGTATTTGCAGGTATTGTGGATTCATAAATTTATATGTCCTATCATTGTCAGTTAGCTACTCATAACAAACACAGTACAAAAATAAATTATATCTCAACAAAAAATGTTTTCAACGTACAAAAAACGTTACTCACACATCGCCTACAAAGCACTGCATGTAAGTCAGTAGTTGACTTAAACTTGCTCAATCTAGGCCTGCCGTTAAAAGTATTGATATCTCAATGAGGCCAAGTTACACCAAACAATATTGCCTATCGTAGCTCACACTAATTCAATTAGCTATTCTAAAGCAATGCTACTCAATCTTTCCTAAATTATCTCATATAACTTGGCTCTGTATTTTTTTCTTTTTTTCTTACCATCTGAAGAGAATGTGATCATTCAAACTTTTAATGTCAAATAACAAAAAATTGCCTCATGGAAGAACACATAATTTCACTGAATGTTTTAAACAGTTGACAAAAAATGACACTCCTTAAAACATATGTTTATACTTGGTTGTCCAGTAAATTGACATTTATAAAACAGACATTTATACCAAGAAACATAATTTAATAGAGAAAGGTGGGATGAATAAGTAAATACAGATAAAAAAGTATAAATATTTCTACCTAGTAAATAGCGTAAATATTGGATTTTACAAACCTATCCAGACATACGTTTGCCCCATTAATGTCAAATAATAACAAGTGTTATTTGTGAACACAATTTTGTGAACAAAAGAATGTCTATGCTCTCTGTAGGACCACACAGGCTTTTATTCAAATACAAATATTCTTAATAAATAATAATAATAATAACACATGCTTTATTTATGCTGTGCTTTTCATAGACCCAAAAGCACTGCATGCAGACAATTGATCAAACATATAGTCTAGTCATTTATTTTACATTTCTAAGTGTAACACTTCTGAATTTTAGATTATTTCCACTATAAATTATTGCCATTTGATGCTTTGATGTGGCACAAAAAGTTTGACCACATTCTATTCAGATGGTAAGATGTAAAAATACAGGGTCAAGTTACATTCAATAATTTAGGGGAAGCATTAAACGATTGGGAAGCATTGCTTTGGAATAGAGATAGTTTAATTAGTGTGAGCTACGATAGAAAATATTGTTTGTTGTAACTTGGCTTCATTTTGATATCAATACTTTCAATGGCAGGCCTAGTCTTTGGAAGTTTTAATTAATGACTTACACACAGTGCTTTGTAGGCTATCTATGGGTAACTTGGCATTTGTGTATGTTGAAAACGTTTTTTTGTTGAGATATACCCCATGTGTATATACATATGTGTGAGTATGCACCATGTGTGTATGTGTGGATATACCTCATGGGTGTATAAACAGTATGTGTGGATATAATGTTTGTATATTACCAGTATTTTTTCTTTCACAATGTTATTAGGAACTCAGTCATCAAGGTTGGTTGCGGGGCTGTCACGGTGTCCAGGGTGTCCCTGTAGGAATACATAAATGGAAATTAGGTATATGGGAAAAAATGTCCCTTTACTGTCATAAATGGAAAATATTGCATGACAAATGTACTTAAGGCAAATATACTAACACGAAAGTTTGAAAGGCTAAAAAAATTAAATGAAATATGAAAAAAGGTATTGAAAATAAGAAAAATTTAGTTTTTCAAAGCTTAATAATAGATTATTTATTTGATCTATTACTTTATTGCCTAGAATCTCCCTATTGATGAGGCTGAAGGTTGATTTTCTTGAGCTTGGTGGGTATTGTTGCTGGTTCGACCCCGCTCGTCCACGCAGATGCAGTTTTTGCAGAGATGAGAGAGATTTGAGAACTGGGTTACCCGGACCGTACTGTTAGTGTTCACTCTCTGAAGCAGGCTTGTTTCTTTCTGTCAGTCAGACCTGGGCCTCAGCTCCCAGATGATTCATCTCATTGGGGGCACTTTTATCTTGACTGGCCAGACCAATGACCCTTGGGCAACAGCGTGCTTTGTATCAAGAATCGACAAGATGGCACTGGAGGAAGTTAGCTGGTGCCATCCGGCAAGTTCCATTTTATAGCCACTGTTTTCACAACCATAATGTTTGAAAATTTGAAACTGATCCTGGTTTTTTACCCACTTTTACCCATTATTTCTGGAAACTTATCCCTTGATAGCCATTGAAAAGTAAATCTATTTTGAAATGCAAATTAAAATACCAATAGATCCAGGCTAAACAAGAGTTGCAAGCATTGGTAAAAGTGTTCTCTATATTCCTTCACAAAGTAATAGCAAGGTACTTCATGTTGCACAAATAAATACTGTATATTGATTTGAAGTATGTATTCTTTGCAGTCATCTCACTTGATCTGATGCATACATACAAAGCCAGTTCTTGTTATTATCAAATTGGACAGGCAATGTTGTATGTAGTCAGCTTATATATATACTGTATATATATACTTGTCAATATATTATATAAGTAATCCTAGACAGATATGTCCATATCAGTGTGCATTTCTGAGCTAACAAATGCTGCCCTGTTGATATTTTTCTCCACTCCTTGCAAAAATTTAAATATATGTGCTGAATTTCCTTTAAAGAGTAACTTGAAAGAAATTAGCCCGGGTCATACACACCTCTGCCTACTGCTGATAATGCAGCTTTAACCTTCTGTTTGGTCTTTGTTGTCTGGCTTTCTTTTAAAATAACAGTTACCGTGCATTCGCATTTGCCACTGCTATACTGGGTTGTTATTATCATATTATATAGGCTACTTCTTCAAAAGTTTTAAGGTGTGAGTTACGGGAGTTCCTATCTTTCACTTTGAGAGCCAACATTCAAACAATGTAGTTGTAGGCCCTGATTCAACCTCATTTTAATGTATCTGTTCCTTAGAGCCACAAATTTAAGCCAAAAAACATTTTCTTCTCACTTAACTTAGTTCGGAACGGTGCAAATGTGTCTTTCTTTAGATTCATTATTTAAAGTTGAGGATAAATCGCTTTGCTTTTAGCCTGAACGGGGGTCTGTACAGTAGCTCTAAAGTAAAACAGTGTGAATTGGGTGCGAGTTGGAGCCAATGTTGGCCTGGTGTTGCCATTGCCACACTCCACTGTTAAACAGAGCACCAGACTGTGACATGAGGGAGAGACAGATGCCCTCGAAATGTCCCTGCTGGGGTGTGATCTCACGCCGAAGCAGACGTCCGCACAGATCCTGGACTCCCATGTTTGAAATTTTGACAACAGCCGATCTCCCACTCTTCGAGAGGCATGTGTGTCAGGTCTTTGCCAGGAGTGCAGGGCAGCTTGGTAGGCCAGCCGTAACTCCAAAAACACCTCAAACCGTCAGTTCCACTTCAGAGAGCGATTTTATAGGTGCTGTTTAACCCCATACTGTACGTGGTGCTGATTTAAGAGGAGCTTTTCAGTCTCAGGTGATGTTTAGGCCCAGGTTTAATCAACATTTGTCTATAACTTCGACTTGCAAATAAAGACAGTTTATTTCTTGCTTTTTTCACTGGGAACACAGTTCAGGCAGACAACTCACGATTGAATTAAGCAATATTTTATTGAGATTTACAGTAATGGTCAGTCAATCTGAAATTAATCCAGGCCCTATACTTTAGTTCATGAGGACAAATGACCGGCGTCTTTCCACCATTGCTGGTGAAATCTGGTAGTGAGATTTGTGACACTACAGTTGGGAATTTCTTTCGCTTTGCGGCCCCCGGCTTGCCGTAGATCGTACTGAATTAAGAGATGAGGCACAACAAATTCCAAGCAATTGCTTCCCGCTAAACCGGCACGTCTTTACGGATTTAAAGCGTAGAGTGCTATTCCTAATACCATTATCCTCTCAGCCCTCGGAAAGAATGTTCCCTTTCACCATCCAAAACCACAGTGGGGAGAGGCAGGCTGGGAGCCTGTCTCAGTTGCATAGACCCTGCGTTATCAGCGCCAGATGCAGGTTGACTTCAGAGTTTCAATGGAAGGTAAAGAGAGGAGAAATTAATGAGTCCCATAAAGGCTTACAGGATAAATAATTAGGGAACGGCGGAAAGATCCGTCCACAAAAAAAAAAAAAAAATCCCTGTGGAAAGTTTCCACTGCTCGTCGGGAAACGCCGCTGATGTTATTGAGATACACGCTTCATCTTCTTTGTTTATTTGATGGTGTTTTGGAAAGGATTTTGCCTCTTTACTTTGCTAATGTGTTGCAGTGTGCATGACCTTGATATTGCCACATACAGTATAATTGATGGTGGAAATAGTACACTACAACAATTGGACATCAAATAAAAGACAGGAAATTGAGACTTAATTTATAAGACTCTGGATAGTGCATGCACAGAATCAACGAGATCTGTATAAAACTATACTCGGCATGCCTATCTGCGGGAGACCTGGGCTTTAATGATAATGGCAGTGGTCTGTTTTAAGTCACATGATGTGGGTTTAACAGACACCCTTGATGAGGTCACTTTGGAAATGGAGGGAAAGGTAAAAGTAAAGCTTGATATTTAATTCTGAAGGACTCACATATTGTGGAATTGATATGCATTTTCACTTGACCCCTGTCAGGGAATCCCTTGCACACTTTTGGGAGGTCCCTGCATGGTAAACGCATGGGTGCTTCTTACCTAATAGCTGGAGACGATTACCTGAGACCCATCTTTTTGGTTGTAGAGTATTTATGTTTGTAGAGAGAGACAATAACAAGATAAACATGTTCTATGCCAGCATTTCGCTTAATAAATAATTTTGACCAAATCATTTTTCAATTTTGAATGTCATCATGTGTAAATAAAATTAAATGGTAACACACATATAGTGTATATACATATATATATATATATATATATATACATATACAGTGAGCACCATAATTGATTGGACAGTGACACATTTTTTTGTTATTTTGGTTCTGTACTCTAGCACTTTGAGTTTGAAAGGATACCATCTGACATATCAAACGAGCCTGAAACCATCACTCTGCTGCCAGATATGCAGTAGATATGGATGGATCACTTTAAGGGTTGTTTTTGACAAGTTTTCCTATTGAACTCAATGGAAAATGAGTCAGGAGAAGAAATCCTTCAAGTTATCCATCCATATCTACTGCATATCTGGCAGCAGAGTGATGGTTTAAGGCTTGTTTGATACGTCAGACCCTTGATGAGCCATTTAGCCAACCATGTGTTCCATACTGTTCCAGTGTAATTTACAGCTAAATCTAGTCCCACCCCCTAATTCCCGTAGAGATCCATTCAAATGCAGAGAGGTTCGTTAGTATCGCTTGTAGGAGTACCAGAAAATAAGATATCAAGAGTATTTTGATATTGTTGTGTCACAGACATCAGGAAGTCATGGCATGCAAAGGATATGCGACCAAATATTTTAATTGATTACTTTATTCTACATTATGTTAAACTTTCCAGTATTTTTTGATGCCTGAAAATGCTGGGGACTATGTATGAAAGGTTCTATAATTTATAAACGGTTCATCCGATATGGATGAAAATACCCTCAAATTAAAGCTGATAGTCTGCTCTTCAACCTCATTGTCATTGTATCCTTTCAAACTCAAACTGCTAGAGTACAGAACCAAAATAACAAAAAATGTGTCACTGTCCAATTAATTATGGTGCTCACTGTATATATACATACATATACAAATGGTATGTGTGTGTGTGTGTGTGTGCATTGCAGACAGGAAAATCTGCGTTCCTTTGGTGACAAAGTTAAACATTCAGTGAATACATTTTATTGATTATTCCTGAACACTTTTGAGGGCTCCTTATTTGAACATTTCAGAAGTCCTGACTCAAATGTCATTCCTTAACGCCAGAGGACATTCAGCCTTAATGTACAGCATGTTCAATAGGAGTGTTTACACGAGGTGTGTCTCTTGGGATTCCTTACTATTGTTGTCTTACTGTACTGAGCAGTACCATGCGCATTGTTCTAATACTCCACTGACAGATTTAAAAGAGGAGTGAGTTCTCTGAAAGACTCCCATTATCCTCAAGTCTTTGATCGCTATTCATGTTTCTGCACTAGGTAATCTTCTCCTCTAATCTCATTCAGAGATATAAATAAACAAGCATGGTTCTAAATGAGAGAGAAAGCACATCGGTGAACATTGGGGAGGATTATGGTAATGTGGGGATAAGTAGAGGTGTTTAAAACATGCCATTTTTAATAAGAAAGTAACTTCCTGGGAAAATAACAGATAAATTCTAGAGCCATGCACCATATTTAGACAAAAATGAGATTATGAATGTCAAAAATGGTAATTTGCTCATTTGCTAAAAAATAAAATCATAATTTTCTAATTGGTATGCATGGCCATTGCATTTTGAATACCTCCTATCCTTACAGTAGCAGGTCTATAAAACAGGAATCATGCAGCCTTAAGATTAAAAGACATTTGGCACACTTGGAAAAATGAATATATGAATTTTGAATCCCTGAAAGCACTAAATAATAAGTATTACAGGTTTGTTAACAACCATGCTTTGATTGGCAGGCAGTTTTTTTTTTTTACCTCCTCTTAATTGAATAACTGTAGAGGCCTGGATTCTATCACCGTTAGTTCTTAACTTTGGCTTGAAAAATGAATGCTTGATTTAAAAAAGTGTTGATTTAAAAACACTATTTTTATCATTCATTTATGAACTCTGGCACTGCGCTAAACTTGCGAACATAAGTGAAAGTCAAGGATGCGTGTTTGAATCCCAGCCTGTTTACATTAACGCTTGTCAGTCCAACTGAAGTATTGCCTGAGATTCTTTAACATATAATCAACACTGTTCCCAATAACCAAAGATGCTAATTGATTTCAGGACGATAAAAGAGAGTTTTTCTCTTTGATAAGCTTCACTCGTTTCATATTTTATATGTAAATGAAAAGAAGACTACAAGGACTTTATATAGTTGTAGTCGCCAGTGGCTTCCCTTTTGACACAGAGCCTTACAAAGGAAATGGAAATTCATCCCATATACCTGATCCATAAAACCCTCTTTGAAATGGATTGCTGGTGCTGGTCCAGCCTGGCTCGGGCAGTGGCGATTGATGGCACGGCATACGGGCACATAGATGCTTGGCCCAGGCTAGGCAGTCCTGGGCCATATCAACGGGCGCTTGCCTGTCCTCGGGGACCTCCAAAGCCTTTGCCCGTCTGAAGCCCAAGTGATGGTGTTGGCAGCACATGTGGGCACGCGAGGGTTTCATTTCAGTGGAATCGGACCTCGATGCTATCGCCCCGGGCTGCAAAGCGCAAAGAGTCGGCAGTCTGACCCAAATCATTGTGCTTTCCACGGATCCCTTTCAGGAGACCTAAAAGCGAGCTACAGCCCAGTAATCTTTGGCACGCTTTTTTCCATAGGTTTTTTATTTAAATGCAAAGCGGTTTGCCGTAAACTTTGTCTCACCTGTTCATAGCCACGCGGTTTGGGGTTTTACTTCAACCTTAAGTGAGATTTTGCATTCTACGAGAAGTTATTTCTGTAAACGTGCAGTACATAGGCCAGACTGCTTTGCGCTTTGATAGAATCATTCCCCAAGTCATGTGTGTGTGTGTGTGTGTGTGTGTGTGTGAGCAGAATCACAAAAACCACAACCCTTCCAGAAAAGTTCAGTTACTTGTAGATGAGTAATTTAGCGACTGGCTAATGAAATGGCCTTTGAATAGAAGTTGAAAAGAATGCAGTCGGTTTAGCTTAGCAGAAAACACAGCTCACAGGGGGAAAAGGAAGGTTGAGGATCAAGCTGTTAAAACGGGTCAAATCCAAAGGTAACAAATGCATTATATTCACTGAACTGCAGGTGTGAGGCATTGCTGGCATTACATATCTTTTGTCTTTCATTATCTTTATTTTCTTATTATTTTAAATGTCCGGATTTTTTTTTTTTTCCACCAGCAGCTTTTTTGATATCCATTTAGATTGGGGCTTCATTAAAAAACCTCAGACAATAGAGTGACTTCTAATTAAGAAGTGCCGCATCTGGCCTCTGGCACCCTATCCCGTTGTTCCATCTATTTTGCTGGGGAGAATTCATTTGTTTCTTAATTAAGAAAAACACCAATAGCGTGAAAAATCTGCTTATGGTACCTGAATCCTAATTAGTTAAATAGTGAGGGGAAGGGGAAAACACATTCCAGTAGCCTTAGAAATGAACTCGGAGCTGATAAAAATGAACTAACTACCCTTGCATAAATCGAAGCTAGGGAGAAAGTGTACCATCATTATGGCTAAGACAATATGCAAACTATCTTCAAAGAAATCAAATTGCCGGAATGTTTTCATTTGCATGTATTAACCATTAACATAATGAGGAGAAGTGACATTGGACCCGGATTGTGTGTCTGTTCGGATTGATAACTCCACCGCATCTGCAAATAGTCTTCCACAAAATTATGCTAGCAGTCAAATCAGCATTGAACTGTAGAGCATCCCCCACCCCCCACCCCCCACCCCCTCGAACAAACCTGCTGCAGTGTTGAATCCGTGCCATCATTCTCTGACAGCTATCCCAAAACAGGAAGGGGGCTTCAAGTCATTGTCTTTAAGCTGAGACGGAAGGGGGGGGTGGGTAGGGGGGCGGGCTTTGAGGGGAACCTGGAGGATGCGCGTGGCGGCTGGGGACGGACCCAGAGTTGCGCGCGTTTTCTCTATCTCCCCGAACATGAGCGCCACGCTTCCAGGATGCCACTCGCTCACTTATCTGCTCCGTTAAGATTCGCCCCGGCCGACATCGGGCCGGTTGTGGGCGGCAAGCCAGCACTGGGCGTGTGTGCACGTTTTTTGCACTGTTGGCATCATGCAAAACATTTCACTGTTTTAATATTCAAAATGATATTTTTTACATGCCATTTCCGAGGATCAGGCTCTTAGGTCACATTATTCAATTAAGTGTCTGTTTAATACTGATACCAAAGCCGGGCCGTGGTTAGACTTATCACCTTTTTTGCAGATCGGCGTTCCCACAGAATGCCACCATAAAGATTGCCTCAGCTGTAATTAAAATGGCACGGGGACAAATTTGACATCGACTGAGAAGCGCGGAAATGGGAAAAAGGGGGTTGAGAGCCGCCGCTGCAATGCCGTTGCGCTGCACTAAAAAAAAGGCAACATACATTTTTTACGTAGAGATGTATCTGAATCTGCCGTCAAGAATCAAGGTGGGAAGGAACGCAGGTGTCACATGACTCTTCAAGGTCCTTCGAAATCATGTAATTTATGCTGCCCACCTGAAAACAGCTTTCAGGAAGGGAGGGGTGTGGATGGGGTCTGTGTAACAGGCCTGGCTATGTTTGCCAGAGTCTTGAGCAGGACCTGGTAGATACCGAGGATAATCTGTCATGGTGCTGACAGGCATAGGGAAATGAGTTGGGCCGAGCCAGGCAGCATGGTACTCTAGGATGGCACGGCGTTGCGGCTTTTGGATGCCCTCATCCAGCGCCAGGCTTCCACAGTTGTGTGTTTGATGTACGATTGGCGGGAGACAGGGACACGTGTCCCCCGCGTCTCGTGGCGGACGTGTTTTTCCACCGATCCAGAGTAGATGGCGCGTGACTCACGTTTAGAAAAAAAATTATAAATGGGGGGGGGGGGATCAGACGAAACCAACCGACAGTAGGATGAGGAAATAAAAGAGGACTTTTGGTGCAAAAAAAAAAAAAAAAGGATTTCGACAGAATGTTTTGGGGAAGGTTTTTGGAGCTGTCGCCATTGTTATCGCTGATAAATAGTGATGTTTTTACCCGGGCGTACATTTCTGTGAAATATGCGAAACGTAAACCGTGCTAACGATTCCCTTAATGACGTGGATCTTGCTTTTCTCCCGAATCGAGTCTTAGCGGGGTACGCGGCTTGGTTACGTCTCGTATCTGAATATTAAAGGGAGTTTCAAGCTCATCTGTAAATGTGATTTTCACATATCACGCGGCTGCAGTCGCCAAGCTGCTTCGTTGCCGAGCTTCTGAGCGGAAAAGGGAGAGTGGAGAAGGGAAAAAAAGATGCACATATGGGTCGCTATTGATGTATTCCATTTCTGACCTAATTTAAATCCCTGCCAACAAGCTCATATGCATACTGTACATTTGCTAAATTAGAGTGTGTATACCCTGGCTTCTCCGGGAGACAGGTGTAAACAACACTGTTGTCATAATGCAGCACCGGTAAATATGATAATCGTGTCGCACGGCAATAGAGCACAAAATAATTTGGACATCATTTTGATGCCTTGGGGCCCATGGGAATGGCCCCCAGAACGAAGGTGCCCATTGACATGCCGTACACGCCAAGATATAATTATGGCCGCCCGTCTTTGTTCCTCCGCAGCTTCCTCGCAGAGCACTAGTAATTTGCTTGTAATGTGGAAGCATTTTGTAAAATGTAGTCTGTGATATTTAGGTTTGGATATTCTCAGTGGATTTGATGGAAGGAATCATAATGGAACAGCCCTTTGTTCCGCTTTCAGTATCTCAGCTTAGTAAGTAAGAAGAAATGCAGCACTACTACTGCTAGTTTTGCTACTGGTCTTATTACCTGTGTTCCCCACTGCTACAGCTACTGCGTTTGCTAATATAATAATGTTATTAAACCTGGGCATCAATAATAATAATAATAATAATAATAATCTGGCAATCGTAACAATAATAATAATAATAATAATAATAATAATAATAATAATAATAATCTGGCATCACATAAACCAATAGATAATTTTGGTATTCAGATCCCAATGCAGGTTCAGTGATCAGTATATATATATTTTAAAGCTAAACAATCTAAATGGTTTTAAATAAATTGAGTTAACTTACCTGTTTCTTGTTCTTGTAAAGTATCTCACAACCTTGTAGGCATAACTTTCCAGACTATATTTAGCCACTGTATTTCTATGTAGCTTAGAAATGTTACACGAAATAAAGTACATTCTGATTATGTTCATATATTTTGTGTTGATAAAGCATGATTAATATTGATTACTTAATGATTCATTATTTATTAAATAAATCAGGGTTGATATTTTGCCTGGGATAACATTTCCCTGTGCTGGAACTTTGTTAGGTGTATTCATACATTTTTATCAAAAAATGAGGAGGATATTTGTGACCTTAAAAAGAAGAAGATGCTTGCTAAAAATAACCAATGTGGTTGGGTTCTGAAATGGTTGGTGAACAAGATAACAATCCTCACCTTTGTAATGTCAGTATCACCAGGTCATGGCTCTCTCTCTGTACCTCTCACTTCCTCGGCATGTCAAGGCCTGAAACCGCTGAGCGGGATTGTCATTTCTGAAGGAATATTTTGACAGCACCTTCACTCCGAGCGTCTCCTTTTAAAGGTCAAAGTTATGCGACTTCCATTTAATGTGTGAACACTCGTTCCCTATGGAGCAGGTTCAACAGCCTTTTGAAACGGATCTGTTTCCTCCTTCCATTAAAAAAGTCTGTTGTTTTTTTCCGGAGCTAGACATGTAGACCTGTCACGAACTGTGGGTTCTGCCTTTGCTGCTTGAAGAGCAATTAGTGCATGAATCTTTGTATGAATAATTTTTTTGGACAGTGGGATTTCAAGGCGTCAAGATTTGTGTTTCCCTGCAATGTTTTCATGGCTTTTTTACATAAACCTTTACATAAAGTTTATAGCAGTATTGTTTGCAGAATTCAGATTCCCACCATTTTATTCAATTTTCTGAAGTTTTTATTGGATGTTCTGTTAGATGTTCGTGTTTGATGTGTTTTTAAATTGCTTGCAGAGACAGGTTTTCATTCTACGAGCTCTTTCAAGTAAGAATCTTAGAGCACATTACGTTTTCCTGTTCCGCTGCATCAAACATATTGGTAGTCCTTGAAACTCAAAAAAAGGTTCATGAAGGAAAAAAAAAAAGTAATGTTACGCAAAGTTACGGACAAACTGCCACAGTGGTTGGGTGATCTTGGATAAAATGATGTTCTTGAACAACATCAAGATGCTGTGTGTGACTTCCTCCCAACTGTTGTACAACAGTAAGAATCAATAAAGGTAATGATTTAGGAGAGGGTGAGTAATCCAGGTGGTCAGTGTTGACAGTCCAATTAGGACATTCGTCATTGTAACTGAGATTGCTCGCTGCTATGTTAAAGAAATAATCATACTATACGTGAATGCCTCTGGGAAATAGGGATAGTTGCTCATTTTGTCATGCAAACACTGAGAGCAGGAGAATTCCATTCCAAGAGCCCTACCTGGGACATTAGATTTCTGTATAAAGATTGTAGGTTCTTGTGAGGGAAATATCCCCGCATGATGTGAAGGTAACTGCAAATAATGAGTACTTGCCATGAGATGATAGATGAATCACACTTTCTAAGTATAATCTATACTAATATATATTTTTAAATACCTTAGGAGTATCTGAAAATGGCAATCGTTTGTACATTTGTTAATATATTGAAACATGTTGCATCTTATTCTGATCTTGTTAATACATTTTATTTCAATGTATTGCAACTGCATATATCCCATTTAGATATGGCCATGCCCTGATGTCATAACACACCCAGAAGGTAGATCAAGAAAGCCTTCAATACAAACACATCATTTCACGCAAGGTGCACCTAGGCTCACGCCCCTTTAGACAGCCATCTTACTCTGTGCAGCTGCTGTCTAACGAGAGAGAAGGAACTTGGGTCTCTCTCAGTGTCTGTAAGAGAGACACTGGCAGAATGCTAATCATTTAGCAATAAGCTTCACATGACCAAGATCAAGAATTTAAAAAAGTCTCTCTCTGTTTTTAAAGGACAGTACTTTGAATGTCATTTGACAATTTCCTTTTAATTAGAACTAATTTACAGAAAGATGCCCACCAGCTAATCTTTACAGGATAATTAGCTTCTATTTTCTTTACTTTTAATTAAAAAGTGGAAAAGATTTAGCTGATCCATAAAGAATTGTTCTTTTGAAATGTTCATCAGACTTCACACTTTTTTTTTGGCATTGGTAATATTTAGATCATATCAACTGTGCAGTCTCCTCTGAGTTATAACACTGAATTTTTATCCGGGTATTAAGAATCGGAACTATCAATAGTCAAAATAGGAACCAGAGGCAAATTAGAATTAAATTAATGATGAATTGCTTGCAAAAGAACTCCCCTACCCCAACCCCCATCTTTTAACATGAAAACGAAATTGACATCTGTAGATATATCCATTCCATAAATTCTTCCTTGATGAAAAACATGTTAATTTTGCTCAACGCGAGACAATAATACTTTTTTTCTGAAGGCTCCTCATTTATTTAGATGAAAAATATTTGTCATGATTTAAAGATGATTATTTATAAAAGAAGATGTTTAAATTATTTTTGCAATAGAGGTGTTAACATTTATTGTTTCACATTAAGTTGTCCAGAATTAATATTCTTGCCATTTCAGATTCGATATATGAGAGCGAATACGGTATGCAGTTGTACTGTAATTATATCTCAAGTGAGGGGAATACTTGCCAAACAAACAATTCTAAGATGTAAATGTGGCATGCTTTAGTTTCAGATTTATAGGTTTAACTTTTAAGTGTGTATCGAGACACCGCATTGGGAGGTACATTTAGCAGCGGGGGACCATGGCTGGCTGTCTGTGGTAGCTGCTCATTTGATTCCTCCGGCTGAACCCAGTAGTAGAAGATGAATGCTACCACTTAGCCATGATGGCTCCCAAGAGGAAACTAAGCCAATGATTTGATCTAAAGCAAAGGTTAAAGTGGGAAACAGGTTTATAACCCATTCATTACGCCTCTGAAAATTATGCTTTTATTTTTGCCCCGGCTTTGAACTGCTTTATATGTGGATATATGTGTGATGCACTTATATGAATAAGCAAATAACTATACATGGTGTCAGATTACCTGCCATATTTGGTGAGTATTCTGTAAAATACATACCAAAGTATAATAATAATAGCAATAAAAATTATTAATATTATTATTATTATAAAAGAAGGCTATTTAGCGTAAGCTGCCTCCTCACTGCATAAGGCAAACATTTTGCAATATATATTATAATTCCACAGCCTTTTTGAGTAAACTCTTGAGTTAAATGAACTTAAAGATGTAAGTTTGTACATGGCATTGTTAAAGCCAAGTTTGTGTAACTTATTATTATGATTTTAGCCAACATGTACAGCTTGTTTTGTTAACTCAAAATTGTTATTGTATTCAACATGTTGCCCAAAAAGTTGGGTTTCCTCAAAAAGGCTTTGTAAAACATTACCTCATTTTTTAAAGTTAGGGGAGCCAATTTTTTTTATGGTCTGCTCATTGTCTGCTTTTCTGCTTGAATGCCTCACACACCTAAATCTCTGAATCCCAATGCACAGGCACACGCATCTTTCGTTGGTGTGTAATACTTGGAATGAAACAATGTGACTCGTATAAGATGTGCTATTTCCAGTTGGATGTTTTTTATTTATTTAAGTAAACCGAGTTATCCAGAGATGCTGGCATCTGCCGCAGGCCTACAGCCTGCGGGCAACACTTAGAGGTGCCTCCAGCATTTTAATGGGTTAGTCAAATGCCAGCATGTTGTCATGCCATTCCAATTCAAATTAATTGGATAAAGAAGTAAGATAGATATTCCTTTAATATCCTCTCAAAAAAGAGCAACAAATAAAACAATTCAACTTAACAAGCTATGTCATATTCAAGTAAAATTTAAAGTTTTTTTAATTTATGCAGTTTTGTTACCACTGTATGACTTTTTGGCTCTGAAAAACTGGACCAGTGACCAAACTATTTGTTTATCTGCCTTCAGTGAATTAATTTTACTGTAGAACAAATTAAAAGGGTGTTTTCAACCATTTGTTAAAATACTGTACATTATTGCCATAAATAATACTAAGATTAATTGTATGAGTTAGGTATATAGGAAAATAAGTAAATTCTTATTGGAAATAAATCATTCTGTGTAATATAATTAATTGTCTTGATGTTCCATTACTATGTATGGGCTTAGTTTCGGTGAATGCCATTATTAAAACAACAATAGCAACATAAAAACATGGTGCAAATAATTTAAAGGGTACTATTCAAGATTTTTTGTTCACCTTTTATTGTTTTGCTATGTTCAATCTCTGCTCAGTGACTCTTGTGTAGATCTTTAGCCATTTGTGCCGTGAATCGGCTGTAGCCTATTGCGGGTTTGTCTTCACCAAACAGCTGCCGTTGTCGTCAGCGGCGGAACCCTTCCTCTTTCCAGAGGGGGCGTGTTTAGTCATCACCGGATTAACTCCTCCTTTTTCTGCTGAAATTTACAAAGACTTTTGGATTTATGCTGCAGATTTTTTTGAAACAGTTTGTTGACTGTTGATTGTAAGTGCCTGAATTTAGGAACGCAGCCATTTCTAATCACCAGAATTACATTGCTTAGCAACCGGAAAATCAAGTTAAACAATGCAGCCGCGTATTCTCGGTCACAGAAATCCGCTCTGAAAACACATCAATCGCTGCTGATGCCGTTCCATCCCGCTCCGTTCACACACAAACAAAATGAAGGATTCGGAAATATACAAATGGTAATTTCTTCCTGACTAATGTTGCGACATTAGCTTCATATTTAGTCTGATCACAGTGTGTAAAACTTGAGAACAGTCTCTTGTATCTCCGGCACAATGAAGTATTTCAAATATTATCCTTTGCAGGTTCCTAAAAAACATTAATTCAATAATGGTTAGACTGCTGTCTGTGTTATTGCCACTAAATCTGAAACTAGACAAAACAGAACTGGTATATTGTCTCTTAGTTACTTAATTACAGTGTTGTGTACTTAGTGTGACAATGCTAATTATTTTATCATTTGTGTCTATTAAAAAAAAACATATTTATAGAACAAAGAATAGGTTCAAATAAAGTATTTTTTTCTTCATCTTACCACAGTGAAGTTTGCAAACCTTTTATTTTTCCAAAGCCTCATAGTTCCCAGTTACACAGGCTGACAAGTCCAGGTTTTTCTTTTTGTTTACCCCCAAGAATCACATGGCTATCCTCTGCAAAATTTGAAGAGCTGTTTTTGTGTCAATGCTGGAAGATTTGAGAAGGCAGAGTTCCAGCTTGGCGTGTTGAGCCCTACGCTACACACAAAGTTGGCAGTGGTCTTTGCTGGAGCGAGTTTGACCGAAAGGGTATAGGGCCATGTCATGCATTCCTGTTTAATCTCAGGTGCTGGGATTTATCCCCAGGCCAGCCTGATCACATGTTCAATGGCCAGCCAGCATAGGTAGGAGCAAAATGATTTCCATGCACATAGAGATCTGCTGCTTTGTTCTGTCACATTCAATTACCTCACCTCTAATTAGGAGCTATAGAGAAGGCCTGGTTTGTGATCCGGACATCACACTGTGTAGCCTGCTGATAATGTGTGGTGTCGCTATCAGAGCCCGACCACAAGCTCCCTGAAACGCGGTGGGGTAAAAAAGCCAGGCATGAAATTAGCAGTCGCTCAAACCGGGCCTGCTTGTTTGTCTCTTGCTTAATTTTTCTGTGAGTTTGGTGGAACGTTTATTATTGTGTGTGTGTGTGTGCGGGTGCTTGTGTTAATTTGTATGTGTGTGTGTGTGTGTGTGTGTGTGTGTTGTTTGTATGTGCAAGTGTGTGTGAACAGTATAATCTGAGAAGTCTCTTCTCGGCACAAGCTGATTGTAGATGGGGGAATGTACTGTAACATGAATTTATAATCCATTTTTATATTCAAATTATTATCTGCTTTTGGAGTCCTTTTCTGAAAGACAGGCCACATCACGGCATCGTCTGATCGTTCAAAAATGAATCAGAATGGTGTGCGTACACAACCGTTCTAACCAACATCCGCCATTGGGCCCTGTTTCTCAAGCTTTTCCAGACATTAACGCTTTCCCCCTCCGCTAAAACTGGATCCGTAACTGACACAGGGCGCGGCGCGAACAAAAGACGGCCTGTAATCACAACTCCATTCAACTACGAATGTCTCTATTAGTGCCAGCTCCTGAATTAGTGTTTGGACAGGACAGAAATTTCCTCCCCAGCTGAGTATTCAGAGCGAGATGGAGTGAGACGATACAGTCCTAGCAGGCAGGGCTACAGTGGGCACAAACAATGCCTGCGTTCTGAGATACACAGGCCCCAGACTAGGTGTGTGACAACCAGAGGGCTGGAGTGGAGTCTGCTTCTTTCTTTTTGAGGGAGGCTAGAAAGTGCAGGTATTCTCTGGTGATCATTTAGTGGCTCGGCGCAGTTTTTTGTCTGTTATCGCCTGAAAGACGTACGTGTCTGTGCGTTCCCTGTTTGTTACTACTTTGTAGGTCAGTGGATCAGTAGTGGCCTGAATGATTGGGAGCTGTGTGAAACAGTCCATAGGCGTGAAACTTCGCTCCCGCATATGAGGCGTGTCATTCCGCCACATTTCGCCACGTCGTGGAGATCAGACGGTATTTTTATTCACATCGAGCCGTCACCCTTTTCGACGTTGTTTGGTTTGCCTCCTCTTTCGTTGACAAGGAGGGGGTTTTGTTTTTCAGTTCAAACGCATGTTTGGCTTTCGCAAAGACCGATCGTGTATCGTTTTCGGGCGTCTGCGTATTTACGTTGGAAACGGGGGGAGATGACCCTGCGCTAATGGTGCTGAAGAGATCCAGTGTTGAGGGGGTGAGGGGTTGATAAGGAAGCAGGAGAGCGTGCATTCCTCCAGACCATTCGTCGCCCCTTATAGAAATTCGCCAACATTCATGGGTCATATGTATCGAATGTGACAGGGTTTTAAACAGTACACAACTAAATATAGCGGAGACGCCGCTATCAGAAAATGAGTTAGGAGTGCGGTGGTAGTCGTTTAGAAAGTCATTATTCTTATCATTGCTGTCTCTGAAATTATTTCAGCTCTCTTCATGCAATGAATACTGTATAATAAACTAAACATGTGGAGAGGGATCTAACTTTAGTAATCTGCACAGGTCCCAGCAATAGCCATCAAAACAACACTGATACTTTTTAGAAATGTTTCAAAAGACCATACATTATTTACTATTAGCCATCAGTTACTGCACTAATGTGCACGGTCTTCTGAGTTCCGTACAGAAACGTGGCCATACAGCACACCTGACATGCTTTTCACGACTTCCATCATAAATTTGTCTTTGCGTTGCAACTGCTGGGCAAATCACTCTCCTGCACAGTGTAAAATCACGTTCATTTAAAGCATGTGCAGCGCGTTTGTGAACTGGGGCTACGTAAAGATGATGATCCGATTAGTACATGTTTGTACATAAACATATTCTTCCCCACATTCATGAAATCCTCAGTTGTATCAAAACAGGTTTTTTTTTTTTTTTTTACATCCCGCCCAGCAATCTCCGCTGATATTCTGATATTTATCTCAAAGCATCATTTTAAGCACCAGCAGACATATTGAGTCACTTCAGAATTTGCTTCGTTCCTTCAGAAAAGCGGTACAAGACAGGAGATAAACATCACAAAAAAAAAACTGTATCCTAATTTAAAGCCTCGCTCTCCCTTCACAGTGTCTATTAGGGATTCGCGTGCTAATTCGTTTCATGTGCGGCGCTCCTGCCGATGTAGCGCCCTACAAAGGAGTAATTTATAAGACTAATGAAAAGAGCAAGCAGTTTGTGGAGATCAGGGGGTCTTTTACGAGTCTGCAGCGGAATAAAGGCAAGCAGGGCGCGTGCACGGCGGAGTTTTTGAACTGAAATTATTGCTTTATTAGGCTGAGGGCCTCACTCGCGTTACAATAGAACAAACAGGCAGAAAGGTGCTGAGAGGATATCGGTGTGCCTATTCTGTCTGAGCACAAATATGTTCCACGAGAGGCTGCAATGTAGCTCATGTGTGACAGGATGATATCAAGGGTGTTCGTTCTAAGCATCAGAGACAGCTAGTACGATCGTTCATACAATTTTTTTTTTAAAGTTTGAATCTTGGACAAAAAGAGCTCTGAGAAGAATAAATAGCACAGTAGGGTCCGCCTCAGAGTGTGTTTTTGAAATTGAACCAATCTTAAATTTGGACCTGTACTAATGCTTTAAAATGCAAATAATTTTTATTTTTGTATTTTTTGGAAAACATTGGAGATTATTTTTAGTATTTTTTTGGTGGGAGGTGTGTGAAGATGGATTATTTTTTGAATTTCTTTTTGGTGGAAGGTGTGTGAAGATAGATTATTTTAATGTAATTGAAATGCAGGGTGAAACATTTTCGTAACTAATACAATTCAGGTAGGAGTAATTCCATCAACGCCCTTGATTGAAGCAAAATAGTAATATGCAAATACCAGAAAAGATGTACAGCTACAAGCAAAACTCTGAAATCATTTAGATTTAAAGAAATAATATTGCACAGAGGGGGAAAAAATTAATCACACAGAAAAATGTCTCCTTTAAGATTGCACTGGTGTATTACCTGGGGGCATGGAATGTAAATGAAAAATCAACATTGTACCCTCTGATAAGGCTAACAAATTAATAAGAGTATTTTCTTTCTACCTCCTGTGCCGTTGCTCATGTGAAAAGTCATGAGGCACTCCGAGTGGAACTTTTGTCGCTCGGATTGGATTCGTACTAGAACTCCGTGTAGCAATACAACCCAAGATTAATTAAGGGAGCTCGCTAGAAAACTGAAAACGGAACTGGAATCCCGACACGTTCTCCTTTCTCAATGGCGAGATGTGACAGAATGGATATTCAATAACAAAACTACTCTGCAGAAGAAAGAGGCAACCTTTCAGCCATCAACATGACCTTCATGAGAGGAGGCTGATAAAGTTTGTTTTACTTGATGATAAGTTGACGTATTTTTGACATCTGTTGAATTCGTGCCATTGGATTCATGGCCTCAGGTGACAAGTAACAGATAATGAGATAACAGCCCTGACCTTGAAATGGTATCGTCAGAAAAATCTAAATTCAGTCAGTACTTTTATGCTCTCCATTTTTCTGTGTGTTACAAGTTGAAGCACACATTTAGAAAACTAGTCAAACAATTACCTGTGTGGTGAGGGCTGTTCAACCTGTTAGGTATGTGAGTTTAATAGAAGGAATGCATCTGGCTGGGAAAGCTATATATATATTTAATTTAAATCTAATTCTAAGCACTGTGCATACATTATGGGGACATATTTATATATACAGGGCAGTCTGTAAGTATTTGGACAGTGAAACAATTTTTGTTACTTTGGCCCTGTACTCCAGCACACTGGATTTGAATTGAAACAATGAATTTTAGGGGACCAAAAGTAACTTGACATAAGGGGAATTCCGACAAAAAATTATGCTTGATTTGTAGAAGTGTAGCTGTCCTCCTGATTAAAATTAACTCTTTTCCAACTCTATGCATGTAGTGAGAGTAGAGATATAGCCCAAAACTGCTGCACATGTACCAGGTACCTGCTTTACTGTGAACTACAAAGGCGGGGGCACTTACAGTTTATGGGCACAGGTTGCCACTCCCACTGAATACAACGGAGGGGCTGGGCGTTACTACTAATCCTGGAAGCGGTTCTTCTACTTGTTGGCGAGCTAGCCACTACAGTTCTACTGAAAAACATGTCAGTACCATTAGCTGGAGTCTCCAGAGAAAAATGGGGTATTTTTCCACCCTTCATTTATCTACTTTAGGTATAATGTTGGTATAAACATATTAGCTAGCCTAGCCAGAGGTCTGCAACACTTAGGCCATGTTCACACTTGCATTTTGGAGCTCGACAACCAAAGTTATTAGCTGGAGTTGCTCATATTCTGTGTCCATTCACACACGCATATTTAGAAGACCAAGAACGCTTACAAGTATGAACGAGTAACGGGACTCGCTCCTGTATTTACAACGCCGTCAGTAAGTTCATAATAGCACGATATTTGCTCTGAACGTAAACCTCACATTTCAATTATCGTGCAGGTGCAAGTGTAAACGTGATCTCCAATGTCAACAAACATGGAAACGGCCATTCAGTTTTTGTTCATCTCTGAAGACGTGTGTTTCCACATCTGATCGGGTAGCAAAAGAAGCAAAGTCGACTAATGCTTCTTTTAACAGTAGCCTACTCAACATTGCCCTTAGCGCGCTCTACGGAAGTCAGGGAGTGTTGCGCAATGACTGCGCATTTGCTACCAGTTGTCAACTCCCGTTCCTGTCCACAACTAAGCTCATTTAAATAGGAACAGGAGTCAACTTCAGTAGTCGCTACCTGTTCCGAACAGGACTCGTTACTACTAGTCGCACTCGTTCATAACCGTACTAAGTGTGAACTTGACCGGATTAAGCACTAAAATGAGGAGCGACAACCGTATTTAGCTGTAGTGTGAACGGGGCCTTATCTCCTCCCGGTCCTCTGGGTCTCTTACGACAGTTCATTTTTGGGGATCCAGAAGAATGTTTCCAAAACACCCTCATGCATGTGGTGTTCAAAATCAGGGTGTTAGTCAGACAGATTATTCTTTATCTGTTTCTTGCCCTACAGACTAGTGAAACTGTGCCCGGTTCCACTCATTACAGAAAACACTTCCCTTTCTGTTGGCATTGCGGCACAGTTACCACGCGTACACTACCAGTTATCGTTTACGGCCAGTGGTTGCGCTAGAATAAATCACAATCTGTGACGCATGTTTTTAAAACAAAGAGCAGAACATTTTTATTAAAAAAGATATGTTTTAATTCTTTGCCCTTGCTCTAATGTTAGCTAAACAAAAAGGGCTAAATTTGTGACACGATATTTGATATTATTGTCCAAAAAAAAAAAAATGAAGAATCATATGTTGTAATACCCATAAGTACCCACAATGTGGCACCATTAATAGTGTGAACTATGCGCGATAGCCATCAGCTGAGATCAATAAAACAGATCAATCTATCGTTTAAAAATAATGTATTATTCAAAAACAGTTTATTTTAACACCATTAATGTAAAGGAAGGATACGTACAAAGTAGCAATCTAAATAAGGGATAACAAATAAAAAGTTGCACCAGCTATAGGTAAGATCAAACGTAGGCTAGTTAACGTTAAGTGTTAGATATTACTAAATTAAAATGGGTTGCAGTGCCCTCCCTCTCCTACTACTAATACGATTGGGGGGGGTGTGTGTGTGGTGTTCTCAAGCGGTTTGCTGGGGGGGGGGGGATGAATTAGGGGGGGTTCAATTCTACAAAAAATTGTGAAAAAAAAAAAAAAAAATCAGAAACAAATTTTTTTTTTAAATAAAAAATGGGTTGCACCACACATAGTTATTACATTGAGCTTAGTAGTTACTAAATATTTACACCAACCCTATGGAGGGGTAAATCGTGGCGTAACGTTTTTTAACCACCGGCAAACAAAATTAAAACAGGCCCATTTAGAGCTGCCATTCGGTTGTCTCGAGGAAATATCAAAGTAAATTGTAACGTAACAGCTGTTAGTCTAAATTGTTACCTCCACCGTTTTTTCAGAAAACATTTTTAAAATAGTTGACGTGTGTAAAAGGTTCCGTTTCAAAACAAACTTCTTTAGGCTGTAGTTCAAAAGACATGTAAGAAAAACATTTACTTTTATGTAGGGTAGGCTACTTTCCCACAAAGGCTATGTGTCCAAGCATCAGTATGATAAAAATGTAAAAGCTAGAGACACACACAAAAAACTTAAAACGAGATTCAGACACGCTGGCGAAAACTCATTAGAAAACAGTCAAACAACATTTTCAAAGCAGCGGGTATACTACAACACAGGATTACTGATTACAGGATAACATGGAAGCTCTCTTTACTTCAATCCATGTTCCAGATTTGGGAGGGTTTCAGGTTTTTATTTTTCTACGGTCTATTGGTTTTACTCAGTGCAGTTATCCAGCTAAATCGGTAATACTGCTCCCAGTACTATTAATCCATTGCAACTGCGCAGATTTGGCTAAGCATGGCAATAGAGACTCGCATTTATAATATTTCTACTTTGTTGCAAGGTTTGTGCAGATTTAACCAAACTCGAATGTGAAAACAAACGCGAGCTCCGCTTTGTTCTTACTGCGCTTTCCATGTTATAGCCTACTAATAATGACTGAAGAGATTCTACTGGAAAAAAAACCTCAAAAGCAAATTCCAAAAACGTCATGAAATGTTCAAATAAATGGTGTCTACAAGTGTTTTTATTCTTAGAAGCTAAGGTTAGAGTTTGTTCACTTCTTTGGTGGTTTATTGTGACCTAGCTAGTCACAGCCCCGACAGTCAGATTCATACATGGTTGATCAGTGACTGACGCTCCAGTTCAGGGGCACGCTATTCTACAATAACAAGTCGTTCTCTGCATTATATGTTCTGCCTCTTAAATATTTTTTTTATTTTATTGTTGTAACATTGCACTTCAATTTTTTATTAAACAATATCTTATTGAATCAAATGTATGTGGTGGCCTTTTAGAATACACAATTTTAATGTGAAGAGTATTGGGGCTATACCATCTTGTACATTAGTGCTACCAAAAACTGACTGCTGGTAGCCCGACATTGGGAACACTTTTCAAAATAATCGGCCACTTCAGCAATTATTCATGGGTATCGTTATTTTATCGGGGCACGTGAGGACGATTATCATGTCCAACCAATATCGTGTTGCATGATAGAATCCTCATATCGCCCAAGCCTACTACTGTACACTTCAGAATTAATCCTGCTGCTGCCATCAGCAGTCATATCATCGATGAAGACAAGTGAGCCAGTTCCAGTGGCAGCCCAAGTCATATCACTAGGACTAGGGTAGGGGGTGCTTTGGATCATGAGCAATTCCTTTCTTTCTTCACACTTTCATCTTTCCATCACTTTGGTAGAGGTTACTCGTCTCATCTGTCCTTAAGACCTTTTTTTCCAGAACTCTACTGTTTTATTTATTTTTTAGCAAACTGTGACCTGGTCATTCTGTTCTTGAGGCTTACCAGTGGTTTGCATCTTGCAGTGAACCCTTCAGAGGTTATGCTGGTGTAGTTTTATAGTAGTTTTTCTCTCATTTATAGTTTTTGACACATCTATGCCTTCAGCCTGGAGAGTGGTCTTGGTCTGTTCAACAGTTTAAAATGTGTTTTTCTTCACAATCAAAAGTATTCTTTGGTCATCCACTACAGTGGACTGTCATGTTGTTTGCTATTGCTGAGCTCACCAGAGGGTTCTTGCTTTTTATCAATGTACCAAACACTAAATACATTTTCTCTGATCAATTTATTCAGATTTTTTAATTCAGAGTGTATGTGTGTGTATAAAAATGTAAGCTGCATTTTCTACATGGTTCACCCAATATGGATATAAATACCTAAACTGACAGTTTGCTCTTTAACCTCATATTCATAGTTTCGTTTCAAATTCAAGTACAGAGCCAAAACAACAAAAATTGTGTCACTGTCCATATACTTACGGACTGCACTGTATATATAAATATGTCCCCGTAATGTATACAGTATACACAGTGCTTAGAATTAGATTTTTATAAATCTGTTTTACTTAATCTCCATAGTTTCTACTCTACAATTTTAAAGCAGGGGGGATTGAATAAATAGCCATTCTTTTGTCTACAGTATGCTCGCAGGACAGATTTATAGTTCATGAGGAAGAAAAACAGGAAGTGGAGTTGGTGTGTGTGTGTGTGTGTGCGTGCGTGCGTGCGTGCGTGCGTGCTTGTGTGTATGTGTGTCTGTCTGTCTTTACATGCGTGTGTGTACAGAGGAAAGAGCTGGGCATTGTGTAGATGTGAACTGGATTGTCAACTCCCCCTCTCCTCCCCTCTTCCCTTGGCCAATCTGAGCTGCCAACGGTCTGAACTCGGTTGTGTCTGACAGCAGAGTGGAGTCGTGCATGGTACCTTAGCCATTCTTCATTTTGACTAGTTTCCCCAATGTTAATGGCTGCTGTCTTATTTTAAATGCCACTATTCCCATCCACTGTCAATAGCTGATTGCAAACTGACTGACTTTGGCAAGTTAGCCAAATGCTCCTTACTCGAGGCTTGAACATTCATATCCTTCCAGGGATTCAAACTTATAACAGTCGAGTTATGCATGCCTCTGTGCACTCTCTTGAGTGAACTTGTTCTTTTCTCAGGGCCCCTAGAGGATGGTCTAGAGGAGGAAGAGGAGGAGTGTGTCTCGGAGGAGAATGAGCTCCTGGCCAAAGACGAGTTCTCCGTGGAGGAGAACTTCTCCACGGACTTTGAACCTGAAAACCTGAGCTGCGAAGACATGGAGTACTTCTGCAACAAAGGTTAGCCCCTTAGCCCGACCTTATCCAGATTAATATACCTATCCTTCTTTGTTTGCATCGGCTTTTGCAACTTCAGTTTTCAGCCAGGCCAGTTATGCACTGAAAGGGGCCATGACATTTCTTGAAGTCAGTTAAGGTCTCGCAGAAGAACCATAAAAAACACAACCCCACAGATGTCCTTGATGAGCACTCGTGGTCACAGGGACCATGTTTGTTGGGGTCACCGTGGAATATGTTTTTTTATTATTATACAGGAATGTCTCCAGCACGCTCCATGCTCATCTTTGAAAAGAGGTCTGTTTGATATCTGATTCCCATAATATATCTGAGAGCTGCGGCTTGATCTCTGAGAAATGGCACCTACAACCCAGATTGCTTCCAGCTTAGCGGAGTGATTTTTTGGGGGTGTTGCCCACAGAAGAACAACGCTTATATTCGTGCCAGTGCCTGCTTCTTTCTTCCCCCCTCCTCCCACAGCACCACCGGTGGGGGAACTGCCTTCAAACAGCTAACGAAGCCAAACCCACCAACTCCACTTTGGACTCCATTTCAATTAGTTTCTTATTTACCTTTCGGTCACACCTTGCCGTCACAAGAAGCGAATTTGTGGCGTGCTCCAGGTTACAGTGTGAAGATGACAGACTTGTCATTTCTTCTCTTGTACACTCAGGTCCCATGATTTCTCCACTGTAGGCGGTTTTAAGATTCAGAAACTTTCAGTGAAATGGTGAGGCCCAACTCACCCCCTGTGATTTATTTAGCAAATGGAGAATATATGCTTTGAATGTCCCCTTTTTCCCCCTCAGAAAGAAAAAAAAATATAAACTACCCCAGGGAGCATTCTATCTTTAAAAGTGAGATTTTTTGCATTTTGTATTGGCTGTGCTCAATATTAATATTATTTTTTTTAGTTATTTGAGAAAAAGGAGTGAGGGCATAATATGTCAGAACATTCATTCTGTTGAAAATGACCGCTAACCCCTTCTTCTCCTTAGTTGAGACTGTGCATTGTCACTCATATTCTGGAAAGAATTGTTTTCAAATTGTGTGTCAACTGTTTGTTGACATATACAATATGTGCCATTTTGAAAATTCACAATGCGTTTAATTTCTGATTTTGTGATTTATTTATTATATCTTGAATGCATTATTTATTTGTAAACTGAACAGTGACATTTAGAGACACGAGTAGTAGTTATCAGATTCATAAGAATCTCAATGATTGTATGGCCACCATCTGTGCAGAATGCAGTATATTCGCAATCAATATGATTATCGTTATACCAGCTTTCTGGTAGCGCTGGCAGTCTATATCCCTGACTTTGGCCCTGAAAAACATTATAAAGTGAATGGGAATTACATTTTCCACACATATGCTCAAGGGAGCTGACACAAATTCTTCATATTCCTGAAAAGTGTGACTTTACTTCAGTTTCTCAAAGCAGGTTTTCATTCTTGGATAACACCAAAGTTTAGTTCATCACTTCAAAAGCTCCTTTTAGTTTTGGAATGTCTATGCATGGAGTTGAACTACTAATGAATACAAAGTACCGTACCAACTGTTTAATTTCCAAGATTCTTCCGTAATCTTTCCTGTGTCATGTACAAGCTGCCTTTGATTCTTCTCTTAACCATCTCTGCTAAGTCTCCCGGGTCTTCATAATACCAATGTGATATTCTCGGTAAGGTTTTCCTTTTCTGTGAGTGCTAGTTCTGAGCAATCAGGTGTAGTAATTTTCTCCTCATCCCCTCCTCAATTAGATCTCTTAAACTAATTTAACCGTATGTCTGAGTGGCTTAAGTTCCTCCAACACTTCTGCAGAAGTGGCCCAAATTAAATGGCAACACAATCCTGGTGGCATTAAACGGTTTATGTATGTTACTCCCCAACTATGGGAAGAGAAAGAGAGACCCTTGATTAACTAAACCCTCTCAGATTTGATGGTGCAGTATAATTAGCCCAGTGTGGAGTTGAACGTGAGGGTTTAAAGCAGCCACTCATCCCACGGCCTTTATCTCCTCCTGCTTCTCTGTGAATAAGGTCTCCCGTGTAAGGTTTCTCCACTGAGCAGTCGAATGACTCTCCGGTCTTAGCTTAGCCTTGTATCTGTGTAGTCACTCACTGAAATGGGCTTGTCAGAGGGACCTAAAACCTCCATTAAAAGTTTCAGCCTATAATAGGTATTAAAAAGCTGTAGGCACACAAAGAGGAGCACCAATTTTCATTAACATATGAAGCACTTATTAACTTTGATCAGAGTGCGGTGAAGTAGCAAAGCGGCTTAAAAGCACAAAGGTCAGGAAGTTGAATGCCACCAAAGTCTAGCCCATTCGCCTTACCCTTGCATGCCAAAAATATATAAATAATAATTTTCCTCAGATTGCTGTTTTGAGTACCTTGAGGACTAGCAGGAGATTTGTTCCCCAGGCCTTAGACCTTTGTCCTACTGTGTGTCCAACTACCAGTGTTGACTTAGTGCATCTTCCTGCTCTCTTGACTTTTGTGCGTCATTGATTGGAGGAAGGCCCAACTGACAACTCAGCTCCACGCCATCCACCCGAACAGTTGCTCTTGATGCCTCCACCTCTTTGCTCCTTTAGACTTGAGCCCTGGCTCAGCTTGAGCATTTAACTATATGGGCTTCTTTTGTTGGATCCATAAGGAATGAGTCATTCCTACTCAATGTCAGTAATGGCATTTATTGGTATAATGCTTGTGAATCTGAAAAAGGCTTAATGTATTTTTTTTAGTTTGAATTCACAGCATAACTGTAAGTAGCCTTAGGAAGTGCAGGCCAAAGCAATGGTTGCCAAATGGGATGGTGGGGAGCGACTGTTAGTTGATTGGTGAAGTACAAATGAGTCACAAGATATGCATGAAAAAAACTATTTATCTACATAATACACTCTAGAAAATGGTAACGTGGCAATTTCAAATGTACTACAAACATGTACACTAGTATGATCACTGTATATATCTGTATGTTAGTTTGTATGTTACTGTGTGCAATTTTTAAATGTTATATTTTGAACATATGTAAAGCTAATGGGTGGGTTACAGAAAATGTATTCACTCGTTAAGTGGGTTGTGAACCATTCAACTAACGATCAACTATTTACACTCATGCACTAGGCTAATGCTGCTTTGCAGCTACCTTTTACGTGGTAGGCTCTCAAATTTTCATGTTAGTTAACATCCTGTGTATCATTCAGATGGCTAAATTCTCTCTGGTGAGACTCCACCCCCATCCTAACAGTATCTATTTCTTACAGTTTTATATTCATGTGGCCCACTAAAGACAGAGGCTTACCACTCATTGAATACATCTTATGTGTTCCAACTGGCATTTATCCTATTTATTTTCATGAAGATGTTACAAATACAGGACTGCACAGTCTAAGCAATCCCAGGAAGGCTTTGGCTATTTTGTATTCAGAACAACATTTAACCAATCCATGACACAACAGATTGTGTCAGCATTAAGCAGTGTGGAAATCTTAAACTATTTGGAGAACATGTTTGCTTCAGGAACATTGGTGCTTACTCGTGTACCATGAAATGATGTGAGTGGATCTCGTCGGTGCCTTTATTTCTTTATGGAACAGCTCTGAAACAACATACATTGGTGTGAAATGAGGAAGCCACATTGACTGTGGAAACCAAAGAAGCCCCACATATGAGTACTCTGGTAAACTGTACAGCTCCTTAAGATTCGACCTTTGCGTCTCCTTGGCGATTACAGAATCTCTCCTCAAACAACTTCCTCTGCACGGCCAATTTCACATTTATAGAGGTCTGCTTGTGAGCAATACACAGACCATAGATTTCACAACAGCGATTTATAGCCAATTGTCACACCATGTACCAGCATTTTGCGAATGATGTCATTTTATTTACTGAATGGCATCTTTTTTTTTCCAGAAATTGTGAAATTTCACCTTGCTTTTTACCTTGCCATCCTCCCCTTTTTACAAGAGAAAATAAATATGAGTGAAGGGCCTCAAAAAGTCAATTAAAAAGTAGATTTCTTTTGCAGGTCCTAGCTACATTAAACCAATGACTGATTTTGTTATAACCAACCACAGTTTATTTTCTGCATAACCCCATAATTAAACCAGTCACAAACCACATTATTCCATCAATGCTGAAGAAGCCCACGATTAGGACTAACCAGCCAATAGGCATGTACAGCGGCCCTTAGTTTTTCTTCTGAATGAATAATTGAAATCAGAGCTCCAGTGACGCACTGCCATAAACAGAAAGTGGCCAAATTAATTACACTAGTCTTTGTGCAATAGAGAAGTAATAGGAATCCTCACGAACAGTAGACGGTCTCAGTGTTTCGTCCCGAATGGCAGTGTACGGAATGGTAAATGCGGAATTCTAATGCAAAGTTGATGCAGAGAATATGGGAAAATGCTAATTTGCTGAGCGATAAGATGAATCGAGACATCCCTTTAGCCCCAGTTAACTCAGTGGAGGAAATTAATCATTAATGTTTGTTAAGTATGACAATCTAACTGGGCCAGATCTACATGCTCCGAGACTGAATCGGAAAGAGATAACCGGCTGCAGACAGAGAGGAAATCTGCCAGATTCTGTAATGATGGGAATTTAAGGGCCTGCTCTAGCAGCTTTAAAGAGACAGTTGCAAGGCATTTTGCTAATAACCTCACAATGCTGGAGAGCTCGGCAGAATCAAGCTTTTCCCTTTTTTTTTTTTTTTTGCAAACTCTGGAAGCTGATAGTGAAGCAGCCAGGGATTGTACATTCTATGGGGTATGTGCATAATAGCTTATTGTGAAGCTCAACCTGACAGAAATACAGATACCGTTATTTACCAAGGCATAAGTGTTGACTGGGAGTTGTTTTTTTCCCTGTCGCTTCAGCATTCACCATTAGAAATGAAAATAAAATAGGTCAGAACGCCCCCATTTAGAATTTTCATGTCATTAAGGAGGTACATAAAAGGACATCATACCATTATAGTGTAACTTAAATCTAACCCTTTGCCAGAGCTCATGAAGAGTGTAAAGAAATTGTGAAAAAAATATATGTGGAACAATTGAAATGGACACATTGTTATAATATTTATAATTTTCTTGACCATTTACAATAACGGCACGCAAAAAACATTCTAAAGAACCGAATGGTGACCACATTGACGTACATTCCCAAGGCAACGGCGAGCATCGTAGCGGAGCACCAAGCTCATGTGAGAATCTGCTTCCTTTGATTCCCTTTTGACCTGGGAAAGTGCCTGTAATCTTTCCAGCTAGGAATTATAACCAGTATTGTAACCGTCATTTGTACTCAATTACGGAATTCACATACTCAGTTTCAAAAGATGTATTACTGAGAACACCATGGATACTATCCAATACATACTTCATTATTTACAATATGTTTTATAATTGAAACATTTTATTCACAATTTTAAGCCAATCTCACTGCCACAATATCCTCTGTCAATTCAGGAGGGTGGACCAGCGTGTGTGAACGCCACTTTCAAATTCCCAAGCTGGTCTGCTGTAGCTACTGTGCCGGAGGACTGCACAGTTAAGCAGGCAGACTGACCAACCAGGGGAGCTGTTTAGACAGGGACAGGGGTTTACCCTGGTAACTGAAACATAGAGCCCGTATGCCACTCAGGAGCACCCCCAACATGAACAATACATACAGTAATCATAAATAGCTTGTCGAAAACAATATTATATACACTTATAATTTTTGACGTTACTGTTATTTGCATGTAACCACCATATATCTTTTGAATGAGAAATGGGGATGGGGAATTCTGCCGAGAGCCTGAAATTTTATCTGTAGCATAGATGTTTTACCTTATACTGAAAGGAAGTTGGAGACCCCCCTCCCCTCCCTCCATTCCCCAAGGACATCATTTGTTTTCATGCTAAAGTGATTAGATAAAGGTTATCATTGGAATGTATTGCCAGAGGGATCGTGCAGTATGAGGGAATCATCACACGTCTATCTGCAAGACTTTCCTAAAAGATTCCACCTTTCTGAATTTCAGTACGTCGGTGTTCGTCAGCTAATTAGCAGCGTGGTCTTCTGCACCTACCCTTGGAACGGTGACTTACATAGACCAGGCTTCAGAGATAGAGATGTACCATTATGTCATGCTTCACAGACCTGTAGCGTCACATTTAAAACAAAATAAAAGGTTAAAGACTTTGAGCAAACATTGCGGGGACGGTTTGGTCTGTTGGCCTTCCTCACGCTGTGTTTTTATCATAGCAATTCAAAGGTAATATGTTGTAATGTGATCTAATATACTCATTAATCTTATTGTTCAATGTATAAATCTCGGTTCAGTGGCAAAGTATTTGCTTTGTGGCAACTGCACACGCAGCAGGAAATGATGCCACACCAGAAGGACATGCCATGCCTCTTTTTACGGGGGCTGGGAGGGACCCAGAAGGTTCTGCACTTTGGTCAGCTCCGCGGGATTAGGGCCTCTGAGTCCCTTATAGTGGCGCATTAGAGATCGACGTTTTCAAGGGCTTTCTTGGTGGAGAGAGAGCTAAAAGGGAGGGGTGGGGGGGGGACCAATATGACTTTGTTCCTACCTTGCTGGAGGAGTTGTTTGTGTAAATCACCTATAAGCTTATTGACCTGTACGCGCAGCTCCCATGTTTGACTGCGATTCGGCTGTAGAGCCACCCTGATAGGCTGATGATAGGGCTGATTTTTAACAGCTGGCTGATTCCTTTTCGGGCATGCCTGAGTCTGAATCATGCTCTCTCTCTAACTGATTTGGGCCACGTTACCTTTCCGTAAAGAAACCACAAGTAAGAGAAAAAGCAAATTGCTCTGACCTATGAGAGAAAATAAAATACATGATCTGATGTTTAAATACAATTTTGGACTCTTGTGCATGCTCCCAATTCAGCTGCATTAATATATACTGTGGTTATAGTGTACCCACCCCTATGATCAGGGTTACTCTTAACTGAATTAAATCCTTCAGCATAGTTATAGGAAGTTTCAAAGGACAGCACTCATTGGTGTTGAAAGGAATCCAGTCATATTCCTTATTTTCATATTCTCCCCACACACACCCTCACAGGAAAACGCAGTTTTTTTTAGTTTGCCACCAATTCCCACCGCGTTCCTGAAAGAAAACTTCACCGCGCGCTATGACATTGTTCTCTGTGAGGTTGCCTTTTCGCGGCCGTGTTTAAAATGCGCCGCAAACGGCGCTAGATAGAAGGCAGAAAATCCTTAATCACTGCTTAATTAAGGAATCATCTTGTAGCTCCAATTCCTGAGCTGTAATTAAACAGTTCCAATAGGTTCTGTTACAGGGCTTAGCATGTACGCCTGAGATCAAGGTACAGCCTTCAATGTTATCTCCACTCGCTTTTTTAAAATTTGTACATCGGAAGGCACTGTTGATATTTGCCTTTGTTATCCCCTGCCATGATATGAGCCTAGTATGTTAAAGCGGTACTTGAAAACCAACAACAGTTCGGGAGGGAATTTAACATGTACTGTCTGTGATATTGCTACGGTTTGAATTTAAAAATACTAAAGACTCTTTCCCGGTCCCGAGCAGACACTTACACTAAGGAAACTGGGTCAGGGTGACCTCATGTACTGTAAGTAGGACAGTGCTCAGACTTCCCTTCCGTTTTTTTCCAGCGCCAGCCAGGAAGCGGCTGTCCTCTTGGCAGCATTCGGTGGGCCGCCTTTGAAGCGAGCTGTGTCTTTAAGGGGCGAAACAAAACGGGGGAGGTTCTCGAGCAGAGGGCCTTGGACGGTACCATCAAGAATGGCCAACTGCTCAGCATTTATGCACGCCACCGCCCATAGCTCAAAAAATGTATACATATCAAGTTATCTGATAGATAAAATTATACTTTTTGATAACGGAATATGTGTTTTGATGATAGTGCATGTATGTGTGGTGGTGCTGGTTTCACACACTGTGTGTGTGATTGCAGTATAAATTGTTTTTTTTGGTGGTTCTCTAGACTTGGGTAAAATATTTATTTGAGATATTTTATCTCCAGATGCTGGTAAATTTTCAAAACACTACTGTAGATCCCAGAAAATGTACAACAGTGTAGTGTTCAATTTTAAAATGGCCAGTAATCTTCAGGAATATTACTGGCATTTAAAATGTTAAAGTATTTAAAATAAAGTATCTGACACAGGTCTGCGGTTCTCTCTTTAGAAAGGCTGCTTGCTGGTGAGAGGTTTTGGGAACTTTGTCTTATACAGCTGGAATGCCTCAGTTTACTCTCCACACCACTCATGTGTACTTACACTGTGCTCCTTCAGTTTCATAAATATGGCCGTCTCAAGTTTGCATTCATAAGGAGGGAACATTCAACTCCTCCGAATAAATAGAAAATGAGGTTATAGCTTAGCAAATTTAGCAAAAACATATTACACATTACTATTTGTGGTCTAAAGGGAAGCAGTTCTTCTCTATTCTGATGCGTTGGACTATTAAGTACAGCATAAAATTGTGCTTGTCTTTTTCTGCCATAATTGTAGATTGAACAGTGAACCAATTGACTTGTCAGTGTAGGTGGTAGACAGAAGGCTTGTGAGAATTCAGCCTTATCACTTAGACACGATGACTTTTCACAACGTGTTCAGTGACACAATGCAGAGAGTCTGCTGCCTCCATGTCTGTGGCCATGTTGGCACATTTGTGACAAGGTTATGTTTCCGGCCAACGGGAAACCGATTTGGGAGGTGGGGCCTTCTCCCACATTTGTGCCATATGTTCTTCATGCATTTGGTCAGTTCCAGGTAAATTCATTCACTTCAGGGAGTTTTTTGAGATTCAGGTAATTCCTTTAAAAAATCCCTCATTTTAAGGGCTACCTGGTGGTCAAGGTTGGTTATCGCTTCTTGAAATATTTGTGGCATATGTCCCCAACACTTTGTTTCACTTGAAGGGCAGGTCCCACCAAGAAAAACAGGTGAAATAGTTTTGGGACAAACATTGCCTTGAAATGGACTATGATTTTAAACCTGTAACATAATGCATTTGAGCCATTTTAAAACTATTCTGAGATCTTAACAAGTTCCAAATTCACCATGGTTATCAAGTGAAATGAAAAGTAACTTTCCCGAAGGAGGTAATTGTGGAAATTGGTCTTCCAATTCGTCCATGAAATACACTTTAACCACAAACTGGGAGGTAACCCACAGCACAGCATAGAACACTTCTGGGATTTTTTTCTCTATTGACTTCACAGAAACCAGGGATTACGGGACTCTTTAGCTGAGCTGTCTTCAGGAAAGTGTAAACGATATGTTTTTTCCCATTTTTAAAGAACCTTTAAAAACAGTTATCTGTGTGTGATATTGCTATTGAATTAATGTGTGAACCTAAACATATTATCATTGATATGATGAGAATGATTGTGGTGATTATGACAGCAGATCTTATCATTATTACCATAGTGATAATAAATTATTTTGATGGCTTTGATATCTTGCCCCATGTTCTGTTTATTCTACCCCTCCTTACCTGGGATAGGTACAGCGCATGTTTGACAGCAAAGCACCGCAAACAAATAAGGCAAGAAAGAACACAATATTCTTCCGCAAACTGCAGGCCTGCAGCAAAGCAGATCAACATACTATAGTCATAGCAGGGAATGACACAAGTTCCATGTCACCACTCCAGAGTACTGGAGCTGCCGCACACTATTTGTTTCCACAGTGTCAGCCTGCTCTGGCCTAAGGTAAATTTTACCCATAAAGCAAGCAGTAAGCATGCATAGAGGGCGTGTGTTTTATAAGTGCTTCTGGGTTCATTCTGTTTGTTTTCAATTCATTCTGTTTGCTTTTGTGCATGTGTGTGTGTGTGTGCGTGCGTGTGTGTGCGTGTGTTTCTGTGAACGTGTGTGTTTATCTGTGCACTTGTGTATGTGTGTGTACTGGATGCTTAATTAAAAATCTCAAAAATCCCAAATATTCCATAGCCCATTTCTGATATACCACGCACAATCAGCATTGCACGCCTTTCCGTGTATTACTCCCCACAGCTGACACAGCAGAATAGAACTTTGTCTTGTGTTTGCTCTACATCAAGATGCCCTAAAACCTCCAGGAGACTTTATAGCTGAGTCGAAGTTGCTGCGCAACAGTTCACGTAGCAAGGATTTTCTGTGCAACATGTTTCAGGCAGTGTCCCTGAAATAAATATTACATTTTGAAATGCATCTATGTATGCCGTCAACTGCATGTATGATATTGTGCAGTATGTCTATGGTACTGTGGATGTTTTCCCTTCACGTACATTGTTAAATGTTACTGCGTGGCACGTTGGTAGAGCATTCTTCAGAGCAGTGCTGACGGTAACATTGGAATTGATTTAATAGACTCGATCTGCAATTGATTCCTGCATTCTATGATGTCTCGCATACCAGCCGGATACTGAGAGGCTGAGCGTTTTTGGCCTTCAGCTAGAATAGGTACCATGCTGTACGAGGGCAGACTGTGCTATTGTTAATCCCAATAAATGTATCCCAGAAGCCTGTGCTACAGCACCCCCGCAGTCCTGGCTGAACTTTGACCTTTTTTCTTGTTTCCTGCAGGTGAAGAAGACGGGAGCAGGGAGACGGGGGAGTCCGACGTCGACGGACAGCATGACAAAACCCGACGCACCTTGCTCGAACCCGAGGACTGGGATGGCCCAAGTAAGCTAAGCCGTCCATTCAAACTGGAAGCATTGTGCACCCATTTTTATAGACCCACAAGATACTAGCTGAACATTCTTACACGGATAGTCCTGCTTTCTTCCAACTTATGACATAGCATTCCCAATTTCATGCATCTTCTGAAAATTCATTAAGAGGCATGACCAAGTGTAGTATTGTGGCAATGACAGTCATGTTCTGTGATATAGCGCCAGAGCCTCCTGTAGTTAAAAAGGAGAGATGACAGAATAAACATAGGAGCTGTGTATTTGGTGAGTCTATTGATTTTGTGCTTTGTCGTTGTACTCTGGAGGCTAAGACGTAGTCATCATGATACAATAAAATTGGTGTGACACAACCCTACTGTAGATGCTCTTATGAGTGTCAGACAGTAAAGGTCAGGGAATGCACAGCACCGATGTCATTCTTGTAAAGTTAATCTAGTAACAAATTGAAGCAATTGCTCTTTGTTTTCAATATTCATAGAGTAGTACGGTGGTTAGAGATGAGAGAAAAAACTTTACCATAAACGGGAAAATGCAACCGGTCACTTAAAGTTAAGTATCAATCACATTGCCTCTGGATTGACGCCGCACCTCAACGTGCCCAGATTTATGGCACTGACTCGCCATGGCTTTCTTCGCTTCCTCAGAATATAGCAGTTTGCATTAGGGTGCTAAATTCGGCTAAAGAATCACCCTACCCCGGTACCCAATTACATTACAGTGGTGAAATCTGGCGGCAAAAGGGTATCCTGTCAATATGACTATCTGCCAGATTTTTGGTGACATTACACTGTTCCCAGGCTTCTCATAACCATTTAGCCCATTAGTTAGCTGCCTGTAATCACTTGTCAGGGGCCTATTATGACATGTTTTAAATTAATACATCAGGGATCTGGGGATTTCAGTGCCTCAATAATAATAGGGCATCTACAGATATCCTTGACAATCACCAACCTCTGGAGGTAAAACTCACAATGTCTAGAAGGAAGTTTGGAGGGTTTTAAGAGGAAAACTGCCAATGTTAATTGTATAACTATGAATATATTGTTTAAGTTCACACTTTACCTTATCTCCTGTACAACATTTGTAGGGTATCAAAGTACACACATTCTCTCTCTCTCTCTCTCTCTCTCTCTTTCTCTCTCTCTCTCTCTCTCTCGCTCTCTCTTTCTCTCTCTCACACACACGCACGCACACGCACACACACACACGTATACATTAAAAGTGCTATATAGAAGAAAGACCTAATCTCTACATAATATTGCATGATAATAATCTATTGGAATATGCACTTGATTCATTCTCCAGGGTGTGTACAGTATGCAGTGAAATGCTTGGTAATTTTGAGCTTGACTGCTTTTGCTGTGCTTGGTTCCCCTTGTTGTTCATAAGCTCATTGGTGAAGTATCTCATTCCAACGCAGTGTTTGACCATTAGAACATTTATTTTCCATATCAATGTAAGTGTTTCATCTGTTTTTCCAACATAAAGGGGTCTGATGTATCTATTACGTGCTATTTATATTCATAAGTGGGTTTGCTAGGTATAGAAAACACATTATGGTTCATCTAGAGACACCAGAAAAATAGCATGCGCTTCATAGATCCACTAATTACATGAAATTAGTATAATTTACAGCTATATCTATATTAAGTGTACAGTTATTCTCTCATTGTATATAGAAACACGTGCCTGCTGTTTGGAATTACTAAATAACATATCAGTGAAACTACAGTAGTTAGTGTGTTGGAAGTTGGAATGAGAATACTCAGCCTCCACTTGACTTAATACCCTAATGAATGTCTAAAGTTTGACAAAACTGTGTTTCCTAACAAACCTTTGATGACAACTGGAAGAAGCGATATGGTGAGCTTAAATGAACCTATTATCACCATTGAATTATAAGTTTAGTTAGCAGGGTTGAATGGAATGGATTAAATTGCTTTGCTGTTAAGCTTATTGTGCATGTGCTTGAGCATAGACTGTTCACCCAACAGAAAGCTTATAATAAAAATTATATTTATCTTTTCTTCTTGAAGAATCTAATTTTGCCATGCAGATTTCCACATGCTTCCTCTAAGGGTTTATAAAAAAAATAGTTTTATCTTGTTTTTTTCTTCTTAAAAGTCACTTCATCAAAGCGATGGATAATACATCTAGTGAGATAGTAACACAGCAATTACTGTCCAGCATTACAGCCACGTTGCTGAATACACAAAATATGATTCCTTTTAATGCATATGACCTCAAAAATTTATTGCAGGTGTATACATTTATAAAGTGGATCTAGGCAAGTTGTGCTGGAAGCCCCCTGGGGTGTGTATTTTATACTGACAGTGAATCAGTGTTATCGGCACTATCAGATAATGCATTTATCATTAAATTTCACATTTGCATTTAAATCTTGGGAAGGAAATGAGCATTGCTGGCTAAAGATAAGAGCGCGTGGACGACTGTAATAAACCATCACTGTGATCAGACTGGAGACGGGGGCTCAGGAGGGCTGAGGGGGTCAAGCAAGAACTATGGGGTGATGACAAAAAGAGGCATCACATTCGGAAAGAGCTTTTTTTAAGGGGAGGGATCGCCGAGCTCAAAAATGGCGCTTCTAAAAAGGGAATACGAGACGTGTGACTGACTAATTATGTTTCCCTCCCACTCTTCGAAAGGGGAATTACAGGCGCACTGAATGCCGCTGGAGTGTGGGCAAGCAATGCCTTTTTTTGGGAGACCAAAATAACCGATTGTTCATCTGATTTATAAAATGTGGCTAATGATAAATTACAGCAAGTGGCCGTACATCACTGCACAGGACAGTTACAGCGAACCAGTCTAAGGCTAGCATCGGTACAATATGCTCCTTTGACTGTGTTTCTGCCTTATGCACAGCCCATGTGACACGAAGAAGGGGTTTGAGTCCTTATTTGCTTGTTTTGTTAGACGCATCTGGTGTCTTATCCAAAGTTAAAGCAAGACGTACAGGCGCTTCACTGCAAGGCATTTGTATAATTTCTTACAACTCGCGAGCACAGATTTTAATTGCAACAAACGTATAGATATGGTTACACACGTTGTTGCATTCTCTCTGCACTGTGTGGGCCGGATTGAATTCATTCACCATTTGTCCTTTTTAATTGAATTGCAGCACAGGTTGGCACGTTCAGCAATCACCAAAATGGACTAGCCAAACTTTGCATTTATTTGTAGGTCAGAGCTGTCTTCAGGCCAAAGTCACAGAATGGCGTGGGAACATTACACATAACAATGAAAAGCAACTCGAGGCTTTTGTTCAATTTTATCCAGAAATGGGCCATAAACATTATGAACAGAGTATTATTGGCAAGAATAATTTAGACTTTGATAGAATTTGGGCTTCGACATTTGTTGCAGGGCCATAGGCTGCCACGTTAACTCTCTCTCTGTAGCAATATGCTATATATACTCATTCTCATGTACACAAGTGGTCTATCAACGGTCTAGCCAGTTGAGAATAAGTGTCAGAAACAGGAAAATTCCCATGATGCTTACAGAAAAGTGGTATGCAAATGAAGACTCCGTTTCTACTCGTCCACTAGGAATCCAAAGTCTCAGAGTGCCCGACATCGCACTCATCCGAAAATGACAGCATTGTCTTTGAAGCCAGTGTACAGGGGGCAGGAATTAATCTTTGCACGTAATAACGGCATTCAGTTTCACATCATGTCTGCTGTGAAAGGCCATTTCCCTTTTTAATTTTTCCCATTGTGTTGAAAAAGTCAGATGGGCATGTTGTAATTTGAATAAAGTGGGAAATCAGGCAATCAAATATGAACATCTTAAATGACATGACTTCCTGTTCGCGGCGATTAAAAGCAAATTTATTTAGTTTGACTGTCTAACCTTTTATCTCTTTGTAAATGCTCAGATACTCGGCATTCAAATTTTCTTTGTTAAAAAGGTCTCTAATGCAAAGGTAGAATAGGTGTGATTACAATCACCAACAGATAATTCTTAAACACTTTATGAACATAGACCATGGCAGCCAAAAAAAAAAAAACTCTGCCATTACCTCAAAATGAGGTAGGATTTTTACAGTACAGCACGTCTGCTTGCTTTGTGTTAGAGGTGATTAATTCTGCACTTTGATTTTGCCGTCAAACAATTTAAAGCCTTCATAACTTTTTTAATGTGAATGGCAAAAGGATGGTCCAGCATCTCTTTATGATATTGGGGAACTTTGGTAAGGTGTGGCCACCCTTTGATGTCATAGATTTGTCCCTATGTTGGCTAGGTTCTAATATAATGGTTGAGCAGCCATATTTTGCAGTGTGATCACAAATGAAGTAGAGATAGGAATTCTCTCTTTAATGTTTGGTGTGGAATCAGCCCAGTAGATGTCTCAAGGCTTATACTAGGAGAATGTTCAGTTGTAGGACTTCCCTAATCAATCGCCCGTTCAATCTGCCGTCTTTGTGCTTATATCTCGTCATGGGTGTTTGCAGCTTGTGTGTAATGGGTTGTTAGCATGGCTTAATTTTTCTTCATTGTTAACAGCTATAGTAATGCATGCCTGACACCCCTCCAAGGCAGAATAGTAGGAGACGAGATTCTGTGCGCTATCTCATTATTTAATGGGAAACCACATTTTCAATGACAAGTCTTAGAATGTTGTCTTTGCTGTTTTTCATCTCATTTTAAAGTAAAGAATCAAAGCTACAAAATTACTTGATGAGATTTAGTAAATATTTCTGGAGATATGACTGTTTGATATTTGCCATTGTGTTTTTACAAAACACAGGGTAACACTTTACATTAAGTTGCACCCAGTTAAATTGTAACCAATGTGGTAACAAGAGGTTATTACTGAGTAACTCCAATGTAGGTAACATGGAACAGCAGTTAGTGGTATTCTTAATTACACATGTGAAAAAAGGCCAGCCTTGTTGCATCTCTGCTGCTAAAATTAAATCATTCCATATCATCAAGACACATGGTGAAATTAACAGGCTAGGTTTATTTGTATAAATGTGTCATTATGAATACCGCTAACTGTTGTTCCATGTTACCTACGTTGGAGTTACTCAGTAATAACCTCTTGTTACCAAATTAGTTATGATTTAACTACACAGGTATAGGTGCAACTTAATGTTAAGTGTTACCAACACAGTTTTGAGAAAACTGGCTTTAAAGATTTAGTTTTTTGTGAATTCTGACCTTTCTCATCATAAAATACACCCTCAAACCAGGAACTATTGTATTAAATTGTTATATAGTCCCTAACCCAGTGATTGCTATGATTTTGAATATGTTTGAATATAGTGTTTAAAGCATAAATTCATAAACATATGAAAGACTACATATCCCAGGTTTAACTTCTGATTTAGCTTTAAACCCTTTTTCATTCTTACACTTCCCCAATTATTTTGGCATGACTGACCCATTATCATGTAACTTCAAAACATTGATAACTGCTCTCTCTATTGAAATATAACATTACTTAAAAGTGTGCCCATACATACCCTATCTATCATGTGACTGTTTAACAGCAGTGAAATGACTGAAGTTGGTAGCTGAATGGGGAAAACTGTTGAATACTGAGTTTGAGTCTTGAATAAGTTGAGGAAAATAGCAGTTTATTCACAAACATTATGGTTAAACGACCCTAAGGCATTCTGAATACAGTCAGATCGGTGCCATTAAGTGCTAAATCAGTGCAGTGACTTCAACAATAACTATTAAACTGGAGCCAATGCAGATTCTCCCATTTTCAGATTTAAATTTTATAGGGTGGCATGGTGGCACAGTGGTTAGCACTGTTGCCTCACAAGAAGGAGATTCCGGGTTTTTCTCTGGGCACTCCGGTTTCCTCCCACAGTCCAAAGACATCTAGCCCAGGGACTACAGGTGAAAATTCTCTGGCATTTTTACAGAAATGTTAATAATATGCACTTTCCCTGTCAAATAAACTACCGTAATACAGTAAAATACAATCTAAGCAATAACCATAATATTACGCAACAGAGAATCCCAGGAGTCTCCTGGATTGCGGAACATTACGAAAGATTGATAGTGTGACCATCGTTTACAAATGTTTCAACTTCGTTTAGGATCATGTTTTTGTTAGTTTGGTATTTAAAATACTACAGTGCCCATGAGCCTCAGCGCCTGTTACTTTGTTTCCACAGCGCCTGTTACTTATTGCTGCCTTCAAGTGCTCCTCGGAAGCTCCTATTTCCCAGTTGCCAAATCGTAATTACGAGGTTGATGCATTCACATGCTCCGACGTCGGAATTAGCCTACATGCAAACATGCATGTCTAAAAAGTAAATGTTTATTTAGATCCTTTACAAATAAAAAAATACATGGAGAACTGCTATCACTTTCTGCATGAGAAAGAAGAGGAAAGGAAACATGAGGAGAGCAATTTATGATATTTTTAATTAGCCTATATTTTACTAAATGGTTGTGTGCTGTGTGTGCGTGACCATCAATAGGATAATCTGCTGTACTGCCTGGTTGCATCGTCAATTTGTCATATGTGAATCTATCCTATTTTCTGCCATTTCAACTGGGAAATATGAGCTTCCGAGGAGCACTTGAAGGATTGAGAGGTAAAAGGTCAGGAGTGAAATGTCACAACCCAGGAACTCAAAATTATCTCTGACTTTCCCACTTGTAATTATGACTTGGAGGTTCGTTCAAGTGCAACTTCCATGTCGGAAACTCGTATTTCAGATATTTCCGACAGCACTTGAAGGCAGCATATAAACAGAGGCGTCTACCATAAAAGAAGAAAAAAGACTAACTTTGGACAATATAAGAAGAAAGAATGGCCATTTATGTCATTAAACAAGAATACTTTATAACACTAGAGCACAAGTATTAAGTCATATTGCAACTTGTCATCACAAGGACTGATTTTGTTTTAGGGACTAAAACCATATCAATGACGACCATGTTTGAACATGCGAAAGTTTTGTTTGGCAGTGTAATGGTTCGTTGGTTATTTTTTCCTTTTCCGCTGCGGTTCTCGTCCTTTCTCTCCGATTGAGAATCTATCAGATTTTTTCCACGTTCCGTTCCGGGGTTTTGCTTCACCTCGCTTATTATTAATTTCACCTGTGCTACTACCTGCGGGGCATTTAAGTTCCTCACTTCCGCTTCCCCGGTGCTTCTTTGTCATTCCGTATTACATTAAGCCAGGTATAGCCAGGTACAAGCGACCTTGGGATATTAAACTTGTTTTATGTTCACGAGGGACTTGCTTCCTAGCATATTATTCAGGTATAGGATTATTTTCCTCCTGTTAGCTTCACTGTACTATGTTTTCCGTGCTGTTCTCACTGAGAGTTTTTCTTTGGTGGTTTCACTTTTGTTTCACCTTTGTTTCACCTTCTACCGGCCGTCTTAGTGTTACGTGCCGAAGGTGTTCTCTTCTTTTCCAGTTTCCCATGTTAGCTCTAGTATTGAGCTTGGGAAACGTAGTTTTGTGCTCTCACTCGTGTTTTCGATTTCGCCCTATTTTCCTGGGTTGATTATCATTTGGCTGTTTAGCTACTAGGATACTTTTCTTTCTACTTAGTTAGTAGTTATACTCCCTTAGTGGTCCTCACCTTTGTGAGTGACTTGTTCTGAACACCCTTACCTTCGCATTTGATTCACCGCTACTAAACCCATCACAGGGACTCCAACATTTACGGTGAGTCAAAGATATATCTTATGTCTGCCAGACTCTGGAGGACTAACCAGTCCAATATTTAACAAAATTGAACATATTTGCACTACGATTTGAATTTAGAAATTTAGGTGATTGGCAGATTTGATTTTCTGGAATGTGATTGTGGTGTTAACTCAGTTTTGACCAGAGAGTGATTTTGTAATGTTTTGTTGCCTCTCCTGGTATAAGACATGTATCTCAAGCTCGTGTCAAGTCACGTGTACTTGAAGCAATTGATATTATGTACCTTGTTCAAGGGTACAACAGCAGTATTCTAACTTGGAATTGAACCTGCAAATGTTTAGGTTTCTTTACTCCAGCACATTGGATCTGAAATGAAACAATGAATATGAGGTTAGAGTGCAGACTGTCATCCATATCCAGTCATCCATGTAGGAATTACAGCCATTTTATACGTATTGCACCCCATTTTGTAGGATCAAATGTAATTGAACAAATTAACATAATCGTAAATAAAGTCATCATAATTAGAACTTACTTGCAAATCCATTGCATTCGATGACTGAGTGAAGTCTGCGACCCATAGACACCACCTTATCTTCCCTGGTGATGCTCTGCCAGGCCTGTACTGCAGCCATCTTCAGTTCCTGTTTGTTTTGGGGGAATTTTTGCCTCCAGTATTTGTCTTCAGCAATTGAAACACATGTTCAATTGGATTCAGGTCAGGTGATTGACTTGGCTAGTCAAGAACATTCCACTTTTTGGCTCAGAATAACTCCTTGGTGTGTTTTGGGCCATTGTCCTTCAGAATGCATCCTGCTGCAGCCGGCAGAAGTGAACCAGTTCCAGTGGCAGCCATACATGCCCAAGCCATAACACTACCTCCACCATTTTTCACAGTGGGGCGAGAGAGGTTGGGCTTTGGATCATGAGCAATAGCTTTCTTTCTCCACACTTTTCTTTTTCCATCATTTTGGTAAGGTTAATACTCAGTCTCACCTGCCCGTTAGAATTTCTTCCAGAACTCTACAGTTTTTTAACGTACGTTTTAGTGAACTCTAACATGGCCATTCTATGTTAAAGCGGTTAACATTCACAAGGATTTTCGGAGAGGGAAGCATTTCATGCTAAAAGTAAACACACACTGCTGCCTTGTCTGTGAATCTCCTTGCTCAGGTTTGCCACTCTCACATTAACCCCTCTCTACCCAACCTGGCCATTGTGAGACCAGAGCCTGACGGACAGCAGTACCTGCCCATCTTTCCATGCCGGTTGGTCACGGGCCGCAAGTAGGCGACGTGAGCATGCCGGCGAGGTCAAAGCTGACAAATTAACTTAAATGGAATGCACATTGCCTCTCAACACCTTTGGTGCAATTAGGAAATATTTGGCTGTATTCAGTCAGCATTTCTTCTTCAATTTTATTCACAAATGATATGCAAGAGTTAGTTTTTTTTCATCGCACTTTGACAATGATGATCACTGAAAATGCCAAACTGTAACTTGACCGGGCCGTCAGTTTCACAGGATGATTGCACAGGACGATGGTTTATTTTGTTTGTTTTTTAATGCGGCCTACTGTTGAGTCATCAGGCCGACCCTTCCCCCAACCACGTACAGCAATAACCATTTCAGGTTTTATGCGCATATGTCATGCTAAGTGAATTTGTGCAGCAGATGGTCATGATGTGGCGGCAGGTGCCTTGACAAATGTTTGCATTCACTGTGGTGCTATTTATATCATCGCAAAACAAGGGGGCACAAATATTTGCGAAAGGACGGGGGACCTGCTTTGTTTTGAGTCAGGATTAGTCAATGCGTTTTCCTACACAAAAATTTTATAAAATCGCGCATTTATGAATGGCCCGAACATAACAACGGTATAATTTTTTACATCACCTCTTGAGAGCACACGTGAAAAAAACTG